>OY744497.1:3824693-4446969 GCA_963556185.1 Pseudopediastrum boryanum | reverse complement strand
GGGACCCAGACACATCAGCGAGTCCACTACTTGCAGATCGTACCGCAAGCTGTCTGTACCGCCTACCGGAGCCATGCCTGCAAAACACACGCATACACTTAGCAACACTGACGTTACGTTGACGTTGAAACCTATGTATGTATCAGGTCTACTTGCAATGGACGTTGATACAGATGCCTGTCGCATCGGGAGCTGCTGCGGCATCCGCAAATGTAGCTGCCCATTCAGAAATGTACCTACAATGAGGTCTATACCCTCCTACCCTATTATTATTATTATCATTGTTATCAGTATTATCATTGTTATCATTATCAGTATTATCATTGTTATTATTATTATACCCTCCTACCCTGCACAGTATTCAAAGAAAAGACCCTATAGCAAGCACATCCAGCATTCTCCAGTACAGATCCCATTCATGACACTCAAACTGGCTTGAAAGATGATGTTTACATGCATCAATAAGATGACAAATGCATCATTCCTACATCACATATACACGTCAATCAAAGCATATGGTATTATTAACTTTCATGGCATGCCATAGCAAAAAGTGCCATATGCCCCGCACCTCAAGCTGTCACAAACAACAGCGAGGTGGAACTCCTACTGCCTGACTTCACCAGCAGTTGCTGCCGGCTGATTCTAGAGACACAAACCAGACTCACCTGTGGCACCCAATGTACTGCCCATGCGCCCCATCGCCGCGCGGTACAACTCCTGCACCTCCTCATCCTCCCCCTCCCCCCAGCTGCTCTCCACAGATGGGAACCCCCTCAGCCCCCCTCCCCCCTCAACCCCTCCCCCCATATCCCCACTCGCTAACCGCATCAGCCTCGGTCGCTTAGCTGCAGGCGCCCCACCACCACCACCACCACCCGCACCAGAAGTTGAAGCAGCAGGGCCTAATGCGGTATAGCGCACAAGCAGGGAGTCTCCAGAGCTTGAACCCAGGAAGATGAGCGAATCTGTGAGGGTGCTTGCGCACGTGAGGAGGGGAGCTGTGCCGGAGAGCACTACAGAGATACGGGTGGCGGCACGGCCCTGGAAGCGGAGCCCAACCAGCAGCAGCTGACCAGTCTTGAGGGACAGCAGGGCAACAGTAGGTGACAGCCAGTCCCCTGCAATTCAATCAATCAATCAATCAATCACAACGCAAAACCAGCTATGCCAAAAGTTCACTCAAGGCCAAGCAGCACACGACCCCTGATGAACTGGAGTCACACAACCCCATGCCGGCCAACCATATGTTGAGAGAACAAACAACATGATCTGATCCCATGCCATAGGATCTAAATCTCATCATAGCTCGTAGTATCACGAGTCACCGTCTGTCATAGGGTTGTATCTCAACAATTGCCATTGCGAGAGAGCCCTGCACCTACCGCTTTGCTCCAAATGCCTGCAACCCTTCCACACTGCTTCACTTGGCTCCCCTGCCCTCCCAAGCCCCCTCTGGCCCGTGCTTGTTTCCACTTCTGCCCTGACCCACATACGCATGGCTCAGTCCCTGGCCCCCTCCCCCCCCTCTCCTCGGGCCCCCCTCCACCCTCCCTCAGCAGCCTCGCCCCCCCCCCCCCGGGCCCTGCCCACTCCCTCGCTGCCACCGCCTCCCACGCCGCCCCCTCCCCCGCCCCCTCCCCTGTCTCTCCCCCCTACCTTTTGCCCATCAGCCTCCAGCTCCAACCCAAAAGCCCTAGATACCTCCGCCGGCTACCCCCCTTCTTTCTCCACACGCATGCCTCCCTTCTACAATGCTTTACCTGGTTCCCCTCCCCTGCCCTTTGGCCTGTGCTTGTCCTTGCTTTGGCCGTGGCCCACCTGCATCCTGCTCCCCCACCCACCTCCCTGCTCGCCCCCCCCCCCCTACCTTTTGCCCCATCAGCCTCCAGCTCCAATCCAAAGGCCCTGGATGCCCCCTTAGCTTCTGCTGCTGCAACCTCAGGGTGCGGGTGAGTGGCCCAACGGGAGGCATACTGAGCAGCACTGGCGGAGGCCTGGAAACACAATGCAAAGATTTAACACAAAGACAGAGGGTCAAGGAAAAAGGCCGCAGTCGTAGCACATTAGTGTGCTCATGAAAGGCTGGCCATCACCTCGAAGCAGGTTGCTTCCACAATTGCTCCAAGCCTGTCCGTAACTTAAGCAGTATTCCATTGATGCAGTCATTGCACTTTCTGATTACTTCTACAAACTAGTCATCGGGGTGGCCCAAGATCAATCATGCTTGCACTAGTGTAATCAATCTGCTGAGTCCATCATCCTGGCTACACACCAGTTCCCCTCATCATACCTGCACACCTACGATGCCTGAGAAGCATCAATACAAGGCAAAGACTGCGGGTGCTGCACGGCCCGAAAACTGTGCAGTGAGCTATCTCATATAATACAAGGCAAAGACACACCGCCCCCCCGCCCCCCCTTCCGCCACCGCCAGGTCCCCAACTCCTTCACCTGTGCTAGTGCTGCTTGTGCTACCTGTTGCCGACTTCTAAACTGCAAAGTACCAGTACTGACCACACATGCAATACAAGGCTAAGGTACACACACTCTCCGTACGCCCCCTTACCTGTGAAAGTAAACCCTGACCCAAAACCTAACCTAAACCTAAAACCTAACCCCCCCCCCTACCTGTGTAAGTGCTGCCTTAGCTGCCTCTGCCTCTGGTATCTGCCCCCTATGTCCCGTAGCTGGTGGTAGTTCCAGCCGTGGTGGCATCTCACCAGGAAACGCATTGCTGTTGATAGCCAACACACAATGATTCCCCTACAGGACCAGCAGCAGCAATGGGAACAGTAACAGCAGTGAGGCACAGTGCATATATAGCTGGAGTCACCTTGATGGATGAATCGTTTGACAATGTGCAGGGTTAGACCCTTAAACCCTTTTTCTTTGAAGTTTTGAAGGGTCTAACTCTGTCATCTTTCAGACCACTGCTGTGGCGGTCTGCCCCCACCCCTATACCTCCTCCTTTGATCCAACTTCAAGTTGACTGGGCTTCATTTCAGCACCTCCAACTACAAACCCTGCATAGTGGCCCTTGCCGGGCGGATCCGCTAGGATCCTACTGTTATGGTCTCTGTCTTACTCTCAATGAACTCTCCCCCTCCCTGCCTGGCACACATGCAGACCCTATCAGCCATCCCAGCCAAATACACACTTGGAAGAGATAGGCTCCTCCGTTGCTCACAGGTAATGCCTTGTTGACAAAACGCCAGGCAGGGTTCAAAAACTACATACACATCCATGAAGGGCCCTCATCCCCGCAGGTGCGCTCACTGTAGTAAGCCCACTTTAGTACTTGTACGCCGCTCATGTTGGAGCGAGCTTAGAAGCAACAATGTACGGTAACCCTCCCTCCTACCTGTGTATATGAGATAGATCACTGCACAGCTTTCGGGCCGTGCAGCACCCGCCACATGACTCCCAACCAGTTTGTTGGACTCCTACCTCTGTATAGTACAGCAGCAGGTTCTGCTTGAGCTTAATTGCAACAATACAACCCTCCCTCCTACCTGTGTATAGTACAGCAGCAGGTTCTGACTGAGCACCAGTGCTCCCCCCTGCGGCACCGCCATCACCCGACTGCAATCCGCAGGCAACTTCTGCGCCTGCCAAATCACCGGGTGCTTCTTCCGCCTTATATTCAAACTCAGTGCTGACAGACAGCAGCTGTCCTTGCGCTCCCGGTAGTGCCCAGGCCATGTGGGCTGTGGTTCGTGGAGCAGCAGCAGTACAGGCTCTGTGTAACCATGGAGGAAAGCCATGTCCCGGACAGAACCGCCATGTCTTAGGGTTTTCGAGAGGGGTAGGAGGTAGCTGTTGCCAACTGAGGCACTGGAGGTTGTAGCTCTGTCTACAGCACCTTCCTGCAGTAGCAGCAGCAGAAGCACGAGTTTCTAGCAGTAGCACTACTAGTGCAGTTCACAACAGAACCATGAGTTTCTAGCAGTAGCACTACTAATGCAGTTCACAACAAAAGTGTTATGGTGCCCCTGTCTTGCGCCATCAGTAGCATAGGCATGGACACATGGACAACATTGGCACTTGGCACAGCATTAAACCAGCAGCCAGACAAACAATCATATCCTAGCCTTGCGCCGCCAGTAGCATAGGCACATGGACACATTGGCATTTTCCGCAGCATCAACATTTAGGGTGTGAGACCCGCACGAGGGCTGCTAGGTCGGACCAACCAAACACTACGGGGTCCAAGAGTGCGCTTGCAACAGCACGCGGTCCCTAACCAGCAGCAAAGAGGGAATCCTATCCATGGAATGCTAACAAGACCACCACCAGCAGCATATCTTGTCTGTTCACCTGGGGATGGTTTGTGTAATGTTTGTGTGTGTTCGGTGGGTTGGGGTTGGTGGGGGGATCCACGCAAGACAACCCCCCCAAGAACAAATCATGAGATAAAAAAACTCCATCAACACCAAAACCAAAGACCCCAGACAATGGGTTAGTTGGTTTGTCTTTGACACCACCTAGGAGAAGGCTGTGCTTTGGTAGACAAAAAGCTGTAGCCCCAACAAACTCCGGACCCTGCTCCTCTGCCACAACCTGTCAGGAGCATCATGCCAGTCCAGACAACCCAAAACCTCTGGGCTTTTCTCCCTACCCCTAATGACCTCTCAGCCTCCCACCCCTCTAACCCGGGGTGGTGGCGGGGGTGGTGGGGTGGGGGTGGTGGATGGGGGTGGTGGGTATTAATTGGTGTGGTGGGGGGGTGGGGGTGTTTTTGGTGGTTTTGGAGAGGGAACAATGCCAGAGTGGTTTGGATTGCCCTTCAACAGGGGGTTGACAAGTGGACCGTCTTGTACTATAACATCCAAGCCTCTGCCATTGGGATGCAGGAGTAGGCAGGCTTCCGCCCATCTACCTCTCACCTGCACCAGCTGCTCCTTTGCCAGCCCTCTCCCCTGCCAATACTGTCAGGAGCATCATACCAGTCCAAAGCCCCACCCTCCAACCCCTGGGTTTTCGTCCCCACACCTGTCTTAACTTGCACAGAGAGAGAGAGGAACTATGCCTGAAGGGCTTGGATTGCCATTTTACATGAGGAAGGCCCTTTTTGTACGAGGGCTCTTGAACCGCCACCATTTAGATGCAGGAGGGGATGGGCTTCCGCCCATCCAACCAATCTAAAACATCATGTCGGTACGGACCCCCACCCTCCAACCCGTATGTTTACGTCCCCTCCCCCCTGATTCAAATCTCACCTGCACCAGCTGCTCCAACACATCCACTGTGATTGCTGGCAGCAGTGCCAGCTGATGGCCACATACCACAGCAGCAGCACACCTAAGGAACAACAGCACAAGCATGAAAGAGGGATTGTCAGGCAGGTCAATGCCCCAATGACCACTGTGCACATTTGCCTCGAGATCTCCCGCCCCTCCAAAAGACATGTCCAGAAGTGGTCCGAAGTGATGTCAACAACAATGGCATGATAAGGGGGTTGAGCTGTAAGCAAGCATAACATGACAGTTGTACTGTAACTTGCTGACCTTCCCTCTGTGCTCTGCCTTTACAAGGCACCCACACACCCCTACCATGGAAACCCATACTGTTAGCAATTACAGCAGTGTATCAGTCTCTTGCAAAGCCAGAACTTGCTGCTGCAGGTCCTAAGGGAACTATTCAAATGGACCTGTTATTACCCCAATAGCAACATCAGCAGCAGTCGAGTAAGCAGCGCTCATAGCAGCTTAGCTTACCATGACTGCAAACCACATTTGACATAAGGAGAACAATCCCACACCTTGGGGTCTGCTGCAGCCTAGAAGGCATATCAGCAAATGCGGCCCTAAAGCACCTGCCAACTGAGTGCTTCAAAAGACGACTTCACTGCACCTGCCATGCAGGAGGAGCAGGCGCCATACCTTCCAGGAGGTTCTGCTGCAGAGCCCATGACCATGCCCTGCCAATCAGCCTCTTATATTATCAGCTATCCTTGAATCCCTACGCACACCGTGTAAGCAGCCGCATCTCATGAGTCTCAATCCATTCCATGTACTTCAGCAGCTTGCTGCTGGTTTAGATGTCATCACCTAATCCTGTACACAGCCACGGTCGGTGACTTCCAACCCATTCCACCTAACTCAGCAACTTCGTACCAGCCTGTGAGAGCCTGGGGCCGGGCCTGAGCCTGTGAGCTTGGCCCGGGCCTGGGGTCCCACGCGTGAGCCTGTGAGCCTCTGCTCTGCCATGGTCCCTCAAACCATTACACAGCATCACCGCATCTCAAAGCAACTACGACCTGTTGCTTCTAGTGACTATTCAAATTGCCACGTGCAACTTACCTTCCCTGAGGGTCTGCTGCTAGCCTAGGTGGTGGGATGACCAGTCTCCCATCTTTGGCTGCTGGGTCCCCTTCAAAGGAATGCAGGCTGCCTACCCGGATGTCAGCAGCAGTGTCATCCCAACACAGCACACACAGCTTGGCATCCCTGGAAAAAGGGGAACCGCAGCAAGCATAGGTTGAATAGAGGGTTATAGGAGTCAACAGCGGTCCCTACTGAGTAGAAAGAGGCTGTCATGAGTTGAATTATACTGGAAGATCTGTTGTTCTGCAAGTCGAACACTAACAAGGGCAGGGCATTGTCCCATCCTCCTCAAGCCCTTAGGCAACACACAAGGCGCCTGGGTGTCTGGCATGCCTAGACCCAGCAAGAGGCAGAGCTTCCACCCAGTGAGAGCCACTGACTACCACAAGCAACTGTCACTGCAACCCACAGCCCCTGTAGCATGGCAGGCTGATCCACTCTACCTCTCAGGCCCTTTGGTTACCCACCTACTAGCATCCTTTACCTCAACATCTCCTGGCTGAGCACCAGTCTGCTTCCCTGCTTCCCGGCCTACTCTCCAAACCCTAGGCATCTCCAACCCACCTGAATGCTAGGATGATGCTGTCCCTCTGCCCGGTTTTGCCTGCCTTGCCTCTCCCACGCAGCACTGCCATGTCCTCCACCACACCCCACAACGGCCAGGAGCATACCAGCTCCAGGCGGGAGGAACTGGGAGGGGCATATCCGCCAGGGGAAGGCCCATATCTGAAGAGGCAACACAGCAACATAGCAACAAAGGTGGGAAGGGGTGTGGGGGGTGAGATGCGGGGCCTATGGCACTGCTGCTATGGCCTGTCACAAAATGTAGTAACGATAATCATGGGAAGAAAGAGGTTAGTGAAGGCTGGATTACGAGCAAGCAGCAGAGGCTCACATTTTCTGCTTTTACTGTCAATGTAGCAACTGCTGATGCCATTGCTTTATGACCATTTGCTGATTGGCGAGCTGTGATCTGCTGAATGCTTCCAGATGAATATAATGCTTCCATGTAGATGGCCTGATAGCGATCCATTGCCCATCTGCTCAGGAACTGCATGCTGCAGACACAACTGACTTTGCCCTTGCCTGACGGTGTATACTTCCAACCGGGTGCCCTTGGCTAAGACGAGATTCGGAGCGTTTGGAGCCCTCCTGTCTGCTGCTGCATGGGTGAAGTACGCCTCGATGCTGTGAGTGACTGCGGTCGGGGGATGAAACTGCGGCACAGGCGGATGAACCCAGGATCGTCAGTCTCATCAGCGCGGGTGAGGCCCTAGCAGGCGTCGGTCTTCTGGTACTCCCAGCAACATGTATATTTGGCCCGAATGACAGCTAACCAGGGCAACAAGGTCTCCAGTTGCTTACTTCCCGGTACACAGCGTTGCTCATTGCATGTCAGCAATCAGGGTAAGCCTTGCGTCCGGCAGCAAGACGCCTTGGTCACCAACAGTTTAGGACTTGATCTGCTGCTGCTCTCCGTCCAGCAACGCCAAGCAAACGCACTAAGACCGTTTATGACCCATGCAGTTCATTGTGCGCAGCATACTCACTAGCAGCTGCACTGCCCGATCTCAGCAACGGATGGTGGTCTAGACGGGCTATCAACCTGTATTGTCCTTTTGGACCATTTAAATTATTGTTCAGTTGCCACGCCAGTCAGCAGTAACCAGGTGACCAGACCAGTGGCACCGACTCAGTCACTCACACCCCATGTAAAAGCTGGCGTCTCTAAGCGCCTTAACTATGCAGACATCGGCCCATGGACTACATCACCTCTTCTCCTTTCATCTGGCTGTTGCACCGTCACTGATGTGAGCTGCTACAAGTGGAACTGCAAGGTAGCCACGTGTCTGTAGGCAGTCATTGACTTCCCTGAGAGCATGACCCTGCCAATGAGGATTTTTTACCCAAACTTCCCACACGCCTGATGTTTATGAGTTCCATGAAAGGTCACTGTGCTGCCTGCAGTCTGTCCAACGTACTGCAGCTAGCAGCAGCTGCAGCATGAACCACTGTTTAGTGCTGCTGGCTGTCAATTGAAGTCCCAGCTACATAACATAACATAACAAACATTTAAGGTGTGGCAACCGCCAAGGGCTGCTAGGTCGAACCGACCAAACACACCATCCGATGGATCCAAAACACAATGGGTCCCATACCACCAAGGATCCTACATCTGGAGGATCCTTTATGTCTTCATACATACGCGACCTCAACTGGCTTCTGACTGGCACCGTATCATCCAGCACTGGTCTGTGGATTTGAGGGCAAAGTGCACAGGCCAGCCGATGTAGCACTAGCCCTGAAACTCCATCAAAAAATTTTGCCTAGGGTTTCCCATTTAAATACCTGGCACTCAGCCTGCCAGCAATCATGCTAGCGATGGCCATGCATGGGCATGGATGCACAGCCCAGGGTAGCTGCAGCAGAGCTGTTGAAACCACCCTGGAGAACAGTAGGGGAATGGGTTTGACCCCGATGTGTTTGGTGCCTAGCTGCTTTACCTGCAGCCCCGCCTCAAATGCATGGTTTCTTTTGTTTGATCAGCCCCATATTGCAACTTATACAGTGGCGCACCTGTTGCTACCTTCCTTTGGCACCACGAGCCTTTAACTCCTTTCGACTGCTCCTGTACCTATGTTGAGGACACTGCATGGCTTTGGTGGTTAGGCCATGGTCGAGCCTGAAGAGCCTATGGACCTGCAGGTCTGCCAGGGCTGGTCAATTCATTACCGCTACACAATGTTGAGGTAGGCACTGGTGCCAGG
Organism: Pseudopediastrum boryanum; assembly: GCA_963556185.1. Taxonomy (NCBI): domain Eukaryota; kingdom Viridiplantae; phylum Chlorophyta; class Chlorophyceae; order Sphaeropleales; family Hydrodictyaceae; genus Pseudopediastrum; species Pseudopediastrum boryanum. The sequence goes on along the minus strand of OY744497.1, from coordinate 4,437,872 downwards.
AATCTAGTGTATGCATACTAGATGCTTTGCTGATGCTTTGCTTATGGCATATTGATGTGTTGCTTAAGCATGGGAGCGGTAACACGTGAACCCCTGCCAAGGCCAATGCTGCATCACCAGCTTGCAAGACGATGCAGGAACATGCTAAGACATAACATAACATAACAAACATTTATGGTGTGGCAACCGCAAAGGACTGCTAGGTCGAAACGACCAAGTAAGAATGCAAGTTTGTGGGGCCACCATAGCAACTAGGTCCATGCTTCACATCATGCTGCATGGACTGCGCTCCACATGTGCAGTCACACTCCTTGCTGCTTAGATATTTGGGTGAAAGGCCCTACGTAAGGAACTGGCAGCAGGAGCAGCAAAAAGTAGGAGTAGCAGCCGCAGCATGGCTGCTAGCAGCAAAGAAGTGTAGCAGCGAAGAAGTTCTCCGGGCCCAGGAGAACAGGAGCAATGGCTTTTTTTACTGGCGCATGCAAGCAGGTAAGGAGCACTTTGAGGCTCTCGTCCACATGGCTATTATGATGGTTGCATGGATGCAGAAAAAGAGTGCATAGGGAGGTTAACAGGACACATGCATTGTGGATTGGTCCCAAACTCACTTGCCAAGCCTTGCATGCCTTTCCCCTAGTCCTGGAGAACAGTCCAAAATTAGCAGCCTGCTAACCATATTCGCCAAGCTATAGAGTGCTGGTGGCGCTAAAAAAGGATTGGTCCATTGGTCCAAAAGTAAGGTGGCAGCAGCGTGCAGAATCTCAAGAGGTCAGGCATACGACATGGGTGTCGAAATTTTGCTTTTAACATACTGATAACAGAACCGGAATAGAGAGCAAAATATAGTTTTACGTTTCACCGAAGCAGACCAGCTTGGGAGCAGGTCTTTAACTTTGACCACCCCAAAGCACTATGTGTTTTCCCACAGTACTTTGCATGCAATCCTGGTGCACATAATGTCATTCCTCAGGGGAGATTAGTAAAATCAATAGATGGCTTAGACCCTGCTAATGAACCACACACAGCATTGACATGCACTAGCTGGAGTGCTCTGCCATGCACAGGCGCTCCGCCTAGAAGCCGTTGCTGAGACAATTACATCAGAACTTGACAGTGGTAGTACTAACAATCTGACCCGATTGGTGCAGGGGCAGGCACCATGACAGGTTTTGAGACCTTAACCGAATCATAGCTGATACTCTGGAGCCAGCATCCCGAGACGGGAAGGCACCCTACGGCGGCTACTGGGATTCTGGAATCTTAAAACGCCTTGGACACACTGGAGATGTTCACTTTGCTTGATGGATACTTGCATGAAATTGACTCGAGCGTATCACGCAGACTGCACCTGGAGGCGAAGATCTTTGCCCGCAACGTTGCAGACAACAGCAGGATTTCGAGCAGAAAGAGCATCCCTGAATGCTTAATGCATTAATCACCTTTGGGTAAGCTAATGAGGATGAGGAAGGCTGGAAACCGCACCAACCCTTCCAGTGACCCCTTTGCAAGCGGCACCGAGTGCGTGCACACTTGTGGGTGCTAGCTGTCACGTTAATTGCCAGAAACTATTAGTAGGTGCAGCATCACAGAGTTCATTGTGTTCAGGTCAAGGATTCCAGTTTGTCGATAGTAGATCCCCAGTAACGCGTTCGCAGCCTTAAAAGCCTTGCATGAGATTGAGTTTAGGTGCCGCAACCCAGACTGTGCACCCTGAGTGGCCCACACCGGCGGCAAGCATAGCAGCACCATATACTCAATCGCCGGAGAGGTATCACACTCACAGCACAGGCTCTACAAGTGGAAGGGCTATCCAAAAACCCACGTCATCGCATGCGATTAGAAGCCTAGGCAGGTGCGCAATGAATACGTAGCGTGCAGATAGTGCACGCTGTCTGTATGATCTATTAATATTTCAACTAGCAAGTGTATGCCTTTTCTGGGTGTCTAGCAGCCGCTCCATACGTCATATAGCTGCGGGGCACTTGTGGAGTACAACTGACGTCAGGATGATATGCAGGTGCTTCTGTACAGCCGGCCACCTGGACCCTGAGCCACTGACCTGAATCTACTCCGTAAGCACTTCGGCAGTGGCAGTTGGTGCTCGGCAGCAGCAAGCACAGCCCAGCTGACGAGGACACACGCCTCTCCCTCTACCACATAGAGGAGCGAGTGCTCTTGGCATTCCCTTTGCCCAAGGTATACATGCGCTAGTAGCCAACAGGGCAGCTTTGCAAGTGCATCTCGTAAGCATCATAAGCCGAATTTGCTTTGTACTCTATTCTTGCACGCAGTATACAGCACCAGCAAAGCAGTTCCAAGGACGCCGGCAGGTTGCTTGCACCGATTGCACCCAATAGTGCACTCAGAAGGCATCGTAACATAGTGCACTCGGTGCATAGCTAGAGTCCTGCCCTCAGTTGGACCTGGCATAGGACTCTGCAGGCTGCTGTGTACAGCTAGCAGGTTTTGCAACAGCATCAGCAGCAGGAAGGGCTCTTCAACAGCTCTCTTGGTCAGCAGCTCCCCTAGCCCTCCACTTCAACAAGTTTCAGAGCAATTTCGGCAGTCGGGAGCAAGGGAAGCAGTAGTCCAACCCAAAGCCGTTCGTTCTCCGACCTGGCTACTACGGCCATCAGCAGCCAGCCTTTCATGTTGAGCATGCCTCAGACTAACGGGAGCGCAGCAGGAGCCGTCTCTGCTGGTGCTTTCCCAGCTCCTCCCAATGTTCTACAAGGATACGGCTCTCCATCTGGGGCCTTCGCCCATACAGCAATGGCGTCCCCTGCGGGACAACTTTTCACAGGCACTGTGCCTTCCGGGACGACCTTCCTGGGCGTGGATGCTTATGGCAATCAGGTCACAACGACCACAACCGACCCTTACAGCACGGCAGCATTCATGCAGTCCGTTTTCGGTCCGACCACGTCACCAGGCTACATCGGCATCTCGGCGCCTCTGATGGGCTCCCCAACAGCAGACGACATCCGCACGGTCTTCATCTCCGGCTTCCCCGGCGACGTGAAGGAGCGCGAGCTGCACAACATGCTGCGCCTGTTGCCCGGCTTTGAGGCGTGTCAGATGAACTGGAAAGCTGGGGCGCCCCAGGGCTTTGCTCTGCTTGCTACTCCTGGCCATGCCCGGCAGCTCGTGGAAGCTCTGACTGGTCTGCAGTATGATGAGAATTCCGTGTTGCGAGCTGAGATGGCGCATAAGAACATGTTCTTAAAGGTAAGGCTGGGTTTGGGTGCCTCCAGCAGTAGCAGCAGAGGATCAAATGCAGCATGGCAGGTGAACGCAGCATAAGAGTGCTATGCATTTTGGGTTATCAGCAGCAGGAGCAGCAACAGCCACTCTGGTTTGCAGATGCATGCATGCCAGCAGCAGCAACAGCAAATCTATCTTGCAGATGCATGCATGAGCGTTGCTCCGTATCATTGCTAACAGGATTAATGCACAGTGTTATTCCTGTGGCAGTGAGCGTATGTGATCTGCAAAGCTATTAGCTGCCCTCCCCCGTGATTAGCTGAGGGCAGAGGAATTGTGACAAACTCATGCAAATCGCGGGGGAGACGATAGTGCCGCGTGTAGCATCTCCATTGTTGCATGTGCTGTCCAAAGTTTTCAGGAAGCAGTTTAACTTGAATCAGGTACTAGCATAGTACTTAAGCAGGAGTAGCTGGCAATTGTGAGAAAGTGTGTTGCTGCAGTGCTGGATTAGGAAAGTTAGAATGTGAAACAGACTAATGGCACTCAGGTGACTGTTCAGTAAAGCTAGCTACCAGCAGTGACCAGTTGGTTGCTCTCCCTGCTGCAGATTTTGCTGCTATGCTCTTCCTCCGTCTCTTGTCACTCCCCTCTCTTGTCACCTCACATGAGGATTCCAGTTGGAAGGTGGCCCTCAGTCAAAATCTATAAACATGTTCAGTACTCAATCCATACCATACCTTAAACTTCTATTTCATACCTCCCTCCCCTATCAGGATGATCCCAGTGTGAAGCGTGGGCCGCGCCCGTCCATGGGCCTGCCCTCCGGCCTCCTAGGCGCCACCAGCCCCATGGCAGCAGCAGCAGCAGCTTCTGGTCTGTCTCCTGGCGGTACCACTGGCTTCATGGGTGTGATGCCTGCGTCACCTGCTCAGCTGATGTATGGCGGGGGGCCACTGAGGCCCACCAGCTTCAGCCCAGTGACAAACCATAGGGACAACCCACCATGCAACACACTGTTCATAGGTAGGTGGGCTGGGTAGAGGGAGGTGGTGCGGATAACAAATAAAGTGTGTTTTAGAAGTGTAATATGGTTCTTTCTGGGGAGTTGGATTGTGGTGTTGTTGGTTGTTGGCTGCTCCTTTCTGTTAGACAACTTACCATGCAATAAGGTATTCACAAATAGGCGAGTGCCTCGGTGCTTGGCGTTCCTGCAATATAAATGTTACTGTGTACAAATCCTGTAGCTGCAGACTTCCGGGCTCACTGGACCATTTGCAAGGTCGTGAATCTCGAGCTTTGCATGGTTGCTGATTTGCTGCTGCCGTCATGTGGAAGCATTGCTGCAGCTTTGGGATTGAAGACAGGGCCCCTTCCGCAGCGGCCCTGTGCAGCCATGCTGGAATCGTATGTGTTGTACCCAGATAGCTGGAGCGTAGCTGGAGCATGGCTGGTGTGTAACTGAGTGCCTGGTGTTGCTGTACATGCAGGTAACTTGGGTGATTCTGTGAATGAGGTGGAGCTGAGGACACTGCTGTCAACACAGCCTGGTTACAAGTAAGTGGAAGGGGGAGGGGGGTTCTAGTAGGGATTGTTTTGCAAAGGGGCTGTCGGGGTGTCACCTGGGTTTTGGGACTCAAAATGTCAGGCAATGCAGTGTGAGGGTTCTGGTGCATTGCGATCGTATGGTGATATCTTCTCTCTTCTTTACACTAGTTAGGATGGAGGGTTGGTCAGCATTGGGTTGGTCTGCTTTTGTTTCTATTGATATGCAGCAGTAGTATGCAGCATTTGGAACGGTATGTGCGTACTAGCATCTGCGGGAACAGCGGTCCATTTGGCGAAGCTGTGCCACACTGTGTTTTGCAGACAGTGCCGTAGCAGTCGGTGTGCACAAGTCCTGCTTGTCTCATGTTAAAGGTCGCGGAGCACGCTAGCAGTTTGGCGAATTCCTTTTCCACAAATCCATGTATACCTTACCTTGTTAAAACCAACCCATATCAGTTTGGTTCTCATACGCCCTGAGAGAGAGAGAGATCTCTACGCGAAAAGACTGTGTATTTTTCTCCAGCGTGGGATTGTGGAAAGGGTTCCTTGGTGTAAAGATTACACGGACCCCTTACCATTACGCCCTGCTTGTCCTGTCCTGCAGGCAGCTCAAGATTGTGCGTAGCCCCAAGTCCACCACCGCCTTTGTGGAGTTTGTTGATGTGCCCACTGCCATGATGGTGCATGAGGCACTGCAGGGTGCTGTGTTGGGCAGCAGTGACAGGGGCGGCATTAGGATACAGTACAGCAAGAACCCCTATGGCAGGAGGGAGGTGGGGGCACCAGGGATGCTGCCACAGGGAAGGGGGGACCAGGGGAGTGTGGGGAGTGACTCAGCAACGAGCTCCGTGGCGGGAGGGGCCAAGGATTTGGCGGCACATTTGGCTAGTACGAACTTGTTGGGGATCTGATGGCTGGGTTAGGGAGCTATGGGGTTTAGAAGATGGGGTGTTTGGCAGGTGGTAAGCTGTTATGGTATCGCTGGTGCAATTGGCTGATGCAAGAGGGGTGAGTTCATTCTGCAAGGGACATGTGCAGCTGGGATGATGAAGGGAAGGTTGCAAGGGGGCAGTGCGGGTGTGGAGTAAGAGAGATATTGGGGAAGTTGTCAGCTTATTAGAGAGATATTGGGGAAGTTGTCAGCTTATTTGGGTGTAACGGGTATGTTTTTTTTTTGGGACAGAGGGGGGCCAAGGGCGGGGGGCAAGAGTATATGTTCAAGGAACTGGCTGCATTCATGGCTGGCTTTTGACACACTGTGATGTCATGTGTGTTACATGTGTGCCAGCCACAAGAAATGAACTTGGTGTAAGCTGGAGGGTCGCTTTGCTGTGTGTGCATTGGCACGTACAATGTGATGAGCGATGGGAGGGGCAGGGTTTTGCCTGCAGACTCCTTGCAGTATCTGTGCCAGGCATGTACGAGACAACTGTTGTTGTGATGGTTGTTCGAAATGTATTCATATACATTAGGTGCTGCATTTAATACGTGCACTGCAGCTGCATGTATGTGTCCACTCCAGAACTAAGGTTTGGCCATGAAAGGATTGTTACGCATGAAAGGATTGTTACGCATGAAAGGATTGTTACGCAGAAGGTATGGAATGGGAGTTGGTGAGTTGTTAAGCAGAATGTATAGAATGGGAGGTAATCGATTGAAGGTGGCCTCAGCTGCCCAAAGGTCAATGAAGTTTTTGAAAGGGGATAGTGAGCCGAGTGGATACAGATCGTGTTACTTCCTTTTTTATGTCTGAGCAGTGGTTGCTTTTGCCTAGCCTTATGGGTTGTCTTATTTAGTGCTGGTACTCGCAGTTAGTGGCAGACCAGCAGGGCATTTGATTTGGCTTTGCATTCTGCGTTACTGGATATCAATGCTCGGGGGCTTGCTGCAAGGACTGCAGGAGCATGTATGTCAAGCGATGAGCTGGCTTGGCATGCTTGCATCGATATGTCTTTGATCTATGCATATACTAACTACTAAGGGACAGAGCTGCAGACATACCTGTCTTGCAGTATTGTTACAGATTGTAGATACCATGCATGGTCATGCTGTATACCATGCAGACTGACCACGGCGTGGGCTTGGTGCAACATTGCGCACACGGTGCAACGGGCTCCAGGATGGGAGATGTGTGTGGGGTATGGTGGTGGAGTGCTGTGATCAAAAGATGGAGAAGTGCCTGATCGTACTTGGTTATGCATGTGTGCAGGTCGCTAGTTTTTGTGGGGGATTGTTATCATTTCATTGCGGCATCATGATGCTTTTATAATTGTATTGCCGCATAGTAGATTGGGATTGTGCTCGGGGGTTGCATCGTAGCATGCAAATGGGTACTGTTGACTGTGCCCTTTGGAACCCTTCCTTGCACCTCCTCGGCATGTCGCAGCATTTGTGGTCAAAGTATGCAAAGCCTGTTTGGCAGCAAAATGCTGCGTTGATGGGAATGGTTTCTAGCGCGTTTATTATGATTCATGGAGCCTTTGCAGTTAGTTGGTGCTGTGATTTGGGTAATGGGATTTTCGCATGTTTCGGCTTATTGCGTCTTGCAGTTTTGCAGGAATTTTGCCACATGATATCAATGACCCAGCTGTCTTTGGGGAGGAAGCAATGCATTTATCCATTGCAGTGCACCATGCTGAGGCTGGGATGATTGACTGATGCATGTGGCTTACAACTGCTTTGCATTTTGTTTGTTGTTTGCAGTGCTGACATGGTAGTTATGATTTGAGCTGTCCTGGATTATGTTACCTGCTCTTTTGGCACAGCTAGTAGCTTGTATGGACAAGAATGGATGTAAATTTGATCGGGAATACAGTAGGAATGCACTTTGGAGGTACTGTATCATTGTACCTGATCATTGTACCTGATCAATGAAGGGATGGGGTCTGACATTTTGGGAGCAGGCAGTTATGGTGAGAGTCATATGCGGAGTAGATGGAGAGATTTCTTCTTTAATGGGAGTGTGAGGGGTGTTCATGGAAGGGAAGCTGGGATGAAGCGGCTTGCGCCTTGCAAATGGGTCTGTGGCACATGGGGCATTGCGATTGCTAGTTGCAGTCGGGATATTTGAGGAGCTGCTTTCCAATTGCCATATGTTCAAGAGTGGAAAACTAACGGTGGAAGTTTAGTTGCAGCTTTTGTTGTGTATGTTATGTCTGTGATGTATTACTGCTACTGACACTTTTTTCTTCATGGTGCTATCAGCTTTCATAAGTGTTGCTAACGAATTGTAAAGCAGAGTCTGGTCAACTTGCCACCCAACACTGTGTGTTTGCCTGCGAAGGACCTGAGGTGCATTCGACACATTGATTAAGTGTCATTCCTCAGGCCGGCAACATGGGCGAACCCACACTTTGACCCGATCATACTGCGTACGGCATGACCCTTCGAAAACCCCGCCCGCATCGGGGTTCGAACTGGCAACCTAGCGGATAGCAATGGAGAGTGCTAACCACTACGCCAAGGCATCTGATGCTTTTTGGCCCGACTTCCCCCGGGAGGAGGGCCATTGGCATCGCTCGACATATAGGTCAGGACCTAAACCGCTAGGCATTTGGTGTAGGTAAGCGCCGATGGCCGCAGTCCGTGCAACCCGCGGGGTGTGCTCCAGCCTGCAGCCTCCTGTTCCTTCACTCAACCCATATAATGGCATGCGCAGTAGGTCGTGTACGGCTTCTACGTAATATGGACTATAATGCAGGTGGATGGCATTGTATGTGTTGTGCGGCAGGCGCCGTCGCCACAGGCTACTGCATTCTAAGGCGCGCGCCCACGGTTAACAAGCAGCTCCTCCATGCTTTGCGGTGGCATTTGTGGCTCCTTTCCGAGTTTATACATGGGGCACTCGATGTTGAAGACGCTGTTCCCAGTTGTGCACCTCCCAGGGTCAATGTACATGCATCCCCACATCCTACCTCTTATCAGCGCCGCTGCTAGAGCTCAAGCCAGCCTTAGCTGTGGCCAGGCAAAACAGACTACCGCCGCAGTACAGGGCGGTAATGACTGTGACGAAAAGTCACAGTGCAATGAAAGCACTTTTACAAGCGCTTCAGAAAGCAATCCCAACAGCACCCCAAGCAGTGTTGCAACTTCCCAGCTAACCTGTTCCGCGAAGGCAACATATTGCAACCATCGCTGCCCACCACAACACAGCCTTGCTTCAATACTGCTCACTAGGCAGGGCGCAGCAGAGGTGCAGAACCGTTCACTTCAGTTACTGGAGACAGACAGACATTACGAACACCCTGCCACCCTACATACAGACACGTATGCAGTACCTTATATTTTGCAACTCGTGAGAGAAGTCGGGCCCCGAAGGAAGCTCTTGGGCGTCCGCTTTATGAGAGCCATAGACGCCGAGGAGCAGACACGTGCAAGCGTGCAGAATTGAAGACATGCAAGGGGTGATGGGACAGACAGAGTGCTTGCTTAATTGTAATGACCAGATCAGGGCTATTCTCTACCAACAGTACTGCAGCTTCTGTCAAGCACCAATTCCTCATGATACAATACTTCCAGCGGACTGCCAGTCTGCCACTCCTCCTTACTTGAGAATACTTGGATCACAGCACAGTATTGCTGTCGTGTGGTTCCTTTGACATGGCATCAACCACTGGCTTGAGTGGAGAAAGAACATACGTCTAACCCTCTGGTCCCCGTATGTATTGAAAGACAAAGGGCATATGGCGAGTTGGCTTGCTAGAAAATGTCCGTAAACATGTGGAGTTGAGCAACAAGCATTGGCAAAGCGTAAGGCGGAGTGATAGCATGATAATATCCTTTTGGCATTTGGTTCACGTTTCTTCGCACTAACATAAAGCAGGTCTGCTGTCAAAGACCCCAAGCCTGTGGACATTGCTGATGTGTACACTGCTAAGCTACAACTGGACAAAGGGGTCACTGGGCTTAGTACCGAGCATATCTCCTTGCAGAGGACAGTGCTCCAATACCATGCTGGCACCCCTGACGAATCATATCATTCTTCAGCAGAGGAAGCTATCGATATCATCTCGGACTCGTCTCGGCTTGCAGTCCGCCAGTGGGTGGACCCGGAGCAAACCCTGGGCCCCAGTCGGAATGCTTCGCTCTTATACAAGTCTCAACATGCGAAGCTTTTGCTAATAGCTGCTTTGTCACAAAGCAGAAAGGGCCAAAATATGACACGGTGAGACATGCCCAGGATCGACGCAATAGCTCGTCGAGTCAAAGTTCTGTGCATCTGTGCATAAGCGGCGGACTGTGTGTGCTTCCCTCCAACGTCTACTCAAGTTGAGCAGCTAGCCTATCCTGCAACAATCTCCGCCAGTAGACCGTTGTCGAGCACGTGGCCCCTGTACATCTTCCCTGCCGTTCCAGTCTCTTTTGGGTTGCATAGCCCATTGGGCCATATCACCTGCTCGACAGCCTGAAGAGTGGCTACGCTGCCGGTTCTGAACTGCAACTTGCTGATCCTGGCCGTGCTGTACTCGTACTGGTGCGCCGAGGGAGATTGCACTCGGTCGCGGCACGTGGCACTAGAATCCCTGGAACCCATTTTTGATGAACATGTTGCGTGGCCATGCATTCAAAGTGGGGGCCCCAGGACAGTGCGGCAGAGTTATGAAGAATGGCAGATTCTGCACTCGACGGTCACAAACGGCCATCCGAACGAGGGTGGTAGTGTCTGAGCGTCTGAGCGAAACTGCCACAGTGGAGCCCGTAGAGCTTGAAAGCCAGAGGAAAGCCCCGTACAAGAACGGGCTGCTCCTACAGGGTAGGTAGGGGCCAAGCTGGGCGTAAGTGCCCTGTCCCGCGATCCTGCTTTTGTTCTTGGCAAAGGTTCGAATATTTGTCTAGATGTGGTTCCGACAGATTGCTGCACAATCTCTACAGTCCTTGACAGCTTTCGGATAAGCCATTCTCGTTGTTGCACTCAGGATTCCACTGGGACAGCCACAAAGCGTCCTGCTGGTACGAAGAGGTAGCGGAGAAGATCTCAGACGTGAAGGTGTGCAGTCCGGACCTCACGGCAATTCGCAGAGCAACATAATCCCTCGTCTCACTTTATGTGCGCTATGCAGGGCTTAGGAGTAACCCACATCTGGTTGCCCCCACCCAGCCAGTCAGTGGCACCAGAGGTCAGTTGTCCTTCCCAAATGCTGTTGAGGTGCAAGGCTCAGGAATTCTCTGCAACCTCAGTCCACGTCGTAATACGCTTGTGGCTATCTACTGTTCAACAGACGTTCTCCATTATTATCCTACCTGGACTTCTCTTCCCATTAGATTCATAGCATTAAGATGACTAGTGGGTACCCCCACACTAGCACCTACTTGAACTCTGGTCTATATGTAACCTGGTCTATATGAGCATTGTGCGGAACTCTGTCCCACGCCCGGGCATAGAATGAATGGTCGCACCTTTAAACGTCAACCCTGCCTTTTGATTAAATGATGAAGTGGTGCCTGCTTGGCTTAGTGATATGTCTCAGAGTTGTTACAAGTATTTCCTCCTCTTCGGCCTCCCATCCAGATCATCATGCAGATCTCTTGTCACATATTATTCATTGGGGCCTTATACCTATGTGAAATGGAGATTTCTACTCCTTCTACTGGCCGTACTGCCCCTCCCTTTCCTCCCTCCAGGGCTACCTGCCAGGCCAGCTTTATAACCTGAACAGTGCTTACGGTGACATCAACCAGCTGCGGGACTTGCTCAAGCAGCTCAAAGCAGCAGGCATCAAGCCAGTGGCTGACATTGTCATCAATCATAGGTACAGATGACTCACAAGTCCTTTTTAGAGCTTAAGCTTAGGGTGCGGGCTTAAGCACTAGGATGTTAAACCCTGACGCTGTACACGTGGAAGGCATGTTTATCCTTAGTCACAGGTGCAGATTTGCGACACAATGCAGCCACATGAACTGCAAGGCTGTACAACTCTTGTTGACCACAAAGGTCAACAGGCAGTAGCTCATGGGTGAGATGATACGTTCATAAGAAGAAGAAACCAGAGCCGACATGAGGCTCAAGGGGTTTGTATAATGCCAAACTGACTGACTAACAGGTCCTTTGGCAGCGAATGTATGTCAGGCCAGCCCAGTAAAAGGTTGCCGTGCAGTGAGGAGTTGACCCAGTCAACAGCAAGCCAAGCAATTTAACCCCCTACTCAGGTTCCATGGCCAGCACTATAGTTGGTTGCTTTGCTGACCGTTTAGATGGCTTTTTGGAAAGCATCCGAAGAGATCACGGGTGGTGAACTGGAGACCTCCTGACACACTCTTGTTCATCAATACCTGATTAGAGCGAACCACGTGACAAGGGCTTGCCCTTAGCAGATCCTCAAGGCCAAAGCAGGTGCAAAGTTTGCATGCCAAAGACATCCCGCATATTGTTCCACCTTGCTGTAGCCGTAACAGCTAGAGGTGCGCGGGGCTTATGTCACTTCTGCTGTGGCAGATCTTGATGTGTATCTTGAAAAGCAGCCAGGAACTTGGTATGGAGCTGTATGTCATACTATGCTGTGTCTGTCCCACCTTGCTGTTCTTTGTAATGCCCTGAGGTGCGTAGCCTATGGCACTTTTTTGCTGTGGCAATCAGCCAATGGCACACATAGCCAGGTTGTCAGTCTGGATGACTCATGCCATGGTGGGTCCACCTTCCTCCTTTCATCTCTTTGAAGTATATCAACCATGTGTTGAGTAACGCATAGTGCCCCAAGTATTCATCTGACCGTAGCAAAGAGCCTCGCAGCTCACCTCTTGTACCTGTTGATGCTACCCGCCATATCAACCTTGTTCTGGCAGCCTTGACTCTCTAACGGTCGCGACTCATTGTCTCAAATTTTGCTCTCCATATACTAACAAACTGGATGGAGTTATGCCGCAGGCGCTGCACGGCCGGAGAGCTGTGCAGTAATCTATCTCACACATATCGACCCTGCTTTTACCACTGCTGCAGGTGTGCTGATGAACAAGATGAGCACGGGCGCTACAATAACTTCAGAGACGATCACGACCATGAGGGACACCGCATTGACTGGGGAAGGTGAGCAAGACATCCCGCCACACCTAACCCACCCCGCCCTTAGGGAGTGGGAGGGCGGGTGGTGAGGGGGCTGGGGCTTGGGGTTGGTGTGTTTGGGGGCCAGTGCTTGGGCTTTCTGAGCGTTGTCACATACTGGTTTTCAGGATATATGGATGAAACGGCATGGTGTGCAGGCTTTTGCATGTGAAGCTGCGTAGCGGCTAGTTGTCTAGCAGTTTCAGAAATCACTGTTAGCCTGCCTGACTGCAATATTACTCTAGTAGAGGTGCTGAGTGGTCTGGAGTTTGCAATCCTGGGCTGCTTCAGGGACCGTGGACACCTGCCAGGTTTCAGATGTAGTTATGAGCAAGGCCTTCAGGCAGCTTGTTGATGTGTCCAATAACAAACGACATATTCTTTGTGAATCCACTTGCCGGTGGCAAAGTAAGGCCCCGCTGGGCCCGATGGTTGCAGCATCTGTGTTTGCCCCCTCATTCCACTTTCAATAGGACATAGATCTTTGCACAGCTTGAGGGCTGTGCAGCACCGGAGCATGACTCCACCCAGTTTTCTGGTGGGGTGAGAGTGAGAAATCGGGAGAGATAAAGAAAAAGAGAGCTGCTGCTGCTGAAATCACAGGAGGCTGAGACAAGCAGACCGTAATCATTTTTTTAGATGACATAGCGCACTGCACAGCTTACGAGCTATGCAGTGCCGGTGGCATGATTACAGCCGGTTTCCTAGTATGTGTGGGGACAGAAATGAAGATAGAGAAAGTACCGCTTTCAATCCTCCTCTACTAGAGTCCCTAAAGTTGCCTTTGCCAGTTATGCTTCTGCTCACTGTGTTACGTCTGCTTGTTTTTTGTGTCCTCCTGCTACCAGTACCACATGACTCTTTGTTATGCCTTTCCTTTCATCTCATCTGGCATTTGCAGTTGGGCAATCACAAGTGACGACCCTGAGTTTGGCGGGCAGGGTAATCCTGATACTGGTGCAGACTTTTGGGCAGCTCCTGATTTGGACCATGCCAACCCAAAGCTGAGGGAAGCACTACAGGTAGGTACTGGTGCAGGGGGAGGGCATTACGAGGTGCATGTAGGTACTGCTGGAGGAGGGCACTAGAGGTACAGGGCACTATAGGTAGGCAATACTGGGAGAGGGCACTAGAGGTACAGGGCAATACAGACAGGTACTGTTGGGGGAGGGCACTGGAGGTACAGGGCACTATAGGTAGGCAATACTGGGAGAGGGCACTAGAGGTACAGGGCAATACAGATAGGTACTGTTGGGCTAGGTCGTGCTGGGGATCAGCCCAGAGGTCCTGATCACGGACATGGTGACAGATGTCAGGACGAAAGGAACAAGGGGGGATTCAAATGATGGCTAGGGGCTGGACTTGATGAATAAGCTACAAGTATGAAGGTATGCTTAGGAAGCCCATGTGCGGCTATGCTGCGTGGACAGGAATGGGGAGGGGGGTAAGATGGGAACAGGGAGGGGGCATGGCACTGATGGAGGCACTATGTTTATGAGCAATTTGGGCAGCAGGGAGGAGAGCTGCTGATAGTTGAGGAGAAGAACTGTCCACCTTCTATAGGCAAATCTCAGGGATGGGAACAAGAACGTGGGAAAGCCGAGGGAGCAGAAGCAAGACTATAAAGCTTGCTCAATAAGTAGGTTCTTACACTGACGATAGCAAAGGGCGGTGGTGCCTATGGGGACGGCGGAGGTGGCATGAGGTGGTATGGCGGTTGTGCAGCAATGGCTCAAAGTGTAAAAATCATGGGATGCTGGCAGGACAAGTGGCCAAAATTGTAGCAGCGGGTTGATGGCAGGAATGAAACTGTAGTGGCAAGTTAGCAAATTTGGCGGGATGAGAGGCGTTAGCTGGAAGCAACAGTCATTGCTAAGTTGCGCTCTGCAGTAACTCTTGGGGGGATGCCTGGGTGTGGAAGAGAGGGTGGAGTGGCAAGGTTGCATGACAGCTGGGAGGGCTAGCTGTTAAAGTAACTAGAGCAGAGCAGCTGTTGCATGGTTGTGTACCTGTAGCTTTCTGCTATGGATCAGGAACCTATGTGATATATAAGTGATGTATGACAGCACAACTTTCAGGACGTGCAGCCCTGTGCACACATGAGCATATGTACAGTATGATATGCAACTAGTGAGATGCAAGACACAGATTTGGAAAGGTAGTATCTCTGATGGACTGCATTTGCAATGGAAGGAGGAACTGCCTTCAGTGATCCATGCAGCTGGGTCTGCTGCAGATTCCGCAACTGCTTCTGTTCCACTGTCCAGAAGGAGCCATGCCTGTCGTACTAATTGTACACTGCCACTGGAGGTATTGGGCTGGCCTGGAAGGCACCTGATTCTGTTCAGTAAAGCAGTGGGGTGTTGCCAACATCACCTAGCAGCACCGCTGGCCACCCCAAACACACTTGTCAGACCTACCCGTGCAACACATAGCTCAACTGCATCACCTCAGTTGTGGTAACTAGGCTCCACTAAAGGTACCAGACTCTTTGGCAGCAAGATGCTTCGTATTATTTCGGGCAAATGAAGTCAACTAGCTGTGGATGTCATTCAGGCGCCGCACTAGTAGAGCACAATCAGTGTTTTTGCTGCCCGCATGTGCTTTGCGCGCTCCCTTCCCTGATGCTGCTGACTGTGCCCCCCCTCCCTCCCCCGCCACTTTCTTTCTCTCCAGCATTGGTTGTCCTGGTTGAGTTCTGATGATGTGGGCTTTGAGGGATGGAGGTTTGACTATGCTAAGGTGAGACGGCAGCAGTGAGTGAGTGAGCGCCAGGCGTTAGGCCTGCTTAGGTTTAAGGAAGAGGCGGTACTAGCACACCTGGTGCCTTCCGGCCTAGCTTTATGATGGCAGCACAAAGATCATGGCAGCACGAACAACAGACGACTGCAGCAGCGGCAGCTTCTTTCTGCGACTTTTATTGGAGAGTTGAAGTGGCTGATCTTGGACGTTGTGATCATGTGCATCAGGCTTAGTTCATGTTCTGCATACAGCATGCAAACCTAGGTTTTGATGGCCATCCAGCTCTCATGTTTGCCTCCAGAAGATTGCACCAGCCTTGCAACATATTATATGGAACAAAACAAGTGGCCGACGTTGCTAGCAATTACTCCTTACTAAGGACACAAACCTGCTCTCATTTGCCCTGGGAAGTGGCTAAAGGGGTACATATGACCATAAAGGCCCATTCGTATATTAGCTGAGAAACATCATAGCATAGTCCTCAAACCGTGCAGCACCGTCACTCCCTCTTATGTCACGCGAGCCATCATGTAACATAGCTCTTGCCTCTTATGCACTAATCCCATAGTGCCAGATGCTTCCATCTGCAGTATCACATTAAGCTCCATTTGTTTGCTTGCCAATCTTTACTTATAAACTGCACTATGATTGATCGTTGCTGCAAAGCTACAAGGCTTTCTTCAGACACCAACACCCCGTCCTGTACCTCATGTGTTCAGGCCAGTTAGACCAAGTAAGGTTGGCGGCTACCCAAAGCCCTACAGCATACAAACAATATATCTCATTGTTGCCTCCCGCCATGCAGGGTTATGGTGCCAAGTACATATCTTTCTCTCAGACATATAGTTCTACTCCACCCCACCCCCCCCCAAAACAGCAACACTGCCCACCCCAACACATGCCTATCTATACCTCCCCCCCCCACCCCCCCCCCCACCCCCCCCCACCCCCCCGCCATGCAGGGTTATGGTGCGAAGTACATCCAGGAGTATGTGGGTTGCAGCACTGGTGCTGATGCCTTCAATGTAGGGGAGGTGTGGGTGGACCTGAAGTGGCAGGGAGGGGAGCTGGCAGTGAATCAGGATGGAGCACGTCAAGCACTGTGTGACTGGGTGGACGGACATCAGGGACATGCAGCAGCTTTTGACTTCGTCACTAAGGGGGTGCTGCAGGTAGAGAAGGGGTGGGTGGGTGGGGAGGGGGCAAGCAGGGTAGGAGGGGGGAGGGAGGGGCGGGACAAAGGCGGGCAGGGGAGAAGAGGAGGGGCGAAGAGGAGGGGCCCGAGGTCACCAAGGGGGTGCTGCAGGTAGAGAAACCGGGGGGGGGGGCGAGAAGGGTAGAGGTGGGGGGGGGGGCAAGGAGTGGGAGGCACGGGGTGTAGGCTGTAGGGGGAGGTGGGGGAGTGGGCGGGCAGGGGGCGGGGGCAACCAGCAGGGAGTACTAGGGTAGGGAAGGGGGAAGGGGGGGGGGCAAGGAGTGAGAGGCACGGGGTGTAGGCTGTAGGGGGAGGTGGGGGAGTGGGCGGGCAGGGGGCGGGGGCAACCAGCAGGGGGTACTAGGGTAGGGAAGGGGGAAGAGGGGGGGGGCAAGGTGGGAGAGACAGGGGGTGTCTGGGAAGGGAGGAAGGGAGGGGGCATGGGGCGAGAAGACGGGGGCCATCTGGGGGAGAGGAAGGAAGTAATGGGGGGGGGGAGGCGCGGGGGGCGTCTGGGGGGAGGAAGGGGGCGGGGGAGTAGCGTGGGGGGGGGGGCAAGAGGGAGGACGGCGGGCATTTGAGAGGGGGGGTCTATGCACGTAAATATATCTCAAACAGACTGTTCATAACATGTAGATGTGTTTGTTTGACCCGCAGGAAGCTGTGAAGCACTGTCAGTACTGGAGGCTGAAGGACAAGGCGGGTAAGGCACCAGGCCTCATAGGCTGGTGGCCCACTAAGGCAGTCACCTTTGTTGACAACCATGATACAGGTAAATAGAGGGACAGTATAAGATTGAAGCAGGGAAGGGTGGGGGGCGCGAAGGGTGCAAGGCAGGTTTTAAATCTTGGACCTTGCAATGCAGGTTTTGGCAGGTCTTAATGTTGTAAGGCAGATTGGGTTTTGGCAGATCATATTGGATGTTGTAAGGCGGATTGGGTTTTGGCCAAGAAAGGCCTCTGGTGTGGGGCGCGTGCAGTGTGTACTTGGGGAAGGGGTGGGCCCCAGAGAGTGGGGTGTTGACAGGACATGGCCTAGGATGGGGTGCTGGGGTGGGCCGGTTGGCAGTGAGAGAGGAGATGGAGAAGTGTGGGTGGTTCCCTGTGTGTCTTATTCTGGCAATGTGTATACTATGAGCTGCATCAGCTCAATGCAAATGGAAGAAATATATATTCGTTCTGTTCCGTGGCGCCCTTAAGGAGCCACATCCTCCAGTGTTATGTGCAAAATTGCAGCCATGCAGTGCCAACTCTGCAGTAAGCACTGCCCATTACCGCCCTTTGGGTATCACTCCTGGTTGGGTGTCTGGAATCCATTGCCCTTGAATACATCCAATCGTGTAAGTGATCAGTTGGTCCAATCTAGCAGCCCTCTTGCACTTGCCACACCTTAAACATTTGTTTGTTCGTTTGTACCGGTATGCATTGCTGTAAATGCCAATTCATCTGAGCCTGGACCGAATAGCTTCTGTGGGGAAATGTCAGCAGCAAGTGCTGAGGCAAAATGTAGGAAGCAAGGTGCCAATCCCAGTGAGTGAGTGCATGCCGGGCGTTAGGAGAGGGAGATAGAGATCTACGCAGGGAGATGGTGTATTGTTCTCCAGCGTGGGATTGTGAGAAGGGTTCCTTGGTGTAAAGATTACACGGAGCCCTTACCTATGCGTCAGGCCTGCGTAGGTTTAAGGAAGAGGCAGTACCAGCACACGTGGTGCATTCCGCCCTACCCTTGGCCAACCTCATCTGCTAACAATGTGCCTGGTTCCCTTATCCTTTCAGGTAGCACTCAGGCCCACTGGCCCTTCCCCTCCAAGTATGTTGCCACGGGATATGCCTACATCCTGACCCACCCTGGGCTGCCTTGCATCTTCTGGGACCACTACTTCCAATGGGGAAAGGAACTACGCAAGGATATTGATGAACTGGTGCAGGTGGGTGAGAGGGGGAAAACACCCCTAGGCAGACAGCAGGGCAGTCACAACTATATAAACTGGTGTAGGTGGGTGAGAGGGAACAAAACAGAAAAACGCCTCTAGGCAGACAGCAGGGCAGTCACAACTATATAAACTGGTGCAGGTGGGTGAGGGCTATGTGCCCTGAGTGGTGGAGATGAGACGGCTTGTGAGAAGCATGCACTGCATTCTGTGAGAGGTGAGAATTGAAGCAAATCATAGCACGAGCGTCACGTGGCAATAACTTTGTCTTGCAATCCATTCCCTGGTCTGGCCTCTGTCTGTAAAGCAGCAGACAATTACCCTCCTTTTTAGATTTGAATGACATGGTGATTGTTGTCTGGCATGCATCTTCGGTTGATCAAAGCCAGAAAGCCTTCATATGACATTCAAATGATGAGGCAGACTTGCACTTCTGGAAGACAAAACGATCAACTACAAGCCGATCCCCTTTGGGGCCCCTGAACATTGTACTCCTATGTTTTGCAGGTCAGGAATGCCTGCAAAATTGTCCATGACACCCCCCTCAAGATCCTGGCGGCCGAGGACGACATGTATGTTGCTAGGGTGGGTGAGAACCTCACAGTGAAGTTAGGGCCACGCTATGACATGCCGAAAAAACTGGTTCCTAGCAAGAAGGACGGTTGGGGCTTGGCTTGCAGTGGGAAGAACTATGCTGTGTGGACCAGGGTGAGTGGCAACCACTAGAAGCACTGGTGCACTGCCGCTGTATGATGAGGAGAACACTGCACTTCTCTAGTGCGCACTTTGAAGCTTGGTGAATGTAGCGAGGCTGAGTGCCGGAATTTTACTGAAAGGTCAGGTCCATCATCACTAGGCAGTGTGGTGTGTCGGAGGTTGGGTACAGGTTTGAAAGGCAGGGGAGAGTGATGCGACACAAATACAGAAGGTCCTGGAGACGACCTGTCTCATGGGGGGAACAACCTTTTAGCT
This sequence comes from Pseudopediastrum boryanum, assembly GCA_963556185.1. Lineage (NCBI taxonomy): Eukaryota > Viridiplantae > Chlorophyta > Chlorophyceae > Sphaeropleales > Hydrodictyaceae > Pseudopediastrum > Pseudopediastrum boryanum. Next base: position 4,418,246 of record OY744497.1, on the reverse strand, counting down.
GCTTGCCATGCAAAAGATTGCAGACTTACCCATGTGCTCATGTCTGTGAGCATCAAAGGCATCAGGCGGTAGGATTTGGAATGTAGAGTAAGTAAGAAGGGGGAAATGCATCAACCTTCAGCTGAAGATGCAGCTACTACAATGGGAACAAACAAACAAATAGGTATGCCAGCACAGACAAGGGAGCCTGGGATGGTGTGACCTGCAACTATCTGGCTTCATTTTGGTGGAGATTTGGGGATTGTGTTCTGCCATGGCAGCCATCATATATACCTGCGCATCCGGGCGGGTTTGGGCTGCCAGGCTCAGGATTTGAGCTGCTTTGACACCTTGGAGGCAAACCTGTGCAGTACACAGGCGGACAGAGGACAAATCTAGTCCATGGAGTGTTTGATGTTGCATTGTCTGGAGTTTGAATTTCGGGCTTTCATTTACATATGTACCTATAAGTATGCCCCAACCTGTGTGTTGCTCAAATTTGGTTGGAGACAAGCTGTAGACATTGCAGCACTTGTTGGCTCAGTCTTGAGTGCCTCTTTCATATAGGACTGTTTCTGCCAGATGACATAAGTGAGTTTTGCTAGCCAATTCTGGGGTCTAGATCCTGGCCAGGCGACGCTTATGTGCAGGGATGGGGACACGGCTTGGACTTCACAGTGCAGATCATCTGTGTCATCAGAGGTTATGTGCTGCATCGTCTTGACTGACCTGTTGACATAGCTGGTTTTGTGTTTTGATTGATTGCTCGTATGTACAAATCATAAGTACAGGCATGTATAGGCCACATGTATGTTGATGATTTCTGGTTGGGGGCTGGAGTTGTCAATACTGCAGCAATGGAGCATGGGCCTTGCTCCTACCATAATGCCAAAGCAGGGTGTTTCCAGGACTACCCTTTTGTGTTCTTCTGGCCAGTCCTGAGGTCTAGGTTCTGGCCTGAGGTCTTTATCTGCAGGAATGGGGACATGGCGCTGGGTTGATTTTGGCTGCATGGCTCCCTGAGGTAATGTTCCTGAGGATGTAACTTACCAGGCATGTGATCGTACTGGTTGTTTTGATCTGACGGGTCCTATTAACGCTCCTGCAATCAGTTTCTGGGGCAAGCCACTATGTTGGTGTCCAATGCTAGCCAGCAAACACAGAGCCTTGTTCTTTGCGGAGCTCCTGTTCTCAGTCTGCTTCTCAACCATCTGCAACCAAGTGCTGCTGTGTGGTCTGGGCTGGCTTGCCGGCCCCTGTCCTTTCAGTTATACATGGTTGTACCATAGCATGGGTGCTGCGCATGGCTGCATTGTTGAGCGTGCTGAGATCAGCGGATCGCATCCTGGTTCTTGAAATGTTACTGCTTCCACCATACCGTATGTGACTGGATCTAGTGCATGGTTGTGCAGTGTGTTTTGATGCACAGTGTTTATCAGAATCCGAGCATATCAGATTAGATTCCCATCTAAAAGCTCAGGATGGACTACCATATCAATTTTGACCTTGCAATGTGTGGTGACCCTATATTAGCTGGCAGCTTGGAAGTTGCCTTGTTATTACATATAACAGGACATTGGGTAAAGGGAGCAGCTAGGTTCAGCCCTGAGGCTGGACTAGTTCAAATGCTGGTCAGAAAATGGGGTTGACCCCGGAGTGTTTGGTCGCTCGGCCTAGCTGCCTTATGTGCAGTCACACCTGAGACTTTTTGTTGTTTCTCTGCTGGCTGTGCGTGTTGCCTGCAGCTGGTTGGCAGGCTGTCTCACTGGCCGCCATTATGGTTCCTGAAGCAATAAACAGCATCACTTTCCTGGATGATGCTGAGCGACCGAGTGAGATCAGTGCAGCCTGTGGATGGGAGTGTGGGAAAGAAGGTTGCAGGCTTCTCTCGTCCTTTTTTGGAAGTTGGGTGGCTGAAGTGTTGCTTGGCAGTAGGGAGGCGGCTCTGCTGTTCTGTCGATGTAGGAAAGGTGCGGGTTCCAATGGCAGCAGTATGTTGCCGCTTGTATGTGCCAAGTTGCTTGCTCGTTCCCGCGCCCCGCCCTCCTAGCAAGGTACATATGGGAAGATGCGCGAGTCCTGTCCTTTGCAGTCCATTGCAGTGATGAGATTGTTACAGACACGAAGCCCATCACAAAACAGGTTTAGCCCCTCTGTTTACAACTTGTTGAGGGACACGCGCAACTAGTGATCAGTCATTGCACATCAGGCACCAGATATGGGCCTGGGAGCAAGAAAAGGAAGATTTGACATGGGCCCATCGACAGTGGCAACACGCTGTGTTGCATTGCTTGACAATCATACTGTCAGGGAGGGCCGTGTAGGTCCTGCTGGCTGTTATCAGTTATTTCCAGATTAATAGGTCATAATGGAGGTGCCCTGCTGTTGCATATGCATGCCATACCCACTTATGTATGTGTTCTGGGCTCCGGAAGGTAGTGGGCCTATCTATATTAGGTAAGGGTCCACTCCCTTAACATATGCAAGAAGGGATTTCCCCCCTTCTCTGCGTAGTTCTCTCTCTCCCTCTCTCTCTCATGCCGATACCACAACGACTGTTCACACTATCAGATAGGCAGAGATAATGCAGAGATCTCTTTATAGTTGTGCTTGAGCGTGGACATTAGTCCTTAAGGGTGGATGGTACGTCAGCCAGGATCTCACATTGAAGTGTACCTTGGCATGCTTGGGGTTCTGGGTGTTCAGCAGCAGCAGCAGCAGTGGGTTGGAGTGCACAGCAGCTATGCTGGGAGCATAGGCATGGGTAAGGTCCACTCAGTGACTAAGTAAGTCACCTGGCCGAGGTAGCCCCCAGCCCAGCATTGACTTGTCAGGCTGGGAAGTGATATTTCAGCACTTGAATCTTCGTGCCTATCGCCTAGCCTGTCCATTGGCTCGTGCCAGATGCCATGTAGGCGTATTTGGGACGCGCATAGCGAAATTCTGGCATCTCTCACTAAAACAACGTCAACCATCCGCTTTCGCTCTTATACGAAGTTTAATCAGTCAGCTCTGTCAACCCGGTTCGCACATGACGCGTGTGGGCAGCTTGCTGCCCGATAGCTACCTACGCCGGTAAGTTAGGGCTGGCAAGTGAATGCTAGTTGCTGGCTTCTCACTTGCTTGTGTGGCTCCATTAGTATGCTGAACTGCTGCCAACTGCTGGTGCCAACAGCTGTCACCGTAGGCACCAGCTGCTGTCACTCGGGTGCCGTGGAAGACATGGCCGTTGACACATCATGCTGTTGTAATACACGCAAAGCGACCTATGATGGCTTTTACGAATTGCGGTCCTTCTGCTCGTTTAGATGCTCCGCCTATTGGTACTGCCTGCCTGACCTAAGCACGCTGAATCGGCCTGTACAACCGCTATACCAGACCGTGCCACAGATAGTCTTCAGACGTAGCTGCAGCTATCATTATCAATTAGCTTGAGTATTACTGGAAGCTATGGAAGCAGCGGATGGCCCAGTGACTATACCCGTATTCAGCAGCAAAGATGACATTAGAACCTTCAGCCGGCAGCACAAGCGGGAGGGGAAGAAGGTCGCCTTTGTGCCCACAATGGTACATCAGCCATCAAGCAGTGACAGACCGTAATGCGCAAGACGCCTAACATGCAAGGTCATTGTGCAGGGATACCTCCATGAGGGGCACCTGTCCCTTGTCCAAGCTGCAAAGTAACGACCCTCGCAGCTGAAAGCTAAGTCTGACCAGCTTAGCAGCGTCACCATAAAATCAATATCTTGCAGGGAGAAGGCAGATGTGGTGATAGCCTCCATCTACGTTAACCCAACCCAGGTCAAACCTGCTGCAACAGCTGTGCCTGATGCTGCACTTGGTGTATCAAGCATTCACACCCTTTGCCATTACGCAGTTCAGCAAGAATGAGGACTTTGATGTCTACCCCAGAGATCCTGTGAGTAGGAAAGCTGGTGTTCCTTAAGATTCAGGGGAACGCACCGGGTCAAAACGCGCTGCAGATCAGCTAGCTGGCAGCTCTTCTAAGAAGCATACAGCAGAAACATGGTCACCTTTTGCAGCTGCTACGGCACAGCAGCTACATGAATATAGTGGCTTCAGGCATGCCAGGATGGGGCAGCTTGTTGTCCCTGTCATTGCTTGTCCAGTTGCAAACCAGAAGTTCCATATGCTGTCAGCGTGGTCTGCAGATCTGTCTCTTGCACCCTAGTTACACTCTTTCTTAGCAAGGTTGTTCACCCTGACAACGAGGTGCTATATTATGCAATTGCATGCAGATTCAAGACCGGCTGAAGCTGCAGGAAGCAGGCTGCAGCGCCATCTTTGAGCCAGAGAGCCTGTACCATCAAGGTGTGTGGGCGCAAGAATTGCCTGAAGTCTGGGACACATCAGCCATCCGGCAAGACTATTTAGAGTTTGCACCACCAGTGGGTTGCAGTAATGAATGATGATGTGCATACATACCTTATCCTGAAGCAGCTCCTGAGACGGGTGACCTTTGCCGCAAACAATAGATTGGACAGGATTGTCATGAAGCTCTTCATGCTTCCTTGGCACATCCCAATATGCAATGCAAGCCCTCAAGTCCACTGCTACTTGGCTCTTATGGACCGCTCCAGCTGCTTGGGATGATCGCTTAGTACGTTTGCAATGTTTTTTTGGACCATCAGGATTGGGGCTTCCAGGTGATAGCACTTCACCTCTGCAGACCGGCCTCACTTGGTTGTGCTTGTTCTTGCCAGCGGTAAATTGCAAGCAACTGCGCATCACATGAATTCTTGTTTTGAAGTGCAAAGGCACTCATGCTGGTGGCTGCGTGTGCATAATGTCAGCACTTCTCTGAGAGAACGTCATTTTCCATCTGTGTTCTTGCAGTCCCCGGGCAGGACGACACCAGCAATGTGGTCGGCCGTGAGAGTGGGCACCCAGATGCACATGAGACATTCGTGCAGGTGGAGAATCTGCAGCGGCCGCTATGTGGAGGCTCACGCCCACACTTCTTCAGAGGGGTTGCAACGGTAAGCAATCTGGCTTGGCTGGCGTGGGGCCCTCACGGTAGAGGGTTAACTGACACCATTCTTGCTATGTTTTGGTGTTGCTGCTGAAGGATGGGAACCTGAAAGGTGCTGTGAAGTAGCAGTGCTGCACTAGGCATTTTGAAATGCAACAAGTATTGTATCTGCTACATCGGCTGGCCTGCTTCTGTGCTGCTTATGTTCAGCAAGCAGTCCTGTGCATGATGTGTTTGCGACGCATGGGCCAGCAGAACAACCTTTACTGGAATTCTGCACTGAAGCGTTCAGAATCAGCACAGTGCTGCCTATTCTCCTTTGTCTGCAGCAAAGTGGACATCAAAGCCTGCTCGTTGTTCCCCAATATGCACAGGTAGTCACCAAGTTGTTTCATATAGTGGAGCCTGATGTTGCTGTGTTTGGGCGTAAGGACTACCAGCAATGGCGGATAATCACACGCATGGTGCGGGACCTGGACTTCCCTATTGAGATAGTGGGCATGCCTATCACCAGAGAGCCAGACGGTTTGGCCATGAGCAGGTAGGACCTGTAGACGCATGAATGCCAATATCAAGTCATTCTAAGAATCCTTGTATGGGGGCAGCTCTCACCTTGCCATACCTGTGGCATGCACAATGCATACAAAACATGTTGTCCCTGGATGTCCTCATTCCTCATGTCTGGATATTTTTGCAAATGCTATGGGTCAAGTAAACACGGGATGCATCCCTCCTGGTGGTGGATTTGTCCAGAGGGTCTGGTTGCACAGCACAGTAGCCAGATTACCACTGCACTATACTGCACAATACCATACACTGCATTGCGGCAGACATTGTCAGTCACGCTCAAGGGGGACAGCTGCATTTCAAGCTGTATTAGTTGGCAAACAGACATGGCCCTGCAAGTGGTCTCCTTTGCCCGTGAAGAGCTCTTCAACCGAAGCACACAAAGCCAACATTGCCCTGGTCCAACAGTTGCTGTTCATGCCGTGCTGTGCTCGTTAGCTATCTGGTCCGTTCAAAATGTTTACCTGACTTTATAAAGTGCACCAACAAAACGGAACGCGACGACAGTGTATCAAGTGCTTGCAAATGAAGGCACCTGGATGTTTGGGGACAAATTGGCAGCTACCAATGGCAATTATACATCACACGCCTGCCAAGTCGATTTGATGCTGCTGCTGCTTTTCCTGCCCTCATGCAGCCGCAACGCCCGCCTTTCTGCTGAGAGCCGTGCCAATGCGCTGTCTATCAGTAAAGCAATCAAGTGGGCAGAGGAAGCCAGGGCAGCAGGACAGCTCAAGGAACCAGCAGGAGTGGTGGAGGAGGTCAAGCGGCAGATCATAGAGTCTGGTGGATCAATAGACTATGTGGAGGTGAGAGCAACACATCAATTGGGGCAAGCTTAAGGTCGCAGCACATAAGCATTTAGGGCACTTTTTGCGGAGGCACCCTTCCGCTCCACTCTAGAGCATCCAGTCCATCAATGTGCTCATGGCAAGAGCAAAACATCTTTATTGCTCTGCTAGTCAAGCAGACGTGCCAGGCTTGCCCACTTTGCCGTTCTGAACATATGATGACTTGCATTCCCTACCCTCATTTCCTTGTTTACTGTACGTGACAGTAGCAGCAGCAGCCGGGCTGAAACTGGAAGTTGCTTGACCCACCGCCAACGCAGATCCATGGCCCAGGGATGCAGCATTAATGCACATCTCTAATACGATACATGCAAAATATGAAAGAGTTCAACCCATTCTGAAAAGGCCAATGCCCCCAAAGGACCAAACTCAAGCACAAAAGGACCACATCACATGCATGATGATGTTCTTTGTTTCCACTGCAGGTGCTGAACGCTGACAACTTGCATCCCATCACAGATGTTGCTGCTCAGCCCACCCTGCTTGCAATAGCAGTGCACTTCCCTGCCAAGGACAGAGGGACTGTCCGGCTCATTGACAACACGGTGCTATGATTACTGGATGGATGGCAGAGCAAGAGGCAGCGCCTATTATCCTGCAGACCACCTTCCAGTTCTTCTGTTCAGGTCCCTGAGATCTTCATTGTGTTGATCTGCTGGTCATAGCTAAGGCTAGCTCCCGGGGGTTGTTGTGGAGGATATCTGGGAGCAGTAGAACCTCTGCTATTTTCTGTGACCTCAGCCGCTATCGGTTTCTGATGGAAAATGGCTGCCAGGGGTGGGGGAGGCTGTAATAGCATAACTGTCAGTGGCATTGGAATCATCGCAGGGTGGGTCGCCCACGTATCAGAGCTTGTAAGTTTCTGGTTAGTGTGCAAGCGTTGCTCGTGTGATCAAGTACGTCGCTGCTACTGCTGCGCCTAGCAGCAGCAAGCCGAGAGCCAGCTCCAGCATCAAAGCATTCTTCTTGGTGACCTGGTGCATACACACACGCATGGCAAGTCCCGTCAGTAAGCACTTATACGAGCTAGTACGGGTCCTTTTACAAGATTCTCAGTGCCACCCTCTAAAGTGTGGCTAGATGTGATATTGTACGTCTCACACTGGGCCACGCAAAGGACAAGCCGTCTCTGCGCATTTCTCCAGCACAGACTGCAACACATGGATTCCTCGGACACGCTTCTACAGTATGTTTCGTTCCATTGCCGTGCTTTTGGGTCTATTACATTTCAACGTGAGATTGTTCATGGACCAAGAGCCAAGTTTCCAAGTTGCAAAGTTTGTTTATGAATGCATGGAATTTCGGAGGTCGGAGGAATGTGAGGACTATAATCCTTACTTTGATTTGTCATTATTCGGGGATGAATGGCAAGGTCGTATTTTCGATACCTTTTCTTCTGGACCAAGAGGTGATATTGCTGAGACATTCACTTCTGATGGACCAGGTTCCAGTATTTCTGCCCATGGAGCCTAGGTTGGCTCCGTACGGGCGCCCCCTTTGAGGGGCCATGATGTAATCGTAATCGTAATCGTACATTTCATGAAATGCCACAGCAAAAAGTGCCATAGGCCCTGCACCTCAAGCTGTCACAAAGAACAGCAAGGTGGAACAGAATACAGGTTGTCTTCGGCATGTGCCTAGACATGAGGTCCAGCAGCTAGGTCAAACATTTTGAGTCTATGTTAAAATCTAGGTTAGCTGCCATCCAGCAACCTGACAGAAACAGTCTGATTTAACATGTTCACAGAACCTACCTACCCGGTACCCGCTGCCGATGCGCATATGAAAACAATCAATTCTCAACCTAAACCGTGCATCGGAAGACAGCATTCCGTTCCCTACATGGGGGAACACCGTGATTGACACAGGAAGGGACGTTAGCTGGCCTATATTTCTGCTAAAACTGCCCATCCACAGCACATGGAGTTGCCTAGAGTAAATGTTTGACAGCTAAGCCCAAACCTACCCATGGGACTTGCCCCGCCCTCTGCTGCTTCCTGCCGATATGCCTGTGCTGTTGCTGTTGTGCCAGTTGGCGGGGTGTGTTGGATGCTCCTGGTTGGTTCTGGAGCTCTAAGCTGGCCAGACCTTTGCCCAGAGCATCACACTCGTTCATCAAGTCCTCCACCACCACTGTGGATGCAGCAACACAAACACGGAATGGTTTCAGGAGGGTACGGGTATTCACATGAACAAGGAGTATCCGTCCCTCTCATAGGAGCTGATGATTGATTACACTGAACCGTTTGCGTACCTGCCCATTTCAGCATTGCGCGGCTCTGTTGGTATGAAACAATGCTGCTGTCACTGTCATGTACTTAGCTGGCATGCTCGGTTACACCTGTATGCAGGTGCTGCAGGTGGCTCCTGCATTTGGCCCTGCATGCCCATGTGCAAGCAGGCTGCCTCGGGTTGCATGGCAAAACGGGGCAAGACAACATACCTTGCCTTTTCTACTATCAGGTCCTGCTCACCTACAACCTCCTGGAGCGTGGCTTTTGCCATCTGCTTGCCCTGGGTGGCTTCATGAGACTTTGCTTGGCAGGCTTGCAGCTCCTGCAGGAATGGTCGTTTCTCTGAGTAAAAGTAATCATCTGATGGAAACGTAGGTGTAATACTGCACTGGTCCCTGGCAAGCCTGCAGTAGTTGCTGCCTGCTCCCTATGCATTTCAACCAGTCTCCTTCTGCAGCCCAATGTCCATCTTGAAGTAGAAGATGGTATGTCAAGCAACCAGTGATGCTAAGATGTAATCCGCCTTAAACTTATACTGCTAGGGCAAGGGGGAGGTGCAGGAGGACAAAACGGTGTTGGCACAGGGGGGACAGAAGGCTTAGCTAGATGAGGCTGTTTGGAGATCTCACCTTCTGTGTGTCTTGCAGCTGCTGCAGCATGTTCTGAAATGCAGCATCATTCCAGGGAAGCAACTTCTTCATTTGCTGCAGCTCAACCTCTTGCTCCTGCAGCCTGTCTTGTAGCTGCAGCAGGGCCATGCATTATACACATTAGTAACAATTGACTGGCCAGCTGGAAGAGATAGATAAAGCAAGAGCTGCCGGAAACCACCTTGGCAAAGGGTAGGGCTTGGGACGTTCAATGGGGTTCCATGGAAGGGGCTGTTTCCATTTCTGCCAAGAAGGCTTTAAATGAGAGAGCATCTGGGTGCATGCACCATAATCTGGATATTTGGGGCTAACTGGATACCTACCATGTACAAAGTCTTGCGCCACAATTCATACAGATAAGTCATGCTGTCCTTCCCTAATCATACTAGTTCGGGTGATAAGCATGAAGTGAGACTCATGCACGAAGGTAATGGCACAGATGCCCCTTCCTGATTAAGCTGGCAGAGGAACCACACCTTGGCATTTTGCTCCAAAAGGCTTTTTTCTGTGGCTGTAGCCTCAGTGCGTATTCTGTCTGCACAGATTGTGTCAATGTATTTGGCAAGGTCATCCACTTCACCCTGGATCTGTGAAGCAAGACAGGTTCTCTTGGGGCTTTCGCAGCTGCTGATTTTGCATGTAGTCCTGCTTTCCTGGCTTGAGGCCCCAGGAAGCGCTGCTACTCGGGATCTCGAGCTGAGACCTGTTGTTTGGGTTGTTATTGAGGTGGATGCAAGTGGAGCAGGTCTTGTGCCGCATGTGGTAGGAGCACAGCATGTGCTTTGCTGCAGCTGTGGCTGCTCCTGCGCTTGGTATGGATGCTGTATTGCATCTGGCAGGGCCTCATGCTGCGTCTCTATGCCCCTGCAAAGTTACGAAGACTCTGGCAAGGGTTCGATGAATGTGGGACGTTGCCTTGCAGGTAGCTACCCCCTGGTCTTTCCTAAAAGTGCTTGCCTAGGAATGCAGGGGCCATAGCACAGCAGTTATTTGTAGGCTGACCTGTGCCTTCAACTTATCGCGTTTTTGCATGCACATGCTTCTAGCTCCATTGTTGAAAGTGAGCTGCCTGCTGCAAGTCAACCTTACCAAGCACCAGTTGTGGATGACGCAGGTAAAGCCGCTTGCAGGTAAATGGGGTGTTCACGGTCCTATTAAAGAGATATACTTAGCTCCTCAGTCCTGGACATGTACTACCACTGAGCACGTTAATCAGCTCTGAGTAAGAACATACCAAAAACAACTCCGGGTTCATGAGGTTCTGATAACTCGGCTTCAGCTCACGATCTTTGCTTGCATGGCATGAGCATGGTGGGGAGATACTCTGCGAACGCGTTATATCTATGACCTCTGTTAACGTCACAGTTTTATGGAAGTTCTGTGTTCCACGGCCCTGGTCCACTCAATTGGTACACCCATGCACAAGTGACATCCTCAGCTGGCGACATGAATGTCTGCCTAACCACGCCCCCGTGACATATGTGTTTGCATGAGGATGCGTGAGTCCATTTCCCCATTGTTCACGTGAAGCTAAGCCACCTTCAAACGAACCGGCGCAGTACAGTACGGCTGGCCAAGGGAAGGGATGCTGGCCACTGGTGTGTGGTTGGTGAATGTGCGCGCTTGCAATAGCCTGTCCTCACGATGGCTCGCAGAGTCGGCTCGACAGCAACCAGAAGATGAACTTAATATAAAGATAGCGTCCCACCCTGCATATTGATATCCGAAGAACGTTTCTGCACCGCTCATTCGCTGGGACGAAAGGTCCAGCGGTCCCGGTGGCTCTCCGCGTATAGCGCTCCTCCTAACTTAGCTGTGCACTTCGTCTCTGCTGCTACTGTGGTACCGTCTTCTTCTCTGGACCCTGACGGGAACAGATGCCAAATAGAGGTTCAACCGCAGCGTCAACACCACAGATGTCGCCTATCACTGCAGAGACAACGGCGTCCCGCTCAATAGCAGCTCCGCAGACAACGCCGTCACTCCTCTCTACATCTGTTGTCGATCACTGTGTCACGCTTGTAGCTGTAGCTGCTGCTGGCATCAGCTTTTGGTATCCATGGGCGCTGTCGTGGATACCGTGCCCCATCCTTAGTTCAGTCCTCCATCAGTAGCTGCTCCCACGCAGCTGGCCCCGATCCAGCATGGTTGGCACAAAGATCGCGGAAGATCGCCGAGACGTGACTGTGCTTGAGCAGCCCCCTACCTAACTGGTAGACCACACTGTTTGTACCGTAGGATAGTATGGTCTTTCAGGCGTCATGCGCCTTGAAAGGAACTGTACGGTAGGGCAATAAAGTACCTGAGAGAGGGCGGGAGAAGGTCAAGCTAGCAGCAGCTTAGCAGCAGTGTATCTACCCAGTGTCTCCTTAGCAGCACTGTATGTCCATATGCCTGCATTGCAGGGCTGTACACACTATCAGACAGCTAAGCACTCTCTATTGCCCCCATATACATGAGATGTTGAACCTAGCTTTGGGGTACAGCATGTGAGCATGTTAGAAGCAAGGACAGTATCAGGGGGCACCAGCTGCCGTCACGTTTTGGCGGGTTTGGCTCTGGCGCAAGGTAGCCAGCACGCGATGCAGTGCGTCTGAGTGCTGCAGGCAGGGGGTGTGCAGTGTCACAAGTGGCACACTCTCCACTCTACTCCCTTCTGGCCCATCTTGGCTCAGGTTAGCAGCCATGGATGCATTAATATGCGTAGGGCTGGCATGTCTGGCGTGTGCCCTTGGCGCATGCTGAATTTCCTGGTTGCTCCTTGTAATAGGGGTGCCACTGAACATTGTGAGGATGGCGACCATGTGATGCCAAGAGGGAAGGCACTGTAGCGTTTAGGGAAAGATCGCACCTCGGTTTAGTTAAGGATCTTGAGCATGGTTTCTGCATAGTGGCAGCTTCTACTCAGGGCTGTTACATATATGCTGCTTTTGGGCTTTGGAACTATGTGCTATGCAAGCATGTGCTTGTTGAATTGCTACAGTAGCACATGCATGGTCCCTGTGACTGCAGCTAGGACAAACTTGTTGACTAGTTCTGTTTGGTGTTAGTGACCTGGAGGGCTTATTGTGTGGCTTCGTGATTGTGCTCAGTAGCGTTGGGCTTGTTTGGCTATGGCATAGCTGCTCTTGCGTTTTGATTGATTGATTGTCTTGGAGGGCTGGTATTGGGGCAGCCACTGAATGTGTCAAGGGCAAATCATCCAGGAAATATGTGGGTAGTATTGTAGTAGCAATAGTAGGTGTAGATTGTCTCCTAGTGCTACGGCGCACAGGGCCCCAAAAAGTAGTAATGCTGTTTGACATGCTACGGGAGGGTGTGGTCTGGTTTCCATGATATGATGCTGATGTTGGTGGTCTGGTTGTGTTTGTTAATGTCATACCTGTTGGTGGTTGTCAGTGTTTGTTTGTCTGTTTGACCTTACGCAGTTCAGGTCATGTCTTGAAAACCTGTGGCAGGCCTGGATATATGGTGCATATTGTTGTGAGATGTTGTATCTTGGTACATGGGTGTTGGAAGAAAAGACACATAGAAAAGCATGGATCCTTACTGCTCATCCTGTCAGTGGGATGGAGCTCTGTAAATAGGGGAATGCATCAGTATCTCAGATGCAGCAACCTGTGAGGTTGTTTTTAATGGATGCTGTGTGCGGTAACTGGACGTTTTGCAGAGGAGATTAATCTTGCAAACGCAACAAATTCCATATTGGGTTGTGTGGGATCGATGTCTGTGGGCGCGGATGGGATGCGCGCCCGATGCTTTGCTTGCTTAAATGCTAAGGGAATGTCCGTGGATTAAAGTCCGGTAACTCTGTGCTTCACAGATGAGCATTTATTTTGCCAGTGGCATCGCGGTCTTCAGTCTGCTCCGGCCACTGAGCGATTCTAGCGTGACAGGACAGGACAGTACGAGCAGGTAGGACAAAGGAACCGACTGCAATTCGATTCGCAGCAGCGACCAACAATGGCCACTTTGTCATGCTCAACCCGCGTTGCGGAAGCCTAAGTTATCACTGCTCAACCCCCGCTCGGAAGCGCATTCCAGGGACTTCTGAGATGGCTCCGGAAGTCGAAGGCTGAGAGTCTCAGGGCGGTCCGACGAGACGGAGACTCGGAGTCCGTCTATGCTTGATCGGCCGCCATTGATCACCAGCGTTTCGATACCGCTGGTTGCCGCACCAGCATGACAAGATCTTTCCAACATCACCTCAATAAAGCAACAAACAGTGGCAGCTGTACTGACGGGTTGCCGATCGATGCCCAGATCAATACACGGCAGCACGCGAGCAACAGTGGCACGTGACACTGCGACAAACGCTGGTGTGGCACAATACCCTTTATCTAACGCATCAAAAAGCAACAAGCCATCATGAGAAACAAACGCTTCCAACACCTAGTGCTCCACGACACCTGATTGCGGGAGCAGCACAGCTCACAGAGAGAGCACACTAGATTACAGATTAAGCACACTAGAGCCCTAGCAGTTCAAGGAAGCAAAGCCTCCAGCTGCCTCTCCTTCATGACCCTGGCAGCAGCATCCCCAGACATTAGGTGCTCACCATCATCAGCAGACACACCAGCAGCTGCCTGTTCAAAAGACCCTAACACTTGCCTCTGACAGCTGTAGCACAGCTCGAAAGATGCTGCTCCTGCTACTGCTCTGTCATCGCCCCTGACTGTTGCTACTCCTGCCGCTGCCTCGTTGCCAATTTGAGGTAAAGGCGCCCAGCAGACTTTGCACCAGTGCCCCTCCCTCCTCCTCACACCCGCTGCTCCACTTTTAGGCCCTTCTTCAGCTGCATTGCCGTTTAGTCTAGCGCCGCCTCCTGCTGCTGCTTCACCCGCTGTTGTTGCACTCCCAGTACCTGCTCCTGACCCTCCCGCTGCCCCTGCTGCTGCCCGTGCCCCTCCTGCTGCTGCTGCTGCTGCTGGGATCGTTGCATCATTGAAATCAAAAGCTTCCAGATGAGAAGCCGTCCGCAGGATGGTAAACACAGACGCAGGCAGCCTGCTGGTCATCGTATTGATGAAGTCAGCTGCTAGGGCATTGATGCTGGTGCCTCGGTCACCCCTGCTGCTAAGTTGGCTGCTCCCAAGGCTACCTCCCTTCCCTGGTGCTGGTAGGAAACCCTTTAGTCTGCAGAGCTCCTGGACCTCCTGCAATGAGACTTCCCTTAACGGCTGGAGCAAGACTGGAGGAGGAGTGGGGGCTGTGCTACGTGACCCTGCTGGGTCATCCTGCTGCTGCATTGGGCTTGCATCTCCCACTGCTGCTGTTGCTCCTGCTGCTGCCCCCTCTGCTCCTGCTGCTGCTGCTCCATCTGTTGCTGCCGGCTTCACTCCTGCTGCTACAGCTGGTGATGCTGCCGCCCCTGCTGCTGCTGCTGCTGCTGCTGCTAGTTGTGGCATGAGCAGTGCTGAGCGTGCATCCAGCAGTTGTATATTTGCTGCGAGGGAGTACCCTCGGCCCTTGGCCGCATCTGAGATCACCTTGATAGCTATGGCTGTGGCTGTGTCTCCCTTGAGGAGCTTGTTGCAGCCCACTGCTGCTGCTGCAGAGTGGAGGAGGCGGTCGCGAAGGTGGTGGGTGACATCTTCGCGACCTGTGGTGTCTGTTACACTGCTTAGGAGTTGCTGTAGCCGCTGCTCCAGATGGTGCGTACTGCTGCTACTGCTGCTGGCCGTGTACATGGCGGGTGAAGCGGTGCTGGTGCTGCTGCTGCTGCTGCCAGGAGAGGAGGGTGTAGCATCGGGGTCGAGATTGGGTGCTGGCAGGCTAGTGCCGTTGCTGCTGCTGCTCGTGGTGGTGGTGGTGGTGCTGGTAGCACTTGCTGCTGCAGCTGCTGGTGGTGGTGAAGGTGAGGGATGGAAAGATAGCTGCTCGTTGTAGATGTCATGAAGGTGGAGGCTGTACAATGGCCCCGTATAACCTGTAGCTGCCAGCGCTGCTAATAATCGGTCACGCTCAGCTGCTTCAGAAGCTGGATCGGTCGCCTCCCAGACGTGGACGACTGATAAGGTGAAGGCTATCTGGCCACGCTCCAAGCGGGTTGGATTGGGATTCTGGAGGTGCAGAAGACAGTGCAGCAAAGCAACAGAACTGGGTCCTCCAGAAAGCGCGAGCAGTACTTGGTCGCCAGCTACGAGCAAGCCCTTGGACTTGGTTCCGAACTTCACTTTCTGCAGGACCACGCGCTCCAAGCAGCCAGTGCACAACCTTATGTTCTGCTTGACAGTGGCCTCTGCTGAGTTGAGCTTGCATTTGTCGCAGATTTCTGAAGCAGAAACTTGGCTCGCTGCTGCGCCACCTCCCGCCCTCGACCAGCTTCCCCTCGACTCCTGGCCACCACACAGAGCTTCTCCACACCCCATGTCCCCCTTTCCCCGACAAGCATCGTTGCTGCAGGTTTTCCTTGATTCTAGGAGCTCCAGCTCTTCCTCGTCCAAGCCGCACCCCACCATCGCAAAAAATTCGGGTACTGCAACGATCTCCAGATGGCTAACGAGTTAAGCAAGCATGCGCTATCCTGTGTACGGGGTCTTATGCATGCTTGGCGTTCCCCTGGTCCCTGGCACTGCAGAACCAGGAACCTGCAGTACAACATGTCTGATGTACAGCTCAGTTCTGCAGCAACCTTTGTCTTTGGAAAGAGCAACAGGTGCGCAACTGTGGCAAGTTCTCCATTTCAATCAGCACCCCATCTGTTTTCAGCTTGATTGCGTTCCTTGCCCCTCCTCAGCATGCCTTGATCACAGGAACAGGACAACGCAGCAGCGTGACAAATACTGAGGAGCGCATGGTTGTGATCCTAGGTCTTCCTTTTTATAATCGAAACGCCTATGCTGGGAGCATAGGGGCTTTCCTTGAGCCATGCCCTGCAGAAGCAGTCGGTTGCTGCTCCTTGTCACGCTAGCTTTACAAGGCAGTTGGCTGGTATCAGCCTTGTATGAAGACCAGGCGGGTACATTCGATTGGTACAAGCAGCACGTCGGCGAAGTCGCGGCCGCGGACTTCGTCGGCAGTAGAGACAGGGTGTACGTGGCCACCCAGCAGAACATCCTAGCAGCAATAAGCAAGACAAACGGGGCTATCGTTTGGCGCCGCCCGTATGGTTCCAAGGACCCGATCAACACGCTGTCAACTCTCAACAAGCCACCTACGGTCCTCACAGTTAGCAGAGGTGGCAAGTACATCCGAGCCTGGGAGCCACAAGAAGGCTACTTCAAATGGGAAGCCTCTCTTCCTAGCGACAGCATCAGCCCAGATGCAGCAGTAGCAGCAGCAGCAATGGCATCGGATGCAACAGGCAATACAGCAGTAGCTATAGCTGCTGGAGGACACCTGCATGTAAGTGATTTGATCTAAGACCCAGGGCTCACCTCCCACTGATGTTGCCAGAATCTTGATGCGGGCGATTTTGTACGCTTATCTCTTGTGTGTGATGCTTGCCAAATTTGTAGGTGTACGATGCATCAAAAGGGGAGATGCAGTGGAGGGCAGAACTCAGTGGTGTAGCAGACACAAAGGCCCTGGTGCTATCCAGCAGTGAAGGCGCTTTAACAGTTGCAGCCCTTGGAACCAGGTAAGACAGACACACCTACAGTATTTCCTGTGGGTTGCCTGGGCCAATGATAGATGTTTGCTGTGGTTTCTATGGACATATGGTCGACAGTATGGGCCAAGCCCTTCTAGCAACTTTGGTAGAAGTTCCCTCACATGGTGTACTCCAGGCCACCTACTTACTCTCAAGCCAAAGTGAGCAGGGATTTGTGTGTGTGTGTGTGGCTACACAACACAATGCATGCAAGGCTCAGACCATGTACTATATGTCCCTCTGTAGGCTATATGGGCCTTCCAGCACTGCTTTTCTGTTTGACAAATACTGGGAGGTTACAAATGGCCTTTTCCATCCTTTTCTTTTCATGCATTTGGTTGTGTAGCCACAAGTGCAGACCCCCTGATGCTGGACAGTAGCTATGGGGCCATGGGGCATAGGCAGATGTCAATGCCAAATGAGATTTTGTTCCACCTCGCGGTTTCCGTAACAGCTTGAGTTGCAGGTCCTATGGCGTTTTGCTATGGCATATCGTGAAATGCAATGATAAGGAGATGGAGGATTGGGTTTGTGGAAGCGAACTTGCATGTGCTGGTTTTATAGTGCAGGAGCACATTGGCAAGGGGCAGCATGGGCTCAAGCAGTAGTAGATCAGCTGCAGCCTGAAAGCAGTGATTTCTACATAACACAATGTGAGGGATGGGAAGCACCATGCGTTCCTCCCTCTAGCTGTCACACAACAAGCCTCACATGCCTGCAGCCAGCACAGGGGCTTGTAGGACATGGGTTTGCGGGATATGGTGGCAGCCGCATCAAGGCTTTTTATATTGTTATGTCGGCATATAGCCCATTGTCTTAGGTACGTACAATTGAATGTCGTTTCTGTGCCCTGTTGTTGTTATTGTTGCCCCTTGTAGGTCCCAATCGGTCCATGTTTGGTCCTTCAATACCAAAGATGGCAGTGTCAGCTTCAGTGGAGAGCTCACAGCAGGGGTGGAGTTAGGAGGGGCAGTAGCAGCCAGTGGACCTGCTGTAGCAGCAGCCTCTGCAGATGGAAGGAAGCTCTGTGCTGCTCTTGCACAAGGTAAGAGGTCGCCAGCATGCAGAGCTGCCACACAGTTTGTGGGTGTCTTTAGAAAACATGTGCATCCCTGAATCATGCGATCATGTCCATGGATTCAGATGCATGACCTTCAATAGTCACGGCTGCGTTGCATAGGTAATGTTTGAAGGGGTCCAATGCTGTGGAGTTGATCGCTTGTTGTGGCGTAGAGGTTGCGCCATTTGAGGCGATCTTCTCCACAGCCCTTGTACGCGTGCACCTGTAGTCTGCTTACGAAAGAGTTTGATCATGCCATGGAATCTGTCATGTGTTCATCTACTGTAACTTGACTGAATAGGTGAATGGAAATGTCCTTTTGAATTTTGTAACAGTGTAAGCCACCTCAGCCTGGCTAACCCAGGTAGATTTCTAGGTTTAATGCTCTGTCTGCCTTTTGTACAGCCTGCAAGGGATGAATGAGAGACGGGTGTTTTTTAATTTCAGGACAGCAGATTAGACATATGGTGATTGATGGCAGCATCCTCTGTACTGTGCTATATGGGACATGTTATTGTACAGCTCTCAGACCATGCAGCACCCTCCACCTGACTGGCTACTGTACTGTGTTGATGTCATGCATGCAGATGGTGCTGAGATGTCTTGTGTTGCTGTGAGTGAGCTGCTGCCTGGAGGGGCTGGTGGGGCAGTGGGGGTGCAGCCAGCTGGACCTGGACACTTCATTGTGGTCACTCCTGAACAAGGTAAATGGGAAAGGGCAAGGAGGGGTAGCCACAAGGGGCAGGGGGGAGAGGAGACGCAGAAGCTAAAAGGGAGGGGATGCAGTGGAAGAAGGGCCAGGGAACGCAGAGGGAAAGTGAGTGGGACGGGCACGCGATGAGGGATGGGGGTGAGACAAGGGAGGAGGACAGTGTGGAGAGGGAGGGGGAGAGAAATGGGGATGGGAAATGGGGGAGGGGGGAGCATGGGAGGGAAGAGCAATGGGGGAGGGGGAAGGCGGGAGGGAAGAGCAATGGGACCGGGTGGAGGAAGTCACTGGAATGAGAAGGTAGTACAGTTTCACTAGAAGATGCTTGCAGGCAGGCTAGGAGGCATGGGGTGGGGGAGAGGAAGCAGGGGAAAGGGTAAGTACAAGGGGTAAGGAGCTGAGAGGGTTGGGTAGGAGGCATTTTAATGGGGGTGACAGGGCTTCTAAGGTGTTGGTGGGTGGAGGGCATGAAGAGGGCAATGCTTTTTTATTGGTTGTGTGTATATCTCGCAACTTGCGGGGGGGGGGGGGGGGCTCCTTGTTGGAGTTGTATGAGATTAGCTGCAGAGAGCCCCTTTCCTTAGAGCAGGCACCGCATAAGTGCCAGTGGCCCTGAAGCTAATTGCAAGCAGCTTGCCTTGTAAGATAGCATGCTTTTGCTGTGGCCTGGGGACAGCCCTATGCCCGAAGCCGCGAACTGCGCACCAACTGCTTTGCCTCATTTTAGGAGGTAAAAGACTGTGGTATTGTCGCTTCGGTTGATTGTTCCGTTGTCGTCGAGCACGCCCTGTGCCATGATCCTTGAGGTTTCTGTAGGCTAGGGTTCAGCTATTGCTTCTCTGATGCACGTACTCACATATGTGTTGTTGCTGTGTCTTTGCAGGCGCTGCTCTTATAGCAGTCACCGACGGCACTCCAAGTCTTGTCAAGCATTACCCCAAAGTAACTGCGGCATCACCCGTCGTCATCGGAGGAGAAGGTGGCACCGCACGACTTGCTCTTGCCAGCACCAGCACCAGCAGCAGCAGCAGCCAAGCAAGTCTCTCCCTGCAAACCATCTCCTTACCTTCGGGCGATGAGCTCTCTGTTGAAACAATCCCCTTCTCTGATTTGCAGCACCTCATTGAGGGCCCGGCAGCAGCTGTGAAAAAGGTCTTCCTGCAGTGCCCAAAGCGCAGCGGTACTAGTTGTACTGCCGTAGTGACTCTTGCTGACCACCAGCTCCTTCTGGTCAAAGATGGGGCAGTACAATGGGTGAGAGAAGAGGCTCTGGCGTCTCTTACACGTACTGTGTTTATGGACCTTCCAGCTAAGGGTGGTGGGGGGAGCACAGGAGCCAGCCGAGGTTTAGAGGGACAGCAACAGGGTACAGGAGCAGCAGCTGGTGGTGGTGGTGGTGGGGAGGATGGGGTTCAGCAGGAGGGTGGGGAAAGGGGGGTGGGGGAGCAGCGGGCATGGTGGGCGAGTGTGTTGGGCGTGGATGAGGGCCAGGTGAAGAGGTGGGTGCGGCTGCAGCTGCTGAGTGTGTTGGTGCAGTTCAAGATGAACACGGAGGCAGAGAAGATGGAGCTGTTTGAGCTGAGGCAGGCGCTCAGGTAAGCAAGAGGGACATGGGGGTGGGGGGATATGGGGGTGGGGGGACAAGGGTTTTATACTGCGCTCTGGCCTGAGTGTGTGTGGGGGGAGGACATTTGGGAAGACCATTGATCCGTATGATCCGTGCTGTTGTTTGCAGCCAGGGTGGGGTTTGGAGAGGAACGTGGGACATGCCTGGTGCGGCAAAGTGCATAGGAACCAGACCTTGCGAGGCTGGCACAGTTTGATGCCCAGGAAAGCTGTATAGGAGCAGCTTTCTCAGGCTAGAAATACCCAGACCACCTTCCCAAGAGCTCCTCTTGTTCAGGATTGTGGGTTTAGGATGGTTTTGACTTGAAGCTGCCGCTCTGCTGCTTGGTGCATGTGCAGGACGAAAGTCCAGTGTCACAACATCCCTCGAGGCCAGCTTTTCTTTGCTGTTTCCCCCTTGGCATAGCTGCCTGTACTGGGCACTTGCCCCTTTTCACCACATTATTCATGACATTAGTGACAGGCTGCTTGACCCTGATGGATGTCTGAACCCTCTGGATGTGATCATGCTGCTGACTAGGTGTGCAGTTGACACATTGGCGTGGGTTTAGCCTGTAGACCCCTGCCTCAAAGTGACCCCTTGATTGAACTATGTGTCACCTTCAGCTTGTGTGTGATTGTGCCCTATACAACCAATTGTTTGTCTGCTCCATGGTAGAGGCCAAGAGGCCAGGTCTTCTGACCTCACTTGCCTCTCCCTTAGCATATGCCCCTTCCTCAGTTATTCAAATAGCCTGGCGTAGCTCTTCTTCTTCTTTTTCTTATGTGATTGTGCTGGTTGCTGTGTTTGCAGTGATAAGAACCAGCCGTACCGTGCCACCAATGGTTTCCGTAAGATGATCCTGGGCATCAGCAGCTCAGGTAAAGTGGTGGCATTACACAATGGTGATGGCAGGGTGCTCTGGACCATATACCTGCCACAACTGGCAACAGCAGCAGAGGGAGAGGTGGTGAGTGGATGGGGGGAAGGGGGAGGAGAGGGGGGTGAGTGGGTGGGAGGGGGGGGATGGTCTTATCCGCCACTCCTGTGTAGATGTGTATGTGTGGAACGGATGTGAGGTTTTTGTGAAGGGGTTAGCGCCGACAGGGGCAAGAGGTGAGCTACGGGACTTTTTCCCACATTTGGGCAAATTCTTACGCATTTGCATTGCCGATAAGAGTGTGTCATGTGTGTTAAGAAGACTGGCTTGTGAGAGTTGAAGGGGTGGTTGTGGCAGTTCATCACGCAAGGTGAAAAGGGGTGCTAATACAGTACACTGCCAAAAAGCTAGAGCAGCTGCTGGTGGCTTTTGTACAATGCAAAATCCCCGCGGTAGCTGGTTCCTGTTCTTCCACGCCAGCTCCCATGAGGTAGATAGTGGTGGTTAGTGTGGCTGGGCAGGAGGTTCAAAAAGGTTTTAAAACCCAAGTCTTATGCTGGAGATGTGCTGTTCGGTGGTTGAACAGTGGCTTGGTGTGTTGTGTGTCCATGATTCTCTGTGCAGTGTTTTATGCATTTTGCAGCAAATAGGCTTGCCAGACAATGTTTTGAATGAATAGGACCAATATGTGAATAAGAGGGTCAATAATACGACACAGCAAACAATTGGTGAAAGCCAAGCATGCATGGACTTAGTTCTCGTTCCCTTGTCCAGTACTGGGTTTACATGCATGCTCAGCACACTTCCCACTTCAAGGCCTGCCCTGTTAAGGAGCTCTGTCTTCTGCATACAGTATGCATTAACTGCATCAGCGGTATGGTAGCCAAGTGCAAGCCTGGCTGCTATCCCAGAAGGCCATTTTGTTGCTTTCTTCCATCCATGTCACAGATAGATTTGCTATCCTTTCCCCATTTACATCTCTGCTGACCAACCATCACCACGTGTTGAGTAATGCAGAATGCCCCGCGGACCCCTCCCGATCGTAGCAAAGAGTCCCGTAGCTCACCTCCTGTGCCTTTTGACGCTAACCGCTAGACACCAGCCTTGCGTTCACTCCAGCTCAGAATGCAGCCCTGCAACCATCACCACGTTTCAAGCGAAATCCAGGTCTAGCTTACACCCACATCTTTTATATGCTGCCCCCTTGTTTGCAGCTGTTGCTTCCCTGGCGCAGCTACCATGACCTGACCCATGCCCCAGAGCTGCTGTTGTTGAAGAAGGGTGGTCCTGGTGTGGCTGTAGCACTGGTGGTGCAGGTACATGCCGGGAAGGTGCTACAGCAGCTGGAACTACCAGCAGCAGGAGTGACACAGGTGGGTGACTGCTTGGGGGGCAATGGGGGATTGGGGTGCCTCGGAGATGCTCACAGTTGAAGAACAAGCACTCCTGAGTTGCAAAAGGTTGGGCACAATCAATCAATCAATCAAAACGCAAAACCAGCTATGCCACAAGGTCACACAAGACCAAGCAACACACGATACCTGATGAACTGGAGTCGCACAACCCCATGCCGGCCAACCATATGGCCACCCCTCATACAGGCGAACCACTAGGCCATATAAAACACTGTAGCATAGAGTACAAGGTTGGGGGGCAATGGGGAATGGGGTGCTTAGATGATGTTCACACATGTGCAGTTTTTATGGTTTTTAGTGAATGCTTACCAGCTTGGTGCATGCTACTCAGTATGAGCCGGTGCAACAGCACTTGGAACTACTAGCAGCAGGAGTGACACAGGGGAATGACATGGACAAAGCCCAGCGGGTGGGGAGAGGAGGAAATGCTGTTCCAGGGAGAGGGACGAGAGATGGAAATGAGGTTATGAGTGGTTGGTTGGTTGGTTTAAAAACGATAGTTGAGGTGGAGTAGAGGCATGATATGCACCTGTAACAGCAGCGCAGGCGACACGGCCTAGTACTGCACATGTCGGTGTTTATAAGTAAAGGGTTGCAGGATTACAATAAAGGAGGTGAGCTGATTTTTGCATAGATCCGCTGTAGAACAAGCAGCACTTGGCTGGTGGCTGGATAGCATGTATAGCAACTCATCCGCCCAAGATCTCGCTTTATGTCAGCAGCCTGGTATCTGAGTCTTATTTAATGTCTTGCCTGATCCGCTCTGCCAGGTTATTCCCCAGCATGCTCCTTTGGTAGATGGTCGCGCTGATCAATATGTGTACCTCCTCATCAGCCCTAAAGACAGCAGCAGCAGTGGCAGTAGTACTCAGCCTCCTGCTGTTTCGATCCTCCCCAACACCCCAGCAGCAGCTGCACAAGCCTTGCATGCAGCTGCTACCACCACCACCAGCAGTAGCAAGAGCCCAGTATTTTTCTGGGTTCCAGAAACAGCTACTAGTTCTGGGGCCAGCAGCAGCAGCGGCGGGAGCAGTGATGATGGTGAAGGGAGGAGTGGGTTGGTGGGATATGCTGTGGTGGCTGTTAAGCAGGGGGGCGAAGCTGTGTTAGCAGCTAGGGAGGCATGGAGGGTGTCATTACCTGGTGTGGTGTTGGCATTGGTGGGGAGAGATCCTACAGATCCTGTGCATTCTTATGTCAAGGTAAGGATGGGTGGGGGGGTGGGCATGTTGTTGGGAAGAGAGAGTGGGTCGGGGAGGGGGGCGGGCACTATGGGTTGAGGAGGCTGGGTGGGAGAGGTGGGGGGGGCACTAAGGGTTGAGGAGGCTGGGTGGGAGAGGTGGGTGGGGGGGCACTATGGGTTGAGGAGGCTGGGTGGGAGAGGTGGGGGGGGCACTAAGGGTTGAGGAGGCTGGGTGGGAGAGGTGGGGGGCACTATGGGTTGAGGAGGCTGGGTGGGAGAGGTGGGGGGGCGGGCACTGTGGGTTGAGGAGGCTGGTGGGAGAGGTGGGGGGGGCACTATGGGTTGAGGAGGCTGGGTGGGAGAGGTGGGGGGGGGCACTAAGGGTTGAGGAGGCTGGGTGGGAGAGGTGGGGGGGGGGGCACTATGGGTTGAGGAGGCTGGGTGGGAGAGGTGGGGGGGGGGGCACTATGGGTTGAGGAGGCTGGGTGGGAGAGGTGGGGGGCACTATGGGTTGAGGAGGCTGGGTGGGAGAGGTGGGGGGGGGCACTGAGGGTTGAGGAGGCTGGGTAGGAGAGGTGGGGGGGTGGGCACTATGGGTTGAGGAGGCTGGGTGGGAGAGGTGGGGGGGGCACTATGGGTTGAGGAGGCTGGGTGGGAGAGGTTGGGGGGCGGGCACTATGGGTTGAGGAGGCTGGGTGGGAGAGGTGGGGGGGGCACTAAGGGTTGAGGAGGCTGGGTGGGAGAGGTGGGGGGGCGGGCACTATGGGTTGAGGAGGCTGGGTGGGA
This sequence comes from Pseudopediastrum boryanum, assembly GCA_963556185.1. Taxonomy (NCBI): domain Eukaryota; kingdom Viridiplantae; phylum Chlorophyta; class Chlorophyceae; order Sphaeropleales; family Hydrodictyaceae; genus Pseudopediastrum; species Pseudopediastrum boryanum. Next base: position 4,393,739 of record OY744497.1, on the reverse strand, counting down.
GAGGTGGGGGGGGGGGGGCACTATGGGTTGAGGAGGCTGGGTGGGAGAGGTGGGGGGGGCACTAAGGGTTGAGGAGGCTGGGTGGGAGAGGTGGGGGGGCGGGCACTATGGGTTGAGGAGGCTGGGGGAGGAAGTGGGGACATGTTACGGTTAGGAGAGAGGGGGTAGGGGGGGGGCTTTATGGGTCAGGGACGGGAACTGGGACATGTTATGGGTTAGACGGCCGGGGGATAGCAGGGATAAGTGAAAATATCAAGGACGCTTAAAGATAGGCCTGTTATCTATGACTAATGCAGATGCCTTGTACTTGGCCAACCGTAGGAAAGAACGGCGTAGCTTGCCGTTTACAAGCTTTGTTGCCAAGCCCTGCGCACCAGCCTTGCACTTACTCCAGTGGGCTGTTGTTTACAGAGGGTTGTGTTTCTCTGGCTGTTGGCCTAGTCAGCGGAAGTATCTGTCAAGGCAGCGTCAGCATCTGTCAAGGCAGTGGCAGCAACGGGGGTTGAGTGTGGAAGGGGCAAATTGGATTGGTTCACAAAATGCCTGGAGGAGGTCAATTATCACCATATTCACACGAGGCCTAGTCCAGCTGTAGCAAAGAGAGGGGCCAGGGATCCATGTCCACTGCTTATCAACCTCTAGCCAATTCTACCCTGCGCTGGATTTTACTGATCATTACACCTAATCGTAGTGAAGCATAGCCGCAATAGTCATGTGTGCTTGAGAACTTGTTGCTTAGAAGTAGTAGTGACATTACTCAAGTCAACTTTCCCTGGCATTTCAGTTTTTCCTGGGTGCTTAGGGATTCATTAAACCTAATTTTAGGGAAGCATACTCTGAAATCATGATTGCACACTCCCTGCTACAGGTCCTGGGCGACCGCAGCTTCAAGTACAAGTACACCAACCCCAACCTGCTGTTTGTAGCAGTGAGTAGTGCTGCTGATGCTGACCTGGTTGAGAAGCAGTCCGTGAGTGTGATGCTGGTCAACACGGTGACAGGAGGGGTGCTGCACCAGCAGACACATTCAGGGGCATCAGGACCAGTGGAGGCGCTGGCTTCAGAACATTGGTTTGTGTATACTTTGGTTGATAGGCAGAGCATGAGGCAACAGGTGGGGGCAGGGGGGAAGGAGGGGGGAGGGCAGGAGCAGGGGAGGACAGGGGCAACAAGGGACTGGGGTTGCTGTGGTTTTGTAACATTGGATTGTATATACTTAGAATGATAGGCAGAGCATGAGGCAACAGGTGGGAGAAGGGAGGGAGGGGTGAGGCGGGGAGGGGGGAGGGGGCAAGGGGTGGTGGTGAAGAGCAGTTTGAGCAAGGGACTGAGGTTGCTGTGGTTTCAGAGCATTGGTGTGTGTTAACTCTGATTGATAGGCAGAGCATGAGAGACCAGGCGGGGGGGAAGAGGGGGCAGGAGCATGTGAGGGGGAGGATGGAAAGGGGGGAGGGGGTGGGCGGGGGAGAGGCTGAAGAGCAGGGGGGGCAAGGGAGTAGGGTGCCTGTGCCTTGAATCACAGCCAGAGTATGAGGGAAGAAGTGGGGAGGGGCACTGGGTCTCAGAGGGGTGGAGCAAGGGGGGATTGGGAGGAGGGTTTAAGTGAGGGGAGGGCAAGGGGGGTTTGGGAAGGGGGTCAAGGGAGAGGGGAGCAAGGGGAGGCGGGGGGGGGGGGGGAGAACCACAAGATCAAGGGAGGGTTGAGTAGGGTAGGGCAGGCAAAGGGACGAGGGGTGGGGATGACTTGGGTCTGTGGCTGCTCTGCTTCAAAAGCATTTGCTTTGTGTCTACCCTGATTGACAGGTAGAGCAGGAGGGGATAGGAGGAAGCCATGGAGGTAAAAGGTAAGGGGAACTGGATGGGAGTAGTTAGTTTGGGGGAAAGGGCGGTTTAGGGGAAGCAGGGGTCGAGCAAGGGAAGACAACTGCGGTGGCTCATCAGCGGTGGGGGGCCCCTGATTGTTTAACATGTTATCCACCAGCATCCTCCTGCTTCTCCCGCTGCTGCTGCTTGGTTATGACTGGTTATATTGTGGTGCCAGGCAACTTTAAACCCCAACCCACCTTGGGGCAATCACTCATTGGCACAAATTCTTAGGTCTAGACCTAAGGTACAGAGGCAGATGATGTTCTGGGGCTAAGACCTCAGAAATCTGCCAAGGTATTTGTTCATCTTCTATAGAAACCCCTGGCCCCAGGACTAGGTGCTCCAAGTCCCGAGGTCGGCACAGCTAAGCCTTCAGCATCCATAGCTTGTGGAAGGTTGCTTGGGAACGATGCCTCCTGGTATAGCTGTGGCAGAGATAGTTATCTCAGGTCCAATCAGTCACTCATTTAGCCGTGTGCTGGATTGAAAACCAACGAGCAATGTAAGAGCTAAACAATAAAACCACCTACCCTAGCAAGACTGAAATCCTTCGTACCTGAATGCTGCTCGCAAAAGGTGGCCTTGTTGTACTGCCCGTATGTTGATGTACTGCCCCTGTGTTGATGTACTGCCCCTGTTGCATGGTCCTAGGTGACTGTACTGGAGCTGTATGATGCCACCCCTAGGGACATCAGCTTAGAGAGTGTGATCCTGGGTAGGCTGCAGCACCCGGCCAGAACCAGCAGCTACACATCAGTACAACTGGAGGTGAGAGGGGGGGGGGACTATGGGTTGAGGAGGCGGGGTGGGGGAGGGGGCGGGCACTATAGGTTGTTGAGGCTCATACAGCAGCTACACATCAGTACAACTGGAGGCAAGGGGGGCAGTGCATGGCACATGCCAGGTGATTTTGAGGACCCCAAGGAGGGTTAAAGCAGCCTGTCTGCAGTATAAAGACTGCATCCAGTCCTGCAGACATCGTAGTAATTCTACAAGCATCTGCTCCCCACTCCTGGTGCCTTTGCCAGCTTATCTTCCATGCATACTCTTGCCTCGAACGTCCATCCAAAATGCCACTGCTTAAGTTATGCAGCGCATCGCTAAGGTGCAGCCCCTGGTGAGCATGCAGGGCTTTGGGGTCACATACACGACGTAGCTTCTTGGGCCTATGAGTTTGCCAAATTCTGAGTATGTAGGGGGGTGAAGGTCAAGATTTAGAGCTCGATGGTGGATATACATGCTATGTTCTGTTTTGATTGGATTGCCTTCACAAGGAGGGGTGGCGGGGGGGGTGGGGGGTGGGTAAAAGTGTTCTACAAATGGTGAGCGGATATGGATCCTTTCGTTTATGGTAGGTTTAGCGTACCTTGAACACTGAATGAGGGTGACCCCCAATTATGGGTGCCGATGACTCAACTGTTGTTGCATTCATAATAAACTATGGACACATCAAGGCTTAAGAAATAACATGGTGCAACATGGGGTCATTGCTACATCAGTCCTACAACTATTGCAACTACTTGTTAGATTGCCTCCAACCACTGCTCCGCTTCTGGGCTTCCCGTAGCAGAGCCCTGATCTCTGTGCAGTAAAAAGCAATTCTCTTGAAACCCTGAAACCAAGACATTTTCGAGGATCCCTGCGGCTCACCGACCAAACCCCTGCTGATGCATGATGTCAGTGTGTGATTTGACTTCTTGCATCATGGCATGTATACTGTGTTGTTTCAGGTTGCTCATGTTGTTTTTTGTGTATGTGTGTGTGGTGTCAGGTGATGAGTCAGAGTTACTACTTGCAGTATCGTGTGAAGGCCCTGGGGGTGACAGCAACCAGGCAGGGCATCACAACTAAGCAGCTGCTGCTGGGGACGGTGGCAGATCAGGTGAGGAGGGGGGGGGGAGGGAGGGAGGGCTGTGAGTGGTGGAGAACTGGGAGATGGACAGGGAGGGTTGAGAGAGAGAAGAGGGGCATGTATCAAGAGGGGAGAGGCAGGGGCCATTTTCTACTACTGTAGGCGGCTTTCGCTGATAGGGACAGTGGCAAAGCAGCTGTGGATGGAGAAGGGGGGCAGGGGGGGCAGGGGGGGGGGAGTAGAATTTAGGGAGGAGGAGGGGGCCATGTGGCAAGAGGGGAATCGCTGCTAAGCAGCTTCAGGCTAGAGGGGATACGGCCCGCGGGCACGGAAAGGCACTGGCAAGGCTGTGGGGCAGGGGCAGAAGGAGGGGGGCAGGATGAGCGGTGGGGCAGGTGGGTACAGGGCTAAGATGTCAGGGGCAGGTGGCCGGTTGTATGGGCCAGTGGCTTTCACAATTGCTGCAGACACGTATTGTGTCTGCCTTGACTACCCAGGTGTCAGGCAAGCCCTGCGCATATGTACAGCTTTGCAGCAAAAGGCTTGCAATATGCTCAGCAGCCTAGCAGCCATGCAATGCAGAGATAACTGCACATGGTCCAGAAGCTGCATGTAGCACTGCTTTCTACCTCCAGCGCTGTTAGCACAGTGCCTGCATTGCAGCGAGGACTGGCAGCTGCTGTCAATCGGTCAATTGTGCCACCATTCTTGGCACACTTGCACATAATGATGCAGATATGGTCGCCACATCCAGCGTTGTTATGACTGTTTCAGGCATATAGTGATTCTCTATTAGGAAGGCCTGAAAAACTTGGTGGTTTGGCTGTTTGGCTTGTGTCCCAGGTGTATGCCCTTGACAAGCGCTATGTTGACCCACGTCGTCCCCACCGTGCCAAGTTGACCCCGGAGGAGGTTGAGGAGCGGCTGATGCCTTACAATGAGCTCATAGCCATGCTGCCGCTGTCATATGCCACACAGGTAAGAGGGGTTAGGACGCGGCAGGGAAGTAGACCCCTGGGGGGTGGGGGAAGTAGACCCCGGGGGGGGAGGGGGAGTAGACCCCTGGGGGGGGGGAGTAGACCCCTGGGGGGGAAGAAGTAGACCCCTGGGGGGGGGGGTGCTTGATGAAGCCGATGTGTACAGTCGCTGGATAATTGGGCATGGGGCTTGATTTCTACTGGTACCATCATTCATGCAGAGCGACAGATCCGTAGAGGCACATGCCTGCGAGTGCACTCAGCACATTGCTTCCCTCTGCTTGGAGTCAGCAAGGAGTGGTCATGATACACGCGCGAGTGTTCTGCTGGCCTTGCCGGTTGACAGCTCACGGTTCGTCCACTTGTGAGTAATTGCGGCGCTTTCGCTTAACACCCAACAGTCCTGACTTTCTGGCCAGCGAAAATTGCATGGAAACAATGTTATGGTCTTCCTCCCATGTGAAAGTAGTAGAGTGTTGCTTGTCCTTCCTATGTTACCTATCCCACCCCCGTTCCTGTGTTGCTTCCTTGGTGCAGCCACACCTTAAATTTTTGTTTGTTTGTATTGTTGTTTTCAGGACAAGCAAGTGTCTCAGTTGCGCAGCATCAGCTCCGCCCCCTCAGGACTGGAATCCACCAGTCTGATGTTAGCCACCGGCACTGACCTCTTCTACACCCGCCTCACACCAGCACGTCACTTTGATAGCTTGGAGCCTGACTTCAGCTACGGCCTGCTGGTGGTGGGGCTGATGGCACTGGCAGTGGGAGCTGTGATACTGAGGTTCTATAGCCAACATAGTGTGGTGAAGCAGAAGTGGCAGTAGCACCCACTGGAGGGGCGATTGGCAGCAGTCCGAGTGTGATGGACTGTATTAGAGCTAGTGTAGGAATGGAAGAGATGGAGTGTAAGCGAGCATTGAAAGGCTCGTGTCGGACACAGTGCTGGATGGGTGTCGGAATTCTGCTGGTGCCGGTTTGGAAGCCTGGTGCTTGGTGCTGTTTGGATCCGTCAGTTCGACGTAGCAGTCCTCTGATGGTTGCCAGACCTTTCTTATGACATACTGAAATGACGGGTGATGGGTGTGAGAAGGTACTTAGCTGAGGTTATCTTTGATATTTAACATGAAGGATAGATGAAGAGGTTATGCTGACTTGGTGGTGGTATTGCTGCTACCATCCCGGGTGCTCTGGCTGGCCCAATTGTTATCGGCTTAGCTATGGCATGCAGGGACGGCAGTTGTTACGCTTGGGCTGGCCTGACGTGCATTGGCTATCTAGCAGTGGCCAGATTAAGCGCTAGTGCATGCAGCCAGTGTGAGACTCTTGGACAAGAGCTTTGAGTGTGCCATACGTTGGAGCCTAAATTCATAAATTGCTTGGCTCCTTGTGGGTGGCGTTCACTGCCGGCTGCCCCGGCCCACATCAGTGCTTATGTGAAAACAGGAAGCCCAGATAAATCCTAAATGGCCACGCACCATCCAGATGTGTTTAGGCATAAAACTGTTTGGCTTGCTGTTGACTGGGTCAACTGGTCAGCGCATGGCAAGTCGAAATGGGCTGGCCTGACATACATTGGCTAGCAAGGGATTTAGGGTGGGCTGGTGGCAGCCATTGTTTGAGCTTGGACAGGAAATTGAGTATGCCGTTGGAGCCTAAGTTGGCTCCTTGTGGGTGGCGCTGCCCCCACCGGCGCCCCGCTTTGACGGGGCCATTTGGTAATTGGTAATTGGTAATAAAGGTATAAAGGAAGCTTCTAAGCCCATTGCTTATGGCACTGGACAAATTGATGACCTCAACAACACTGATGCGGCATCACCACCACTTCACCTAAACCTACATTTCCAAACTCATCTCCTCATTCAACCATCATGTTAGGCATATATATCAAACACAGAAATTACTGGCACTCGCATGTTGCAGCCATCCGCAATACTGAGTAGACAACACACCACACGGCACATGGGACATCCATTCCCACCAGATTGTTGTCACAATGAGCTTGTGGAGATATTATACTACTTGAAGCTGGCTTGCACATATACAAAGGTTCAGGGCTGGCTAAGGAAATATCTCCTTTTGCATTGCTCAGCACTGCCCCTGAAAAACTGCTATGATGAGGGCCATTTAGTGTCAAAGTGATGATGTGGGCTGGAGCTTTGCAAGGCCACACAACGGGACAATGCTCCTCAGATTGTCTCGTTGGATGATCAGAATGATAATCCATAGCCTCTACTAGCGTGCGTGGCCCTGCAGCTAAGCTATCATGGAGCTGCTCATGCGCCCGCACTTCGGCAATTATCAGCCAGTAGGAAGTGTACCAGTGCTGCTGTATACTGGTACTTGCAAGTCTCCCAATCCCAATCATTCTGGTGAACCGGCTGCTGGAAGACAGAGTAAACAGCCAGTCCTAAACTGCATCATTGCTTGACCCTCGCTGCTGTACTTAATCCTCTGCGGCCTCATTTCCGGTTCAATCGCCAGGTTCCCCCTGCTTGCTACTTGCTGTCTTCGTAAGCTTGAAATTGCTCTGGGCTGGGGAAGGACTTCAGTGTGTTGTCGACTATGGGTCTCCCCAGGGTGAATATGAAGATGCTGACGGCTACAACACCTGCCACCAACGCAACCTGCAAGACAAGTGACAGGCAGCACCAGGATAAGTTAAGGGCGCTATGTGACGTTATCTCTAGAATGGATGTCTCAGTACGAGCGCGCCCAGGACACTAAGGAATGGGAATGGCTCGGCCAGACGAACGCCCTACTTTGCGCATGGTATTGACTTGCTTTGACAGGGCCATCTGGTAATTGGTAATTGGTAATTGACTTGGTGAGACTGGAGGCAACACGTCTGTTCTCTGCTGATGCGCTTAGAGCAATGGCAGCCCACAGTCATCCAGTTCTGCTGGGACCTTCAAATAGTGTTGGTTGAGAACCCGGAGAGACACCACAGATGCATGACTTTGTAGGAAAGTTGGCGCTGGTGAAGGTAATGTTGCTTGGGCTGGATATCGATTACTAGACTGCCCCTGGGGCTAGCCTATGCATCACCGTTGCAAGTGCGCACTCAATGCAGTGCACATACACAATGCATGCCTCGAGTGCAGTGAGATAGACGTCATATTGAAGCTTACAGGACATGGGCACATACACATATCGAGCAGTGTCTGTAGATGAGACTGCAAGGCTGCATGCCAAGCTGCTGCTCCTAAATCCTGAGATTGTGTGGGTTGGGGGTTGGGCCCAGGGGGCAGCATCCTGTCAAGTAGAGTATGAGGTCTAGGTGCTGCAATACGGGGTACTTGACCCACCTGCAGGCCTAAGCCGACCACTTCGTTGTCCCAGACGTCTCCCTTTTCGATGTCTCGCTTCATCTGTTCTACTGCCTTTTCATCCTTAGTGGCTGCAATAGCGACCTTTGACCGCAATTGTAGCCTGTCTTTTTGGCCTTGCTGCCACTGCAACTTCTGACCACGAGCAACCTGCATATCCATTAAGCCATGATGCGCGTCGGCTTAATTGTGCAACGAAAGGTTGCGGCTACTGCCTCCTTTCCGAGCATGCCCTACCGGTTGCAAAGCATGCAGAGACGTCCTTTCTGTAGAGTGTCTGGTTATGCTCGGTCGACTTAATCCTTTGCACCTGCAGATGGAGCTCTGCATTGTGCCGGAAGCTGAAATTGACAGAACAACGGAGACTGGCAACTGGAGATCGACAAGCAAAATGTGATAGGCCGCCACGCTCTTGATAAGAAGATTACAGGTTTACGTGGACCTTGTCATGCTTTTGACGCCCGTCAGCAGCTCACTGATCCCAAGCCATCAACAGTGCTAAGTTGGGCGACAGTTCTGCGAATCTGCGACGCTGCTGGCACTCGAGTGCGACCGGAGTAACTACGGAAGTGACCGAAGGCAGTGGCGCGGAGTCGTTCTGAGCTGGAGGCGAGCCTGCGTTAAGCCTGAGAGCCTAATCAACGCGGGAACCTTCTGTGCCTGACTAGTTTATTAATTTTACGGATGCACTAGTCAAGATGCCTTTCATGGTCTATACCTCACACTACAATCACATACCTCCCAGCAGGAACCTATTCACTGTTGCTGAATCCATGGTACTTACACAACTAAATGTCTGAGGTAAGGCAGATACTTCGTGTTTCGGTAAAAGAGCCCCCCATGGTCTCTCAGCAGTCCAAACCCACATACACCTGACAAAAAACACATGGAAAATGGAACAACAGCAGATGCTGAAGGATTACGCTCCCTTTGCCATCCCCGTGGCACTTTAAACGCGAAACTGTAGTCCAGCTGATCTGTTGCTGAACTGCCTGGGTTCTACACAGAACACATGATGTGTTGGACACTCATTGGAAGCGAAGCTCGTCACCAACGACTGCTGAAAAAGAAGTATCAGAAGGTAACGAGGTAAGGCTACCGACCCACTAATCAAAGCAATTTTCACTCATACAGGCCTGCAGTTTGGGAGTGCACCAATTGGTCCACAGACACAACCATAACCACCTCCTCAACAGTTGGCAAGCAGTACAGTCCAGGTAATTGCCAGAGTCTCCAGATGCCAAAGAAGTTGCCATGAAATACACTTCAACAAGGTCACTGATCCATCCTTGCACATACCTGCAGATCTAGGACTGTGCTTCCATCACAGATCTGCAAGCTAGCGATGGATCCTGCAAGTTGACAAACAGATCCATACACTGATCATCAAGCAATAAAAGCAGGTGCTTCTTAGGCCCGCTTCTATGTAGCACCCATAGACCATGCAACCGGCAGAGCTCTAATAGCCAGTAGCATGTTCTGGCACCCTGCCTTTTCCTCTTATATGCTACTCACACCGACATCATTCCATAACAAGATGGCATAGGAGACGGGCAGTTGGGAGAACTTGTAAAGACCCCCATGGTATGGTTCATTTTTTGGTGCCAACCCCCAGTGAATGAAAATTACATCTGATACTCATCACAACCCTTCAGCCCATGCCTACCACCCTGCTGTCTCATGCATTAACAGTGAGATCTGTCCAAGCATGCACGGTGGTGCCTAGCTTGCACCTCATGAGCTCCTGCTCCTTTTGCAATGACGGCAAAGACCCCTCAACCCCCTTCACTTGATCCGCAATTAACTCCAGTGTCCGGAGTCAACGCTCCACCCCTCCACCAAGTGCTACTTTGTCAGCACAGCAGTTTAAAGATGGGCCTGTGAGCACCAGGACAGGATAGGATCGCTTGCTGAAGGACCAGTGCAACCCAAAGACAGTCTTCCTTTCTTGATCTGCACTTGGTGGTCAGAGGCCCCCTTTGCAGTGAAGCATGAAGCCCCTGTACTTTCAGCATTTTGCTGTATCACATAACAACATAACATAACAAACATTGAAGGTGCGGCACCCGCAAAGGGATGCTAGGTCGAAACGACCAAACACACCATAATCCCTTCATCCAGGCACAATACGTCAACACACACCCAACACTACATTTTCCACAGATACCTTCATATTAGCTGGAAGACCCAATGCAGTCATGCTTAGCTTTGTGTCAATAGCTGATATTGAAAGGTGACACCTGTCCACCCTGGCACCGCTGTTCACAAGAGCAGACTCTCAAACCAAGGCTGTTGGCACAAGGAAACCAGAAAAGTGCAAGAAGAACACGGAGAGGTACGGATGTGCACACTCATAATGCTGAGGCAGGGGACTGGAATAGATATGACATACTTCTAGCTGGCAAGTATTTGTGCATGAGATCAGAAGTCCAATTGCAAGGTGTTATTATGCAGTGTGCGATACAAGCAGCCTCTGCAGCACAATCCCCATAAGCCCCTTCTGCAGTGCTTTCCATGCAAACAGGACCCAAAGCAAATGAAAAACCTTTGTGCCTGCTTCTGACCCTGGCAGTTAAGTGACTCAGCTCCTGTTTGGCAGTTAAGCCAAGCATCACTCTCTCTCTTGCGACGCCCAGCCAGATAGCACTGGGTAGGAACCTGAGCCCCTTGCTAATGCAGGTAAATCCAGACCTGAGCAGTCTTGGCAAGCACAACAACTGAGTGTACCAGCCTGAATGCAACTGAACCATGCAGCTTCAGCACAGCAAATAAAGCCCAGGGCGGTCACTCTTAAACTTGCTCCCTCATCACATGAGCAATGTCAGAGATGCAATGCATTTCCACTGCTGCCTCACCCTGCCAGGCTCATACCCCTGTCTGCAACTGCCAAAGAGCACTACGAGTACAAATTCGTAGCTTGCAGCATCACCCTAGCGGCAGAACCAAAAGAAAAGCACAGCTGCAAAACTTGTGCTTTGCGTCCTGACTAAGCTTCAATGTTGTGGTCCAGTTGCTCAAGCCTTCACCAGCCACCTTCAGTGACGGCCAAGCCGAGGTTACTCTTCCGGGCATGCAGGCGTGCTGCGCCGCCTGCCGCCTCAGCTGACGGCACTGCACCAGGTAGCATATGCTGCTGCATATCCTGAGGCACCCCTGGAAGCCCAGGCCCTTCTTGCCTTTGCCGCTCCGCACTGAGTCGCGTGCCCCTTCCAGGCCCACCCCAGGCTGCAGCTGCTGCTCCTCCATGTGCCTGTGCAGGTACTTGCTGCTGCTCGTTATGGTGATCAGTGCCATGCCCGTCAGCGTGGACGGATACATCGTCAGTGGTGCTACTCTTTTGGAACCACACGTTGTGCACCACTGTCAGCACCAACATGGCACCTGTACATATGAACAGGATGTACCACAAGCCAGACACCTGGGCCAGCATGATCTGACTGCTGCTACCATGGCCACCACCAGCATTGCCAAAGCAATGGCCCGTGCCACCAGTCTTAATGTACACATTCTCCAGCATGTCAAGGGCGCCCTGCTGGGTCTACACAAGCAGACATGGGCAGGACGGGGCAGGGTTAAGGGTTTATTAGCTGCAACCTTAATAATGACATCCCTGAGGGCGCTTGGTGCAAGGATCAAGCTTCAGTGTCACTATGTTCCCTTAACATGCAAAATAGGACAGAAAAAGGGGCATGACCATGAGGATGCCCGCCTACTTTTAAGGCATGCATGTCGTCAGGACAGAAAAGTGACATGCTGCTCAGGCGACTGTTACAACTGTCTGCCCTGCGTACTGAGCTTGAAATAGCGTAGGAAGTTCCTGTTGCATGTTATACTGACAAGGTCAGTTCAAGCTAGCAGAACACAGTAAGCTCTGCAGCAACAACATGCAATTTCAAACCCCCGGTTGCTCACCTGTTGGCGCACCATAGACACTGACAGGCTATCCACCAGCGTCTGGTTGCTGTTTGGTGGGAACACCACTGCCAAACTGAACATTTCGAAGCTCTCTCCCATAACAAACAGCACACAGTGGGTATCTGTGCCCTCCTTGTACTGCAGAACGGGTGTGTCCAGCACCAGGGCATCATACTTTTCCTCTTCCAGAAGATGGATCATGTGCTCAAGGTCTTCGTCCCCGTCCCTGCAAACGGCAACCCCAATTACGTTGTATTAGAAAAGCATTCTATTTGCTTGGCTTATTTGCGTAGAAGCTGCAGATGATCATGTTGGGCGAACAACCGGTGGATGTTACGCATGGGACTCGTTCACAGATATGTAAGCTTTCTGTCTTATGTATGAAAGCACATGACATGCAGAATGGCACTGACAACGACCCAATATAACCCATGCTACCATTGCTGCTGCATGCTAAGAAGCCATAGGGGTCATGACGGGTAAATCATGACTTGTCAAAGCAGAACATTGCGAACCAGATAAAAGTAGCAGCAGTTTAACCCCCCTTTGACATGGTCACATGGTAGACAGCAGTTGGTTTCCGCTACCCACGTCTAAGCTGGCGGTGACAGCAAGGATGACTCTGGCTACATGGACACTTCCATTTAGCTGCTAGTAAACATGCAATGCCACAGCCCCCATATTTGGCTCACCATGGATGTCCAGTAGCAGTTATATTATGGTGATCATGCAGTGCATCAAGGTAGTTGTCCCAAGTAAGGACTCGCATGCCATGCAGGTCGTGGTAGCTGTGCACAGGGTGGACCAGCTTCACGCCTGAGATCCTGCTGGCAGAGGAGGCTGCAGCAATTGGATGAAAACAAACATGGTGCTAAAATTGCTCATCCCTGGATGATCTGCTTGCTCTCTTGGACTGAGAGCACGCCGTACTTAGCGATGAATACGAAAGCGGATAGCAGTTAGCAGACTGGCAGCTCATGGCTATGTAGTTTAGCGCGGGGCTGCCCTATGTGATAGGTCCTTGTTGCTGCCAATGCACATTTGTAGTCAGTGAGAGCCATACTGTAAGTAGGGGCTTTTGTCTTATGCAGGATGCGGGATGGCAAGATAACACGACTATCAAGTTTGGTGAGCGATACCTTGACATGCCCTGCAAACTCATCATACAATTGGGAAGCAGCTGTCTTCTGAAGCTAGCGTATAGTTTCATACGCTTACCAGTATATAAGTGGAGCATAATGAGCACCAGGAAGGCATATGTGGCAAAGAGGATCTTCCCAGCAGCAGTCTGTGGATCTCCAATGTGGTTGATGCCATGTACCATCTGTGTCATAGAATGCCACTGCCACCCACTGAACCCTGTACACAGCAACATCACAGGCAATACTCACTGTAGCATTCACATCGAACAGTTGAGGGTAAGTAGTAGGTCGGTCCAACCATACGATCAGCCAAGTACGACACCATTGTATGCATCCCAAGGGTTGCCTGAGGAGCATGGCAATGACTGCAACCATACTTCTTTGATGCCTTGCAGGACAAAAAATGCACACATGCTTTGCATGTATATTAACAGGTCCTTGTTCTCAGGTGCTAATTCTAGATAGTGGACAGTGTCGGCCTGCTCATTCTGCTGCTTGGTTGGAAAGCTAAGCACAGAAATGCCAGTGCTAGTGCTTGGTGCATTTCTCACGCATACTGCAAGCTGCCTCAGCAAGCAACCCATACCTTTAGGGTTTGCCTTGACGCCCTTGTGGAGCCTCTCTGTGAGGCCAACTAGCAGCCCTACAATGACCGTTGTCCCGCCTAAGGCTACCCATACACTCCAGTGGAATGGGGTTGCAAATGCCCAGGTGCTGCCTGTCTGCAGGTGAGTGTGGATCATCACACTCAGACCACTTTTGTAGGTAGGCCAGCTGAATATCAAGCCATTGTCAAGGTATTCGCTTTTGGCCACAACACCTGCAACACCAGGGAAGGAACATGCATGCACGATTTAGCATTGCTGACCACACTGCGAAGCTGATGTTTTTGGCCTATTTCCACAAGGCAGGCGGCCAAGCTGCTTCTCTGAAGATTTTGCTGACTGTACTTCATGGGTGACACGGCTTGCTAGCAAATAGCCAAAGCATGGTGGAAACACTGTCCCGATTAACCTGGGTCTAAAAGGGGCACCTTGTCTTGAAAGAAGCGATGGTGCTGTCCTTCTTGGCTGCTATTGGCCAGGCGATAGTGCTTAGCATAGCATGGCTGCACTTTACCTGCTGCTGCAAGGGTGCAATTGCCGCCAGGTGTCATGAGGTCGTTCATCATGTCCGTGTATGGCATGCACACCATGGTCCAATCGCTGTCTTCCCAGCCAAGGTCCTTTGCAAGCAGCCTGAAGAGCTCCACTTGGTACCCTGTGAAGGTACTTGGATCTTCATCAACTTTACATTCCACCATGGGCGTCCAAGCACTGGTGCAGACTGTGTATGGGGGTCCAGCCTGAGCTAACACAGGTAGCGCTAGCATGGAGCAAGCTTGAAGGCATGCCAAGATAAACCCCATGCACACGCAGGCGCTTTTGTGTCTTTGTCGTGCTCTGCTCGACTGCCTGCCGCTTTTATCCGATGTCAGCACGTTGTGACATGCTTGCACCTGTCAGAAGAAGAAAGATCAATTAAGGATAGGCATTCAGCTTTAATCAGGGCGATCCAACATAGTGGCTTCTGCTTCTGCCAAATCTAGCCAGCCCGTTGCTCAACGTGTTCCCGGCATGCAACCGACGGTAAGCGCCTCCTGTCGTGCCGTACCTTGAAAGAGCTCATGCTGGTATCTCCTACTCTCTGCTATCCTTCGAAGTTTCCAGTTCCTCCACTCCTTCTAGTCGGAAGCACTTTCACGCTATGCTCAGCCAAATGCATCGATGTGTCAGTTGTAATGTGGCATAAGCATCAACAACTGGCGCACTGCTTTTATTGCCAGCATGTACTTGGGGAGGAGAATACTCTGCTAGCCCCTACTTCCAAATGCGAGGAAGTCGTGATGACACTTGGCGCCGGCACAGAATCAGAGCTGCTGTCGTTGCTGGATGCCTATCAACAAAGTGAGCTCGTTTCTGAGTAAGTGTGGGGGCGAGCTCGAGTTCACCCGGGTCAACGGTGCCCAAGTGCGTGTCACCAAGCAAGTGCCGAACGTCACTCGGAACAAAATCCAATTCCAGCGGGTGGAGTGCAATTCACATTCAGACACTGACTTACATGGACCGGTACTGCTCTAGTGGCTCCAGGACCTCGGTGGCCTCTTCCTGTCCCCTAGTATGTGGGGCCTGCGTCTTCGTCTGCCAGATCACCTGAAGTCGCAACGATGTACAGAATAATCCTGGCAGCGGCCCGCAATGCCGCCCGCACATCGTTTTCTACCCCGGTGTTGTCGGGTATGCTTGCCCTTACCGCATTTATGAAGCCTTGATTCATCAGTACGCTGCTGACATAGAACCCATGTGCTAGGCCTGCGAGTAGCAGCTGTGCGCAACATGCACCATGCTGCGACCGCCTTCAAAGCATGGCCAACATCACGGAGAGCGACTCTGGCCCTGTCAGCAGGCGCTGGACTTAGTGAGTCGGGGTGCTCCACTGAACCTCGCATGGCTGTTGCGATAGGCTTACCGCAGGACAGAAACACATGCCAAATGCCTGCTTGTTCCTATACAAAGTACCAAACCTTATTGTCATGTGCAATGCAGCGCTCCTGCCCGCTTCAGCTGCTAGTGCAGCAGCAGCCCATGAGGAGCTTTCCTTCATCATGATCAAGCCAGATGGTGTGCATCGAGGACTGATTGCAGACATAATCAAACGGTTTGAGCAGAAGGGTTACAAGTTGGTGGGAGTAAAACTCCTGGTCCCCACCAAGGTGAGCACTCATACAAGGCAAAGGGAGAACGTCTGAAGCAGACTCCATGCAGCCGAGCAGCAGTGCACCGCAATTACAGTAAGGCTGCTGCTCTTCTGCCCTAAACAGCTTCTGATCATATCTGTGGATCTGGATGTTTTTTGTATAAGTACCTTGGAAAATGTTCAAGACAGGCTCAACCATTAAGTGCCATTTCTGCGCACAGGAAGAGAACAGTCACCCAGGCTGGGTCATCCATGTAGCAGCACCTCTTCTTGTCTTTAGCACTGCCTTCTATGCCTGCTATATGCACTTAATGCGAATGTCCCACTGCTGCAGGAGCTTGCTTCCAAGCACTATGCAGAGCATGATGGCAAGCCGTTCTTTCCCAAGTTGGTCAACTTTTTGTCGTCAGGGCCTGTAGTGGCCATGGTCTGGGAAGGGATGGATGTTGTGAAGTATGGCCGCACTATGATTGGAGCCACCAACCCATTGGCATCAGCACCAGGCACCATCAGGTGAGTCTGCCTTCACCCTTGACCTATGACTATTGCAGTGGCGGAGAGCTCAAGAGTTCTGTATGATAAAACCATTGTGTTTAGCCTGCTGCAAGGGCCTCCCAGACACCGCCTTGCCTTACTCTTGATACACCTTTTTTTGGGGTGTTTTGTTCGTTGATGCGATGCCACAGGGCCTGCAATGGCAATCAATGAGTACCTGGTTGGCCAGCCTATGCATGCTTCCCGGTGTAAAGTATGTACGATAGACCCGGAGTGAGACTGCTGCTACTCTTCATCAGCCAGGTTTATTGCATGCTTGAAGCCACCTGACATCACTGGTGCAACATGGTCAGATAGGGAGGTCTACCTGTGGCATTACATTGCAGCTGAGGTGCCTGGAATGAGCTGATTGATTATAATAGATCATAGCAAGAGTTGGATCACCATTGCTGCCTCACAAAGGCTTGTTGAAGTACCAGAAAGGGCCCACATTAAACAGCAGAGCATGCAGGGTGCCTTTCTGATTGACAGAGAATGCCCCTCAATTACTTTAGCATAAACAAAATTCAGAATTTCTGAAGCAACTGTACAGCTTGGTTTCTGAAAATGGAATGCAGCATGGTTTGCGTTGCATAGCATTGTTGTGAATGATATGTCTTGAACTTTGTAGTGCAACAGACTGTGACATGATGGGCCTGTGAAACTTCTTGGGCAGCTTAAATGATGACTTGAGGGCGCATTGCGCGCCTATCCCTTATTAGTATGAACATTTCAGCTTTGCACTATATGATTGCAGGGGGGACTATGGTGTGGACATGGGTCGCAACATCATCCATGGTTCGGACTCTGTTGAGGTGAGTTCTGGCCTGGGCATGTGGCTTGTGATGGGTGGCCTGCAGTTTGATAGGTAATTTTGTCTAGCAGCCCAGTTCACAGGGCACACTTGCTTAGAGGTATGTGGTCATGAAATTGCAATACAATGAACAAATTGCGTGGCGTAGTTCTTGCAGACTTGTGAGATCTTTACCGCTATAGCATTAAATTAGAGCAAGCAACTAGGGGTGCGTTGCTGTAAGGATATAGACAATCCTTTCTACAAGCTAGGTTCATCCTGCATGTACATCTGTCTATATGGTGCTTTGAGTGGCCGTGGTTTCGGGTTCTATCCTTTGTCCGTATATCCTTATATCAGTGGTGCCACCTGGCTGACTCTCAAGTTACACACTGGATGCTCTGTCCTTCGGCCCTTTGGGGTGTTTATACTCTTGAGGCTGTGTTTGGCGCTTTCTTCTCTAGGCTCTATTTTGGGGCCTGAGGTTCGCTGTACTTATTCTTTTGCATAGCCATGTAATCAGATCCATAGCAAGGATGAGGTTCTGGCAGGATTAGGAGGCCAGAAGGAGATGCTGGAGCAGCGCATTCTTGCAGTTGCCTACATATGATTGCTCGCCTTGTGGTGCTTATGCTGACTGCCTTTCTACCATGCGTGCAACCTGTCCCGATAATTGGATCTTGTATTGTGTTGGCTGTGTGTTGGCTGACACCGTAGTGACATTGGGCCCCAGACGATACTTTGGCAGTCCATCATGTTAACTATAAAGCCAGTGGCCTTCTTTTTCTTCATTGTTAGCCCCTTTTACCCAGACGGAGATTGAAGGTACGAGAATTGCAAGAAGGTTGCTCTGTAGATTTGACCAAACAATTGTTCAGTCTTAGCCGCTGTTAAATAGACGGAGATTGATGGTACGACAATCACAAGAAGATTGCGATGCTTTTCTTATACAAACGGTACCCTTACCTCTTGCTTGTGCTGTCTATGCATACAACGCCAGTCTGCAAACCGGGAGGTTGCCCTGTGGTTCAAGCAAGAGGAGCTGGCTGATTACACGCCAGTGGCCACTCCTTGGGTCTATGAGTGAGGAGCAATGGCCAAGGCGAGAGCAATTGCAGACAAGCGTCAGTGTCTGAAGTGCAGCAACGTGGTCAACAGTTTGCAAGCCCGAATGCCCTCTAGATTCCAGCGGATGACACAAGAGCTTCAGAAAGGCGGGAGTTCCAAGAACAGCAAAGGGCCCCCCGTATAAGTTGAGTGTGTGCTTGCTTTTGGCTGTAAGCATAACGTCTGCAACCTGCACCTGATCACTCCTGCCGCAACTGCCGAATGGCGGAAGTGTGGATAGGTTTGAGTCAGACCATTCTGCTGACTACTTGTCTGCTGAGGAGTCCGTTAAAGTCTCCCAGATAGATGGATACATGTTTGGGTCTTCGGTCGGTGGTCTGAAAGCCTTGAAGCTTTCGAAACTAATGAATAGCAGCCCCTTTCGCGCTTGCCGCACTTCAAGGTTTCTCCGTTTGTTCACACTGCACGCTGGCCTGAGTGTCCGCATGTGTGTGTAAACATCCGTCACTTTTTGCCGGCACAGGAGTCAGCTCCCGATCCCCACTGCATCCGACTTCTCATACTATTCTCTGTGGCGCGTTTTGACACGGACCAAACACGGGAATGGCAATCGGCTCCGGCCTGCTCCCAGTCCTGTACCTGCACATGGCATGGCTAAATGACGTCAACAGCAGCCCGCTCGTTATGAAGCGGAAGGAAGCTCAGGCAATGGTTGAGGGCAACCGTGCCTCATACAACATGCGCACCTTTTCAACATCCATGTACATCCATGCCAAGTCAACGAGCGATGGGCTTGAAATATAAATCCGTCACGACTAACACCATTGATCGTGTGCCAAGTGGACATTAACAGCAGTGTTGCACACACTTCCGACGATAAAATCAGTTGAACGGGGAGAGATGTTCGGCGTGGTGAAAAGGCCTGGAAGAACATCTTGATGCGCCATAGTCTCTAACAAACTCATCAGTATCATAGTGCATACATCACAGAATCACCATCACTCGGTGCTGGTGCAACAGCAAGTTCCTATGATCACATAAGGGCCAGCACACAAGGAGCGACAGTGCATTTACTTCTTCTTGCCCTTGGCACTGGACTTCCGACTGCCCTTCTTTCCTGTTTTTGAAGCCCCGGACTTCCATTGATTTCTGGCCTGCAGGTGCATGAAAGGTTGACCTAGCTCAGTCAGGTTGCAAGCAAAACAGCTAAAACCACAGTTGCAGCCGTGCAAGAGCTTGGGTGCTATTGGCCAGTCTGGGTACCATCTGTAGGCTTCTCACTAAGCAAACCAGTGAAAGGGAAAACGTCCAATACTCCCACTGGCAACTTCTCAACAAGAGCAAACTCACCCCCAAAAACCAGGCAAATTACCGCCCTTCCCTGTTGGCAGAACCAAATCAGATGCCGCTGACATCCGGAACACCACAGGCTTACCTTAAAACCTTTCCATGCTGCTTGGATCCTGATTGCTGCTTTGAACCGCCGCTCTGCCTCTTCTGCTTCATCTGCTGCTGCCTGTGCCTCCTCTGCCATTTTAGCATCCCTTGCTGCCCTTGCTGCCTGCTCCTCCTTTAGCCTCACTTCAGCTTCACTCAGGCGCACCTGCTCGCGTGCATATGCAGCTTGCAGTACCTGTGCAGGAAAGGACAGGACTGATTTCTCACATAAAACTTAAAGGTACCCCTCAACTACCGCTACAACCATCAAAGCCAGCTCTGCTATTGTGCAGCCGGCTAACACAAAGGCTCTCTGCCAGCTCAGCTGTCCCCAGTCCAACTTCTAGACTGGCTTCTGGCATCAGTTTTTGTTAGAATATGACAGTGGCACTCAGCTGCGGCTATTGTTTGTAGCCATGCCTGCATTGTCCTGTCCTGAAATGACTGTTGCCAGCTTATGGATGCATGCCTGATACAACCACACTACTTATTGCTGGAGATTCTGGTATTCAGCAGACGTTCCTCAGAGGTCAATGTCTACCTGGTACCCGTTATTTCATGAATGAGGTTCGCTCCGGACCCATGGAAGTAAGGCCTCCTGCTGATATGTCTTTTGCGTGTGCGTCTTCCCTATTAGGCAGACTCTTTGAATAGCCCAAGATCTGGTGCCACTGCCAGTTACATTTCTTCGCCCACCTCTATATCTCTCTCCTTGCTGTGCAAGTCCTCATCTCTCCTTGTCCCCCAACTAACTGTCTGCTCCTGTAGTCCAGACGATACTTGGGATAGGTACTCCAGAGCAGCAGCATGAATGTTCCGCTCAATATCAATCTGTTGCCGCAGCAGCAGCAGCTCCTGCTCCATGTCCTCCAGCTCTGTGTTCTGCAACCGCCTAGCGCATTGATTTTTGGCAGAAAGCTCCTTCTCCTGGTACCTGAATCAATCAAGGAATGTCTTGTTTTGCATGGCAGCAATGAGGTACACTGCCTGGTGGAGAGTATATCTCCATGTGTAGCGGATTGGCACATGCAGCGACTTGGCTCAAAGCAGCTATGTGTGCTGTTTTACCTGGATTCCACAGCAAGTTCAATCTTGTCTGTCCGCAAGTCTGACTTCACAACCACCAGCTCCTTTCGTTGCTGCCTCATCTGAAATGCACAAACAATGCAATGATGGGTAAACATGGCTTGGCTTTCTGGGATAGAGCAATGATCAGCAAAGGATCAGCAAATAGCTGAGAGCATGCCTGACAAGGCTGTTATGTGGTATGCAGACCGCACTGCGGGAAGAGCTAGCTATGTTGAATGTTTTGAAAGTGTCCACTGCATGGAGCAACATATGCACTGGCCCCAGGCTGTAACAGAGAATTTGCCCAACACAAAACATGGTAGCGCTAGTACACACAGCTGCTGTCTCGCGCTCTGGGGACTGTGCAAGGCCTCATCACAAGATCAACCAGATACAAATGATAGATGGGCATTTACAAGTCAGATGCTTGCATGTCCTCCTATGAAGCAGGAGGAGGTGGCCTGCCAGGCAAACATGCAATTGCTGGTTTCCATTCCATGGGTGCATGGCAATGGGGCTTACCTGCTCCTCATGCTGCATTTTCTCATCATGCAGGTCTGTCTTCAAAGCCCGCACGGCTGAGGTGGCTGCTCGCTCTGCCTCTATGGTCTCTTGTGTTTCTAGCTGTAGCAGACATGAAACATATGCGCCTCATCACTCACATGTTCTGTCGAGCAAACCTGATAACATGAAATGTGCTCATGTTATGCTATCCAATGCAAAGGAATTACTGCCAGACAGGAAGCGCAAGCCACCAATCCTTCTTGCAAACAGCCATATACCGAGTACGGCGGCGCTATGGGAGATGACACTGCAAGGCTGCATGTAAGGTAGCATTACTTAATGCAATGCCCCACTGAGAATGCTTGTGAATGTATTCTGCCTTGAGCTAAGTGTAGCGGTGCAGCTGCATCCTTGTATAGACCAACCTGCTCTTGCTCTGCTGTCAGTACGACCTCTATCACTGGTGTGATGGTCTGTTGCTGGTAAAGCTCATTGCAGCAGCTGTTCAGCAGGCTCTGCAGCATCTGTCGCTGTGCAGCGACCTTGGCCATGTTCTCTGAGACGTTAGGATTGTCCTTCAGGTTTCTGCATAGCTGCTTTGTTGCTTGCTTCAGGGCCTCCGTCACTTGCTGTAGCTCTGCTTGATTCTCATGCAACTTGCTCTTGTTTGGAAGGTGCCTTAGCATTGGCTGCTGCGTAATGAGCTCCTGAAAGCGGTGTTCTAGGGCTTTCTGCTCTTCTATCATCCTGCTGATGCCTTCGCCAACGCTTTGCGTCAATTCCTGAGCCTGTACCCTAGGATCCACATTGATGACCCCAATCAGAGAGAGCTTGTCTATGGTGGCCTGTAACACTGCATGTACCTGCACCAGGCATAGCTTCGTGTCGGAGGCTTATTTCCGTATCAACAGGCCACCCCCCATGGGCTTAAAGGTGAGGGATACAGGATTGCAGTGCATATATGTCTGCTTCAAACGTACGTGGGCTGCCTCCAAAGGGTTTAGCTGAAGCGCTTCCTGAGCAGCGAGCTGTCTGATCGATTGCATAGCTTCTGAAAGCCCCATAATCGGCATCCAGGGAATAGGCACCTCAATTTCTTGTTACGGCTCTACGCGGTCAGCTGGAGGAACCCAGATGTCCACTTTCACCGAAGGAGGACCTCCCCAGCCGACCATATCGAATGTCAATTTAATTGCAAGGTGAGAATTGTTGGAATTATCAACATGTCATGCATGTCATCCATGCCTTTTCGCCCCTGTAACCAGGTGAGGGTCAAAGTGCCGAAGCAAGTCGTGACTGTGACACCGCAATCGGCTCGTTGTTTTACACAGCTTCTGATGCTTCTGCACAGGAGTTGTGATCCTTCTAGCATTAATCTGTTGACTAAGGTCATAGTGTTTTCCCAGGTCATTATGTTTGGCGCATGCACAGTGTCCCAAGTGCAGCTCCGCCTACAGTGATGAAACATTTTATGTAACAAAGACAGTCCGTGGATAAATTTGAAAGACGTGTTAAGGTGTGTCGACATCGTTGCCATCATATCTAGTGAAATAAAGCCAGGAACTTCCTGGCAGGAAGCAGCTGCCCAATACCAAACAAGATATGATGCAGCAACACGGCGGATCTATATGGCCAATCTGATCAGGGGCGCTAACCATGCCTAAGGATGGCTTGGCCCCACCACAGGGCAACATAGTCCACCTTGGCAGAGCGCAGCTTGGGCCCTTGAGAGACAGCTTACCAGGTATGATGATGAATTAAGCCAGCCAAAGGGGCACGTGCAGAAGCTACTCGGCAGCACATGTATGTTGCTGCAGAGGTGCTGCTAGAAAGGTTGTACACATTCCATCTGCATCCCACCTATCTGTCAGCTACTGTTAAAGCCCAGAAATATGCTGCACAATCCTGTTTATGATCAGACCGTTTGGAGCACCAATCACATTAATGTCGGACTGGAACCTAATTTCATTAAATCATGGCAACTTGGATCGACTTTGAAGTGCATCTGGCTGCAATTGGTGCATCCTATGGAATAAGCAATGCTCAAGCGCAACATTTGCTTCCCTGCTGACAGCTGCCAGCTCCGTAAACAGAACATCAGGGCAGCCAGCTGGTCTCCTACCCCACCCTGTCCAGCTGCAGCCAGAGGAGTTGCAGCACCATGCATTGCGGCCTCAAACCAACCCAGGCCGGCAAAAGCCCTTGCTTCGGCCCACCTCTCCCAACCTCGCCTTAATCCAGCAAGAGAAGCCCCATACAGCCCCCTCTAACACGTTGCGTCCCCGAGCTACGTCCTCAAGCTCACCAGGTTTGCACACTCCGCCCGTGTATGGATACGCATCCAAAGCCTCTCCGAGGGCGCACCAGCAAGGGTGCAGCAGCCAAGCCTTGAATCATAGCCTTTACCCTGGACCTCCTTCAGCTGCCTCCTGGACATCTAGGCCTGATGTGTTAGGTGGTTTCACACCAGGAGCACATCCACCTAACAATGGCAGCTCAGCATGCAATAGTGCCTGTAGCAGCCTTCACAAATGGCAGCAGCAACGGCCGCAGCCACCATCGCTAGGCGGGCACCAGCAGCAGGAACAGTTCCGGCAGCAGCAGCAGGACCCCTTGCAGCATGCAACCCATGGCAGTGGGTCCACCCAGATAATCTGCCCCTTCATATATGGGGCAGGGAGTGGAGGGCATGGGACTGCGAACGGTGCAACTGGACACCGGTTTGGCAACTATTGCAGACCCAGCCCCAGGCTCAGGAAGACCAAAAACACCAGGTTTATATATCCCTCTGGCAGGGCTTCGCCGGTTAGCCCACGCAGTGCAGCAGTAGCAGCAGCAACTGGAGCAGGAGCAGGAGGAGGGAGGACCATACCAGCAGGGGCTGCTGCTGCAGGGACACATGCGATGGATGTGGAAGTTGTGAAAGGGCCATCACTTTGGGGTGCTAGTCTATTGACAGACACGGACATCTTGGACCACATGCTGGATGAGCTCATTGTTTCTGATCAGCAGGTATGCCCTGTTGGCCTGCCCAGGAGGTATGCTCTCTGGTACAAATGATGCATTTTCACTTGGCAGAAATGGCTGCACTGGTCCTGTGCTCTGCTTGGTATTTGATCTTTCAGGCTTTGATATTCTTCCATCTGCAAGAATGCAGGAGGAAGTCGTACAGATAGCCAGACATGCCAGATTGCTGATCTAATCTAAGTCCTCAACTTCTTGTTATTGCTGCCCAGTCTTCTGCACCTGAAAGGTTTTGCTTCCCCTTTTTGCTGTTTACAGGACCGTTATGGGTGTAAGCACACACCTAGTTTCCAGGTGGAGACCTTTGCACCTTGCCAGCATGAGGACTCGTTTGCAGAAGCCGCCTTGGCACACCGAGATGGCATCACCAGCAGAGAAGCGCCTCATACAGACCGGACCTTCCTCACTTCATGCAGAGAACCTATGTATGGAAATACCCAACAGCAACAGGAGCAGCAGCAGCTAGAGGCTGCTGAGTCTCCCTTCCGGACAATAGCTGTTGCAGGCACATCAGCATCAGCAGCAGCAGGAGGGGGAACAGGACAAAGTAAAGGACCAGCAGCCTTCTCTTGCTCACATGTGGCGGCAGGCAGCGGATGCAAGGAGGGAAGTTCCCTAGCTCAAGGATCTAATGGTATAGGCTTTAATGGCACTATATGCGGGGGCCCTACTAAGCATCTCACAGCAGCAGCAGCAGCAAGTACACCCTTGTGGCTGAGGGGTGAGGGCATAGTTGTGTGTAAAGCATTGAATCATGGCCAGCAGAGCCAGTGGCACATGTTGCCACCAATCGGAGTGGCCTGCAGCACAGACATATGCCCTCATGGAAAGCAGCGATCTAACACCACTGCAGGAGCTGCTGGTCCCGGGGACGTGCCGAGGTTGCAGCTACTGCACCTTAGCAGCAACAGTAGCCCTGGCAATGGTGGTTTGCTGCGGGGATGGGATCAGGGCGAGGAGGGGGTTGCGATGGGTGGGGAGGTGGTGGGGGGAGTGTCTGCAGCAGGGGGCTTCAAGGGCAAAGCCCTCCAAGCCAGGTGAGAGATCGCTACCTGGTGTCTGTTGTGTCTGGTGTAATCAGGGTGGTAAGGGCTTTGTAGAAGTACTTTGACCGGTTCACTTTATCTGCAGCAGTGTGGGCGGGTATCTAATTACTTATGTTGGAGCTTCCTATCACTCTGTATGCTGCCACATCACCTGTCATAGCATGTAGACTAGTTGTTCATTCGGTTATGTCTGCATTGTCTGGTTGGCTGATGGGCATATCACCACTTGTGGACAAATCCAGCAAGACTGAGGCATGCGACCACAGTATTGGGACTTCCTCCCTACGCAAAAACTCAGGAATTTCCCAGACAGAACGGGCAAACGCCTCCTTGCTTGGGTTGTCCAGACATGTGTCATCTGCGGTGGCCAGGGGTATGAGCCTGCTACTGCTGTGGTATGCACTGTCCATGTGTTGAATTCCCAAGTTAGGATAGAGAGTGACATTACATCATTGCAGGAATTGAACTTCACTCAGCTCAGCTGACCTCCGTTCTATCCCGTTCATGTATGCACTGTCCATGCACATGCTGTTGGCATCTGGCTTACAAGGGTAGAGTTTTTTCCATGCAATTAGCCACGGCTGTGCGACAGGCTATCACAGTATCACATGCATGGTGATGTGATCCAACCGATACTGAACCAGGCCACATAATGCTCCGACTGCACCGCTTGCAGGATCAGCAAGGGAGCAGTGCCCAGCTACCAGGACCTTGTGAAGCAGATGAATGGCATGCATAAGCTATACACCTGTGGTTCAGATCGGCAGCCGACATCCAATGCAGGGAGCTTCTTCACAGGCAGTGCTACAGCAACAAGGCCAGGGCAGGGGATGCCTAGTGCGGCCGGGGCTGCAGCTGCCACGGGCAGGAGCAGTAGCCCTAGGGATAGATGTGAAGATGCGCAGGACGGGGCTGGGGTATTTGGTGGGGGTTGGCCCAACCTTGAATCCTTGATGGAAGCAAAGCCCAGGATGCCATCAGGAAGTGGAGCGGTGAGTGATGTTGCTAAGATGTGAAATCCCAGATGCCCGAATACTACCCGGTGTCCTTAATCAGCAGCTGCTAAATGCGTGGAAAATTGCAGACTACTATTGAGCCCTACAGTCGGCTGCATTTTGGGGAGCTGATATGGCCCTAACTGTGATGTAGACCTGTAGATACATGAACACCTCCCAATGTCAGCTCCTAGCGGCCAGAGCTGCCTGACGAAGCCCAGCCTGCTGAATGTGTGCTGGTAAGGCAATGGATCTTCCATAGGCAAACCCATCAAGATGTCTGCGTGCCAAGTCATGCCAAGATGCCTGCATGCCAAGGTGCCTGCATGCCAAGTTGTAATTGCAGGGCACTCTTGGTACCTGCTGCAGCTGCATGCCAGTGTTGGAAATCCTGCTTGAAGATGGTAATGGCAAGACCTTCCCAGTCATTAAGTGTAAGCGACTGGTATTTTTTGGCTGTGCTGTAGGAGTGCAAGAGCTCCGTTTCCTGGAAGAATTGCCAGCCCAGGTACAAGTCGGGAGTCAACAGCAGCTTTGGGCAGAGCTGAAGCAAGTGGATGGCAGCTGCGCTAGTGCTAAAGAGTACGTAAATACATTCCTGGTAGCTATCTCGCTCTACAGTCACCATCCTTATAACGAATTGAGGATGGTGCCTGTAGAGCAGTTGTCTCAGGTTTCATGGTGCATTTGAGCATGGTGCTGGCTGGCAGGCCTTCGTAGAGTGCCACCGCCACCTCGGGGCTTAACCACCCAGCTGACAGGACACTACCATGCTGCTGCTTAGAGGTGTCTAAACGGTCAAGGAGCATCATGCTAGTGAGCGGTAGCTGTCTCCATTCTAAGGTGTCGTCCACTCAGTTCACAAAGTGGTTCAAAAGCGCGGCTTACTGCACACCGCCCATTAAAGTTTTTACCATATCCATATGAATGCATTGGACCTCAACCATCCTCCGGGCCTACCCAGATACACCACGGCGGGCAAGTTTCAGAAGAGACAGCGGTAGATTTCGCAAAGGTGCACAAAAGGCCCGGCAATCCTATAACCGGGTCTCCGGTTTGTGGGTAGGGATCGACTGACCTATTCCAGGTGTAGGCCCTCCTGCTGGCCTTTGCTGCGTGAGAATCGGCTGAGAATCGAGGATTTGGCGTCAGCGGTTCAGTGCGGGCTTGCCTCCCTGGTTTGCCTCCCTTTAAAGGGGCAGATTGGCAGAGCAGTCTCCAACGAATGCGTGATCAGCATTTCCAAGAGTGCTGCTATTGCGTCCTGCTTTACCAACGGAACGACATTCACTTTCGCCCTTACTTTTTTTTTTGTAGGACCAGGATGCCAATTGGCTCCAATTAGGGGACTTTAATGCTTGTCGAATGATGTCAGAAGCTTTATGTTCCTTGCCTGGTGTCCCAAAAGAATTAGCAAATCCTGTATCGTCCTCGCTGTGCTCTGGTGAGGCGATGTCGGACAAGGGGAAGCATATCTTTCTGCCAGTTGACAGTGGTTCCACTAAAAGCAAAAGGGCCTCACCCTATCGCCTGCGTAATGTTAATACCATTGGTTGCCCAGCCTCTCTTGCTCTGTGCCGGCCGGGCTGGGTAAACGCCATCATGAGCTCCGACATACGGGTGTTCGCAATTGCATCTGCGTCTGTGCTTGCAATAGTACTTCAGCGCCTGTAATGAACCACGTTACTGAAGGCTATGATCGTACTGAGGGAGACCCCTCCACATGTGGACTTCGGGTCCACGCGCATGTGCCTTGATTCGCTGATACCGTCCCTGATTAGAAGGTTTTGCTGTTACGCAGAGGTTGTAGCGTCGTCATGGCTGGACATGGGTGGGCCTCTATTTCAGGTGAGGCAGGTCAGGCTGGACTGGAGTCAACAAGATATGTGTCGTCCTGCTCCTTCGCTGTTGGCCTTTGGACTGATTTTAGAAAAGGTGGCCGTAGTGCGGTATGTTGGCAGCACACAGCTTTTCCAAAGACATAGTTTGGAATATAGTTAAAACACCTTTCCGACGGCTCTTAGGATGTACCCTGTGGTCAGAACAGCCCCTATGGGGGTATCTGTGAGTCCCATGGCTCGTGCAGTTGTGTCAGTTCCTGCAGGTGCACTTTGAGACTAATGAGGTTATTTTAGAAAACAAATTGCGCTGTATATGCTAGCCCCCGGGTATTGCAGAGACATGGGTTAAGCCTCTCTCTTGCGCCATGCTGCAGGGACCCTGTCAAGCAGACAAACGTACCATCACTGGCCCCAATCGCCTGCGTCGTATGTCCATTGACATACCACCCTCCCAGCTTCTCAGCCACCTTCACGACCCCGCCTTCAGCCAGCAAGCAGACCAAACTTTTTTCTCCAAGGGTCTCTCCAGCGTCTCAGAGTTGAATCCAGAAGTTGCCTCTCATCCCATCTTCTCATCACAGCAAGGTGACGACCTGCTTTCCTGTACCCTTCAGAACTTTGGAAGGTTGAGCCTGGACGCACAAGCCACAAGAGTCAGCCCCATCCATCCCCAGCATCAGCAGCACCATCAGCTCCCCAGTAACAGTAGCAACCAAATCGGTCTTCCTGGTAGCAAAGAGTGGGCGCTCTCCCAATCTGGCAATCTAAACCCTGCCAGCCAAACTGCAGTAGCTTTACAGCAGCAATACCAGCAGCAACAGCAGCAGCTCTGCGGCCCAGGAAGCAGCAACAGCAGCCTGCAATACGCCTTACATTATGGTGGCAGCAGCAACAGCAGCGGCCTGGGCGGGCTTGGTGGTGGCAGCAGTGTGCCTCCACTGCCCACCGGGAGCCGCAGCAGCTACCTTGACAGTGGCCGAGCCCCTAGGCAGCGTCGTCACAGCGTGGCCATAGGGAGTGGGATAACAAGGCCAGTGGTTGATGCTGCAGGAAACCCTGTGTATGCAAGTCCAGGGGTACCTGGTCTACCTTCTGCAGCTAGAGGTGGTGCTCGTTTACGGAGGGGCAGCGTGGATCTGCCCTCTGGAACCTTGGGAGGGCCTATGCTCGGGCAGCAGCAGCAGCAGGGGATGGCTGGGGCTGGTGGCATGAGCCCAGGTGGGTTCAATGGGATTTATGCTGGTGGGGTTGGTTCTGCGGGTGGGCGTGCTGCAAATCCTGCAGCTCTGCTGGCTCTGCTACAGCAGCAGCAACAGCAGCAGCAGCAACATATGTCGCAGCTCCCACCGCAGCAGCTGCTTGCTCCTCAGCAGCAGCTGCCACCACACTTGCAGCAACAGCTACAGCAGCAGCAGCACTTCCAGCAACAGCAGCTGGGGTCTGGGCCAGGGCTGGGCATACCAGGCGCCATGCCCAGTAGGATGACAGGTGGTGCGAAGGGAAGGCGGCATAGTTGGTGCCCGAGCCAGGAGACAGGCCGGATGGCTCTGGCACGTATGGCAGCTCGCACAGCACAGCAACGGCTGGCGACGGGGCTGCCTCCAGGAGTAGAGCAGCTGCTGTTGTATCAGCAGCAGCTGGATGCTCTGAACTATGGTGGGGGGCATCCTGGTGCGGGTTCTTCAGCTAGCAGCATGAGTCGTCTCAGCCAGCCGGTGACGCCTTCAAGCTCCGGTAGTAGTAGTTACATGACGGGGTCAAACCTGCCGTCGCTGCCGAGTTGCGGGGAGTTGAGCGCTATGCTGATGCCGCCTGTTTCGCTTCCTCTGATGGAAGTGGCATCTCAACAGCAGCAGCTTGAGCAGCAGCAGCTGCCAAGTCTGCTGGAGCAGCAGGGGCAGGGGCAGCAGCTGGGGTTGGGGGAGCTTCAGGCGTTGTATGACTACTGCTTGTCGACAGGCTGCAGCTCGGCTACTTTGGGAGCTGTGGAAGCACATATGGCAGTAGCAGCAACTGCTCCTTTGGTGAGTCAAGGGGAGTTGCTACAGCCTTTGCAGCGGGGCTTGGGGTCGTCTGATTATTCGGCGGAGCTGCTGCAGCAGCAGCAGCTGGGGGGCATGGGCAGTGTAGGGGGCCTGTCTGCTCCTTTGGAAGCCTTGGTGGGGGGTGGGCTGAGGCCTGGGATGTTGCCTATGGATGTCAGCTTCTCGTCAGAGCCCAAGTCGCTGTTCCCGGAGCTTGTGCCTTTGGGAAGGCAGCATACATTCATTGATCGGTGGGACTCATTTGTTCCGTTGATGCCGTCGGGAGGAAGTGGCAGCGCCAGCGGGGGTGGTGTGCCCTTGGGTGCGCAGCTTCGTAACAGCAGCGGCAGCCCTGGGGTGGGAGGTTCGGGTCCTGGTGCTGCTGGGACTGGCAGCCTTGGGAACGCTGCGTCAGCATCAGCTTCAGCAGGAGGTACGGGCAAGGGTGCTCCAGGTAGTGCGACAACGGCGTCAGCAGTGACGAATCTAGCATCGATGGTGGTTGCGCCTCAGCCACTCAGTAAGGTATGCAGCTTGAAAGCATGGGATTTGCGTCGGGTGGCGGAGGAGGAGTCGCAGGTAGCTGCTGAGCAGCAGGAGCAGCAGGTGAAGCTTGTGGCACACCTGCGGCAGAAGCGCACATTAGCAGAGGCTGAGGCGGCAGCTAAGCAGAAGCAGCGCAAGCAGCAGCATCAAGTATGTGATGCAGCTGCAGCTGCTAAGGGTGGGGATGGGGCTGTGGATGAGTCATCGGAGCAGGGACCTGGCTTTGCGTATAGCTTGCCGGAGGCAGGTGTTGACACGTGGGGGTGCTTGGGGGGTGGTGGGGGTCCATCACCGGCAGCTGCAGTGACTGCGGAAGGTAGCAGCTGCATCAGCTGTGAGCCCAGCAACAAGCTGTTTGTGGGGAATATTGGCTGGTGGGTGACGGAGGAGGATCTGCAGCGCTGGTTCAGCAAATTTGGCAGGGTGACACAAGTCAAGGTAAGTACTGCACGGGGCGTGAGATGGTCAGGTCCGATTTAGAAGAGTCTGGAAGAGGTTGTTTGCAATATTGGCGACAGCACGCAATTGCAGACATTCTTTCCCCAAAGTTTATTACCTTTCAATAATGCATTGTTCTCCAGGGCATCACGGCAACAGTTTTTAGTGGCTAGCTGGAGCAGGTATCTTTGCATCGTGTCCTTATCCAGGCACTTGAGGGCATGAATTTAGTACACCTCCCTCTAAATTGCAATCAACATATGCGAGTTTTGCACACAATAATTACAGTAGGTGTGATGCTTACAGGCTGCTTGATGTGCAGATGCCCACAACATATCACATACGAGTTGCTCGAGTCTGATGAACTTGCTTTTCTTCATCCTTGCAGATCATGTACAACTCGCGCAAGATGCACAAGTCCAAGGACAAGTGGCGCAGTCGGGAGTACGGGTTTGTGGACTTCGCGACGAATGAGGAGGCTGCCCGCGCCATTGTGTGGATGGACGGCGTGGAACTGCCCGAGTTAATGAAGGACAACTGTGGCATCATCGTGCAGTACGCTAAGCCCACGTCTGCAGAGCAGTGAAGGAAGGGCTCTCAAGGGGCTCTATGGGGGTGCTGTATGCAAGCGCGCAATTGGTTTGGAGTTGTTAAGCATGCAAAGATTGTAAACCATGCAAGCATGGAATTAATCTGTTTAGTGCCACTGACGTTGTGTGTTGAGCTTTCAGAGCAGAAGGCTTGATTAGTGCAGCTGGTCCCGTCCACCCTGTTACCTTCTTTGCAGATTTGGAGTCATATCTGGCTGCAGCAAAGTGGGAGAACGTGTGTCCGATCTGGATTAGCTGTAACCTTTAAGTAATTGTGGTGGATAGCCGCAGTGGCAGTTGTACTGCCATTGGCTCGGTGAGCGGCCTGCCACTTTGGAATGCTTGGGCTTTCTATAAGCGGTTTATCACTACTTTGGTTGTTGGTGATCGCCAGGTGTTGCTTGTGCAAAGGGTACGGTGGGTGCGCTGGTAGGGATGGCTAGAGGTGGCTGACGGGCATCCACCACCCCTAGGCGTTTGTTATGCTGGAAATAGCATGCAAGCACAGTATTGAGCACATGACACCACTCTTGAGGTCTTGGTATGCAAAGGGTCTAGGTTGTTATATGGGGAAGGTGGTTCAAAGGAATGTGCAGGGTCTAGCCTAAACATGGATGGACTAAACATAGAGAGCTTACATTGATTTGTATGGTGCTGATGTCATGATGTAGCATATCACGTCGTGCTGAATACATGTGAGAGCCCTTCTGCAGGTTGCCATAGGCTGGTATGGCGTGTGCATGCTTTTTGCTGCTCTTTTTTCCGTGACCCACTTAGCGCCAAGGCTACTGCAGAAATGGCCTTTTCTCAGGGAGGCCGCTTGCTAGATTATGCTCAGTCAAAATGTCGATAATGGCAACGATGCTACCAGGCATCGATATATAGGAAAGATCTTATCGCTCTTAGAGGAGTTTTAGAGGACGTCGAGCCTAACAAAGTATGTGTGGTGCATCTGTGTGATTTCAGCTTTGCCCATTTTTTGATTGCACGATACAGAATATGGTGTTCTTGGCTTTCCCAAAGCTTTTACCTTCGCATGTGGATCCTTGGTTTGCTTTACAGAGTGCGTGGCGTTATGCCTCCTGCTTCGGGTTTGTAGTGCGTCTTTGCACAATTGCTAGGCAGCTCCGACATGGCTGTGTCCCGGAAAATGACATTTTGGGTACCGGAATGTCGCACTTCTGTGTTTGCTTAGGTCTCTTATGGACACTGGCTGCTACAATGACAGCGGAATATTACTTGGCCAGTTCCTAGAGCGTACATGCTCTTGCTGGTATGTGCTGTGCTCGTGTTAACTGGAGTCCCCCTGCTTAGAAGCTTGGTTCAAGAATATGGGAGCAGGTGGTGAACTAGGCACTGTTGATGAAGTAAACTAGGCATTGTCAATGAGCCCTCTTATATGGCTTGTGAAATGCTTGTTGGAGGAGTAGAGGGGCAGCCTGGGGCCTTTATGTATCTCAATAGCACGACTTCGGTTTGTGTGCTGCTAAGCACATATATTTCTGATGCACACCGCTCAATGCTCCTCAAGAACGGTTGAAGGGTGTCAGTGATGGAGTAAAGTGCCAAAGGTTTGCTTGCTGCTGTTTGAGTGGGTATGCCGCTGGGTTCAGCACTTGTTTCGTAAGCAGACATGGCCTCTCTTGACTCAACGTCTTAGCTTGTATCTGGTTTGAGGTTTCTGGAGAGAAAAAAAACAAAAACAAACAAAAATTTAAGGTGCGGCAACCGGGCTGCTAAGGGCTGCTAAGTCGAAACGACCAAACGCACCATCGGATGGGTCCAAAAACAATGGAATCCATACCACCAAGCAAGAGGAATACCCAAGCAGACATCCAACGACGGACACGGCAAATAGTAGCACCAGCAAACAAATCACCAGCAGGAGACTGATTGGTGTGTCCAAATCAAACACAATCCAGAGCACCAACCAAGCAGGATGTCCAGTAAGTCCACCGCATATGTACCACCCAAGACGTCCAGCACACCAACCAAGGCTAATACCCAAGCATGTAGCTATCTAGAGAAATAGCTGCTCGATGTGTGTTTTTAGGTTTTAAAAGAAAAGTTCCTGCTCGATGTGTGTTCTGGCTCACTCTGCAGTGCTCGGAAGCTCTCACTGGACTTGGCATGTATGCCTAGACCTAGCTGTGAGCTCTTGACGTACCGTACTTCTTGCGGATATTTGACTCAGGCTTGATACTGCTCCCACTGCAAGATCGGGCATGCAGTAACAAGTGCTGCTAGACGGGACATACACATCAAGTTTTCAACAAGTTTGGCAAGGTGAGGCCTCTGGCTCAATTTCACTGCAGGCTCTGATGTTGTTGCTGTATGTGCTTGCTGTATGTGCATGTGGTTTGCCCAGAGTAGAAGTGGAGTTTTTGTCATGAGGAGAGGGAAGTGTGAGGGCTGTGGCAAGTTAAGTAGGGCAGTTCTGGGCAGAGAAGTGCTTGGAAGGCCCATATGTGGAATTCGCTCTGAGTTGGCGCTAATGCCATTTCCAAGCGTTTTAAGCAGGTTCTCTGCTCTTGTGGTTGCAGTCCGTCGTACAGAGGTGGCAGCGGGCGTGTTGCTTTGTGGTTGGAGTGCTATGAGCGACAGCATTGAGGTCCTCTTGTGTTTTCAGGCACCAGGGGACGGCACTGATACGCAGCAGAGAAGGGAGATGTGTGCGCTCTTGCCGGGGCCGTGAGAGGCATGGCTGAGGCTGTGTGGTGTGTGTAATACTGACGTGCTGAGGTACCATAAGTGCTGTTGATCCACTCGGGGGAAGGCAGTGTACTTCCGTGTATTCAGTGTGGGAAGGAACACCCATACTGAATATACGGAAGTACACTGCTCCGTATATTCAGTGTGGGTGTTCTGGGGGTTATGTGTGCTGGTTTGCAGGGCATCGCCTGAGCTGGTGTGTGAGAAGTGCAGTATTTGGGGTTGGTTAGGGAGGCCAGGGTCAGAGGCACGCATGGAAGTGGTGCTACCGTGAATGGGCTAGGCACCCGGGTGCAATCAGCTTGCTCCTATGATGTAAGGTATTGCGAATTGGGTATCTCCTTACACGTTTGCTGCAACATGGGCACTCAGGAGAGCTTTGCAAGAATGTTGTAGGGATGGAATTGAGCAGGAAGCACGGTTCTATACCATGGATGGGTTTGGACGGCAGGGAGATGCAGTTTTTGCAACATGACGGACACGAGGCAGGGTAGGCGCAGCCCATGGTTGTCATTGAGGAGATCCTTGCTATGATGGATTACTAGTAATGCACAGGCATCTTTGACAGCTTGCAAGGCTCCAGCACAGCAAGCGGTTCCATTGGGCTAGCTTCAGAATAAGGAGGCCATGGGACAGGAGTGGTCGTCCAACCTCCACAAGTGCAGGTGGGCTGCAAGTTACATCTCTTGAAGGTTTTGTAGCATTGTTTATGCAGAGGGGTTGACCCTTTTGATTTGTGTACAGCAATGGAGCATTTTCTTTCCCTAGGATGAATATGCTGTTGCAGCTTTTTGGTTGGATGACAGCTATAGAAGCATTGTTTATGAGGAAGTGTTCTGGGAGGGAGCAAAAAGGCCAGGGCCGTTGCGTCACGCTTACGTGGTGTTTGCCTCAGTATTGCGCACATTCAACTCCATGGCAGCGACTCCTGTTGTATTAGGTATCCCTCATCCTTGCCTTCGTTTTCAGGGCCTGATTGTGCGCTTCTTCTGGTTTCTGAACAAAGCCAGGAGGCGGCCAGCAGTGTTTGGATTTATCCAGCCTGCCCCACTCTATAGCACAGTGAGAGCTGTGCCTGTGTGCCATGCGTATCCTGTTAAGCTAGCATGCTTGGAGTTAGATTGCCAAATGGGCAAAAGGTGTTTCATTGCATGGTTTCGGCAATAGGGCATACACCTGTCACTTCAATTTGCATCAGTTCATGGGGAGCTTTGGGATGTAGACTTGCATCTTCTTACGGGACAAATCGCACAGAGCCCAATGTCACAAAGGATGAGGATGTCTGTGTACGTATGATTAAGAATGATGTGGGAGTGGGAGTGCACTAGTTAGGGGTGAAGACCATGCAAGGCTCATTCATGTGAGCCACTGTGTTGAAGCTGCATCATGAGGCGGTCCTCGGGGATGGCAAGTGG
The DNA here is from genome assembly GCA_963556185.1 of Pseudopediastrum boryanum. Taxonomy (NCBI): domain Eukaryota; kingdom Viridiplantae; phylum Chlorophyta; class Chlorophyceae; order Sphaeropleales; family Hydrodictyaceae; genus Pseudopediastrum; species Pseudopediastrum boryanum. Next base: position 4,357,890 of record OY744497.1, on the reverse strand, counting down.
GAACTGCCCGTCATGCTCAAGTTGCTTTGCGGGGCAGATGTGCTGCTTCTGCCTGCGGGCCCGTAGTGCTTTAGAAACCTGCTCTTTGCTACAAGTTGTTCCGAGTTGCGTAGCTCCCTCCTAGCAGTCATTGTATGCCTGGCCGTCCTAGCCTATCATTGCATGCTTGGGCGTCTTCATGTCACCGTACCATTTTCCGTGTTGACCACTAGTCTGCTGTAGTGTACACAGGCTGGTGCGGTAGTTGCTGATTGAAGAGAGGATCTGTTGCTCTACCTATGATACCATGGCCTTGAGCATGTACTGGGACAGCAGAAATTTATGCAATGCTGCTTTGTGCGTGTCTAACACATTCTGGCCAAAGAAGCGGATGTTTTGTTGTGCATGATAGGGGGTAAACAGCATAGCATGACAGGTGTATGAGCTCTTAGCGTTGCCATGGGTCCTACAAATCTTGCATGTGAGTGCTGGCGTGAAAGAGTATTGCTTACTCAGGCTTTTGTCTTAAAAGAAGGCAAGTGATGAACTTTGACGCTTTTTTGGTTGCTTTTGAGCAGCACATAAGAGTTTGCAGATGTACTGCCATGTATCCAGCCTTATTTGGCTTGGGTACTTCAGGTCACGTTTCATATGGACTTCGGAGGAGGCTAGATGGTCAGGGACACACTGCAGCAGCGTTGAAGAGCTACGGTAGTGTTGCAGCCCGCCTCCTGAGGTTAAGGTTGGGGACGATTCATAAGGGTCTGGGGTGTGATATGCAATAGGGAAGACATCGAGCTGCCCAACATTATGCAGGCAGTCCTACTGAAAGGAAGCTGATCAATTGAACATTCAGCTGCTGATGCGGTCGTTCGTTTTTGTATGTCCTGCAAGTCTATGGGGATGCAAGGGTCAATTGGTCAAGTTCTGCCAACACGTATCGAGTTTGCACTGTATGGTGTGTTTGGTCGGTTCGACCTAGCAGCCCTTGGCGGTTGCCACACCTTAAATGTTTGTTATGTTATGTTATGTATACTTCAGTATTTATCAAGTACAAACCTTCAGTCTGGATGCCGTTTCAAGTGATGCACGGCCAAAGGTACCACTGCATGGTTCTGCTGCTTCTCCTTGTGTGCTGGTGGGCATATGCAACTGTTCAGCAGGAATTTGGACTGACTTCTTTGGGCCGACCTTAAGTAAGCTGTCTGTGGATGGTTGTTTTGAGTTCGTGTATTTGGTAAGACGGCCAATGCCACCCAATCTTGACTACATATATCCATCTCGGTTTCCAGACACTGGTGGACACCCAGCCATGACATCAGGACATCATGGCCGTATGACATAACAAACATTTAAGGTGTGGCAACCGCAAAGGGCTGCTAAGCTGCTAGGTCGAAACGACCAAACACACCATGGCCCTTCTAGCCATCAAACGTCCAGCTGGATACCCAGTAACTCTGCAGGTCAGCTGCACTACACACCCAACCCTCAAGACATCAGGATACACGCTGCTGTCCCAGCTGCCCATACATATATGCAGCCAAGAGCCGCTCATGGGTAACACCTCACACCCATTCACTGGCAGCGATTAGTACTGCTGCCAGGGTGAACGGCACGAAGCGAGGAGCTTGGTGCAGGAGGGAGGGCATCTATACAGGGACGAGTGACGGGACTCTGTACATGTACGGTATGTTGGAGCTAAATACACAGCAGTCGAGCTATGTACATACACGGCAGTTGAGCTTCGAGTGCACCTACCCTACACGTACATACACTCCTGTGGCTTCCTCACAGGAACCCAGTTGCACCAAACCCATCTGCTAAAGGTTCAGACATCCCTCCCCTCACCACCTCGACCCCAATTACGCTTTGCTCCTGTACTCATGCCGCACTATGGTGAGGTTCTGCGTGAACTTGTCCCGGTTCTTGGGCTCCAAGTTCCGCTGCACATCCACCATGAGCTTGTCCAAGCATGCTGCCAGGTGCTGCTGCCGATCCGAGGGCTGCTGCAATATGATCTGCTGCCGCAGCTGCTGGTAAATCTGCTCGTTGATGAGAATCAGGCTGAGCATGGGTCGACTCAAGCTCCACTGGTTGCTGCACTCCTCAAACAGGATGATCTCAAACAGGGTCTTAAGGATCTCTGGCAGCAGCTGCGGCTGGGCACGTAGGTGCTCCTGGATGGCCTGAGAGAGCACAAGCAGCAGCATACAGCAATCAATCAATCAATCAAAACGCAAAACCAGCTATGCCAAAAGGTCACTCAAAACCAAGCAGCACACGACCCCTGATGAACTGGAGTCACACAACTCCATGCCGGCCAACCATATGTTTAGCATTTCGAAGTTAGAACAGGAAGTGACATTACAGTCGCAGGAATCGAACTTCCGCCAGCCCAACATATGGCCACCCCTCATACAGGCGAACCAAAGGCCACATAAAACACACCGCAGCAGCATGTCATATGCCTTCCACAATCGGTACACAGCAGAACCATTGTTTAGCAAATTGGGGTTGGACACAGTCTGTTGAGGGTCAATGCAACCTAGCTGCCTTGTATGCAGCCACCCCCTTGCAATCTGTGTTTGTTTCTATCACCAGAAGTGGTGTATTGGAGCACCGGCCACCGTCTGCAGCAAAGCCTTACACAAACCCATATTTAAAAGAACATTTAGCACTACCCACTTGGTTAGTGCGCAAAGAGCAAAACGAAGCAAAAAGCTGAGACTATGCACGCTGTATTCATGGTGTGCTCCGAAGCTAGAGGGAGAGGCGAGCATAAGAAAATGAGGCACATGTAACTCCAGCAAATGTGCTGCTCACCTGTGTGCCTGCTGCTGGACTGCCTGACTCAGGGCCCTGCACCACGTTCCTGAAGTAGAAGGCTGCAAGGTTGTCCACTGCCCCGGCACATGCGCTGCTGATCATGACATCCAGAGACTTGAGCCCCTGCGAGAGCCAACATAACAGCGTGAATCAAGGGTGCACAAAACATCAGTGACCAGTGGGAACTACCAGTATGCAAACAGTTCTTGCAACCGCTAGGCAGAATCCTCATCCTCATCCAACTGGGGCCATGCAGCAAATACACAGTAAGACACTCTGTGCCCTGAAGGCTATAAACAGACCCAAGACAACCCAGAGCACGTCACTGCCTTGTGAGAACCTAGTAACAGCTTGAGGTGCAGGCATCCATGGCAGTTTTCTGCTGGAAATGTAATAATGACAAAAGCACTCATGAATCCTGTTACTTTGCATTGCCTGCTGCTTCACAACCATGCATGAGACATGGGGCATGGACCGATATTTCCATAGGTGGCACTTGCCTGATCCAAGGAGTTGAGTATGAAGGTGAAGGTTGCTGCATCCTGCTGTGCCACTGTGCTAGTGTGATGGTGGCAGAGAACCTCAAGAAGGGAGAAGTAGGCCTTGGAGACCTTCCTGCAAGCCAGAATCAAACACAAGTAATAAGCTGTTGCCACTATCTTCAGGTAGCATGAAGCAGATCGCAGGCCAAAGGCCTCAAAGCAAGGCAGCGAGTGAAGCAGACAGTTGCACAGCGGTGACCTGCGCACCAACGGCATTCAGACCCGTTTTACATAAACAAACACTTGTACAGCACGCACATCCTTGCTGCAGATTAAAATCTTCTTGTCCAAACCACTCCTCCCTCCCTGACCCCCTCAAAAGCTCCTCCAAAAGCCAGATGCAATGCGCAGGTATGATGGAATAAGTGTGTCGAGATAGGACCCTTGTGTTTCAGAAACCTGCTAGAACCGGTAAAAACCCTACAGGCTCTCCCCATCAATTAGTCCTACGAACTTACTTGTAACTAATGATGTCTGCTAGTGGTATGCTGAGCACGCAGCGCAGCGCTACATCCAGCGCATCTTTCAGCGCCGGATCACTGTACAGTTCAAACACCCCAAAATTGACATAGTTGCCGCTCATAGCGCGTGACAGCGCTTGCAGGCAGACCCAGATGCCCTTGTACTTGTCGTTGTAGACCTCCCCCACCTGGCCCACGCTCAGGGCATATTTGCCATATGTCACCACCACCTTGGACACCTGCAAGGAGGAGGAGGGGTGAAGCAGAGCAAATCCAACATACATATTTATATCACAGCAATTCAAGAGGTGTCGTGCCGGATAACATATCTGACAGTGCATGATCCGACGAGTGATCGCTCATCCGAACAACATTTTTGTTCACGGCTGACAGTGGCACATGTCGGACTTCTGGGCAACTCAGCACGCACCAGCTGTCCAGCAGCCAGGGGAGGTGAAGTGGGATCCGCCAAAGAAGACGATACACGCAGCAAGTGCCTCATCTTCCAATGGTCTACATGCCCATTATACCCATTACCAGAAGAGCGTACACAAATGCACATTCGTGCCAATGGCCCTGCACTATTAGCAGGTCTGTGGTTAGGACCGAAGTCCAGTATTACTACAGTAGTGCAGAGTGAACAAGAGCAGGCAGGCATGTACGCAGCTAGCGTGCTCGTATCTGGTAAGTCTTTCCGTACCCCATGTCACGGTCTGAAAAACACGGCAGAATCTCCCTCGCACTTTCAAGCGGCAAAGTGTATTGGGAGGGCACTACAAAGCCATGGTAGGCAGTACTCCCTCCTTCAAATACTATTCAATCCTGCTGGGGCAGTGTGGAGTGTAAGCCATCAGTACATTACGCTACAAGCTTAGCCTGCTTGCAGACACCCCAAAAAATGCATTCCCGCTAACCTCTCGGAACAGCAGGATGCCGTTAGGAGAACTGGAGTCAAACTGCAACCGCTGGCTCTTATTGTAGGCAATCTCACTAATGAACTTCAGCAGGGGCGTAGTCACGGCTGGCACATCAGCCCAGGCCTCCAAGCACTTCAGGATGACAGGAAAGTGTGTGGGATATAGCCAGTCAAACATCAGGCAGTAGGTGCGACGAGTTTGGGTGGCAGAAGCAATGCCCCGCAGGTCTCGGAACATACCCACAACTGTCTGCTGAGGCACCAGCGTGCGGAGGGCTGCTGGGGTCGTGCTCTGAGGTATGGCTTGGGCTATTCCTTGCAGCACCTGAGCAGGGGAAGGAGCACGGGGAAAGTTGCGGACCCGCAGAAAGAACACTGCACATGCCACCAGGTGAATCATCTGGAATGACTTTGCAATGATGTTATCGTCCATGAGAGCAGGCAACACTTTAGTACACGCAACTACTACATGTGCCCCTCACCACAGGTTTGCACTCCACCTTACAACGAGGACTGTTAATTCGATACCACCACCACACCAGTTGATTGGTCACATCAGTCTATGTAGGAGTGTTATTAGACTCACCATGCCTTCTCACGACCATACTGTAAAGAGAGCCCAAAGATGGCCTACTCAACTCTACAGCTCTACCTGCTGCTAACCCACAAGACACGAGCCTGCACGTATTTACCACAGCATAACCGAGTGCGTACACATCCCCTGGACTGTGGCCTAAGGCATTGCTGTGCCTTTGGCATGTACTCATGGTTTAGGGTGCCACACTCCATGTTTATGCTCTTGCAGTGGTGTCACATATGTATAACCTGCTTACCTGCTGCAGCGGTTGCACGAAGGTCTTGAAGCGTGTGGGTGTATCCTCCATAAACAAGAGGCGGCTGAGCGTGGCATAGTACACAGTGCGGTTCCGGCTGTTGACGGGGCAGTCCAGGAACGTGTAATACTGACTGGTATGGTGGGCCAGCATGTACGCCACAGCATCCAGCTTGAGGAGCAACTTGCCGCTCATGTAGCCCGTAGCCAAGTCCTGCAGCGGCCAGAGCAAATGCCTCAGCTGGCTTCAAGTCAGCACCTCCATGTCTATTTTCCCACTTCCATCTGTTTACGGGCGGTTAAGAGTGTCAGCACAAGCGGCACCATCACTCAGGATACGGTAGTAGAGACAGGAAGGCCTTGCTCCCAGCACATTGCTGAAGCGCTTACATGCCGTCTCTGTCTGTTCATCGCATGCTCACACCTATTGCTGTTCAGAAGTTGGGCTTTGATTGGCTGCTGGACCTGCATGCTTGCGAGGTCTTATATGTTTAAACCAGGTCTCCTGCCCACTCCCAATCTAGCCACCAATTCTCGAGCAAAACAAAGAATCATCATATGCTCACAAGTTTGAATCCCTCTGGTTTAGGCCACCTATCCAGAAGCGGTGGAGGATAAGGTCCATCAGCTGCCCGTTCTATCCATGGATGTTTTTGTCATCCCATTTGCAGGACTTCCTGCCTTGAACCTAGGTAACGAATAACTTCCGTGCACATCTACGGTATCAAACATCTCCTAATAAAAACCATTGCCCACACCTACCAAATACGCCAGCTGGTCGATCTGCCCACAGCTTGATTTTCAGCATGGCTGCAAACTTTCCTCTCTTAATCCGGCATTAACGACTCCACGCATATTACACCCACCCGCCTGTAAATCTGCACGTACCTCCTCGGCCCTTCCAATTTGGCCAGTGCACCCAGCCAAACTAATTGGCCCCACCCACCTGGAAGAGATTCAACGTAAGGTGCACCAGCTGCTCGCTCTGCCCATACACCTTGAGGTTGGTGGCTATCTTGGTCAGCATCAGCTGCAATACCCCAAGGTGATCGCTCACTGTCGGCAGCCGCTCATTGATGCGCGAATACACCGTACTGCTGTGCATCACCTGCTCCCCAATGTACACCTTTCTGAAGTTCTGGAAGAACCCGATCATGCTCATATCCAGCCGCTGCCGTGAAGACTCCCCGTATCGTTGCATATGGTACCCAGAGTCCATCACAGCAAGCAGCCCAAGCACGCGTGCAGCTAAGTCCCCATCTATGCTCTCCTGGCTCTCTGCGCTGCTGCCCGTGAGGCGTCCCTTTAGCACGGAGCCAACGATGGAGACCATCCAGGCGAGCTGGCCTTCTAGGACAGAGAGCTGGTGAAGGTGCTCTGCAGTGGGCGCCATGGTAACCCCTAGCTCTGCTGCCTTGGTGTAATGCACCATCAAGGGGTCTAGGATGCTGCAGATGAGTTCACTGTTTGAAAAAGGACAGTAGTTACAGCAGCTGCTTAGTGTCTATATACGAGGGAACAATACACAACGGTAGAATGCAACTGATAAGAATATCCACACAGTGCAGCATGCGCATTGGGCAACGAGGCAAACAAGCCATGTGATGGCAGAGTGTGCGTCAGGCCACATGCCAGAGTGCCAGAGTTACAGCAGTAGCGACTTAAAAGAGGACACACCGCCCTAGGTGAAGGCAAGCTGCTCCGATGGTGGCTGATGCCTGTGTGGAAAGTCCACTCGCCACACACACCCTGTCCATGCGATTTTATTGCATTGTACAGAAGGGACTGTACCTTAGTAATACAAGGAATCACACCGTCTCTGTCACCAGAGCTGACGCCAACTCAAATCTGTCTCTGCCACCTGACCTGAGACTTAACCGCAGTTGCACCCAGTTTCCCCTGCTGCAGCAGTCTGGGTGCCATCACCTAAAAGCTTGTGTCAAGAACGTAAGCTACTTCGGGTGTTTCCTTCTAATCAGCAGCAGCTCAACTGCCTGCATAGCTTCTGTTGCATCTGTGGCGGAGGCTGAGAAGCCTTGATGCGAGTGTGCACACCAAAACACGCAAAATTTCATTCCATTGGTGTAAAAGCAGCTGCAGCAGCCAGAACACCCCTAGGCAAGCACAACAGTTTTTTCCCGCAATAGCCTCCTGGGACGGCCTGGCCAAGAGGCAACACAATAAAAGCACATTGCGTAGCAGCAGTACTAGTGTCCGAGTTCCTAGGACCAATGCGTTGCCCTGCTGCAGTAGTATTAGCGTCCTTGCTCACCTGCTGGTCTGGTACTGGAAGCGGCATAGGTAGGGCAGGCTCTCCAGCTGCTCACTGAGCTGCTCCTCACTGTCTAGCATGTCATCCAAGGATCCCTCTGTCTGCAGCACGGTCTGTACACTCTGTAGTCTGCAAGCCCAATGGAAAAATGCAAGCAGGGCTTATGCAAGTTTCCCCACACACATGGCATGGCACATGGCATTTCGAAGTTGCTTGGCAAGCGCTTGAAAGTGCTTTGCACAAAAAGGAACAGTGCATCTTCTAATCACATCTCGAGATTGATTAGCTCCATGACGCATGCTTCAACCATCGCTCGCAACAGGTGCAGGATTGCCAAGAAAGATTCACCTCCTCAGCCCTTCTGCTTGGGTATGGCAAGCTTGGCACTTCTCCCTCCAGCAGTCACTGCAGTTATGTTTGAATGTGCCTGTCACAGGCTCGCCGCATCCCGCTTACCTGCTCTCTATGTAGGCCTTCATGATCTTGGGCACATTGCTGTCCAGCAGTGATGGTGAGTCGCCCTTGAGGTAAGGCATGCTGCTGACTAGCCTGCTCCATAACCCCAATAGGTAGTACACACTCCCTTGAGCCCAACTCCATGCATTCAGTGACTGGATCGTGAGGTCTGCTACCAGCTGAATCCACTCCCCATAGTGATCCACTGCAACCTGCAGAGGAGAGACAAGTGGTTTTTTGCTTCAAGTAGCCCCAAGCTGCTACCATTGGTCCTTAAAGTAGGAGCAAATGTATGCAGAGCTGAAGAAGAACTTGACGACCACTGCTGCAGACTTGTGCGAGAAGCTTACCATTACAGCTGCACAACAGAAAAGCAGCAACCATGGGCATCACTGAAAAAGGACACACAAGAATCCCAGTAAAGGCACTAGGATCTTTAAAAAGGCCTCAAAAAAATACTAAAACACCAAGCTTTCCTAGCAAGCTTGTACCCATGCCAATGCTTTCTGCGGAGGACCCACAACCACAAGGTGCCCACATCAAAAGAGCTGGCTTACGCCACCTGCTCGTCCAGCCTTCTAACATGACCCCATCCCCACCCACCAGTTCTGAGAGCTGGTAGTTGGTCTTCAAGCGCCCCAGCAGCCTGCACAGCTCATGGTAGTTGTTGTGCTCCTGCAGCCCCTTGTTGTGCTTCAAGATGTCCCGGGTGCCGTTGACCAGGCGGTTGAGGAACTTTGACCGCTCTGTCTCACTGCTGAACAGGGAGCGGCGGACACTGGCCAGGCGCACCATGCACTCCAGTGCTGTACTGCTCAGAGGCGGCTTGGAGGCATCATAGTAGTCCAGAAAGAGCTGCAGCGTCTCAGGGGCTTCTATCAGTGGGCGCCAGCTGGAAGGCACCTAGAGGCACAGGAAGGTAGGTTTGCTAGGAGAAAAGATTGAACAGGAAAGCAGAGGGAAGGCAAAGAAGAGGAGTATGCCAGCAGCGCGCTGCATTGAGAAGCAAGCTGAGGTACTGCTTACACTTCCATGCATGCATTGACGGCAAGTGATGCTCACACATGGCAACACACAAACAAAAAGCAGGCAGGTCAACCTAAAATGCTCAAAAGACGAGCAAGAATCAGCTTTTCCAGCTTGACATCCTCCTAAACAGCTAATAGGTTTCTAACTACGTCACCTCAACCTGGACTTCAGCTGCATGGCATCTGCAAGGCTGTGTTCCATGCTTGGGCACAGGACCTCACCTGTATGGTGGACAGGTCCTCTGTGCTGTCATCTAGGCAGGTCCCCACAAAGTCGTAGGACAAGCAAGTAAGCGCCAGCTGCAGCCCCTGCAAGCACCAAAGCATCGTGATCCAAGGGTGGGAAGGGCTCTAATGAGTGATACCCCTTTGACAAGCTTCAGTGTTAGACTAGCTGCACAGCAAAATTGATTTCATCCACTGTGCTAATGGTTAGGATGTTTTGAAAACAGATAAGCTCGTCTAAGGCAAAAGAGGAAGCTGTCTGCGGCCATAAGAAGTGTGTCACTCCATGACAGCATCTCTCCAGAACCGCTCACTCCCCTATCTTGGCTGCAGGATGAAACAATACTTGCTCATCACAGCAGGAATTGCCTACAGTATGCAAGCCAAGAGTGCCATAGCTCTTCACTGCCCTTTTGCAGAAGATAGTTCACTGAACAGGCTGCTGCAGAAGGGATCATAACAGATACACTTCATTATCTTGCACTGCATCTGCATCTCCTACCTACACATTCTGCTATTGTAACTACAACATGGCATGGTCTGCCACTGCAAAAGTGCCATAAGCTCCCCCTCAAGCTGTTACGGAAACAGCAAGGTGGAACAATACACGGGATGCCTTATGTGCAGCATAACCTTATGACATTATCTGCCTGAATCACAAAACATAAATACCAAATGAGGTCCTGTACCAAGTCAGCCGTCCTCACATCCCCATGCCCACCTCCTGCTTCAGCTTGTCGTCTGCTCTGTTATCCAGCAGCTGCCGCAATGCTACTATGGCCACCTTGAACACATTCAGCAGCGCCAAGTCGCGGAAGGATACTGACACCTTGCGATGCTGGGTCAGTGTGCGGCCCGGCGTGGCTGTGTTCATCTCTCCAACCTACCATGGCAGAAAAACAAGTCAGCAAAAGCAGATGTCGCAGCTGCCTCCAAATGGCCAGCTGGAAGGCATGCATGCTTGTGCTGAGTGCAACAAAGGCCTTCTACTGCTCCACACACTTGCTATTTGCATTCCCGCCGCTGCTTTCCCTGTCCCTGCAGCTGCTGGCGCTGCTGCTACTGTTGCTGCTGCTGGAGTGTGAGTAAGCAGGGACATCTCTCTACATCCCAAGACTGCTGGGACAGCATGGCAGGACATGCCAACGTGTATTTGAGAAGAGAGTCATACTAGCTCCCATGGTTGCAGCATGCAGCTGCGTATAGTTCATGTTATACAGGCCCATGCTCAATACATCCCAGCAGTGCTGCTGTGCTGCTTTTCACCACTGCTTCTCCGATTGCTTAGCGTTGGTCATAGCTAGCCTAGGTCTGGCACAAGCACTGCTGCCCTGCTTGTGCTGCTAACGCAGCCCTGGCTGCTGCCCTATTACCTAATAACGCCCCCCAGCTGCTGCTGCTGTTGGCGGTGCCGTACTGCTGCATTGTACCATGGTCGACGCTGCTGCCCCGCTGCTGTTTGTAACAGCATGCTGTCACTGTTGCTGCTGCCCTGCTGCTGCTGTCGTTGGTGCTCTGCTGTCGCTGTTGCTGCTGCCCTGCTGCTGTCATTGGTGCCCTGCTGTCGCTGTTGCTGCTGCCCATCTGCTAATGTTGCTGCTGCCCTCCTGCTGCTGTCATTGGCGCCCTGCTGTTGCTGGTGCCCTGCTGCTGCCGCTACCCTGGTGCTACCACTGCTGCTCTGCTGCTCCCCTGTTGCTGCTGCTGCCCTGCTGCTAGTGCTGCTGCGAGCAAGCATACTCACCAGTATCAGCAATATCTTCAGGCCCAGCATGTAGTGGCCTGGACTGCCCTTCTCCATGAACGCCTTGCACTCATCCACAATGGCCTTTGCTTGGTCTGAGTCAAACCATGCCAGCTTCACTGTGCGTGTGAGCAGCTGCACCAGGCTGCTCAGGACAAAGTGCTCCATGCCGGGGCCATGCCTGCAACAGAAATGGTGATAGGCATGACTTCAAGACATGTGGCAAGCTAGCACATGCAATGGATTCGGCATGCATCCCAAAAGCCGCATCCTCCTGGTCAGAAAACAGCAAGTCGGGCTCCATGGTCAAGCATGCCGTGTAGCATACTTCTGAGGTATGAAACCAGGACCACATCCAGAAGGGAGGACCCCTTGCTGTGAGCATGTGTACTTTCACTGCAGAGATGCAAAGACTCTGTGGTATTCATGCTAGCAGTCTGGCATTCTATGGTCTGCAGAGCAGGACTAGAAGCAATGTAATACAGAATACCACCTTCCCCAACAGCACATCCAAAGCATTGATTGTCTTTTACATCTCCCTACAAACCTAATCGAAGGATGCTCCTTGGTGTGCAGAAGTGAACAGCTATGAACCAGGTGCCCTGACGGTATGACTTGCATCTTCTCTAAAGGCCCATGAAAGAAAGCTTATCCATATGAGAGGTAGCTATTTACGCTTACATTTCTAGGTAGCCAAGGAAGTAGTTCTTCATCTCCACGCGCACACTTGGACTGCAAGGAAGAGCACGAATGTTGAAGGTTGCAGCAGAAGACGGCTGCAGAATGCTCAGCATTTTTGGTACCTGAGGGTGTGTTCTGTAACAAGCTTGAGCAGGCTGGATGATGCCAGCAACTGAGCATAAGGCGATCTCGAGTTGTCTAGGATAGCCTGCAGAGAAAGTCCCTGCATGTCACCTCCGCAACACTCGGCTGCTGGTGCCTACATAAGACAGCAACGCACCTTGCAGTGCGGAATGTACTCTATGGACCTCGAAAACGGCGCCAGAGCCTGCTCGGCCCTCTGACGCTCCTCCGGGGACTGCGTGCGAAAGAGTCGTGTCAGGATGGATCCTTTACACACACCAGAAATGCTGCGACTTTCTGTAGTATCTATATGCACCTGAGCCAGATACAGCAGCTGACACATAGCTTCCACTTCGGGGAGCTGTGCTTGTAATGCCTCCATAGTGTCCAGCTGCAGATGGTTGCAATCCACCTCTCGAGACTCCAACCAGCTCGGTGCGGCCCTCTCAACCACCAGGCATGCTCAGGGTCTTCTTCAGTTGGCAATGATACTGTTAAGTGACAAACCCCAACGACAGCTTGAGCAGCTCACTTGCAGATACTAAGGATCTTGCCACAGCTGGTGTCTACAGTCTCAACCGGGGACGGCTTCTGTTCGGTCCTATGCACTCCCTTATTAGCTACTCTCCAAAACTGTTAATGGAAACCTCGAAAGAGTCTTGGGGTGGCACGGATTAACGAACTCTTTGGAAGCCCAAGCGCACCAGGAAGGCTGGTGACAAGCTGGGCAGGCTCTGGGTATCACTTGTTTGCAGCTCTACACGCAGCCAATTAAAGGTGTACTTGAAGCACTGTTTGTTGTAACATGCCTTTTAGGGACCAGACTTGCAGATTTATCTGACCAGTTGTGCATGTCGAGCAGCGGTTGCTTTGTGTCATCATGTTTGGTGCATCCTCATGGTGTTCCATGACAATGTACGGTATGCTCCCCTGTAGAATGTGCTTATTGTGAGTTTGCCAGTTGCTTCGCTGTCCATGCGCCATCGACACGCAGTGCTGCTGGCAGAGCAGTTGGACCTCAGCGCAGTAGAGGAACGATCATGCGGAACAATGTTAAAATTAATGACCGCTTGAATGCTGCTTGAAGACCGTGAATGTGGCTTGAGAGGGGCTATTGGCGAACAGGCCTCTCAGCAGAGGAGCGGGGGTATTAGACAGAGGACCGCCTTCAGGTGGCGTTGCTGCACAGGTGTGAAAGGGCCTTTTCGCACCCCTCGTACGCAGCCTAACTTAAGGAAGCATTTTGCCATGCAAGCCAATCGCCTGCATCTTGCTTTGAGCAAATGAGTTCCAGGGGTTCAGCTCCTGCAAGTGTATGGAAGGTAAACAAACAAACAAACAAAAATTGCCATGAGGTACCTGCTCTCCATGTTATCTGCTGGCAATTTGTAGCTGTATGAACGGCTGCTAACTACACACAACCAAAGAATACCTCAGACAGTACGAGATTGCAAAATGTGCAGATCAACCACCCGGCCTTGTATTTTGTGCGTGCAGTCAACGAAGTGGATATTATTATTACATTTCATGATATGCCATAGCAATAAGTGCAGTCAACGAAGTGGATAAAAACCATGCATGAGCATTCAGGGCACCTTGAACTCCTTGCCACTTGCTCTGCCCATATGAAAGGTTACCGCTTTGAATCTTGGACTTGTCCCAGGTCATGCTTGCTTGGCAGCCCTTACTTGAGGCAGTTGTAGGCGCCCTTACTTGCCCATGGAGACACCGCGACTTAGCTGGCCCGGTCTCCAGAAGAAGCGATAAAGAACCCAACAAATTGCGCTTAGTGTCCTGCTAGGAAAGCATAGGGGCCTGCTATAGCAGCATGCACGTTTAATGACAGACAGGATCAGAATCCAATACACATGGTATGCTGGCTTGCATCTTGCAAATGCCAAGCATACCATCAGAAATATGTTTTGATGGCAGCATTGCAGCAGTAGAAAGTTAGCTGATTCACAGCATGACTACTTAGTAAACCAATGCTCCAGGAGATAACTCTCAGTGCATACCACGCACTCACAAAACCCTCGGCCCGCATTCACTTGCCAAACCCCCTCTAGTGCAGGTTTCTGGTTGCAGCCTACTTGCTGCCGTGTTGCTATTGGTTTTGGGGCAGTACCCCTGCTGCCAGCGAGCACAACTTGATCATAGACAAGTTATCTCCTTGCTTAAGTGTTCAAGGCAGAGGGACCTTTTGTAGTCCTGGAGCAGCACCTGGCGGCCATGTCAACGCAACCAGTCTGGTTTGGGATGTTGCCCAGCATGATGCTCAACACCAGGCTCAAGTTCACCTATCTGCCTATGAAACCTTGTTCAACTCACTGGGAACAAACAAACTGAACCAAAATTGAAGGTGTGGCTGCACACAAGGGAGCTAGGTTAAAAAGCCACTGCCAGTCACTTGATGCGAGCTGGCCTGACCAACTAGCACAGCCCCACCATGATCGTCTTGCTTCCTGCTGAAACGAGCACTGGATGTATGCACGCCCAAAAGCCTTGCCTCCCTCTATGGATGTATCCCTACTAAAGTGTCAAGTACAAGCTTCCATACACAGGTGCAGGTGGTTCACAGATGGCACACGAGTGCATGCTGCGCAGTCGGTACACACCAACCACAACACATAGTGCACTTTAAGGGTAGCGCATACTACTGTAATACGGGCCAGTGTAGCCCTGCAGGACCCAAGGACTTCAGCACTGCTCAAACACATGTGCTACTAGTACCATACCGAAGCAAAAACAGACTGTCATGCCTTGATGACTGATTGGCTGATTGGCGCCCAGCTACAGTAGGATGAGACAACATAACCTATCCAAGCAGTACATGAGCGGAAGGCCTCTCATTCTGCATTGACGCATTTCTATTACTAGCTTGCCTCTCTAACATTCTCTTCAGTCAACAGCAACCTGACCACGTTGCTCCCACCCGAGGGATGCAGACTCATGTCCCTTACAGATGATAGCCTATATTCATGGCTCCACTGTAAGTAATATGTTGCCCAACCCAAAACTGCCTGATTG
This sequence comes from Pseudopediastrum boryanum, assembly GCA_963556185.1. Lineage (NCBI taxonomy): Eukaryota > Viridiplantae > Chlorophyta > Chlorophyceae > Sphaeropleales > Hydrodictyaceae > Pseudopediastrum > Pseudopediastrum boryanum. The sequence goes on along the minus strand of OY744497.1, from coordinate 4,342,778 downwards.
CGGTAGATGCGCTGCTAGACTATTAAGCAACAAGATGGAACACCCACCAGTTGTTGACTCTACGACAGCTTCCATGTCTAATAAGTGATCCTCGGCGTGCATGCTAAGCGTCTTCATCTCATGCCCTTGAAACACCCTCTAGTGACAGCCCGATCCACATTACCCTCACGAAAGGCTGCAAGCCCTGGAACAAACAAGCCTTATGCAGTCTAAACCATGCTGCAAGCTATTCCAGCACTGCCTAGGCCTGGGTGCCTGGCAATGGTTGACAGAAAGATTAGCACCCAGGACTCCCTCTGTACATCCTCCTGGTAGTATCTGCAAGCATATCTGCCTGGCAGGCAGGCAGGGCACTTGACCATCACTTGATACACAATTGCTCTTGCCCTCTGTAAGCTTGCTAAAAGGTCAAATGCATGCAATGCAAATGCAACACCCAGACACATGAACGGCGCAAGACGAAACCTCTCTGGAGGCACAACAAGCAGACTCATCTCCCTGAGCTGGTGGCTGCTAACATGCCCTTGTAATGGCCAGCACACGACAACTTGCCCATGTGGCTGTGCCAGAAACCTGCTGCGGTAATGATGCGCAAGCCCTGTGCAAATGCCACTGACAGAGACTAGTGCAAGGGCCAACCATAACATGGTAAACAACAGTGGCCTGTACAGCAGTTTCAAGTATCAGGGTACAAGTTTAGTAAGCACAATCCGCCTTGCTCCCATATGCCTAACAGTCAAGTGCAATCACTTTCAAGTCCCTATGCCTACACAGCAAATATGCTTTGGGCTTCTCATCCTTGCTGATCAACATTCCGGTCAAGGCTTTTGGAATCACAAGCATCAACACACACCAATGCAAGTTATCTACTTCATGCTAGCCAAACCAGATCGGCCTCCCAACACCGTGGCAACAAACTGAAGTGTGAGTGGAAGCAAGTCCGACACAGCAAACCGTAGCTGCAACTCTCAACCACCAGCACAACATGTCATGCATCAATTTGCGTCAGTCTAAGTATGTGAACGACCCTCCTGCATCCTTTGTTTTCACCAGGGATCTTTTGATAGCCTACTGACAGGTTTATGTACAACAAGTTAATTTAGATGTACATTGTGAACCCAGGAACTTGTGCAGAATCTGACATGAAATGAGCCTGTGGCTACCTTCAGGTTTTCAAGCCTCTTTTGGCCAGCTGAACATGCTGCTGCTGTGAGAGGCTGCTATGGGTATGTTCAGGTGTTGAAGCCACAATGGCTTGAAGACCGGAAGATACCCATAGACAGCCCACCCACAGACATACATCTTCATGCAAGACTATCCCGTCAGGCCTCCGCTCAAATTGCGACAAAGGGAGGATTGAACAGAAGGATAAACAGCAAGACATCAACTAAGAGCCAAGCATGTTGAAAGCAAATTTCCCCACACAACCGAGAGGGGCTACAATCTCAGTAAGACATGAGTAACAAAAACCTATGCACTGCTCAATCCATATGGAACTATGAGCTATAAGAGAAACATGCCATCCTGCTGGTGGCCCAAGGGCTGTCTTGGGCAAGTGTATTTGCGCAAGCTGCTTCTCTGCCAGGCCCTCTGGTGCAACAGACAACTCTGCTCACAGAAGCAAAGGATGTATGACTACACCATGCCAAACTGGCAAGCTCTGGACATGTCAATCTCAACTCCCACGTACATTGCAGATCCATTGGTCCACTTGTATGACCTCCATCAAAGACTTGAAGCTAGTTAAATCACATGTGTGCCTATCATTTGCAGCCAGCTTGGTCGTGGCTGTGGCATGTGGCATTATTTGCTCTCCCTTGTCAACCCAGGGCCCTGAGCTGCTGCTGACAACACCAGGTAAAGCAATTGACCTAGGTGCTGCAGGCCCAGGTTGCATGCCTGTAGAGGGATTTAGCACAAAAATTCAGACAGCCCCCTCGGCCACAGTTGCAAGACAGCAGCCTCTTTTAGCCGGGGCCTCTGGATGCTTGAGCCATAAGAGCCAGGCAAACTCAGCATTGCATGTTGAAGACGAAAATAGCCCTACCATGCTGCAAGTTGCCACTGGTGGAGATGGATGCCTGGCAGGTAGCAAGGCCTTAGTAAAGAAAAGAACAAGTGGCACAGAGGTTTTAAGAAGGCTCCTTCAGATGCGCAGCCTCTGCCAACTTCCGCCTGCCCTCCCCAATGTAATGGCCGCCACTTCCACCAGCAAAGTGACGCATGAAGTCATCCAAGGTATCAAGGTACTCATCCGACAAGATAACGTCATCACCTTCTAGTGCCGGTCCATATGTACCGTCTGCTAATGATTCATCTTTATCTGCTATTCCTCCTGACGGTAACGGTGCTTGTGTGCGTATGTTTCCACTAGCATTTCCACCCTTGTCTCCACCTACACCACCCCTTGACGGCGGCTGTAGCCCATGACCGCTTGCACTGTTCACTGCCTGCCCAGCTCCAGCATTTTGTGCACCTATGGAGTTGTAAGGTGGCGCGACCTGACCAACACCTGGTATAAGACCCCCGGCTGCTGGTGATGCTGTTGCTGGCCCTAGTGGTGGACTTGCTTGGCCGGTATCATAATAGCTGGCCTGATTCAAGCCACCGCCTGCTGCTGCTCCTCCTGTAACTGGCTGCAACAATGCTGCTGCTTGACCAATGTCATAACCACTGGCCTGGCCTGGGCCACGGCTTGCTGCTGCTGTTGCCTCTCCTGCCGCTGCTGGCCGCGCTCCGGATCCTGCTGCTACTGCTCCGGCCCCACCTACTGCTGGCTGCAACGGCACGCCTGCCCGACCAGTGGTAACAGAGCTGGCATGGCCTGGGCCACCTCTTGGTGTTGCTGCTTTTCCCCCTTCCCCTTCTCCCCCATTTCCTCCTCCTACTGCTGCTGCTGCTACTGTTCCTCCTCCACCCCTTGCTGCTCTTCCTCCTCCACCCACTACTACTGTTCCTGCATGGTTCATTGGTCCCCCAGCCACCCCAGTGCCACGTCCAATCACCTCATATATTTGACTAATGTCCTCTTTAACCCAGCCACCAGCCCCCTTTGGGATCACTGCTTCCTGCTTGACCTGGCTGCCTATAAACCCATCACTTCCACCCAGGCCTGCTGTTGCTGTTGTTTTGTCGACACCTGCCTGCTGGCCTGCGCCACCAATAGGCGCGCTGCTGCTGGATGTCGCACGAGCTACTGCTTGCCCTGGGTCATTGAGCGTGTGAGACTCTTCCAGCCCCCCTTTGATTGCATCCCCTGATTTGCCTTTCAAAACAGGCCAGCTGCGATCATGGCTGCTGCTGCCGCCTGCCAGAAGTGCTTGCTTCCCGACACCGCTGCTGCTGCTCAGCAAGGGTCCTAAGCCTCCAGCTGAACCCGGTGGCTGCGCTCCTGCTGCCGGTGCTGGTGCGCCGGCTACCCCTGCCAGTCCTGCTGCTCCTGCTGGAAGTGGCCCACCCCCTGCCGCCCTGGCAGCTTGCCAGCTCTGGATTGTTTCAACCTTGGTAGGCTGTACTGCTGCTGCTGTTGTCCCTCCCACCCCTCCTCCTGCTGCTCCACTCAAGAGCCAGCTTTTTAGAGCTTCAGCTTCAGCTTTGGCGGGCTGGGCTGCTAACCCTGCTGCTGCTGCTGTTAACGCCCCCCCTGCCCCTCCTCCCGCTGCTGCAGTGGCTTGCCAGCTCTGGATGGTTTCAACTTTGCTAGTCTGGCCATTCCCCATCCCTGCAGCTGGTGCACCTTGGCTGCTTTGAGCCTCCAAGGCATTCAGGACTTGTGTGCTAAGGTCCTTCCAAATCTGGCTGCTGACATAATCAGCAGCCATCTGGCTGCTGCTACTACTACTACTACTGCTGCTGCTGCTGCTGAGGTTCTCTGGGACCCATGGGCTGCTGCTGCTGCCCCTAACGCTGCTGCTGCTGCCCTTAACGCTGCTGCTGCTCCCTGCCTGCACTGCCTGGTCGGTATCAGAAGGCAAGTTGAAATGGCCGCAGATGTCAGCCTGAGCTATGATGAACATATCCATGGTTACATTGAGCCCCGGAAAATTAGTTGTTGCAATCGGACATACAAAATCCCTTTGGAAGGGCCATGGGATTGAGGTACGGCGGCCCGGTCCCAAAGGATACTGCTCCTTACCCACATACAGATTTGCCCTGCTCATCTTAAACCCATCCAGCATTACGTACGTTATGATTGTGTTTGTAACGATCAGGTCACCGACCTTCTGCCCCTTGCTGATGTCACACTCCCCGGCGGCTGCATATAGAGGGTAAATGGCAGGGATGGCATAGGGCTGAAAAGTCCAACCCCAGTAGTCCACTGATGCTGGATCCGTGTTGATATAGCAATCTTCCTTTCGGCTGCTAGCAGCATAGGCTGTTTTGCATCCAAAAGATGGAAATGGTGGGGTGGGTACAGATGGGATGGCAGGGGATGGAGGGGACCGAAACACACTTGGAGATTGAGCTGGCTGGGGTGGGAGGGGTGATTGGGGCACAGGAGGTGAGGGCGAGTTTGTTACTGCTGGCGCTGGTGGTGGTGGTGGTGAAGAGGCCCAACTAGATGGAGGAGATGGAGAGTCTGGACCGACAGTGGAGGGGGGGGGATGAGATGGAAAGCCTGAGCCACCTTGGGACGGGGGAGGGGATGGTGGAGACGGCGAGAGCATCAGATGTGGCGGATCAGTACGGTTACTGTCAGGGGGCGGTGGGGGAGCTGGTGGGGAGGTAGGTGGTGGGGTTTCCGGGGAAAGGGGTGGCGGCGGAGAGTAAGGAAGTTGGGGCAAGGACGAAGGAGGGGAGCGTGGCTGGGGCAGAGGCGGGCTGCTTGGATCTGCGCTTGGTTTCCCCGTACACAGCTTCGCTGGTGTGGGCACTTCCCAGATGCATTCATTATCCTGCCTGCCATCCTGACAGCGACATGGCCGCTCTATAGGGGAATACTTGCTGCGGCATATTGCTAACATGCTGCTGCTGCCTTCTGGGTATCCTGAAACAGTTGTATTGGCTCGAGGCCCACAACTGCGACCCAGGCCATCCTTTGCCACAAACCTTGCAGTGTCATGAGGAGGCACGACCTGGCAGATGCTTAGACCGCTGGTAGGCTCCCTGATTTTGCAGGAAGGACGATAAGCAGGCGGGCAGCCTCTACCCCCAGCCCCAGGCCCATTAGGTGGGTTGGAACAAAGGTTGCCCTCTGAAAAAAACTGCCCATCCCCGCTGCTGCAGATGTGGCTGATCCTGTGGGATGCTTTCCGCTTGGAGCATTTCCCAGCGAGGTCAAGTGTCATGCAGACCTTGTAACCTCCTGAACCATCTTGTGCACAGCTGATGCTGAAGTCCAGACACTTGGACTGCTTGGCACATGTGACTATTGCTGTGCTGTGGGCTGGCTGGTGGTGGCAGCTGACGATAAGCACAACCAGCACGGCAAGGCCGAGGTCAGCTATCCCTAGAGGCCTTTTTGGTTGGCTCTGTCTTTTCATAATTCTGCATGAAGCACAAAGCTGAGTGCCAAGAATCGTGCCATTGTACCCCAGCAATAAGTAGCTGCCCGAACTGATTTCAAATCGACGAAGGAGACACGAATGGGTGGCCAAACATTGCGCGGGGAAAGTCCGTACCGTTAGGGCCTCCATACAAGCCTGGCAGTCCTACTGCTAGGGACATTGTTAATGCAATTGAGAAACACTGGTTTAGGGCCACGAGGATCGTTAGTAGAATCGAAGGCTGACTAGTATACACTGCGGCCGCTACATGCGACCTGCTCAGCATTCAATGAAGCGCACGTCAACCGCTGAGGTCAATGTGAGCAATCGGCCGAAGTTCGTTGATAAGCTGATCAGACTCCTGCTATGTGCCCAAGTACTCATGAAACATATGTCATCCCAGCTTACCTATCTTCGCACATTGCTCCCCTAGTCCAAAGCCCGCAGGAGGCTCTTGACCAGTTGAGTGCAGCTGGCCGAAGTGACGGAAGCCAGTGACAATTCCACAATTTTGCCTTGCTCAACATATCTCCAAAATGTAGCGTTCCGTCCCATTATTCTGACTCGATCCTGCAGTGCGCCCTTGCTGGGCATAGCCGTCGGCATCTCAGCATCTCGACATGTGCGAGTTTAGTTGCAACCACATTTTCTGAGGCGGTTACCCAATGGACATCATGCCATCACCGACCTCCGTTATTTAAGTTCAGAACATGCCCTCGCCTTGGCTGCCCATGATGATTAACATGCATTGCCTCTGCAACCTTGAAAGATGAACAGCCACTCAAGAGCGGCTCGAAATTGACTCAACTCACCCAGGCACCCACAACTCAGTTCTGCTATGCACCACTATCTCAACGCCAAGAAAATATGATGTATAGTTCAAGCACCCTCCTGTCAATAGCCTGCTGGACCTAACAACCCCATGCAACCTCCAAAAGCAAAGTGGAAGTAGCCCCCCTGTCACTACATCTTCAGGCAGCACATTGACAGACACATGCATACTTTGAGGGGCCATGATGTAATCGTAATTTTTAATCGTACAGTGCACGTGACAGCACTGCACTAGCGTTAACGCAAGCAGATAGATCATGAAGCCTACTGTCTAAACCTGCACTTCCCACACTCCTCTCATGGACGATACAATACAATCCTAGTTGGGGACACCATACAATACTAGATTACCAACTGGCCCCATCACTGTGGGGCCCGAGAGGAGCCAACCTCGGCTCCATGGGCGACTGAAGAACACTACCATCATGAGATGATACCACTGAAATTCCTCAATGCATCCAACCAACAAGATCCAAAGCAGAAGGACTGTAATTTGATAAAAAGGTATCGTGCACATCCCTGGCAAGGGAGTGGATCATCCTCATTCTGCAATCGCATATGCAAACACTCAGCAAAAAATTGAGCCACCAATTTTGGCTCTTGAGTCATAAAATCGAGAACCTCCCCTGCTTCCAGCGTCCGCAGGACCCTAATTGCAGACTGCATATCAACCCCAAAAGCGCGAGAACAACTTGCTCCCATAATTAATTCTGATCTGTTACAGTGGAGAGGCCATGCCATAGTCACACAGCCAGTTAGCAACAGGCATGGCCAGTATTGTAGTATGCACACCCCGTCCCCACAGTCAGACTGCTCCCAGTTGGACTGCTACATCCGAACATAAACCATGGCAATGCAAATGAGGGGCCTCTCACTAGCATGCTGACCTCCATGCCCAAATGCCATTGATGGGTGAATGTGGTGAATGGAGTCTGACGGCACAGCTATACCGTACTCATAGCCTGCAAGTTGCCGGCAACCATCTCACCCATGCTTGACGTGCCCAGCCACTAAATACATTTAGAAAGCCAGCCACGACAATATAGGCAACGGAGCCAGGCTTTATTGAAATTCACTCATGTCAAACCCTTCAACGTATCTTGTTGAGAGCATAATTGGACCCTGAGTCCTGAAAGCATGTCACAACAACATGGCTGATAGGACATCATGTGCATGGTACACTACCCACTAAACAGTAATGTGGTCATGGGCCTAGGTCATCAAATGATTGCGATCAACTTTCACAAAAATTCTATGACATAAGGCCCTTCATGCACTACGCACCAGAAAACATCCAAAAGTAGATTAAGTCCGTTGCACGCCTCCAGTCCTCTTGCCTTATTGCTGGCCGGCAGCATTTGCCTGTTTTGCTCCCCGCTGCTGCATATCATGCCCAAAAGAAGTGTGCAAAATGCTTCTGCTACCGTTGATCCCTTCCTGGCCACTGACTCCGATTGCATTTCTTGCTGCTGAAGCCCCAGACAAACATAAAGGAGTAACAAACCCATATTGCATGTAACATTGGCATGACCTCAATGATTCACCTGTTCGACAACGGCTTCGAGATAGGCCTACATGAAACTAGGTCCTTCCAGCCCCGCAGGGAGCGCAGATAACCCCACCCCCTCTAAGCAAGTGCCTGAAAACGTCCAAAACGCCCATATTGAAGCTTTTTTGGGCGCTTCCCAGGATGGCTAAACGTCCCCGGCCCCCAGCACTGCTGGCAAGGCTCACGGCCCATAGCCGCCACCCCCTCTTTAAGGGGTGCAGTGGCCTAGTTTCAACTTAACCTTACCCTTTAGCCTCTGCCCCCTCCGGGCAAAACCCTGCGCATTCCAGGCCCGTCATGGTTATACACGGCGCTGTTTACTCCAAGAATCAATTTCTGGAAAGGAGTCCCATTAAGATGATCTTGATCTGCAGCACCTGCCCACTTCACTCCTTCCCTTAGGGGTGTATACTGCTGGTCCTGTGGGTGGAGCTCGGCTGTGTTTGTGAACAGCATCCCCTTGGCAGACTTATGGTCAGCCAAAGCTCTTGTGCCTGCATACATAGCGAGACATCTATAATTAGCGTGAGCGATTTGCAGAACGTACTTGCATGTCATGCACATACATCTAAGCAAAGCAAAGCGGCCCATTTAAAAGTAAAGCAGTGCCACGGCCATACTTAGCTACCTTTCTTTATACAGGTGAGCACTGCTGCCTAACACCCAAGGCATTCCCCTGTATCCCGATGAACATAACGCCGATCTAGCACCAGTAATGCCAGAAGGCTGCAAGGTCTATATCTACTGGACCGATGCATCATCAGCACCCTACCGGGCATCACCCTACCTCTAGCGCTGCAGACAACACTCATCTGGCCTACCAGAAGAGCGAGAGCGACAACTGCGAGGAGGTTGTACCGTGTCATCTTGCCGACCTGTTGCCTTTCCCAGTGAGATAGCACTAGCAGCTGCCCGTGAAAGCAGTAACAAACCGCCGTTATAAAGCTGACATGCTGGCAGTGCCCTAGCCCTTGGTGGAATCCTGGCGGAATGGGTTGGCTCCGCCAATACTTCTAAATGGATTAGGGTTTGATGAGTTTTTGATTGTCCAGCTGGCACCTTTCGGGAGTGCTGTTTAGGTATGACGATTCGGTCTGGCTAGCGTCTGTGGTAAACTGGTAACAATTTCAGCTCTTTCATTTACTCCTTGTCCTCAGTCACCGTTCAGCTAGGCAAGTGACGAAGGAGTGACACCAAGACTACCAGATTACAAACTAGCCCAGAAGGGAGCCAATGAAGGCTCATAGGGCAATAATTGATGCAGACCCTACATCCAAGAAATGCGGGACCCTCAACTTTGACAAAAAGGAAGGACTGTCTCTCCAACCTAGCCTGATTAACAAATCAAGCACATACTGTTTTCGCTACACACCAGACACAGAGTGGCTATCAGAAACTAAACCAACTATACAACAGCCCTGCTTGATGTGCCTGTTCAGACATTATCATGCAAGTACTACTCCCTGCACGGATTTCCCCCCTTCTCTCCGTAGTCCTCTCTCTCTCTCTCTCTACTTGCCATGATGCTGCCATGCCCCTGGCTTTAAGCAAAACAAAATTGCATTTAAACTCTGGCAGGTCAATGTGCAGCCCAAGGTTGACGCACAGCTGCTGAAAAATTGTTGGAAGCACTTCTGAAAGCAGGCCTTTGAAGGGGTTCTGCAGAATCCTCAAGTCGCAACAGCCTTCAGCCCCCTCATCTTGCATGTAACAACAATCTGGCCCATTGCTGCTGCAATCTGATCGAGTGGGTTGCTTGCTTTCCAACAGGCACCGCAGGTGCCCTACTGAGATCGTCTCCTGTCTAAAGTACAAACAAGGGGACAGTCTCAGCTGGCTCTGATCGAGCAGAACCTACTAGCTGATGGGCACAGAGAACTTGTAGATGATCTCCTGCTTGTACTCCTGCCCAGGTTGCAGTATAGGTGAAGGGAATGTAGGCTGGTTCACAGCATCAGGAAAGTTCTGGGTCTCCAAGCAGAACCCACCAAACTTTGGGTAAGGGCACTGTTCTTTGGTATCCGGCAAGGACCCACCCAGGAAGCCGCCTGTGTAGAACTGCACTGCAGGCGCTGTGGTCAACAGCTGGAGCTGCAGCCCAGAAGAAGGGTCCAAAACAGTTGCAGCATGACGGGGCCTGCAGCAGTGGAAAACAGCACAGCCGATGGGTGTTACAATATTGTGGTGTCCAAGCAGGGCATTGGGCTGGTCGACTGCACGGGTAGGGACTGCCGCATGGCTAACAACCATGTCAGCAGGCCTGATGACAGCAGGGGTGCCATGCACACAGCTGCTCCATAAATGAAAGAGGCCAAAAGCAGTGCAGCCCACTGCAGATGGTCACTTCACTGCTATGCCTGCACACAGCTCATGATCTCAGGGAGGACCGGGAGTGAAAATGCCAGGACAGCAACAGTAGGATACAAGCTACCCTCCCGCATGTCTAATATAGAATGTTGCAGATACATTAAGACAGACCTGCGCCCTTAACAAGCCTACTCAAAAACCAAGCCTGGACGGGCCGTCCAGAGAATATCATGCTACTGGTAGATACTGGCTGACCATTCTCCTTGCCCATGCTCAGCTACCCTGTGCGTGTTATCCACTTACGTTGAAGAAGCATGCCCATTCTTGACCACAAATCGTGCCTGGGGTCCAAGGCCAAATAGCACCAGGTTGTGATCATAGCCATTGGCAAGCTGGTCTATCCGTTCACCAATTGCATGAGGGGTGGTGAAGTCCAAAGGTGTTCCAGCAACTGGCACTACCTTCCCTGTTGGAATGAGGTCCTCGTCCACAGGTGTGTAGTGATCAGCCATCAGGGTGACCACATGGCTCAGGATGTCACCGCTGCAGTGACCTGCTAGGTTGAAGTAGGTGTGCTGGGCAATGTTGACTGCGAACAAAAAGACGCAACAACTGTCATTTGACGGACATACCAATCGGAGCGTGTGTTATAACAAATCACTAGCTGCTCTATGGATGTGGAGATAGACATACCTATGTTTGGGGGAGCCACAGACACAGATTGCAGTGATCCAGACTGGGGCTGTAGCAGCAACGCAATATGCCAATCCTGCACATGCACAACCATAACCCACTATCTGAACTGCATTAGCATCCTTCTTGAAGCACCAGTGTAGGATGTACAGACTCTTGCAGCCAACAGGAGAATCCAGCACTTATCACGGTGAGGGAAGTAAACACATGCAGGTAGATGCATTTCACTAAGCGGACATTGACCAACTAAGCCACATTCTCTGCACGGGATGCCCTTGCGCTTTATTGTGACCCACCCCCTCAGAAGTTGAGCCTGACTGCCCAAGCCTCGTCTTAACGTCCACTCCACGAAGGCCTGGCTGCTCCAGGTGCCTCTTCGCTATGGCCAGCCGCCAACTAAGGTGGTACAAATGATCGGAGAGAAAGCAGCATAAATAACCCCACCTCAGCAGGCAGCTTCGCAAAGGTGCGTATGTTGCCATGCAAATGCACCCCAGCTCTCTGTGCCCTGAATACCTGGAGTTGCCTTGTCAGCGGTAGCAGTGATAGTGGTCTTGAGCTCTAGCCTGTCCTTCATCAGCTCATAAATCACTGTAACTCTCAGGTTGCCTGGGTAGCCCTGCAGTGCCATGCAGTCCACACCCATTGCATGATCATGGCAGTTTTGAACCGTGGTTTGCAAGTGCCAGTAACGATAGGATCAACTGCCAGGGGATGCAAAACACCAATGGCGTAGGCGAAGGCCTCTCGGCTGCTCATGCCCCCGTTAAGATTACTAGACAGACCATGAAGGATCTTGCATTAAAACCCAAAAGGCAAGCAGACAGTCAGAGTTTATCAAGAAGCCCAGTGTTGTATTTTGGCAATCAAGGCACCTGCTTGTTCTACAGGGCTTGCAGGAGCTTACCTCCTCCCCATCTGGGCTGGTGTAGGTAAACACTGCTGCTTCTGCATGCTCACCCTCCTCTTTCTTTGAAGCCCATACATGTGTGTGGAACCCATGTGGCCCCCCTGCACAGACAGGAAGTTACCTATTGAGTGCAAAGTGGAAGGAGATGCCCATCTCATGACCTGATTCAGTATGTGGGATAGATTCTGGAGCGTCAGGAGCTTTGCTACTGACACATGGCAAGCTGTCTCTACCACGGCATAAGCATTTGCTGTTATCTTTGCGACCACAAACCAGGAAGGAGCCTTGAAGCAGCATTCTCGTGTCCCTATGTAGCAGCTGTGCACGTGCAAGATACGCCGGAGGTTCAATAGACCCTGTAGTAGACATAAGCTGAGCATAGATGTAAGTACTGGAAGGTGCTCAGTGCATGCAGGGGAATTGCCCCATTACTTACACAGGCACAGCTGACGAAGGTGCTTACCATGCAGCGCATTAGGCCCATTGTTTGTTGCAAGCTGGTACTCAGCATCATTGATGCTGAACCTCCCCTTGGCGATCCTATTGGCACATCGGCCCACAATTGCCCCAAAGTATGGAGGTCCTTCAATCAGCTGTAAGCATGTCAGGTGACTGGGGCATGGGGTGGCTTCTTCATATGCAGCTGTTCAGCATACCATTGCATAAGTTGAAGGGTGTTCATATCCCAGGACGATGTCTTTTCCATTCACGAGCAGTCTTTGTATGCTTGCGCCCACTGGTGTGAAATGCACCTCCATGCCCTCCGCATTACGCAGGATAATAGGGATGAGTTGATTTAGCTCCTTGATACTGGGACCCTTCTTCTTGGCCTGCTTGCCATCTAACCGCTTGGATACAAGCCAAGCCAGAGCTCCAATGCTTGAGATAACACTGGCTGTCACGATAAGCTTAGCACTCCCCATCTTCAAAGACCCCTTGAGCCGTTCTCCACAAGGACGTGCTACGTGCTCAGCGATCCAGAGGTAGTCAGCAGTTTTGGAAGCCTTTATGGATGTCTTAGTAGGAAGTGGCTACTATTCACGAGGCAACACGGTCAGGTGCACAAACTGACTTGTCTGCCGGGTCTACGTCACGGTGACTTACTGACTTGTTCAGCACTCCAGCATGTGTCACTTCGGAACTCGGCAAGTGCACGTTCACTTCCGTAGCCAGCCAGACAAAATGGCCGCCGTGACCAGTGTACACTTATGTGAACTTTCGCATGCAACCACGCTTAAGCAAGCAGCTTGGATATTACAAGCATGACCTGGTGTCCGGGCAGATGTGACTCACTTTGACCCTGCCCAGAACAGGGGCCAACTCGAGAAACAGCTAGCAAGTTTGTGTTAGGTGCTATAGCCGATGCTGGACGCCGTCTATGTAACGCATTAAACAGAAGCTGACCCCATGGGCTGGTTTACAGAGATACAAGCGGGCGGTAGTGTTCTTTTAAGGCCCTTTCCTCGGCAGTCCGGAATGGCGTCAATAATTGAGCAGTAGCTACAACTGGTGCAGGACCACCATCGCTAGCTCAAGCAGCAATTTATAAGCAGGTCTCACACCAGGATGGCAGCCAAGCCTCTGCTCTGCCTGGTCTTTGTGTTAGTATCTACGTACACAGCTCAAGGCCAAGACGATGGGGTCATTGACGGATCGTCAGTTTATGGCTGGATCAAACCTAGTGCATGGCGGCGCCACCATGGTCGCGCTTTGGCGCAGACAGACCGTTACACAAAGCCCTATAAGATATGCACCAGTGAATGGACCCCCATGGTCACGTGTTCTGCTGAAGAAGACCCCAGCACCTATTCAGGCTTTCAAGTAGAGCTCTTCAGGGAGGTGGCCCATCACCTAGGCTGGCCTGATGAAGATTATTACTTTGCATGTGAAGATTGGACTCCCATGATTGATGACTTGCTATCACCTAACGGAACGTGCACCATGGCTGCAGCAGGTGCGCATACTTGGCCAGAAACAACTCCTTGCATGAGAATACCTCCTGGAAGCACGATATGTCTGCAAGGTGCTCTGGAGGCCGCTGTAACTTGTGCCTTTATAAGATTTTCATGGCCTTAAAGCAGCTGGCAAGGGTCAATTCTGCATGTGGTACTGCAGCTGCGTTAGATTGCCCTGTAGCTGCATGGCATGCAGACAAATGCATAGAGCTTGAAGTATGAGCATGATAGTCACAACAGGGTGGAAGGGCATGCTGCATGCCTAGAGCAGATCAGCAAAAGATAACTGCTCTATGCAAGGTGTGGCTTAGTGCCTGGATGAAAAAGATGGCAAGGCAGGATGTTATTACCTGCCAAGGTGCCTTTCAGGGCAACACCCGGGTCAGATACTAGATATGCATGGGAGCGCATGATGCATGCCTGAACACAGGGTTGTGAGGTACTAAAGAACATATGCATGGCATGGATACGTGGCTTCATAACCTGGGTCTGCTTGCACTGCACAGGTGTTGAAGTGAGCTTAGACAACCTTCTCAGTGGTGTGAAGTTCTCTTGGCCTATCTACAAATCCGGCTTTAAGGTCTTGATCTCCAGTGTGGTTCAGTCAGGCGGCACCTGGGCATTTGCCTCAGCCTTCCATTGGTCTGTGTGGGTTGCCATGGGCGGGACAGTCCTGTTCGTGGCATTCATGATCAATCTGGCAGAAGTAATCACCAACAGGCGTCAGGCGAACCGAAAAGGTAAACTTACGTGAACTGTTAGTACTGCATGTGGCAGTAAGACCTAAAGACAAACAGCTGAGCAAGGAGCTACGTGACACGTTCAAGCTTTAAGTCCAACATGCATGCGCGCATGCATGCAGGCGATGTTGTCAGCGTCTTCTACTCAACTGCAAAGCAGTAGTGAGCATATGGAGTGGAGTTGTCAAGGGGTTTTAGCCCGAGACACTACAACAAAAGCTGCCTGCAGCTGTATCATTGTGTTAATGTGAGGCCGAGACCTCACACATGATGAAAGGCAGCACGAAGAACTAAATTGTTGTTTGCTGTCGTGCAGGTCTACTGGGATGGACCTGGTACTCTGTTTGCCGGGTCATGAAGGTGCATGACTCCACAGGTGACCCTCGCACATGGGCTTCCAGGATACTGGTTTGTGCCTACTGCTTCCTAGTGCTCATCATGGTTCATCTGTATACGGGTACAACAGCAGCAAGGCTTACATCATTGCGGTTGGAGAACGATATTAGTGGAAAGGAGGACCTGCCTGGCAAAGCAGTTCAGACATGGGAACCATACACTGGGCTTCTGAGGAAGTACTCCATCGATGCAACTCCACTTGTGTGGTAGGTACCAGATTCTTTTCTCACTGCCTCAACTGACGCACTTGTGGCTAACACCCCTTGTTCGCTTATGCATATGTACTCTGGGGAGAGTTGCTTGGCAAGTCCCACAGAGTAGAGTCTGGGTCAGCAAAGGCAAGATATACTATAGTATTGCATGGAGTGGGGTATGCCAGGAGTGGTGCACACGAGTAGAGCATCAAAGCACTAGCTCCTGCAACCTTGGTGATGAAGGAACTGGCAATGAGGTCCGCCGGAATGCCAAGAAAGGTGCATGCCTTTGTTGCTGCAGGGACAATGATGAAGACATGGCCCGCATGCTGGACAACCTGAGGGAGGGTACTTACAAAGCCCTGGTCCTGGATGCACCTGTTATAGACTACACTGTTGCAACTAACGCGCAATGTGATCTGTACTCTGTTGGGGACAGCTTTGAGACGTTTAACCTTGCCATTGGGTTTCCACCTGATGCACCTAACTCCATCATCACGCCAATATCTGCTGCAATACTGGACCTCCAGGTGTGTGGTCAGGGGATTCTGGTGTCATGTGTCTGCCTAAGTTGTCCCAAATATTCTGCACATAGCAGTAACACAGGTTGAGATATCATTGGTGCTGGTTTGTATTGTGGGGGTTGAACCAGTCCATCAAGGTGGTAGCAGCTGCTTTCTACAAGGGGCTAGTTCTCCTTCCATGCAAGGGACTGATAAGAGTTCAAAACATCATTGGACACACACAAGCATGTACAGGCTTAATCAACTGTGTCCTTGCTGCCTGGGCCCGTTATGCATGCTAGCCTTACTTGTTTAGTATGTATGGGAGGCACCCTGCACATGCCACCATGATCCATGCACCACTGCCAGAATGCAGGTAGCAAGGTCTCATGCCTCCTTGATTTCCACCTCTGCTTTCCTGCAGACCCGAGAAAGCCTTCTTGACAAGCTTGAGAACAAGTACATCAAAGGGTCTGGCTCAAGTCTTTGTGGATCAACGGCTGGCGGCCCTGGTGGTGGCCATGGCTCTGATACAACAATACACCTGGAGCAAGTTACTGGTCTGTGGTACATTCTGTGCATGGGTGTAGGCATGGCCGTCATCCTGACCCTCTCCAACTACTTGATACGCCGCAACAGCAAACCCCTTGCACCAGGTGAAATTGAGGGTGTCCATCAACAGGACCCCACTGGGAGCAGCGGCGCCCGCAGCTTGCAGAGGCCTGCTTTGAATAAGTACTCCAGTGTCATTGCACGGTTTGTTGGCCTCGGGGATGAGAGTGAGCCTGGGAGCCCAAGGGGGGCATTACGTGGCTTTGTACGCATGCTGTCAAACTCGTCCTCTGACCCTGTGGAACCTCTGCATGAAGCTCCACCAAATCTGCAGCTAGACCTCAGCAAGGTGCACAGGGGAGGTAGTGGAGCTGCAGAACCCGCTGTTGCGCCTGCTAAGAAGCATGGGGACGGAGCAGGCAAGGTGATCAGCTTCTATGCAGAAGCTGGGGAGGCAGAGGGGCAGGGCAGGGCAGGTAGTGGGGTACGAGCTGCAGCTGAGATGCACTCACCAGCAGCAACAGCAAGGGCTGTGCACCCAGAGGTTGGCACGCCTAGGTCCCCAGGTGAAGAAGGAGAAGAGGAATGAGACATGTGATGTTATGATTTATGAAGGAGGACTGGCCATTGTTGCGTTACTGTATTGTCCCTGCTTAGCAAGAGGCTAGATTCAGCCGCATAGTTCGACTCAAGCAAGAGCCTAACTTCAGCAACACTCGAGTTTGATGCAATGGTTCAAAGCTTCTTGTTGTTGCATTTGGCGCTTCACATGGCCAGGCCCACCACTGGGAGCAAACGCATTAGTGCCTGCTGAGGAGGCTATTGATGCTCTTACGGCATTTACTCTTCTGCAGCACTTGAGTCAACGCTGTGTATGTGCTGGGCCTCAGGATGCCACAAGCCGCGCTTATGTTCAAGGCAGCACGTACGGATATGACAACTGGGCATGTGGTTGGCACTGCAGTAATACATGATTGGTTGCTGCAAGGTGCCTATCATAGAGCATTTGAGAGGTTTTGGAAGTTGTATGCAAATGTGACCTCTGATTGGGCAAAATGCTAGGTTTATATGCCATTGGTTCGTCCAAGAGAGCATGACTGCAGATAAGACAAGGCCAGCAGCAGAGTGCACTGCTCTTCTGTCAGGGTCCCTTTCCGGAGGAACCGTTTTTGCATGAGGCCAAGGCGCTGCTGGGTAGGAGAGCAAGGGCCCTGCTTTTGGGCATAAGCTATCCGTGGTCTAGGATGTGACCGGGATATGAGATCACCGTTGCAGTTCACTGTTGGAGAGTATCAGCTGCTATCTTATGCTAAAGAAACGTCACGGGGTTAGAGGAGTCTGTGATCAAGCACTCCGTCCCCTTGTGTGCGGCTACTAACTTGGGGCCAGATGTGTCTTAGATTTGTTTCCTGTGCCATGCTTAGGTCAAACTGCTGCTTTGTGGCAATGGCTTCTTTGGAGTGCGGCGAACTTGCTGACACCCAGGTCTACTCACCGCCTTTTCTTGCGTATCCTGATTGAAGCAAGCCATGCTCACACATGCAAGTGTGACCTGCTAGCAGCAGATGCACCAGCCACCGCCTTTGTGCAGTAACTATGCCACCTGATGATGCGTTGTATGCTGAGAGCCAGCTGTCTTGTGCCTGTTGTTGATATGGTGTTTACTCATGGGTGACCACCAGTGGGGCTTGGCTGTGCGTTTGTGAGTGGGTTATAAGTGCCCAGTTGTGCCTTTGTGAGTGCGGATATAATTGCTTCCATGCTCTTTGTACATCCTGGACAAGGTGGACCTGGATGCTGTGCGTGTTTCCTGAATCTAGCATAGCTACTGGCACAATTGTGGTCGCTGGTGTTTTTCAGCCTCCCTTGCTGTGTTTTCTGCAACAACCATTGGCAGGTTCCTTCTTGCCAGTGAATGATGCTAATTTAGTCAGGATATTTGTGGGTGAGCATCCGTGGCTGCAGCGGGCGGCAGCTAGCAGAACATAAAATTGTGGGCTTACTGGTCGATGACACTGTTTGCAAGTACTTGGTAAGTCAGCAATGGGCGCTGAACGCTGGCGCTGACTGCTGATGACATTTGCTCATTTTCAGCACCTTGCTAGTTTTCTTGTCCCAGCTCGGGCTCATGCCTACCATTGCTACCTTCAGTCACCTGTCTGTTTGAATATCAGTTGGAAGCACCAGTGTGTATGCTTTTGGTGCAATGCTTCTATTCAGAGCACCTTGTACAAAATATGCAATGAAGAGTAAAGCATGGATCTGCACAGGGGTTATCGGTTAACTAGTGATCCGACCCTTATGACAGGTCGACTGCATGCAAGGGGATTATAAGCAATGGAATCGGACCCGTGTGGATCATGGGTTTGTTCCGCCCCGTTCCTTAAGAGGAGAGGTTTGCAAGGCGCAGGCTCAGAGCGCCACCCTGTAGTTGTGGGTTGGGGCTATAAGAGCGTCTGCAAGTTCTGCAAGAGGAACTGGGTATGCAGGCAGCATGGCGGTATTCGAATGCACACCTTGGTTGTTTGTCGCTCACTCATTCAGGAATTCAGATGATGGTGTGGCAAGCCATTCCATAAGCATGTGAAGTAAGGCTGGATTATTACGTAGAACTGCTCACCTCTACATCTTACTGCCTGCATCTTGTCAATGGGCAAATGATATCCACAAGGTGGATGGACCCCATCTGTCAGTAAAGAGAAGCACTATTGAGGCCAGTGGTCTAGAAGTCGGTTAATAGTCAGTCGTCAGTCCTATGGTCAGTGGGTACGGCGAGCATCCTTCCTGTGACGCATACTACTTGGAGAAGTTACACTTTGCACCGAGCAGTGCTACTTTCTTGTACAGCACTGCCACTCTCTGCCAGATACCTAGCAGCGAGCCTTGTGTGAACCCTGGTTTTTGATTTGTTTCCAGTTATGTTTCTGGCGTTTTTACCAATTGCCTTGGAAGTACCCCGCAATCATGCATATGATGGTATGGTACATGCATGATTAGATGCTGCATGTGGATCCCCTGTCTGGTAACTTAGATTGTAGGCCAATGGACTGCATGTGGCGGCCCTCTGGTGGTCAGTAATAGCGATCCCTCTGGTTTATTTACTAACACAACATCAATGAGAGCTTGGCAGAATAGGGCAATAGCGCCCGCAATAACAGTGGAGGCACAGTTGTACATGAGTGGGACTAGTGGATGGTCTTGAAGAGGTTCTCGTGATGACCTTGTTGCAAAGTCATGGTGCGGTACCCTGATACATGCGCCGCCACAGGCAGTGACTTGCACCTGTCATCATTGCTGCATTCTTTTCTGATGGCAGTTTGACTGAATTCGCATAAAAATTTGGAAAGACGAAGGCGCACGTGGTGTGAAACTGTATCTATCATGAAGCTTGGTCGAATAGTATTTTGGTATGCTGTGGCAGCAGGCGCTTAACTCGAGTCTGCGTGACTGGCGGCACAGTGTGACAGTCCAATATGGTATTAGCCTTGGTTGGTATGCTGGACGTCTTGGGTGGTACATCTGCGGTGGACTTACTGGACATCCTGCTTGGTTGGTGCTCTGGATTGTGTTTGATTTGGACACACCCATCAGTCTCCTGCTGGTGCTTTGTTTGCTGGTGCTACTATTTGCCGTGTCCGTCGTTGGATGTCTGCTTGGGTATTCCTCTTGCTTGGTGGTATGGATTCCATTGTTTTTGGACCCATCCGATGGTGCGTTTGGTCGTTTCGACTTAGCAGCCCTTTGCGGTTGCCGAACCTTACATTTTTGTTTGTTTGTTTGTTTGTTTGTGCATGGACGACACTGGGCTGACACACCGACAGTTTGAACCAGAGTTAGTGCAGGTATGGTCGTATGAACAACAGTCGGTCAGGCTAAGGGCACGTCCAGTTGGCTTTTGTTTGATTTTGGCGGTTGGTCTTTTGGCCTTAGCGCGGCCACTCGTTGAGTTGGACGGCGCACTCGTTGACATGGACGGCCGATGCCGGCTTCTCTCCAAGCGGAATCGAGCGCTACGAGACGTGGACCTCAGGCTTTCCTAACTCTTTTTTGTATGGACATGTTGCGGGCCTCGGCTCCATATATTGCAGAGTGCACACAACTCGGTATTTCAAGGCTGAGATCCGGTCCGATCGACAAGCAGCAGACACGGAGCTTGTACGGTACGCTGCGGACGTCAGCTTGTATTTGGTGCCTTTGAAGCTGTTCGTTTTTGCTGAAGGACTGCATACTGCTAGTACTAACTGCTGGGGACCTATTCAATCTGCATGGCAGCTTGCAGGCACGCTCGGTTGCCGTTCTGCCTACTCGCTGGTCATTTGGCTGGCCATATGGAGGACAGCAGAACGCCTGCATCATTTAGCACCAACCCAGTTCTGCCGCATGGCCTGCAGAACGGCACCCCAGTTCCTCAAGCTGCAGCTGCGCACAACAGCTACCACAACTATATGCAATTGCATGGGTTGTAACAGAAAGTCGTAGATCCCAAGTTCCTTCACTTCCAAAGTCTCTTGAATTGTCTGGCAGCTGTGGCTCTCTAGCGGTCTCGCATCTTTGTCTCGATATCTGCTCTCCACATACTAACTGGATGGAGTTATGCCACGGGTGCTGCACGGCCCGGAAGCTGTGCAGTGATCTATCTCATATACAAAGTTACATTATTACACTTCATGATATGCCATAGCAATAAGTGCCATAGGCCCCGCACCTCAAGCTGTCACAAAGAGCAGCGAGGTGGAACAGAATACGGGTAAACTTCGACATGTATGACAATATATGCATGCCTAAACATGAGGTCCAGCAGCTAGGTCAAAATCACCCAAAACCTCCACTGCCCCAATGGGGGTAAGAGCCTCCCTCCTACTTGAGAAAGCAAGGAGGGCTTGTAAGCCCGGGTGCAAGCAATAGTTGGTAACAAACCCCATTGGTTGGACCTCACGCCACATCAGAAGGGTGAGCATAAGCATTCCTAATCTTCCAAGCAGCTGCAACATGTTTAGCTATACACTTAAATGCATGCTTGAAAGGGCCATATACTAAGCCAGACTCCTCATCGACGTCTACACCCCAGAACTCTTCATTAAGCATGCTATGCAGCTTCTCCTCATCAGATTTGCCATCCAATATCTGACATTTTGCAGCAACATCAGGGTCAGAAGTCAGCTTCTCCCACAGCTTTTGCCTTTGTGCCTGGTAAACAGGACAGTCAAACAAGAAGTGTTCAGGAGACTCAACTTCACCTCCCAATTCAGGGGGCAGGCAAGGGTGAGGGTATATGTGTACTTGTGAAAAAGTTTGTGTGCAGCAGGCTGATCAAGCATACAAAGCATGCCACTTGGGTTGAGGTAGAGTTGCTAGGCAACAAGTTCTCTCTGGCTTCGGTATACTTTAATCCCACCTCTAGCATCACATGGCGAAGGGATCCCAGCATGAGTTGTGAGGAGGCCAAGGAGGCTGCTTTTGCGGCACTTAAATCTGATATTTCCGATATCAAGTCCTCGAGCAGTAACAAAGTTCTGGTCATGGGTGACTTTAATGCTCACACAGGTGACGCACCCGACATTGACACTGTTGCAGACCATATTTTGGAGGATCTGGGTTTGGGTCTGGACGAGCTTGTTTCCACTAGCCATGTCCCGGTGCGCAGGAGTACCATGGATAGCTCTGTAAATGATATGGGCAGATTGTTACTGTCACATTGTTGCTTAGACTCTGGTCTCTTCTTGCTTAATGGTCGTACCCATGGTGATAGATCTGGCAAGTGCACACATGCTCAGTCTGTCATTGATTATGGCTTGGTTGACGCACCCACGTACTCTTGTGTGCAGTCTTTTAAAGTGCTGGCTAAAGAGGATGAATCAGATCACATGCCTATTGAGTGTGTTCTCAAAGCTCGGGGGGCACAAGAAGGTAGCAGGCATGACCAAGGGGGTAGTCAAGTCCTTGTGCCCCGGTGGGACCCTTCAAAAAGGGAAGAGTATGTACAGGAATTGGAATCTACTGGCCCTTTTCACGAATTTTTTTTTTTGTGTCTCATTGGTCAGGGCATCAGGGATGGGAGCTTGGACTTGGTTGTTGCTTCTGAGAGGCTATACAAAGTGATTCACACAGCTGCTGTGAAGGTTTTTGGGGTTGTTGGGAAACCAAACCCACGGTTGCCTAGTGGTAGGCTGAAAAACAGTTGGTACAAGCATTGCAAGGAAGGGCACCAGAAACTGCAGCAGGCTTTGAGACAGAATGACAGTCACGCTGCTGAGCAGTACAGGAAGGAGTTTAGGCGCCAAAAGCGCAAGTGGAAGAGAGTTTATGATAAGAAAGCCCAAGAGAAGATGCTTGACGATCTCAAGCACAATCCTCGCAAGTTTTGGACTGCCTTTCAGGGCAAGCGTGCATGCATGTTACAGGCTGACATTGCAGAGCTTCAGAGGTACTGGTCTGGGTTGTATAATGTACCTGATCATGGGGCCTTAGGCGAAGGGGGAGAGGACCTAGCAGGACTTCTACACCGCATGAACTCCATTGCCTTCACTAGCGCTGGACAAGCAACAGCAACTGTGTTGAACAATGACCTTGATGAGCATGAAGTGATCATGGGACTCAAAAAGCTCCATTCTGGCCGTGCTCCTGGCCCAGACGGGCTCCGTGCTGAGTTTCTCAAACAAGCTTTTGTGATGGAGACAGTAGATGACGGTCCTCCTGTGAAAAGGCATGTGCTGCTCCCTGTTCTTTTTGACTTGTATCAGGCATTGTTCTCTAGTGGAGAGTTTGTGCGCAAGTGGTCCATGGCTACTCTGAGTCCCATATTCAAAAAAGGCGATGCAGCCAACCTGGACAATTATAGAGCCATTGCTGTTGGATCGGTTCTAGGCAAGTTGTATGCTGTCATCTTGGACACGCGGTTGTCTGTTTGTGCAGAAAAGAATGGTTGGAGAGCAGAGGGACAAGCAGGTTTTAGGGCCGGGAAGAGTACTGTTGACCATGTGTTTGTGCTTCGGCATCTCATTGAATCTACGCAGAAGAGCAGAAAGGTTCTCTATTGCTGCTTTGTGGATTTCCGGAAGGCATTCGATAGAGTACGCAGAGACTACTTGATACAAAGGTTGGCTGAACTAGGGGTTCATGGTCGTATGTTGCAAGCCATCATACAAATGTACTGGTCTGTTCCGCTGGTACCCAAGCTGCATGGCACAGTGGGCGATGCTATTCCCAGCACATGTGGAGTGAAGCAGGGCGACCCCCTGTCTCCACTCCTTTTTGGTCTTTTCATAGACGAGTTTGAGTCATGGTTACGCCAGAGGCTACCCAATGTGGGAGTGCAAATGGGCCGAAAGTTAGTTCAAATGTTGTTGTATGCTGATGACATGGTCTTGTTGACACACAATCCTATGGAGTTGCAACAGATGCTGGATGTTTTACACCAGTTTTGCTCAGCTAAAGGTATGGAGGTAAATGTCCGCAAAACAGAAATTGTGGTGTTTCGCAAGGCCAATACCCCAGAGGTGCCTGACCAATGGCTATACAACGGGGAGACTGTCCAACGCTCCGTTGAGTTCCGTTACCTGGGCATTATTCTGCATGAGACAAAAGGTATGTCATGCGCTATTGAATCTCTGGCCACGGCGGCTCGTAAAGCAATGTGGGCTCTGTTCCCAAGATTTAAGCTAGCAGGGATCACTGATATTTCTATCAAGTTACGGATGTTCTCTTGCCTGGTTATGCCAATCATGGAGTATTGTAGTGAGGTATGGGGACCGGATCTGCTGTTCTCTTGTGATACGCTGGACAAGCTATGGGACAATGAGCTTCAAAAGATTCAAAGCATATTTTTAAGGCAGCTGGGGAAGTTGAGGAAGTCTGTGCCAACAACTGTGGTGCATAAGGAGATGTGCATGAATCCAGTGGCAAAGGGTTGGTTACGAGCCTCTATTGATCTATGGCGTAGGCTTGGCAAAGTGCCCTCTGATAGCCTATTGGGCATGGCTGTGCGTGAATCTTTGGCATCTTACGCAGGCGAGGGGGTTGGTTCTGCTCCTAAGAGCTGGGCTGGACGGTTTATGCATACAGTACGCTCTCTTTCTCAGGGTAGAGACGCAGATGGGACCATTGCAGAGTTTCTGGCAACAAATGGCCTAGCTGAGCCGGACAATGATAAACTTGCAGCTATTCCATGGCTTAAAGTGTGGGGTACTTGGGATACCATGTTGCAAGAGCCATGGGACAAGGTGGCCGCATATGCAAACCCCAGGCAATCTGTCAGCTCAAATTTGATCAAGCTTTCCACATATCATTCGTGGTTTATGACGGGAGACATCCCTCAGGAGGAGTTAGAGGCTGGCTATCCTCAGGGTATGCCAAGGTATATCAGGCACACATCAGGTATCCCGTTTACTTATGTGAAACAGTTAATGCGGTTTCGTACTGGTGCACACCATCTTGCTATTGAAACTGGGAGGTGGGCTCGTCCCAAACTGCCAAGGCAGCATCGTGTATGTTCAAAATGTTCTTGTTTTGTTTGTTTGTTTGTTTCTTGCACAGTGGTTGAGGACGAGGTACACTTTCTTTTTGAATGCCCAGCATATGATAGAATTCGTGAGAAGTATAATACCGTTTTGTTTGCACAGTTTGGAGGTTGCCAGGAAGCTTCTAGTACAATGAAGCATAATTCAGACAACGTGAGATTGTTCATGGACCAAGAGCCAAGTTTCCAAGTTGCAAAGTTTGTTTATGAATGCATGGAATTTCGGAGGTCGGAGGAATGTGAGGACTATAATCCTTACTTTGATTTGTCATTATTCGGGGATGAATGGCAAGGTCGTATTTTCGATACCTTTTCTTCTGGACCAAGAGGTGATATTGCTGAGACATTCACTTCTGATGGACCAGGTTCCAGTATTTCTGCCCATGGAGCCTAGGTTGGCTCCGTACGGGCGCCCCCTTTGAGGGGCCATGATGTCAGCCACTGGCTGTGTCCCTCTCTCGGCCTTGGTCAAGTATGTGGCCGTGTGTGTTCGTGTCTGTTGGTACTGCCATCAGTCCGGTGGTACTGATGTGGTGGACTTACCGGATATCTTGCTCCCGGCAGGTCAATATTTGGATCTGTTTGATTCGGAGTCGGAGACAGATGTTCCTAGTGATTCGTCTGATGAGGAACTGGTTGAAGTCTAGATAGCTACATGTTTGGGTATTCGCCTTGGTTGGTGTGCTGGCCGTCTTGGGTGGTACATATGCGGTGGACTTACTGGACATCCTGCTTGGTTGGTGCTCTGGATTGTGTTTGATTTGGATACACCCATCAGTCTCCTGCTGGTGATTTGTTTGCCGTGTCCGTAGTTGGATGTCTGCTTGGGTATTCCTCTTGCTTGGTGGTATGGATTCCATTGTTTTTGGACCCATCCGATGGTGTGTTTGGTCGTTTCGACCTAGCAGCCCTTTGCGGTTGCCGCACCTTAAATTTTTGTTTGTTTGTTCAGGGCCAAGATCACAGGACTTGCAGCACTCCCTACGTGCACTTTGCCTGCTAGCGCTCTGCCTACCGAATTTTGCTGTCATAGCGTTGAGAGGAAGAAAAAGTTACACTCCATGATGCTGACCCCGTCACTGCAAACCAACTCAAAACACCAGGCATTGAAATGGGGCCACTTAACCAACACCAGGGCAATCTGCTGATACATCCAGCCCTTCATAAGAGAGACCACTGATACATCCAGCCCTTTAAGAGAGTGAAGCCAGCTGCTGCATCATACCAGCCTACAGAAGCCACCCACACAGAGAACGGACTGCATAGTTGCCCCTTTCACTGGCAGTTGCAGAGTCCAACAAGCATACAAAGCCCTTCACTCCCCTTGTGGAGCCAAACCTACATGCTCAAGACACAGATACAAGCAAGCACCCACAAACCACGTGTGTCTTCAGCAGCAATGCGCAGAGCTTGGCTGTTTACAAGATGTATCACAGCATAGCTTTGCAGCCAAAAGGCAGCCTTCTGCCATAATTCCAACCAGCACAACCACATGAGTAAAACCTGTTGCTGACACTTTTCCCCCAAAACAACCTCCAAGCCAATGTTCGTGGTGCCCTCTTTTAAGAGCAAGCCATCTGTGAAGCTGAGCATGAACGCTCTGCACAGCACCCCTCCCCATATAAGGGGAGCAGTGGTCACATGGATACATGCAAGCACAAAGAAGATCCCTG
Source organism: Pseudopediastrum boryanum (assembly GCA_963556185.1). Taxonomy (NCBI): domain Eukaryota; kingdom Viridiplantae; phylum Chlorophyta; class Chlorophyceae; order Sphaeropleales; family Hydrodictyaceae; genus Pseudopediastrum; species Pseudopediastrum boryanum. Next base: position 4,316,474 of record OY744497.1, on the reverse strand, counting down.
TGCTTGCTCACTCTCAATCCTCACCTATAGGATCCATAGCCCCACACAGGCACTGCTTCAAGACAAGGGACCACCTTCTGTTTGTCCACACAGCCACCACCTGGCCTTGCACCAGACAGTTACTAAACACTCACAAGTACAATAATTTATAAAGAGCGGCAGTCGCACCGCTTTCAGTCAGGCAGTCGCACCTGCTTGCAGGCTGTCGCACCCGCTGGCTCTCACCCTAACACATCATGTATCTAGTGGTTCATATGTTTGCATGATGATACAGATAAAATTCAGTACAAGCACAAACCACTAGAACATGAGGAAGTCTTATACAAAAATTACAAACAAACCTTAAAAAGCTGTTAAGAGGCACTATTGAGCGTGCCAAAGAGTGGGCAATGCAACGCCTATTGACTTCCATAAGATCCCTTGCTACCTTGGCACAAATGGTGCAGAGGCAGCCCACGTGCGTACTACCAGCCCAGCTGTCTAAATCACCCAATCGAACCCTCCCAACACCATGAACCGTTGCCTGTGAGGATGTGAAACAAGTCGAAGGGGAAGTGTTTCAACCTGCTTCGCACCCTGGCATGAACTAGGTATGTTCAATGCCGGGTTCATATGCGATCCCCGTGACCAACCCACTGCATGTATATCAAAATTAAGCTGGCAGGTAGACAGCACACACAAGCTCTACCCAAACGGGACCCGCCCCTCGGGCGTAACGCAACAAGGATCTGCGCCCTCCACCTTTAGCGCGAATTTGCAGGCTAGAATGCACAGCATACACACACGACTGCTGAAGTTGGAGCAAGAAACCCGTGCACACGCCCCTTAGTTGCTCCGCACGCTTTAATAGTGGCAACGGTCGGGGAGCTGGCTGAACTCCTCCCACACCTTGACAGCCTCCTGGCGCATGAACTCAATGGCTGGGATGTTGCGGTCAGCAGGGGGCTTGGCGAACTCCAGGTAAAAGTCCTCATCCTCGAAGTTGCCGTGCTCCTTGACATCCTGGGCGGTGGTGGCATAGAAGATCTTCTCAATGCGCGCCCAATAGCAAGCACCCATGCACATTGGGCAAGGCTCGCTGCTCGTGTACAGCACGCAGCCCTTCAAATGAGGAGTACCGAGGTTCTTCGCTGCATCCCGGATGGCGCCAACCTCACCGTGCCTGAAGCAAGGCAAAGTAGGATGTTAGGCAACGACAACTTCCAATCATACAGAGCAGCATGTATTTGATGTTAAACTTACCAGGTGGGATCGTTATTGGACACCACGTTGTTGTAGCCCTCCCCGATGATCTTGCCGTTCTTAACAATGACTGCTCCAAAGCACCCGCCAGTGCGCCTTTCGAGGCCAGCAACCCTGCTCAGCTCAATGGCCCGCTGCATGAACGGCTGATGAGGGTGGACGATACCAGAGGTATCAGGCGCCTCAGCATGGTGGCAGCACTCTTTCAAATGCATGATGTTGTTCAATACTGAAGCAGTGCGAGGGATATGCTCGACGGGGCAGGAGCAAGACATCTTGACGAAGGTTGTAACGGGCAGGCTTAAAAGGGGAGGGTTCACCGGTTGTATCAAGACAGGCTGACTGCTGACTTTGATAGGGAACTGCAGGCTCTTTATAGCGTCACAACACGCAGTCTCGACGCAATCGATCCATGTGGGTGCATGTGGGCGCTAATGTGACGATTCGTTTTCCAGCTGACGTTTTCAGATTCTGCGTTCTGATCTCATGCGGGAGCTGCATTCCTGCAGGGTAAGCCTTGCCCAGCCTGCCCACGTCAACGTCTGGCGACATCAGGCGTCCATAGCGCAGTGCGCGGTCTGCAGTGCAGCCGATTGATCTATTCGATGCGAGGTACGCTGTCATCAGCTGAACTAGTAGCGTGTAAGCTCATCTTGTTTGCTACTTAAACGTGCATATACTGTTCACACTTATCACAAACCCTCAAACAGACGCAAGTGGTCATCAAGAGTCTCTTGGTGCCTAATCTTGGCCAGCTTGCCATCTGCTACCCAATACTCTGCTGGCCGCATCTTCAGGTTGTATGTGGAGGCCATGGCCATACAGTAAGCTCCAGCATCATGGACCACAAGCCCAGCGCCAGCATCTGCAAGCACATCAAGTCGGCCCTCATTAGTTATTGCATGCATCGCATGGATGGACACAGGCTTCAAAGCGGCAGACCAGCCACAAAAGAACGCTGTCATACGTGGTAATGAGGCGGCCTGGTGGTAGATACCAGGAATTGACCAGTGGGAGGCCAATAATGAGCCCCTCCCAGCCCCACCTCCTTCATATCCCTTTCCTGCTGCAGCAACCTAAGCTAGGTACATGCAACCTCAACTGACATACAAACAAAACAGCTTCTGTTGACTACCTGCCGGAAAGCCAATCCCCCTTACTGCAAGGAATTGCACCGAACGTTGCCTCATATGAATGTCCCCTGATCATCAGAACTTACAGCAGTTGATCACCTGATGTTCCCATGAGAGAATACATAGTAGCATGTAGTGGGAGGATCCCCAAGTGCTCCCCATCCTCTCCCTTGTCTTCCATATTTCCTGTAGCTACTCTTATAGACCACCCACTTCACTGCCCCTGAGATTACATGTTACCAAATGCCCCATCAAAGTGCGGCACCGGTGGGGGTAATGCCACCCTCCTTACTCAGTTAAGTCGGCCAACCTCCATGCAACACGTGCCAGCGTCGTGAGCAGACCATTAGTCCTGCTTGCCCTAGGTCCTTGCTATTAGCACAAGACCAGGCTGCTAGTGCAACCACAGGCTGCTGGTCATAACGCCTAAGCAACACATGTCAAAGAATAGTCCTGAAGCATGTGCCATCCTTTCGCACGGGACCTAACCCACCCAGCCAACCCCAAATTGTTCAATTTGGTTAGGTTCTTTGTTTACTGGTTCTTCTACTCTGGGGCTGAGCTATGGCACTGGTTGCGTGCCAATGTGTTTGCCTACGCAAGGCCCACAAATGCACCCCATGCAGCACACCTGCCAGCGTTTTAAGCTCATTAATCAGCTCACAGGACAAGGTCTAGGTTTGGAGTGGTGGTTGCAACCTGCTTTGTTCGCTGCACCCTGCTTTTCCCGTCCGCACTTTCCCCTGCTTCGATTACCTGTACCAATCTCCAAACCCCATGCGGGGCAAACTCTTACGCATTACTCATCCACACCCATCCCAAGGCCATCCCCCCTCACCTGGAGTGCTGAGGCCGCGCTCCTTGCCCAGGAAGTCTGCTGATTCACACACAGGTCCCACCACATCAAACACCTTCTCCTCCCCCTTGGAGGGTGCAGTGAGCTCAATGTGCTGGTAGGCATCATACAGGCTAGGTCTGATGAGGGCAGCCATGGAGCCATCCACCACAATGAACTCCTTGTTGCCATTGGTCTTCACGCCTGGGCATCACAACATGCAGCTTCCATTCACAAGCATGCGCCTAGGCCTAGTTTGTATATTGTAAGTTCTAGTGTCAGGGCTACGCTACATGGAGTGTCCGGCCAATTTTGGCAGTACGGGACCATAGGACTGACTAGTAACCGACTTCTAGCCACCTCGCCTCAATAGAATTTTCACAAGCCCGCGCTGGGGGATACTTCAGCGTGCGATAAGACCTTAATCCGTGCTACTGCTGCTCCTGCTGCTGCTGATGCACAATGACAGTACCCTTTTAATCTGTCTTCCTCACAATCCCAAGTTACCTGTGACAGTGTTGACCAGTGCGCTGCTGTTAGCCACCATGGAGCGTCCGGGCTCAATGACCAGTGTGAGGCCCTGCTCCTTCACAATGTCACGCACTGTGTCAATCAGGTCTGAAGGGGATGGCAGCTTCACATCCTCCCTGCAAGGACGGCGAACACAGCAAGGAAGTGATTGATTAGCGGCGACAAGCGCAAGAGGTGCGCTATGGGACTTGTTACTATGGGGCCTAATCCTAACGGTGCACAACAGCAGAGACCAGCAGAGCGATGATCACACGCATGACAAAAGGCCACATCAAATAAACATACCCACCCTAGCGCCAATGATGCATCACCATCCCTTCTTATTTCCCTTATCCAACTTCTTCTGGTTCCCCCTCACACCTCTCTAGTTTTCCATCTCCATGTTAAGGTGCAAGCACGACCCACAGGACTACCCATCACCACAGGGCACCAATACAAATCCCCATTCCCCTCGGATTGTCCCTCTCCATTTCCCTCTCACCTCCCTCTCCAATCCCGTCAACTTTTCCCCCCCGCTTTTCCCTCTCCAACCCCAACTCACTTGTGATAGTAGTCGATGCCCAGACCACCGCCAATGTTAAGGTACTTGAGCTTGAAGCCCTCAGCATTGATCTTCTTGATGAACTCACACATGATTACGGCAGCATCCCTGAAGATGTTGACCTTGGTGATGGTGGAGCCCAGGTGACTGTGCACACCCACCAGCTCTACCAGGGGCTCAGCCTTGATGGCATCAAGGAACCACTACAGTGGCACATAAAGAGACATACAACCGCTCTCATCGCCTTAGCTCTCAGAATAGTTTTCTCTCAAAGGAACTGGTCGGAGTCATGTGGCGGGTGCTGCACGGCCCAAAAGCTGTGCAGTGATCTATCTCATATACAGAATATGGTTGGAGTCATGCTTGGGTGCTGCACGGCCGGGAGGGCTGTGCAGTGGTCTCTCTTAACATATACAGAAGACATACACAATGTTTTGAAATGTGATAACAATGCAGGACATACAAGATGTAAACCCAAGCAACCTGTTGACATGCAGTCTGGCAGTTCCTTTTGACTGTTATTCCCTCCAAAGCATTGCGATAGCTTCCTTTTGATGGCAGGATGGAAACTACTGCACGTATCCGGGAACTTGGGCAGCACAGCCATTTCTGAATAGATACAGCACACAGGTACCAGCTCTACCATGGGTTCAGCTTATTGGCATCAAAGAACGACTACAGAACAGTGTGGGCGAAACTCTTTGGCATTTGCATCATTCAAACACTTGACAATGAGGTCACCACAAGGGGGGATGACCTTTACCCGATGAATTTACGGACACCTGGTTAGGACAGAGGGTATGAGCACAGAACTCAAGATTGCAGTCTCTTGACATGACCCCTATCATTTCATGATGCAAGAAGGACATGCATCCGCAGCACTTCACCACACCTTACGTTCCAGCCTCATCTCTTAATTCACCATTCAGGTTTACCGGTATGTACATCACGCATAATGCGCTGACAACAACAACTGAAACCGCGGCAAGCTAGAAGATATCATACCCAATTCATCTAGCAGACGTGAAGCATCCTGCCCGCCTCTTTGCCCTACCTGTAGGTGTGTGTTTCTGATGCCGAACTTGCTGCCTGCTAAACCAGTGGATACATAGGGGTGCACCTGTGGGTCAACATCAGGGTTGATGCGCAACAGCACATTGGCAGTCTTCCCAACCTGCATGGACATGGAGCACAGCAGCATCAAGTACCAATGTGTAGCAGTTCGCTTATTACATTTCATAATATGCCAGAGCAAAAAGTGCCTTAGGCCCCGCACCTCAAGCTGTCACAAAAACAGCGAGGTGGAACAGAATACGGTGTAGCAGTTCGCTTATTGCATTTTGCAAGGGACCATAGCAACATAGCCCCGCAGCTTGACTGGCGCAAAAGGCGAGGAACAAGATAAGCAAGTAGACCAGAGATAACACTGCTGATGCACTGCCCCAACTGCAACGGCATGGTAAAGGACAAAGACGCATGGTACACTGCCAACCGACTCTTCTGTAATAGTCATTTGTGTGCTTGGCACACCTAGACCCTAAAGCTCAACCGCAAGCCTGCAAAGATGCCTGAGGCAAAGCCTGTTTCATTTTTTACAAACAGAGACAGTGCATGGATGGTACAGCCTGTAGACGAATGCCAACAAAGGAACAAGCAAGACCACTGCCTAAGATGTGCTAGGCTGCACTGACCAAACAAACTGCTGGATGGAGGGGGCAACACTCAAACGGAAGCTGAACTCTCACCTTGCGTGCAGCAGCTGCGATGTTTGCAAAGTCAAACTCGCTGTCCACATTGATGAGCACACCCTTTTCCACAGCCAACTCCAACTCCCAGGGAAGCTTGCCATTGCCATTGAAGATGGTCCTGCAGCAAACAGCAACATCAACGAATCAGAATGCATAATCAGCTATGCCAGTGGCCAACAAACCCAGGCCATAATCACACGGCTCGTGATCACATTCACGAAAGCACACAACCGATGGTGGCATTGCCAGCACACAAGCTGAGGCTAGATACAAAACTGCGACAATAAGGGCGCAACACCACTCAGCTTGTAAGAGTACATCAATCCAGAGCTTTCGGCCATGCAAAGCTTGTGAGTTGAGCAAAGCTGGGCATGCAGAGAGCAGGATTGAGTCAGAGAGCCTCGACTGCAAGAGAGCTGGCAGTCCCAGCTTACGTGGAAATAGCTGTACACCAGCGGTTGTCTAAATCCATGAGCAGGTATCTATGTTGTAAGTCCTGATATTAACCATGGAGCATGGTATCTTTGTTTTTGTAACAGCTCGAGGTGCAGGGCCTATAGCACCTTTTTGCTATGACATATCAAAAAATGTATTAGCAGCTCTTGGCCATTGCACATGCTTCACTGCTTGAAAATTGGCAGCTCACCAGAGCAAGATCAATGCTGGGACCCAAGGCCTGCAACCATGGCCAGCTGGAGGTTGATGCAGAACACAGGACAGCACGACTGCCCCTGTCCCTGCCACCCTCCTAAACCCTAAACCCTTCCATGCCACGCAGCTTGTGTCCGCCTGATGTTCATGCCTCATTTCCCCTGAACTCCTGGCCCCGTCATCCCGCTCTCTGGCCCCTGCCCTCCAGGGGTAGGATCAAATACTGCAGTTGTGGTCCCCATCCCTCCTCTCTCTCTTCCTCCGCTGCACTCTCCTTTACTCCCTGCTCCCCAATGCCCTTCCTTCCTCCGCATGATGGATACATGACGGCGGGATAGCCAGAGACCGCTTTGCCCTTCAATTCCCCTCCTACCTCCCGTCTTACTTGCCCCCGTCAAATCCTGCAGTCAAGGCCCTCATCTGCCATCCCCTACTTCTCTGCTGCGCCCCTCCATTCCTCCCCTTCCTCTCCCACACCCCCGCCCTCCTCACCCCCCAACTCCCATTCCCTACTTTCTCCAAACATTAGAAACCTGCAAACGACACCAAAAGCTGCCCCCCCCCCCCCCCCCCATTTTCTGCTCCCCTTTCCTCCATCTTATCTTACTTGCTGGGGTCGAAGCCTGCAGCCATCGCCAGCTTGAGCTCATTGCCAGACACCAGCACTGCCCCACTGCCCTGACCCTGCAGCAGCTGCATGATTTTGAAGTTGTTGTTGGCCTTCACTGCATAGCCAATGATGTAGTTCAGGCCCTCCAGAGCCTTCCTGTAGGCATTGATGTTGGCAACGACGCGGGCCTGGCTGTACAGGTAGAAGGGCGACTCAGGCACCTGCAGGAGACATAGTAGTAAGGAGTGGTGAGGACCCAGGCATGAGATTAGGTAGGGCCTACAGAGGACAGGCAGTGTTCCACAATATGATAAGATGCTTGAGCTGGGCTAAGCAGATGAACAATTTGCTGCTGGTTCTGAAGGGCGGATTTCCCACCGTACACTTTTGAGTCTACAGGAGGCCAACGGACAGTACTGTCTGCAGAGTTTCTGGTCAGATATACAGGCTGTGACACGGATAACCAGAATAGTAAGGTGAGGGCTCCTGCTGTGGCTGTTCTGAATAACTACTCCAAATATTGCTGCTGTCGCTAAGGCTGCAACTAGCTAAAGCCGTTGCAGCTTCTGCTCTGGTTACTGTACAGGTAGAAGGGGGACTCAGGCACCTGCAGGAGACAAAGGACCCAGGCGCGAGATCGGGTGGGGGCTTCATGGAGAAGGCAGTGCCCCATCCTCCACAGGGAGAAGATATTATCCCAGAATTTGTTCAGAATGCTGGTACTTGGCAAGGTAAATATGGCAAGGTGGATATATAATGTACTTCTGGCTGCAGCAAAGACTAGTATCCCACCACACAGTTCACTGCACACATAGGTGTACAGGAGGCCATAGGGCAATAATGTCCGCAAAATGTGGCGCGACCTGACTATGCTGACACATCCCAGAACAGTGAGGTCCTGGCCTGCAACACCAGTGTTGGTGCTACAGGTACTTGCTGCAGGATGTGGTGGCACAAATCACACCCGGGTCATTGTGGTAGGGATATGAAATCATGCAGCATGACTGCAACCATTTCACATGTACCAACAAGGAAGGGGAGTAGCACCAGTTCCATGCAGTGGTTGCCACTTCTGCTGCGGCAACTGCTGGCAGTCGCCTCTGTTCTGAGGCGACTGCCTCAAAGTTGCTGCTGTTGCTAAGGCTGCAACTGCAACTCCAGGTTCTGCTGCGGTTAATGTCATTCTAGCTTTGACTGTTGCTCCTGCTACTGCTGCTTTCTGACTGCTGCGTCCTGATTGCTGGTTACAAAACCTACCTCCTTCCTGATGTCATCCACTCGCAGGTTGTCGCAGTACAAGTAGCCATCCTCCCCAGTGTAAAACCCTAGGCCCTTGCCTGCTGGCTGCTTCCACTGAGAAGCTGAACCAGCCATCTTCTCTGCTACAGCAGCATGAGGTGCAGCTATAACACGACGGGAGGTAGCAGCAACCTGTGCAGGCAAGAGGAGGAGGGTGGGGGTCTTGAGAAAGAGCGGGCGCTGCAATGAATCCATGTTGAAAGGACTGGGCACCTAGGAGAGCCTTGGGAGTTGCAGATATGTCGCAGAGGATGTGCATGCATGGATGGATGATTGCTCCCCTGCAAGTGTATGTTCTGAGAGAATTTGGGATGTTAGTGGTCCAGGGTGACAGCCTGTTGTCAGTTGGTATGATGTACTTAGTACGCTGATGTACCTGTAATTGCTGCTCGAATTTCGGTCAATTGCAAGGCATGGTCCACAAGTCCAAAGCTCGCCGTACCTGAGCGAAAGCAGGGGTCTGCCGAGCCAGCTGGGGCCTCCTTGCACCCACGCGAGGTGCAACGATGCAAGACGGCATGGCCTTGTTGACCGTGGCCCTCGGTGCAGACACAGTCTGCAAAGTCTGCGCTGCGAGCTGCATAGTGGGATGTGGTTGGGAAGTTGCTGCGTAGTCACGCCTAGCGCGACCGTTTAGCAGCGAAAGAGTCCCCAAAGGTACCAATGTCAATCGTGTTTGAGAGTTATCTAAGGGCCCTTGATAGCTATGAAAAATTGTAGTGCGGCCAGCTAACCCTGGTGACGCTCCACCGGGTGCCGTAGCAGTGTGGACCTCAGAAATAGATAGCCAAGCAGTCCAGCATGATCCCAGCATGATTGACAGCCCACAGAACATATATCTGCTGGCTGTCGAGAGCTCTCCTCGCCTGTGACCTCTAAAGTTGCATGGGGAAGATCGTTCCACTATAGTGGTGTTTCCCACGCCAGCAGACCTGATCTGCCTAGCAAAAGCTTGCAAAAAAACCCATGCCATGACGGATGACATTGCGACATGTTAAACCACTGAGCACCTTGAGGCTGCAGAGTTGGTAGCACAAGATGCGGGCGTACTTGCCACGTCTCTGCCAGTTAGCTGCAGCGGCTCGTTCCGGAGCCTATGACTGCTACAGTAGCTCTATCAACACTCACCTTAGCTACCTTAGCCAACCTCAGCTGCTCAACCATCAGCTTCTCTCAAGAGGCCACCCTCTATGGGCTAGCAAGGGCTACCAGGACTGGCGAGCCTACAAAAGCACGTATGAGCGAGGCGGCAACCGCAGCAGGCAGAAAATCGTGGACAATGGCATGTACCTCGTAAGTAATGGCTTTATTGCTAGCACACAGGACATTGGTCATGCCCTCCCTTCTTCCTCCTGCTGTCCTCTCCCTTCCCTCCTCCATGGCGATGTATGGGCTTGGCATTGGCAGGCCTCTCCTATGCCTCCATCCCTCCGTGGTGCACCTCTCTATACAAGAGCAGAATATGTATCGCTGGCCTCCCATATTGCTGCCTCTCATCTTCCCATGTCCTGTCCATTAGGGTGCCGTACTGCTTGGCATTGGCAGCCCTCTCCTATGCATCCATCCCTTTCTGGTGCAGGCATCATATTCTACTACTCCACTATATAAAATCAGAAGATTTTTAACTGACCTCACGTCTTCCTGCCTCTCATCCTCCCATTTTCTGCCCCCTAGGGTGCCGTAGTGCTGGGCATGGTGGCCCTCCCCTATGCCTCCATTCCTCTGTACTGCAGGCATCATAGCTTATCATCCCGCTCCACAAAGCAGAAGACTTGTTACTGACTTCCCAATTCCCCGCCTCTCACCCCCCCTTTCCAATGCACTTCCTCAGGGTGCAGTAGTGCTGGGCATGGTAGCACTCTCCTATGCCTCTGTCCCCTTGTACCGTGCCTTCTGCCAAGCCACAGGCTACGGTGGCACAGTAGGGCGTGCCTCTAACATAGAAGAGAAGGTGCAGCAATGGCAGCAGTTAGCAGGCAGCGAGCTAGAGAAGCGTGCAGCAAAGCGGGAGCTCCGGATATGGTTCTCAGCCGACGTGGCAGAGGACCTGCCTTGGCGGTTTAAGCCCACACAGGATTATGTTACAGTGCATCCTGGGCAAAGCACACTTGCTTTCTTCACAGCAGAGAACCGCAGGTGGGTGCAAAGGGGTGGTGGGGGTGCAGGGTCACAGAGACGTGGCAGGAATTTGTAGCCTCCGCCTGAGAAGTTTTGACGGGAGACGGTCAGATTTGGAAATAGCAGGCATAAGCTTGGGAGGCATTGGCAATGGACATCTGGGCAGGTTGGCAGTAATAGAGGCGGCAAGATTTAGCTGCATTCAGCAGCAGCGGATAGAGCAGTGGCAATGGCGTAGCGTCTGTGTACAGGTTGTGCACTTCTACTGGCAATGATCAGCTTGCAGGTGAGGGTCACAGGAAAACAGCGTGCTGCATTCCTCCACTCGTGTTTGTTCCATTTGCAGTAGCTTGACATGATAGGGTTTGCAGGGTTGGTCAGTGTGCAAGCTGTACCAAGCAGAAGACTGTCACTGAGGCTCGCTGCATGCTGCACTCACATGGGGTCATTGCATGTGAATGTCCTGGCTTCACCTCAACAAAGTGGAAGTATAATGTTGGGCCTTCAGGTGGTAAACGGCAGCTTCTATCCAAAAGCCAGCCCTGCGGGAGATAACCCCCCCCCCCGCTGTAAGGGTGTCGCCTGTAATGGTTGTAAGTGTGCAAGGGTTTTAGCTGTACTCTGCTCTTATTTGATTCAGTCCCCATACCTAAAACAGTAACTCCAGTACTGCTGTTCCTGTTGCCCCTGCTGCTGCTGCTGCTGCTGCTGCTGCAGCGACCATGCCATTACTGGCGTCTCCACATACAATGTAGCGCCTGACAAAGCAGCGTACTATTTCAATAAGATCCAATGCTTCTGCTTTGAGGAGCAGCGGTTGCAGCCCCATGAAGTTGTGGACATGCCAGTGTTTTTCTACATTGACCCAGAAATGGTGGATGACAACAATTGCAGGTACGGGGAAACATAGATGCAGTACAGTTGCCTGACTTAAAAATGTAAGAAGCCGGGAACATGAGGCAGAACCCTAAATTGCATGTCACTTGGGACTGGTTGCTTTTAGGTCCCTATACTCATGAATACTACACTTGTAAATGCGATTACCCAGATGCCGTTGGAGATGGCGTGCACAGGGGGGAGTCGAAAGCTTAGCATGTACAGCCTCCGTTGCTGTCTGGGATACGTTCAGTGTTGCTGAACATTGTGCCAAGGTACTTCGTAGTAGAACGTAGTAGAAAAAGAAGTGTCACCAACAATCTTGATGAGTGCGCAGCAACATGTATCACATTTGAGATCGGAGTGAAGCTTGCATAGCTCCTGCACTTTTGCAATTTGATCAAGTGATGCGCCTGATAGTGATAACATACATACCTGCAGGCAACTTCCAGGCAGCAGCACAAGCATTGCATTGTCTTGCAACGGTCAGAAATACCATTTGTAGTCTTTAAGTTGCAACTTTTCCAGTGAGCTGACATGTGTTGCCATTTTTGGTGTACCACAGGAACGTACATGACATCACTCTCTCATACACTTTCTTCAAAACGGATGCTGAGGACGATGATGAGGATGGTGCTGTGCTACCCCCAGGCAGTGGGATAAAGCTTCATGGTCCTGGGAACTGGTCTAGTGGGGCTGGCGCTGTGAGACCACCAGCAGCAGCATTAGCATTAGCAGCAGCAGCAGGGTCACAAGGACCAAGTGCGGTGGATGCACCACAAGCATCACTAGCAGCAGCAGCAGGAGGGTCGCGAGAACCAGCAGCAGTGGAAGCATTGCAAGCACAACTACCAGCAGCAGCAGAAGCAGGGTCAGGAACGAAGCCATGAGATAGGCGCAGCAAAGAGCAGTGGCACTACATCTGCAAGGGAGCAGCAAGAGGATGAGAGGGGAGAGGGGGAGTCAAATTACATAAGAGGTGGACGTTTGCGGGGGGGGGGGGGGGGTAAGCATGGCTGGCGTTGGTCCCAGACTCCATTTCTGCCATAGCTGCGGTCTCAGTCATTGCAGTTCTTCAGTCTGCTGGGACCAACGCCAGCAGCAGCAACAATGCCATCTCTGCCATTCCGGGTTCTGAGTCTTGGCTCGTCATTCGCCAACAGCAGCCGCACCACCAGCACTGTCCTTGCCACTTCAGCATTTAGACATGGGACCATGTTCAGCAGCAGCAGCAGCACTACTGTCAGTGCTGCCAGTATAACGCGACTGCAAGCAGATTAGTGGCAGTGCATGGCAAGCAGCAGCAGCAGCAGGGCGATGCCAAGGCGCAAGATATGGACGTATGGAGATGTATCGCAGTCCCTACCACAATCACTTCCAGCAGCAGCAGCAAAGCGGACAGGGGAACCACAGGTGTAGCTGCAGCAGGCGGGACCAGACCTGTTATGCCACCACCAGCACCAAGAGCGGGAGCAGCTGCAGAAGGGAGGTGATGGTGCTGTGCTACATGCAGGGTAGTGGGGTGAAGCTAGCTGGCCCCATAACCTTGTTTGGTAGGGCTGCACCTTTAGGACATCACCAGCAGTAGCAGCAGCGCAGCAACCAGTCGGCGAAGCACACAGCCCAGTAAGCAGCAGCCGTTGCCACCGCATGAGCAGGCGGCCAGACATCTGCCATTGGCAGCAGAGGTGGCAGCGGCGGCAGTCCAGCCACAAGCAGCTCTGACCAAGCGACCTTGCAAACGGAAGTCTGCCATGAGCAGGAGCAGCAGCAGCAGGAGGGGCCGGAGGGAACCCTCCAGCAATTTGCTCCATATGCTACAATTGATAGGTGCAGGAGAGTTCTTGGCTGCTGCTGTCGAGTTCCTTCCTGCTGCAATGAACTAACCTGAAATCACTGAAGGTGACAGGCAAGCAACGGGGCAGAGGGAGTGAGCAGCAACAGCAGCAGTGAGCAACAGCAGCAGCAGGAAACGGGGTTACAGTTGCTGCCAAAACAGCAGACCGTAACAGGCGGCGCAGTAGTAAGCTGTGTAGGTGGAGCCACGACATTGCATCTGCGCGCTTTGCGTGGGATGGAATTGGATGTCTATGTGGTGCCTTGAACTGCCTTGATGCTCAATTTGTTGATATCTTTGACATCGTACAGGTGAAATTGTCTGGTGTGGAACCTCTTGACGTTTCAGGGCGGGATATATGTCTTGTGTATCCATATAGACTGGTTGATGTCTGGATGTCCTTTTTAAATTTGATCCTTCCCATGATGCGCTTGGTTGGAGTTAGAGCTAGCAGCCGGCCTCTTGTGGTTGAAAAGGACGAATAAATGCAAGAGCTAAACCACCATCCGAAAGGCGAAATCGAGACCGAAGCGTCGTAGTACCTGAATGCCACCTCCGAAAGTTGCCAGCTGGCCAATCCTCCGACACCACGTAATACCACACGTGGTTGCCACACGCTGGATGTTTTATTGTTGTCACTGTATCTGCTGGCAGCAAGCTATCATGTGTATGAGATGGGTGGGACAACGAATGCTCTGCAGCCACTATCTGCCATACGTTAGATGCTTGCTTGTTTGCTTCCTGCCATGATCTGAAGGCAAGTCACTGGTGCTACACGGCAGTTGACGGGGCGCTTGCCTATTAGCCTGGCTTCATTGATTGATGTATCATGATTGGTGAATTCATTCAACACTGCATGCATATGATCATTATTTTACATTTTGCCTTTGTTGAGAAGGTGCTGATGGGCAGACCTGCTTTTTTACGTGCAAGCAAGGGTTTGATCCCCCCCCCCCCTTTCTTCTGTGAGGTGTCTCTCTCTCTCTCACTTTCTGAGAAAGTGGTTTTGCAAATTGATCTGGGACGTGGCATGGTGCTGGGACCTGCTTGTTGAAGGGTAGCACTACTGCAACGAGGCCAGTTCAAAGTGGTCAGGCATTGCACGGCACGCTGCTGCAGAGTTTCCGCATGGGTTATCGCTGACCCCAGGCATATTTACCTCCTGCTGAGGGTATGTGTGAGGGCTTTAATGTTTGTTTATCTGTAATCATCTGCTCACACGGCTGCCACAGCGACAGCAGCTGCACAAGCTACGTACTCGCTGAACGGCTACAAATATAACTTTCATCACCAATTAGTTCTGCAGATGGGGTTGGAAGTGCATAGTAACCAAAGGCACGGCACTGCGACGGGCCTAGCGCGCCAGCGAACGACATGAGGAATGAGGGCTTGTCATAGGAATGCTCATGTAGCGAGCCGTGAGCTGACCGATACTCCAAGAAGACGATGAATGGCTATCACTGCAGGGCCAGGAGGTCGATTGCTCTGTAAGTAACTACCAGGGGTTTTAGAGGCACACTTCTGACTCGATTGCTCTGTCAATCGACTCACTCACTCGTGTCATTTTTGAATCAGGCCTCGGAGCTTGACAGCTTGTCATCCGTCTCGGAGCATGTTAACAATGGTAATCGACTTCAGTTTCACTGTTCGCTTTCACCACATATAAGCTCGTCCTTGCATTCAGTTAGGCATCTTGTTAAGTCAGGAAACACATCTTTTTATAACACACCGTTATACCACGTTTCTGATACCATGCGAGTGCACCGGCCGTTACAGCCTTTGGCTAAGGTCATTGGCAACGTAGTGGGATGGTGCCGTAGGAAGGGGACAGCCGGGAGGAACGACAAGACCCCTTACAGCTGGAGTGGAAACTGCAGCTGTGGAGCTTCTTGGTGGGTCTTATCCAGTTGTTACGGTGGACAGTGGCATCCCAAGCGGTGCCGCTGTCCCAGTTGATGGTTTCGTTTTCTTCTCAGGTCTATTATTGCAGCGCGCGTTAAAGGAGCTGTGGCATTGGCTCTGGCGCTGGTTCTGTCGGCCGAGCTCAGCTCCACGATGCCTAGAGTGTCCTCTTCAGCTTTCGGCAACAGCAGCTACGGTGCTGGCCACTACAGCAACCCTAAGCAGTACTCAGCACGTTACAGCTCTAGCGAAGGAGGCAGCGGCAGCAACAACAGCGGCAGCAGCAGTGGCGAAGACGACGAGGCAGTGCTGGACAGCCCTTCCGAGTTTGCTGACAGTCTGGAGCAGTACCTTCGCTCTGTAGACCTTGAGGACCTGTACTTCAACACGGATCTGCGCAGAGTGCTGGGTAGTGGCACCTTTGGAGAATGCCGCCTGCTGTTAGTCCCCTGTCCTCAGTACCTAGCAGCAGCAGCACAGGCAGCGGGTCAGTTGGAGCTTGGTTGCGTGCCTGTGGTCATGAAGTACTTGCAGCGTTCTGGCAGTTCCATAGACGCATGCAAGAACGAAGCAGCAAGCAGCCCCTACCTCCCCCGCCTGTATTGCCATAGCCATAGCGAACGTGCCAGCATCCTAGTGTTCGAGGCAGTCAGCAGCTACCCACGCAACCTGTCCGATTGGGTGTATGAGTGTGCTGCTGCTGCTGGGGACAGTCCGCAGCACCTGTCAGTGGGGCAAATGCTGGGGGCTGTGCTGAATGTCAGCGCGGGCATGCGGGACCTCAATGCTGTTGGCCTGTGTCAGGGTGATATGAAGCCTGACAACATAGTGTTGGGCAGGCAGGCGGTTAAGCCTCACAACATAGTGTTGGGCAAGCCTGACAACATAGTGTCGGGCAGGCGGGCGTACATCATCGATATGGGGCTGATCTTACAGATGGGGACGGAGCTCGGGGGTTGGGCGTGGGGCACCTATGAGTTTATGGACCCTATGATAGAGCTAGCTCATATGCACAAGTGGGATCTGCAGATGGAGGGAGCATATGACTACTTCTCGCTGGGGCTTGTCCTGGTGTTCATGCTGTGCCGGGGGAGTTACGATGCAGTGGCTATGGCAAAGAAGATCGCAGTTAAGGTGATGATTGGGAGAGTATCGTATGAGGAAGGGGAGCTGATGATGGTGCAACTGTTGAAGGATGAGATGGCAGCAGTGATAGGGGAGTACGAGGTGGAGCAGCAGCAGGCAGGGGTACAGGAGACACGTCTCATTCGGGGTGTGGTGGAGCAGGTGCTGTACGAGATAGTGTCAGGTTTGCTGCTGAAGCAAAGGGAGCAGGGTTGGTCGCACAGGGAGCTTGAGATGGTGGTTCTGCAGCTTAATATTGCAGTGGATGTCGAGACCAAGGAGCAGCAGCAGGCAGGCAGTTGATACATGACCTTCCTAATCTAACCAACTGGTAGATTCAGCAGCAATCAGGGGCATAGGGGTGGGGGGAATGGGTTGCTGCTGCTGCTACTACTACTCTAACCAACTGGTAGCTTCAGCAGCAATCAGGGGCATAGGGGCGGGGGGAATGGGTTGCTGCTGCTGCTACTACTCTAACCAACTGGTAGCTTCAGCAGCAATCAGGGGCATAGGGGTGGGGGGAATGGGTTGAGCTGCCCCATAGTGTCCATCTGAACTTTTGTGAGGCGCTAAGTGCTGCTGATGCTCTTCAGAGTGTCTCTTGTGGGTCTGGGTTGGGTCGTGCTCCATAACTTGGAGCAGCATTTCATAACAGCTGCAGCAGCATGGGGATATACGGGGAGTACGGCTTTGCAATTTTCAACAGCAGTAGCAGCATGGGATACCTGGTGTATGACTTCGCAACTCAAGCAGCCCCAGCAGCAGGGGTCATCGGCCGTATGGCTTTGCAACAGGGGGCGTCTGTGGTGTTTGCAACTGAAAACAGCTGCAGCGGGGGACGTCTGGGATATATGCCATTCAAGAACAGCTGCAACAGCAGGGGACGTCTAGTTATATGCAACTCAAAACAGCTGCAACAGCAGGGGACGTCTGGGTGTATGCAACTTGTATTAGTTGCAGCAACGGGGGATGTCTGGGGTATATGCCATTCAAGATCAGCCACAGCAGCGGGGGACGTCTGGGTATATGCAGCTCACAACAGCTGCGGCAGTCCGGGACGTCTGGGGTATGTGCAGCTCACAACAGCTGCAAAAGCAGGAGACGTCTGGGTGTATGCAACTTAAAACAGCTGCAGCAGCAGGGGATGTCTGGGTATATGCAACTCACAACAGCCGCAGCAGTGGGGAACGTCTGGGTGTATGCAACTTAAAACAGCTGCAGCAGCAGGGGATGTCTGGGTATATGCAACTCACAACAGCCGCAGCAGTGGGGAACGTCTGGGTGTATGCAACTTAAAACAGCTGCAGCAGCAGGGGATGTCTGGGTATATGCAACTCACAACAGCCGCAGCAGTGGGGAACGTCTGGGTGTATGCAACTCAAAACAGCTGCAGCAGCAGGGGATGTCTGGGTATATGCAACTCACAACAGCCGCAGCAGTGGGGAACGTCTGGGTGTATGCAACCTATAACAGCCACAGCAGTGGGGAACGTCTGGTGTGTATGCAACTTGAAACAGCTGCAGCAGCAGGGGACGTCTGGGTATATGCCAGTTAAGAAGAGCCACAGCAGTGGGGAACGTCTGGGTATATGCAACTCAAAACAGCTGCAGCAGCGGGGGACATGTAGGGAAAATGCAATAGGAACAGCCACAGCAGCGGGGGACGTCTGGGTATATGCAGCTCCATGTAAGCCGCAGCAAGAGGGGATGTCTGGGTATATGCAGGTCAATATGGGAGGAAATGCAGTTTGAAAACAGGCGAAGCAGCTATGTCTGGACCATGGCTTGGAACCTGTTAATGCTGATGTAACCCCACTACATGGAGCAGCTACCCCGTGTATTGTCCCACCAGGCAGCTAGATCCTGGTGTGGTTCAACACAGTTGCAGAGATGCCCAAGGCCCTGGCAAACTCTGGCCAAGCCCTGAGATAGGTGTGTTTCGGGTCGGTATCAGCTGCTATCAGGCACATGTACATGTCTTCATTGGTGCCACCTCCTATAGGCAATAAATATCACAACTGGTTGGAGTCATGCTCGGGTGCTGCACGGCAGGGAGGGCTGTGCAGTGGTCTTCCTTAACACAGTGAACAGCAGCAATATCTGCACCACTGCAGTCTCTTTTGTTTTGTTTTGCATGTATGATTTGATTTGATTTTATTTAATCACAGTGGGGTTTTTGGCAGCAGCTACTACCATCAGGTATCACTGCTTGAGTTGTGCTTGCTAATGATCCAATCTCTTTGTCCTTCTGCATCAGGAATGGCCTTGTGCTTCTAGCTGCAGCAGTTGATGGCTTTGGATCAGCCAGATAGCAGCTTATGCGCCCTCTAAGACTTTAATTGAAAAGCAGCAGCAGCAGCAGCAGTTGCACCAGGCAACACTGCGGGTAACAATCTGTGTCCTTTGCAAGAGCAGATTAGGCACCAAAAGCAGTTCATCAGCAGTGGCTGTCAGCAGCTTACAAAGATTGTTGGATGTCTGAGGCGCCTCTGTAGTTGTCAGGTGGTGAAAGCAGGGAAAGGCATAGCAGCTTTACAGTCAAGGGTGCTGGTAACCAGTGCACATCTAGATGCTTGCAAACAGACAAAGACCGCATGGGTTTTTCTGGAGATGGAATGTAGAAAGAAGTACGCAGCCCAATCACCCCAGCAAACCAGCTCTGGCACAGCCAACAATACAGCTATGTCTCTAGCTGCCTTTCGACTACTGTTGTTTCCCCATTCCTCCCCAATCATAGCCCCTACTTTGAAGGGGCTGGGGAGGAAATTATTTAATTTGTCCATGTGGTGTACTGGCAAGCACACCAGTTCCTAAGGGGGCTGGAGGCCTGGGTTCAATTCCCAGCATGGACTGATGTGATCATGCATGTTCTGGCTTGGCGAGTGGTCTGCTTTATCTGATAGCTTCCAGGCAGATTTCCGGGAAGTATATGTCGGGTTATACTCTTTGGCAACAGCTCTGGTCTGCAGTGTGATTTTCTGAGAGGTTTCTTCTGTTATGTGAGATGTGCATCATATCATAACATGGGGGAATTATGCTGCAGGTATAGGGTAGTGACATCTGAAGGTAGCGCCCATGGCAAACAGAGTTGCATTTGGGGAGAATGTGGGAATATAGTACAAAGCCGGGACCATCCTTGCCACACTACTCTGCTAATCTGCTGCTTGCCAACGCGCTCCCCTGTGCGTTCCAGGTCTAACTGTCGTCTGGTTGACATGTGGCTTCATCCTTGTGACAACAGGATATGTATGATTGATTGGGACATACTGACAACTGCTTTTTCTTGTACAGGTCAGGAAGGATTAGCAGATTTTACACTAGAATGTGCTTCCAGTCGCTGCCAATTTTGCAGGACCTTTACCCAAGGCTTCACCTGATCCCAAGTGTCTTGCTGGCTTGCTGCTGGTGGCGCTTCCAAGGAATCCAGCGCTTCAACATGTGCTCTTCGGAGTGCACAGGTCATGTCCAGTTTCTCCCAGGCCTGTTGGTCAAATATGAGCACCGTCTTGCAGTTGAATGTCCTTGTGTGGACAGGTGGCTTCTTGAGGTACGGCTGCTGCTTTCAGTCAGGTGAGTTTGTTGGGTATGTATGGTGGGAGCTCATGAGAGAGTCAGTTCGTTTAGCGAGTTGAGGTGTGACCTTAACAACAGGTATCAGCAGCACTTCACCTTAGCTATTTTTCTCATCTCATCTCTTCATTCGACCATTCATGTTAGATATATCAAACATGAACTCTTGGTGAAGTTCATTGTTTATGCTGCTCCACAATGAAGCAAGTTAGGTGAGTAAGGTTGTAAGCCTTTACCACAGCTGCAATTGCAGCTGCATTGAGAGAAAAGGTAGCCACACCATATGGGCTGCAATAAGGATGAGGTGTGCACTGTGTTGGAAAAAAACTCAGATCCATTCTGGCTGCTGAGGGAGAAGCAAGTCATGACAAGGGCAGTTTGACTAAGCTGAGGTTCAGGGCTCCTTGTGTATGATGTGTCTTCATTCGTCTTTCATGTTGATACAAACATCAAACATAATGTAGGTCACGAGGAGCGATCATAGGGTGCTCCATGTCTCGTCATATTTCAATCGGTTCCAAGATTTGTTTGATATATAGTAACATTTGTCGGGGGTAAGGCTCCCTCAGATTTGAGGAGCAGACAGTAGCTGCCGGTGAAAGTTGTATTAGTAGTCGTTGTGCTTATGCAGCAATGCCTTGAGTGAGGGATGACTAATTTTCCGGCTACATTCTGTGGCTGCAGCGTCACTTAGAGAGAGAGAGAGAGAACTACGCAAAGAAGGGGGAAAATCTTTTGTACTGCTAACTATGCTGCTTCTGCATTGTTCCTGTTTGTTAAGAGAGACCACTGCACTGCACAGCCCTCTGGGCCGTGCAGCACCCAAGCATGACTCCAACCGGTTTCTTAGTGGGGTGGGTTGAGTAAGTGCGAGCAATAGAGAGCTAGAAGGCTGCGAATTCGAACGAGGCGGAGACAAGTAGACATGAGAACTTTCTTACACTGCTAACTCTGAAAGCGCTTCCACTCGTATGCGGTATGCCTGGCCGTTATCTCCCCTTCCCTGCCTCCCCCGGAACCTAAACGAGTCCGAATGCATATTAAGCTGCATACGCTGCTCTATAATCATTGTTCCTGTTTGTGAGTATGACGCCTCAAATACCAATGCTATGTGGGTCCGCTAAGATATGCCCTGCATGCTGGCTGCGGGTGCTCCACTCAACTGCTTTTTTCCGCAGGGAGGCCGGACCCGCAGGGAGGCGGGTCCACAATCTGTTTCTCAAGTAAAGCCTCTCCCCGATCTGTAATCTCCGCAAGCGACATATTAATACATCTTATTCTGTCCATGCTTAGGTCAATCGCCATCTTCGGCACTGAAAAAACATGCCTTGGCCAGGGTGTGTCATTCACGAGGAGCAACTTAGCACTAAGGCAATCCAGTTCGCTGTGATCTGCTCCCTCAACTGGTCTTATGCGTTGCGCTTCCGCGGGCCTAGAAAGACTGTTACGCGCAGAATCAGCACCCTTTACCCCCAACCAGTTGAGGGACCTCAATACCAGCTTATCTCAACGCCAAAGCTAAATTGCCACCACTCCCCCCTCGCCATTAGTGAGCAAGAAAACAACAACAACAGCAAGTTAAAGATGTGGCTGCGCAACACGCCACTCGGCCAAAAGGATCCATGTTGCCTTTGTGCCATCCCAGAGCAAGACAAACATGTATGCTGGCCAGCTGCTGGTTCCTCCTCTCTGCTTGCAAGTGATTGGCTCCACAGCACTCGCTCAGCTGAGCTCCCTTGCCACCTCCTTGCCAACTGACCCCCTCCCAACCTGCCCTGCTGCTGGCCCCTTGCTGCTACTGCTCCTCCTCCTGCAGCTGCCTACCAAAGCACGTCACTCTTTTCATACACGCCTACACCACCACTCTCATTTCCAGCTCCTCAGAATTCAACCTTACGAGCCTGTGACTGTACCAGCACTGAGAGCCTCAGGAGTGCTGCAGTGTACATGTATCCTCACAGACGCTGGGTGACCACTGACACTCACTGCGTGAAGCTGCTGCTGCAGCTGCAAAAGACTTGAGCTGTAGCAGTGGAAGAGCTGCGGTCCCTCCTGAACTTCCCACCACCCCATTCACCACATGCCTTCCCCTTTGCGCTGCTGCATATGCTGCCTCGGTCTGTAACCATCATCCTGCCGCTGCTGCTGCTGCTGCTGCTGTACGCCTTTTGACCTGAGGCCCACCTGTTCCTTGCACTGGGCGCTGCTGCAACTGATGCTGCCGCTGCCTTTCCTAGCTCTGCTTCAGCATCACAGGCTGCAGCTGCCACTATCATACTCCCAACAAGCGCTGCTCAGCATAGAAGTGGCACCTCTTCTTGAAAGCACTGCCACCGGCCACTCCGTCACGCTGACATTGTTTGCTGGCAGCAAAGCAAGACTGACATACAACCCAGCAGAACAAAGTACAGCTTACAAGGTAGGGCTACTGTCTGTATCTTCACCACCATTCCAAAATGGATGCGAAGCTGCAGACAGGGAGCACTACCTTGTAAGCCTTCCTAGGTGAGACCGGCCTATACAGTATAACATACAGGCTATAAAGTGTACAGCATGTTCAGCGCATGCAGCTAAACTGCACAGCACCGTATTGCGACCACAGCCCCTGCCCCGCCCCCCCCCCCTGCCCCGCGCTCAGCTGTTGCCCCTAAGTTGGCGATCACATGTCCCTGCTACTGCTGCTGTACTCATCTCAAAACTCTCTGCCCAGCATTCAGCTGCGCTTCCTCCATCACTCCCTGCCGCTGGTGCTGCTGATGCTGCGCCCTTTCCGGACACTCCTGCCCCGCCATAGCTCAGCTGCTCCTCGCTCACCCTCACTGCCCCTGTCCAACCATCCCATGCCCGTTGTCTTTGCCCTTAGCGCGCCTCGCCTCACCATTCAGCTGCGATTCTGCTGGAACTTCTTGCCACCCCCTTGATGAAAGCGCCTCCCTCCCTGCCTCTGCTGCTGCTGCTGTTGGCCTCCTCCCTGCCCCCCTGACTGCTGCTGCTGCTGCGGTTTCTTCTTTTTCTTGTGGCCCTGCGGCTTCTGCACTCCTTGCAATGGCTGCTGCAACTGATGCTGCCGCTGCTTATTCTGCTGCTTGCCCTGCTTCTGCGGCTGCCCGCCCAACCCAGGCGGCTTCCCCAGTCCAGGAGGGTTTCCTAGGCCAGGGGGTTTCCTGGGCCCAGCATTGTGTGCCATTGAAGGGCCAGCGCTGGGGCCCCTCTGCTGCTGCTGCTCCCTGAGTGTGATTGAGATGCGGGTTTTGATCCAGTCCTTGCTCATGCCTTGGTATGCTGAGATCTCTGGTTGGAACCTGAAGCAGAAGACATGATACAGCAGCAGCATCGGCAGGAGGAGGGGTGGTCAGAGGGTGAGCACTCTTTTGGCATCTCTTGCTAATTTTAATGGAAGTGGCAGCACAAAGCATTGAATAAAAGGTTTTAAAGAACATGCCAAACCAAAGAAGAGTTGGATCCATGCTCAACTGCGACACACTTCAAAGGGGTAGGGTTCTGTCAGGTCCCGCGAAAACAACGGTAGTCATTGGTAGAGTACCCATGCAGATATCCCTTGAACTATGTTAGAGACTCATTTCTGCTGTTCTTGCTGGAACTTGAACAAACTAGCCAGCTTGCTCGTTCGCTTTTGCAGCTGGCCTGTTACTATCACAATGACCAGCTGGCCTTCAGACTGCAGGTTGAGGGCACTGGAGTCCAAGCCTTGCACAGACATGTACATTTATACACACTGCAGGATCGGAGAAAGCTGGGGAGTCTAAGTTCGACACTCACACCAAGGCACTGCAGACCTCCTGCAATGAAAGCAAAGGGCCTGGTGAGTCTTGAGAACGTGCGTTGAGATACACAACAGGGCTGAAACGAAGGTCCGTACCAGAGTGTCTACGTATGTAAGGATGTCCTTCTCTTCGTAGGGGATCTCCGGAAGGCCTGGATTTAGAGACTTAAGCTGGTCTCTGAACATCCTAATCAGGCCTGTTGCAGAGGATCTGGTTCAGGGGATGGCTTCAAGCCTACGAGTGATGTGCGGCCGTACAAACAGGCACAATACCTTCTACTGCTTTGGTCACTGTTTCGTATTCGTTCCATACTCTTGAGCGCAGGTTTGCTATAGGCTGGATCAGCAAGATGGTATGTTTGTGTACTGTGGGCATTTTTAAAGATCACTGAGAGGTAGGACTGATAGTCGGGACAGCACTGTCAAAGCATCTTATGAACACGTTGCAGCGGAGGGCCCGTTTCAAAGGAGTGTAACCCGAAGGCATGTGATGGCGCACTCAACTGCACCGGTGCTTGCAGCAATCCAGATGGGAGCAATTAGCCGAGATGGCAAGCAACGAAGGCCAGACCTCTGATCGAGGAGAAGCACTAGGTGAAAGGCCTCGCGGCGAAGTGAATTCCGGTTGTACCTGCTCGGAAATCCGACTGTACCGGCTTTGCCTGGGCCATCCGCTGACAACTCCAAGGTAGGGCCGAACGGGCCACAGCATCACGCTAGGGTATCATACCATCCATCCCCTCACTGCAAGCCCACAGTATCTCCTGTGCGGTCGCTGCTGACCTCTTGAGCCTGTTGCCCTGGCTTCTCAACCAATTGCGTCACCGGTGCAGGCTCATTAACCTTTGTTTATACCCCCAATCAAGGCAGTGTTGGTATTCACAACGCCTTAATTGCAACTCCGTGGCTGCTGGGCGTTGGCTGCCTACTTCGTGGACCCTTTGCTGGGGAAGATCCTTTCAATACCGCAAGCCTAGGACAATTCGCGGTTCAACTCTACAACCATGGCCACCTTGTCCATTGTGAGGGCTGCGGGCTTCGGTCTTGCCCCCATTTGTGCGTTGCTGCTGGCAGTTCGCAGCAGGTGAGCAGCTCATGTACTACACAGCAACCATGCATCGTCTTGCACCACAGTCGAAGCATGGGTAGCCTACGATGATCTATGCCGACAAAGGCCGTTCTACCACACCGTATTTAATCAGAGATGAAGCATGCTGCAAGATGCTACCTTCCGTTCACGCAGTGAGTTTCATGTCTTGGGACGCTTCCATCCACGCAGAGGAACGTTAGAGGCATGCAGCATAACATGGCATGGGACGAAAGGCCATCTGCCATACCAGCGCATGTAGAGGAAAGGGGGCATTACACAAATGGACTAGTCATACTGTATTTTTGTTGCTCACCATTGTGTTTTTGCCATCTCCATGCAGACGTGTGGTATGTGGTCTGCAAGCCTTGATTGCCAAACGGCGCAAGGTAAAGCGCCGCAATGCTCTCAAAGCAAACTATGCTCCTGTGCGGGAGGAGTGCTGGGAGAAGGTAAGGACACCACTTGAGTAGGGCAGAGGTGGCTTTACAGGCATGGCCCGAGTTATACCAGTGTACCCTTTCTAGTGGACACCCATAGAACTGGCCCCTGTAGAACACAATGACAGGCATGTGTAGCTACCGCATATGCTACAATATAAGACAGAGCTGAGCATTGCTTTTGAATCACAAATGGCAAAACATGAATCACAAATAGCAATTGTTAAGCCACATGTAGAGTATAGCGCTGCTGCATGTCGTTCCTTTCTGTCAATGAAAGAAAAGCAGTGGGTACATTCTGCCATACCCCTGCTGCTTGCACCCCTAGCAGCCACTTGAAGTGCATCATAGTACAGGATTGTATGCCAATTTTGGAATGATGCTGTGTCAAACTGAGTATTATATCCAGTCCGATTGAGCCTGTTCCCCAGTACGTTATGGCATCGGCCAGGCATGTTCCATACATGCTGCACCTTCTGAATGTAGAGTCTTGGTCCTGCAAAGTTCTTGCTCACCAAGCCTCTGATGGCTATTTGCTGTTGTACAGGATCTGCCTGTGACTGAGGGTGCTATCCCGCCTGAGCTTGATGGGTGCTACATGCGCAATGGGTCCAACCCATACCTACAACCATATGCCAGCTACCACTGGTGAGACATGGGGTCTTCTGAGGAGGCCATAGGGGAGGGGTGGGGGGGGAGGGAGGGGGGGAGAACGTAAGGTAACGATGGCACAAGGGGAAGAGAAAGGAAGGCATGACAATGGGGCAGGTACTGGGAGGGGATTGTCAGCAGCCAATAGGGGAGGGGCAAGGGGGGGGGTTAAGGTAGGGGAGACACAAATGGAAGCACAAGGTAGACAGAAGTGGGAGAGAAAGGAAGGTGAGAAGGCAAGAAGGGCAAAGCGGCGTGGACTGGGGCTGCTTTGAGCTGCGGAAAGGTAACAGGAAGCATCCATGATGGTGGGCGTGGTTATTCCTGTGGTAAAGTCTGCGGTAATGCGTGCATGCTCATGTTTTGCAAGGTCCCATAGGGCTTCAATATGGGCTTGCTACTGGTGTAACGCACTCTGGTGAAGGCCATTGTGCTTCAATTCTGTCGCCGCTGCTTACCAATGAAGGCTGCTGCAGTTGATATTGTCGTTGATGCTGCTGTTGCTCTGCTGCTGCTCTTGCTGATGGTACTGCTACAGGTTTGAGGGAGATGGAATGGTTCATGCCACACGCATTGGCGATGGCAAGGCGGCCTACTGCAACAGATTTGTTGACACACACAGGCTACGGGTGGAGAAGGAAGCAAACTTCCCTGTGTATGCAAAGGTATGTGGCCCTACATTCAGTCATGAAGCTTACACATTGTAATGCTGGTCCGGGAGAAGGTCTGGTAATGTATTTGCCATCATGTCGTTACTATTAATTTACAGGTTTAGATGGCCTTTCCAGAGGCTGAATAGCGAGTTCATAGCCTGGTTCGAGTTGTGGCGGCACACTAATGTGGGTCTTGAAGTGATGGTTGAAGTCCTGGGCAAGGCAGCTCTTACAATTCTAGTGTAAGGAGACAGCTATTATGCTCCTACACTGTCTATAGCCATTTTTTCTGACGGTATTGCATGCATTCATAGACCTGTACTTCCCAGATAGTGCACATCTGAGAGACCACAGGGTGATTCATTGGCAGGTTACTGATAGGTTTCTGGTTGGGTGACTGGTTGGAGTGACACTGAGTGACTGGCTCGTCGTCCAGGAGTCGACGGGCGTTGTGTGTTGAAGGTATCTAAAGGCTGGCTTGGGCCTTGCCTTGGTGGTCGGTGGTTGGTTGATGATGTAAGCTTTATGTCTTGGTTAGGCCCGTGAATTTGTGAGTCCCTTAGGCGCAATCTGGCCTCTAGCTTTAGTGGGTAGTGAGCTGGGCACATAGGCCATCTCCCCCAACCTTACATCTAGTCTTAATTGGCGATATCAATAGGGCATGTAGTGTTCTTGTATTGCATCATCTGTAGTTTTGCATAGTGTGGTTCCTTGTCCTGCAATATGCCTGTTCTGCACCTGGCAATGGAAGTAGCTTCCTTGCTGATGAAGTCTCATGTCTTTCCATCTGCTGCAGTTTGGTGACCAGGAGGGTCTGCGGGGGTTGTCGATCACCCTGCTGGAGTTGCTGAAGACCAAGACTGGTATCATTGACGCCAGCAAAGGGACTGGTACTGGTAATACCTCCCTGGTGTATCATGCGGGGAAGATCATGGCACTACATGAAGGGGACCTGCCGTACCAGGTTAGTGTAGATTTGGAGGCCCGGGGGGGAGGGGGGGGGGCGCAAAGGGGCCAGTGGGCGGGATGTGAGGGGGCTAGTGGCAGTGGCAAGGGTTTTTAGGCAGCCGTCGACGTTTTGTCTGGGGTGGAAGGGGGGGAGTTCATTTTGGGAACGTAGCTTCACCATGCGCATTGATACTGTTGCGGCTCTTGGCACCTGCTTGTCTAATAAGGGAGCAGCGACACTAATCTTAGCTTACCTGGTACACATATATATTGTGAGTCTCTGCTCACTGTGCCCATCTTTTTCAGGCATTTTGGCCTGTGCGTTGGTTTCTATATCACTTTTAGAGCATGTCTATTGCTGCTGATCTCCCTGCTTCCTTGCAGGGTGCTGCATTCGTCTCCAATGCTTACGATTTTTGCTG
Source organism: Pseudopediastrum boryanum (assembly GCA_963556185.1). NCBI lineage: Eukaryota > Viridiplantae > Chlorophyta > Chlorophyceae > Sphaeropleales > Hydrodictyaceae > Pseudopediastrum > Pseudopediastrum boryanum. The sequence continues at coordinate 4,288,472 of OY744497.1, read as the reverse complement.
CTGCTGTTGCTGATCTTCTGCAGGTTCGCGTGCTGTGCAATGGTTTGGTAGAGACTTTGGGGCGGATGACAATAGGGGATTGGAAGCAGCCCTTCACAGCACATCCCAAGCTGGACTCAGAGACAGGTGGGGGGAAAGCTGGGTTATAGTGCGGTCTATGGGTGGTCTGACATGTAAGCAGTGAAACTAGCTTGTACGCACCTGTCATTGGCGGAGTCTATGATGTGCCATAGTTCATGACATACACCTGTATGTCAAGCTGGCGTAAATAGCTAAGTGGGATAACAACTGGTTTTATGCGTTTTTGTCCTCTTCTCAGCCCATGCTGTGGCAATGCGTTCCTGGGCCTCGTTTTTGGACGCTTATCACGTGGCCCTTCATTCCTGCGAAGGACGAGTCCTACTAGTTGTACCCCCCTACCCGCCCCTTCTTTACCACCTTTTTCTGCCCCTCCTCTACCTGCCTAGCTCTCTGCCCCTCACTCCTGCTGCCAGCGCCATCTTCTCATGAGGGTCATGCTGTGTGATTTGTGTGCTGGCAGGTCATCTTCATATAATAGGCTACAATCTAGAGAAGGCCCCCCACCTGATGTATGGCGTGATGGACCCCCAAGGCAAGCTGGTGAAGCGTTTCCCCCTACCAGTGGAGTACAAGTCCATGTACCATGACTTTGCCATCACAAAAAACTATGTGGTTATTGCTCAGATGCCATTGGTGTTTGATCCACAGGTGGGTAGGGGTGTGTGGGTTTTGGTGGAGGTGGACCATGGAGGGGAGGGTGTCTTTTTGGTGTTTGGGGGGGGGGGGCAAGGTGAGGGGGCGGGCGCCGAGGGCATGAGGGATGAGCGAAGGTTGGTGGGAGGGAGTGGGGTGTGGAGTAATGTGGGACGCACTTACAAGTCTGTGGTTATTGCTCTGATGCCATTGGTGTTTGAGCCACTCGTGGGTTGAGCTGGGAGTGGTTTGGTTGGGCATGGTGGAAGGAGGCCTGGGGGCCTTATGTGATGGGTGGGGAGAAACTAATAGCAAAGAGGGGCAGAAGGATGAAGAAGGTTGGGAGGAAGGAACAGGTGATGGTGGCAGGGATCATAACGCAGCTGCATGTGGGATGAACTGAAGGGGTGTGGTTGCTGCTCAAGTGCAGTTGGTTTGGATGCAGATGCAGGTAGGTGGTATGGGATGGTTGGATTATCCCTACGAGGCCTAGGGGTTCGGTTCTGGTTGATATGGGTAGACATGGGTGCAGAGGGTTGTGGTTGTGCAGAGTACGAAGGGGCATTTATACGCTTTGGTATGGCTGTTTGCAGTCATGGCTAGTTGGAAAAGCGATTTACTTCCTTTTCTTGTTTGAGGGCAACACTGGGAAATGGGATGCAATGAAGGATCAAAGATCCCTTGGTTCGGTGGATCCTGCTTTTTCCTGTTCCTGTCATGCAGGATCCTGTTTTTTCTTTTCCTGCACTGTATGACAGGACCTGCTTTTCTCAACTTTAGCTACCCCCTACTTGTATTACCTGTACGCAGTTTCCAGGTCGGCCTGACTATGGTTGCAGAGCTGGTGGTTGCCCGTATGTCCTTTGTGGTGCGGTGCATGTGTACCATCACAAGGAGGTTGCCTAAAGATTCAGTCAGACTGTTTGTGGCACAGCTGCCATTTGGTTATCTGATTTCTCAACTTCTGAGCGCGTGTAACCAGGGGTAGTATTGTGTCCTCTTGTAGCCCCGTTCGGTTGGTATACATTCTGATCGAAGCCCTTTGTTCGTGTGTTCCTTCCACAGGCCATGATCAAGAACAACAGCTTGCCCATTGTATACAAGCCTGAGCTGAAGGTCAAGTTGGGGTTGCTCCCACTGACAGCAAAGAGTGGAGATGAGGTGAGAAGGGGTTGAGGGGTAGTATATGAGGGGAAATACACGAGGGGCACCAGGGGGTACTCCTGGTTAGTAGTGTAACCTGGGGTACTGGCACCAGGGACATTTTTTGTGGGATTGTGCAGAACTAGCACAGCAGAGTGGTGTTTCATTGCTCAGGTAGTGGGGAGCAGGGTCTGTCGTGCTGCAAGAGTGGTGCAACAGTCAAGCTCTCAAACAGCGATTGTGAGGAAAGGGGACATGTATCTGGTGGCACTTGGTGAAGCAAGAGGGGTGTGCCCTGTTGGGGGCTGCCATTATTGTGCACTTCATTAGAAGGCAATTTGTCCATTGTAGGCTGAGTAACCCCGCCGGTGGTAAGAGTATGGAAGAGTCCCAGGTGGGAAATGTTGTTTTCGTGTGGCAGGTCTTGTTCGGTTCCTCTGCAGGCTGAGCGCAGCTGCATGCATCCTTTTTAGCTGAATGAGGCTTTAATACTAGGTACAACCATGTTGTGATATGTACCTCCCAGCATTGCAATATTAAAGCATCGCCTGCGCTCATGCTCACAATACAGTCGGTCGAGCCAAAAAACCAAACCGCTAGGTCGAAAGCGCTTGCGTTGTCCTCCCACGCGGGCAACACACTTCAGCTCCTCCCATGCGGGGCACACACTTTCTGTAGGAGTGCTTGGACCGCTCACATTGGGAAGAGGGGTTCAGAGCAAGGCTTTAGAGTTAGGGCTCTTGGGATGCCTGCATGCTACTAATGATTTTGTTTTTGTGTTGCTGCAGATTCGTTGGTATGAGATGCCTGCCTCTTTCTATGTGTTCCACTTTGGCAATGCCTGGGAAGACGAGGAGGGCAAGGTGCATGTGTTTGGATGCCAGTCAGATATGATTGACTTGAATGCAATGTCGTTCCACAAGGAGATGGGCTCCAGGATGACTCATTACACAGTGGATACAACGACAGGGAAGACCAGCATGAAGAGGGTGAGTGGGAGGGAGGGAGGCAGGTTGGGAGGAAAGGGTGAGTGTTGAATGGGTTTAGGGCCTGGGAGGAGAGGGGAGGGAAAGGTGAGGGTGGGATGGGGGAGGAGGGAGGATAGGTAAGGGAGAAGGGAGCTGTGGGAAGAAGGGGGCGTACCCCATGCCCTCCTTCTGTAGTGCAGGGGTCGGGAAGGGATGAAACCTTGTACTGGATATGTGATGTGAGAGCGGGTGGGCGCACTTCCTGGCTGGGGTATGAAGAGGAGGGGTCGCTGATGGGCGTGTTGAAGGAAGTTCTGTCCTTCTACAGTTGCCCAACCAGTTGGGCTGCTTCATCCTCGCCCTCTTCTCTCTCTTCCTCTGCTCCCCCTTTCTCGTCTTTTGCTTTTCCCTGCTATCTCTTCCTCTGCTCCCCCTTTCTCATCTTTTGCTTTTCCCTGCTATGGGGGTTTTGAGAGCGGGGGAGCAGGGGCGAGGCCAAGGGATATGGGAGGGACCAAGGATCACATTGACTAGGAGGAGAGAGGGGGGGGCAGAGGCAATTGGCGCAATACACTAGACCGGGGGAAGAATGGGCACTTAGAATCGTGGATGGAAATTGCAACAGAACTCTAGAAAGTTGGGGACAGCCTGTACTCATGACAGCAGACTTGCGATTCCTGAGTACGCCTACTGGCTCCCGGTTAGCTATCTGGAGCCTAGCTTCAATTGGTTAGCGGTCCATCGCCTAGCTTCGATATAGGCTCGGATAGCTATCGTGGCAGAGTTGACTGGGCCTGCTGCAGGACTGGAGGTTCTTGCATCCGCTTGGATGCCGGGAGCTGCTTCTGGATTGTTATATAGAGAGATGTGTAGACGATGAAAAGAGGTGTAGACAGTCATGTCCCAAGGGTTTGCCTTGCAATTATTCGTGGGATCCAGGGAGATGATACATCAGAAAATATTTGAACCTCCGCCATCTTGGGTTGCGGTACACATCAGGTCATCTGCTGACTGCAGCGACTGTGCCTGATCTACCACCTTCCAGGAGCTGAGGGAGAGTGCTCCCATGTGAGAGGGAACGGTATGTGTATGTACTAGGCAACTTCTGTGCAGAGCAATATGTCTTACTCTGAAAAGTTTGCGTGGGCCTTTTGAGCAGCCTCATATACTGCTTCCATCTGCCATTCATACAGGGTTAGTTGTGCTCACTCTGAGTCGGTTCACTGGTGGGACTTTCATTAGGAGTTGCTGCAAATCAAAGCTTACGGTGGGAGATTGGCTAGAGAGAGAGAGAGCCGCGCAAAGATGTTACGGAACTGCCCTTTTGCACAAGGTTAAGGGATGGACCCGTTGGTGTACGGCTTACACTTGGCCAGCCTACCACCAGATTGGATCAGTGGGTGGGCAAAGAGAATGGCTAACTACCGGTAAATCAAGTGGTGATGGAGCTTGCCTATGTGGTGGACGTGTGGCTGTTTGTCTCCTGGAAAGGGACATTAGCCAAGTCCACCACGAAGCAGTCGCCTTCCTGGCTGAGAGTTACCCATGCAAAGATGCTGAGCTGCTAATAGGGTTTTTCTCTTGGATATTGCTCCTCTGTGTCGAGTCCTTGATTGCTATAGGGGAACCTTGGCTAGTACCAGGAGCGATTACATTTGGCAGTGGACCCAGGACTGGCAACGGGTGCATTGACGGAATTTGTGGGGATCAACAGGTTTCCGTGACTTGGGGAGGAATTAGTACCATTGGCAAGCAGAACTTGGCTGGGTTGGTTAGCAATGTAGGGAATTTAGCATGTAGCTGGAGTGGTAATGGACGTAGGCTGAGTGGGCAGAGAGAATTTAACGCTCAGAGCCTGGAGAGACTCCAAAGAGTGAAAAGGGAATAGGAAAAGATGGGAAGAACGATCCCAGACAGTCGGGCCAGCACCCCTTATATCTCCCCGCAAGTCTGAGGTGCTCGTATCTCCTCAGTAGGATGTGGACGAAAGAGGGACTTCTGTGATCTGTCAGGCAATGCGCCCTGCGAAAACAGCGTTGCTGCCTGAGCCACCATTTTCCAGTAGTAGCAGAAGCTCAGTTGGAGTGATACTGTGCAACGTTAGGGAGAATGAGTTTAGTTGCTTGTTTGGGTTGCACCATCCAGGGCATGTCATTATATTGTGTATGTAGCAGGTTGCAATAGATACCAGCTTTGTAGAACCCACCTATGCTCCCCTTGCTAAACATGGTATGAACCCCGGTATGGGTGCCCTGCCTTCAGCAAGGGGAGCATGTCTGGCCCTCCATGGGTGGTACATCTTGTTGAAAGCCCTGACAGTATAGACTGCTATGCGCATATAGCAAGGGCGATATTGGGAGCATTTGCCATGGGATGTCGTGGCAGATTGTGCTGTGTGGCGTATGCGTGGGACCTAGTTGTCAGCACTCAGTAATAGCTAGTTAGCTACCACAGTCCTCCAGCATTTGGCCCAGTCGTAAATAGATAGGACTAATCACCTCCAGGTATTGGTGTTGCTTTGGTAACATATCACGCTCTTCCCTTGAGTGGACAACACTTCAAGGAAAAGTGGACATGTGACTAAAGCAACACAAAGCGATGGAATGGGTTCATGTTGCCATTTTCACATGCTGAAAGTTCCTGCACATTTTGGTACTGGAGACCAATGCGCAGTTACCTTACATAGCACGCCGCTCTCTCTTTCACTGCTGGTGCTGAACTAGTGCCGTGAAGATGCTACTTAGCTAAAATTGAGGTAATATACAATTGGGTCCCTGGCCTCAGGCCAGTAAGTGTACCGTCGTGTAAGACCCTCTGTGGGTTGTGCTGCTTGGGCCATTTAGCACGCACTACAGCTAGCTACGTGCATGTAGCAGCAGACTGTAGATGACTTCGGGGAGGACCAGGGGTGGGGCCAGACCTTGCCGCATTTGACATATGTGTGGGACTTGTGCCGATGAGCTGTGAGAGTCCTAGGGCAGCATTCAGCCTCAGTAATTATCAGGCTGGAGGCTGGACTAGTTGCCTTCAGAATTCACCAAATCCTCTGCTTTGGTGATGTGTCCAGGAAACTCTTGGAGTTGATCACCTAGCCGAGCAAATTGGACTTGTGACCAGAGCAACACACGATAATGATGGTTTAAGGGCTGTACGTATACGTATACGTACACTGCCACACTAAGCATCTTCACAGCATCTACGTAGATGCTGTGAAGATGCTTACTGTGGCAGTGTAGTCTGCATAGTCAAAATATGATCAGTAGCTGACATTGTCCAAGTAGCTTTGGAAGCCGTCAGGTAGTAGCCACTACACAGAGTGCTGCTGGTTAGCTCAACAGGTGCTGCCGGGATGGTGGAGGGAGAGTAATGGTGGGAGGTGAAGGAAAAGGTGTGGCAGGTAAGGCTGAATAGCCAACGGGTAGGAGAGGATGCATTTGGTGAACTAGTTAGCCGCTGTACTTCTTGAGAGCAAGACAAGCCAGCTACTCAGCTCATTGATAGCATCCTAAATTGCTAGTGTGGTTGTGCCTATGGTGGTGCCATGGATGCGACCCTTGCTGTGCATTTAGTGCATTTACATGAGATCACACGGACCAGCTTGGGCTTTCTTGAGGGGTATTACTTGCAGGCAGCATGAACCTCCACGAAACAGTGTGGGATTAAAGCAGTGTGTGACCGGATGGGACCGCTGGGGGAGGGAGATGGATGACTATCACGATGGCGTGTAAACTACAACACAGAGTACAGCGGTTCCAGAGGAACGTGCTACAGAATTGTGGTGCTTGCCAGCTGGACAAGAACTGTGGGACGGCCAATGAACCACAATGCACTAGCACTTGAAAGTCAGCAGTGGGCAGTTAGAGTGGCGCCTGGAGGTTAGACCCCAGTGTATAGCAGTTAAGGAGCTTGCTACCGCATTGTGGTGTCGGGCACATACAACTGTGGGACAGCTGGTGAACCACAATGCACTAACACTCAAACACAGAAGACGGCAGTGAGTGTGTTGCAGGTTAGGTAGTCCCAATAAAGCATTAAAGCAATCACCGAGGGACTTGCTAGAGCATTGTGGCTGATCCGGTGTTGTTTTAGAAACAGCAGAGGAGCCACCATGCACTAGCACTAGTCGGCAGCAGACGGCAGTGAGTGTGTTGCCTACAGATTAGGTAGTCCCAATAAAGCATTAAAGCAATCGCTGAGGGACTTGCTAGAGCATTGTGGCTGATCCGGTGGTGTTTTCGAAACAGCGGAGGAGCTACAATGCACTAGCACTAGTTAGCAGACGGCAGTGAGTGTGTTGCCTACAGGTTAGGCCCCGCAAGCTGGTCTAAATGGGATGATAGGCTGCCATCATAATTTTCAGTTGGGTGATTTGTCGGCTGCTTAGCTGAGCCAATCAGTTTCTGAGGACTGCTATCATGGCCTTCTGGGGCATGGGTAGCCCGGTTTGAGGACTTCACAACAGCTGGTCTATCACGATGCAATAGCATTTGCAGCAGCAAAGCAGCACTGTTGATGCCTAGCAGGTGTTGATTGTACCCCTATGACTGTGTGGATGGCTTCTGTTGCAAATTAGCTAATCTTGGTTGCGTTTCTGGGAGTGTGGTAGCAGTTTCCAACATCTGAACTCTGTATGAGGTGTTCAGCAGGATGCTACCACGCTCAAAGAATATATTTTAGCTATTGAAGGTCATTTTGCCATGTCGGTACTGTAAGGCTACGATAGTTGCCTAGCAATGTGTCCCAGGGGGGGGTACTTGATGTTGTCAACATGTCAGTCTGTCTGCTGCCAGCATGAAGTTGACGGGTTTGTGGTAGAGCTCTGGGGTATTGTGCAGGAAAGGAAGCTTGGCAACAGAACCGAACGAATAGCGTCCTTGGAAACTGAGTGGTGTCTGCGGTCTCAGGGCTGAGGTGCTAGGACTTGATTGGCTTCCACGGACGTGGTGGGACAGATGGGGTGGGACAGATGAATACAGAATTGGGATAGGATGCAAGAGGAGCCTTACAAGCATAGTTTCACAAATTTCCTTTTTTCTGCCAGACAAAGAGATAGTACGTTCCAGTCGAAGGCATATGCATGACTGATGTGCCTAAGGTTGTGTGAGTGCTATCAGACCCATTGGCATGTATGATGCCTGGGTGTGGCTGCCACACTCTGGGCTCAGCGTATGAGGATTGTAATTTCAGCTAGCAATAAAAGGAGACCTCTCTTGCGTGACTCGAGTGAATGAGAAGTTTGTCTATCAGAGCAACGCAAGCGGGGCGCTTGTATGTGGTAGCAACCCCTTGATCTGCTTTTAAGGAAGGTTGGCTGGGAGCTATCGCAAAGCGATTGGCTCATTACCTGGCCACCATGACCAGCAGTTGAGCTAAACCTCTGTTCCACGCGGGGTTTTATGGATCAGACAGGGATGGTTAGGGGAGGGGGGGTAGCAGATGCGTAATCTTACGTTCTCCTGTACACCTTGCAAGTGCAAGCCTATGTACACCTTGCAAGTGCAAGCCTATGCAGCGATGTTGGGCTGCTCTATACTGTCATACAAGGCATTGTATGTGGGCCTGTCACCTGCTTAGCTGACATCTGTGACCTGTCTGAGACCCCTTCCTGTTACTGTCCCACTGTTGCAGATCTCTGAGGTGATAGGAGACTTCCCTCTGGTGCACCCCCATCGTTCTGGCCGCCCCACTCGCTGGTGCTACATTGCCATGACGGACATTGAGGATCCTGCTGCCACCATCAAGGGCATTGCTAAGATTGATCTCATGGCACCTGAAGGGACGGAGGAGGCTGCTGTGGGGCGGATTGAGTACCCTAGAGGGATGACAGGGGGAGAGGCATGGTTCCAACCACGCTACCAGGATCCCAGCAAGTGTGCAGGTGGGTTCTGGGAGGGAAGCAGGGATCTTGGGTTTTTCCAAAAAACCCCACAACTCGTGGTCTGGGCGGTATAAGGTTTTGAGCTAGCGGGGATGGGGTTGGTGGTCAGCTATGCGTTGAGGATGCCGTAAATCTGGCATTGAGGAAACTGACTATGGCGTATGGTCTCAGGAACCGACAAACCTGCGGAGGTGCCTGACATTGAGCTGTGAGCCATTTTTAAAGCTAGTCTTTGCAGGTGGGCTTAGGCCACACAGCGCTGAGGTGCTGAGGTTTATGCTGTTGGCAGAGGGTATGGTGAGTGGTTGCTGTGGGTTTGGGGTGCTGGCTTGTACTGGCTTCTCGTTGTTTTGTATGTGTTGTGTGACCATCACGGCTCAGTGGGGCTGTTCCGCTCAGTCTTCCTGGCTCCTGATTTTGCTTTGGTGCTGTATGATTAGTTTAGGGTTTAGGGTTTAGCAGCCTAAATCCTAAACCCTAAGCCCCTTTGAATTGCAGGTTTGTTGTGTTACTTCTTACATGTTTCATTGTAGTATTGTTGAGACATTGACTGAAACTGGTTGTCTCACTGTTCCCCTCCCATAGGTGAGGATGATGGTTTCCTGCTGGTGTATGTCTACTCTGCTGAGGAGGATACTTCATACCTACACATATATGACGCTGCAACCATGGACCCTAAACCACTGGCAGCTGTACGTCTGCCACAGAGGGTGCCTTATGGATTCCATGGTACCTGGGTGACCAGCAAGCAGCTGAAGGAGCAGGTGGTGGAGTAGGGACAGCACTGTTGCTGCGTCTGTCATGGCGTTTGTGCTGTGGTGGTGCGGCGTCCAGCAGGACCCGGCGCTTTCTGAGTCGGTTGGTCAGCTGGAATTTCCAGAATTGGAAACAGCCAGCGGAAAGCTGTGCAGTGATCTATCTCGTATAGACTGCCAGCAGTAGTTTGATCTGGCAGTTCATGCAGGAACTTGACAGGTCCAAGGCAGGGCAGGGCAGACATGCTGACCACCGAATGGCTGAATGAAGTATGCTTGTTTGGTGGTAGGTGGTTTTACACGTTCATGTTTTCAGACTCCATGGGGGATGATTAATGCTTTACTGTGTGGCAGCATTTGCTACCGCTTAGCAGCAAGTAATGTGCATATTCCAGGACCACTTGGTGGAAGATTGTAATGGAGAAGTATGTGTGGAAAGGCTTATCAGGGGGTGGGAAAGCATTTTGCTAAGACCTTGGAGCCACGGTGCTTGTCATTTGGCTAGCTCAGGCAGGTATTGAGAACTCCAGCGATGGGTTTGTGTTTAGTGAGTGAGAAAGAGAGAGAGTGCTACGCAAGGAGGAGAGTGAGTTGTTCTCCCGTGCTAAGATTAAGGGGGGTGCCCATTGGTGTAATTTAAGGATAGGTGACTTCGGACAATAGGTGACGTGTCACTTGGTTAATGATCCAAGTGAAACAAGAGCGGTAGTGGTGCAGTTGAGCAGTAGTGCTGAGTTTTCTGCTGTGCCAAGTGGGTGTGAGTAGCGGACTTCTGATGTTCCTGCCCAGCACATCTATCATGACAATCAGGGCAGGGCATTCTTATGAGAGGTAGGAAATATAGGCACTGTGCGGAGTGATATTGCCATTGCTTTTCATGAGCAGTTTGAGCCGTCTCGCGATGCATCTTCTGATAGCCATGGATGTTTCATATGAATTATGCTTTTAGTGCCATTGGTTGAGGGGAGCCTTAAAGACAGAGTCAACACTTCTGCAAGGGCTGCTTGCATTGAATGAGTGAGTGGACGACGCTGGATATTAGCCCTGCATAGTTTCAAGAGGCGGTATTCATCCCTGCATGCTGCTGCTAGAGCTTTGAGCTGCTACTGGCAAGGATGTACTTGGTGTCTCTGCCTCTGTCTCTTGGTAACGTAGTGTGTGGCCTATGGACGGGGAGGCTGACTCTTGCTGGGGGTCAGCTCAGGCCCTGTGGCATGAGATGAACAATGAGGGTCGATCACAGGGGTATTAAAGGAGGGGCCACTCCCTTAACATATGCAAGAAGGGATATCCCCCCTTCTCTGCGTAGTCCTTTCTCTCTCTGTAAAGGAGGCTCTATCCAAATGCCATCAGCAGCTTGACTATGATTCTGCTTGTTCTTCTTTAAAAGTGTTGAGAGCGAGGGAGGGGAGGGGCAATGAGGAAGATGGAACTCTGGAGCAGTAATAGGAAGGGGGGGGGGGTGCATTGATCTGTTGGTAAGCATTACGCCAAGTGTATATGCAGCAAAAGCCATGACTTCCTTCTGGGGCTCTTCAGAACAATTTTCTGCAGCATCGCGTGGGCTACCACAGTTTCATATTTTATTATTATTACATTTCATGATATGCCATAGCAATAAGTGCCATAGGCCCCGCACCTCAAGAGTTATATTATTGCATTCATATAGCCCGAGGACATGCATCTCATCCTCAAGAGTCTGCTCCAGACGTTTAACACACAACCGCTCGTCACGGGGAACTGCAGCCCACTGTCCAGTCTCATTTGCTAAATGTCCCTGAGGGCGCCCTGATGACCCCACCAACTACATCCCACACACAAACAACTAATACCATACTCATTATATGCCACACATGTATTGTAGGACCAGATCACTATCACCTGACAAGATAGACCACTATCACCTTAAATTTTTGTTTGTTTGTTTTTTTTAGACCCTACACAGCTTTCGGGCCCTGCAATGCTGCGGCATGACTCTATACAGTCACAAATTGAGGCAAAGAAAGGCCTGATCAGAATATCATTGCAGCAGTTGGACCTTTTCCATGGCCCGCTAGCTGGGTGAGTCAACTGGAGGCAATTAAGGTGGTGTGTCACAAACAGGAACTGGACAATCTCCAAGCAGATACTTGCCACTACTTGCAGGTGGTAAACAGTCAAGCAAAACCGAAGCCCAGCTATTTCAATGACCAAACCAACCCAGGCCATCACCCCTGCTCCAGAGGGAGCCAACGCAAGTAGGCACACAACCGATGGTGGACTTACCAGACTGAGGCTAGATGCAATGGCGTGCACACCAGAGGGAACAAACAAACTGAGCCCTAAAACCCAAAAACTGCTCCACTTCCATCGCACATGGGTGGTGGGGAGGCAGCAGGCTCAACCAACACCCCTGGAGCTCCCACCAGCCTCCCAAATGCTGAAAGGCACCTAGGGCTTTAGGGTTTAGGAAGTCAAACCCTAAGCTACTGTTAAACAACCTAGAGAAGAAATCCCAATAGCCCTCATGATACAGGTGGTGTTGGCTTTTGAATACTACACAATACATGCAGCAGCTTGTCCCCCCTCCCCCTCACCTTCTCCATCCACACCGATGGAAGAGCTTTATCCCATGACCTTGCTTCCAAACCACCACTAGTTACAACCCAATGCCCTGATTTTTCAACACGTGCTCACTCTGACTGTTCTATACCGTACTCCAGTGTGGTGGTGTAACAAGCCCACACCAGATTAAAAGTGTCAAAGGCGCCAACACAAACATAACACAAACGTCTGTGTTTGCATTCGCTCAAAACCAACCCAAACAAAACCCAACAGCTCAGGCAAGCCCACAAAGCCCCACAACATCAGGCCAAACACCCACAGGACCAACACAGAGACAGCTAAACCCAAAACAACCAAGCCTAACCTAGGAGGCTGTTAGTTGGCTCAACCACCGACACTAAATCCCACAGAGTACTTAACCTTGTTCAGGGATGATAACAGCCAACTAAGAAACTGGTTGACAGGATGACACACACCATGCAGATGACTACACAAAACAGGACACATCAGTAGCAGAAAGCACATAACAGAACTAGCTGCACATGCTGGGTGGTGTAGGCAATGAAAAGGAGGTAAAGGGGCTGGAGGTGGTGATATGATGAGCCAGGACACATATTGGTCATGTTCATGAGGAGGGCATTGTAGTAAGCCTACTTACTTAAGTGTACGCTGCTCATGGTGGAGCGAGCGTAGATGCGACAACGGCACATGCTGGACATGCATTGCAAAAGGCCAGCAAGACACTGCAAGGCAGGATATAACCCTAAGTTTAGACAAGCCGCACAAGCACTGCAGTACCATCCCTAGCTGTGCCTCAGATGTAGCACAACAGAATTTGCATGTGTATTGTCTCAATAAATGTCCATAGCAATACCACTCACTAAGACAACACCACACCAAGGAACACTGCATGCATTACACTGAGGAACACTGTTGGTCCAGGCCACAAGGCGTGGCAACTGCTGTGGCGTGCAAACATCTCTATCACAGGACAATGGCCTTCAACCAAAACTGTAACCCAGAGCCCCTGAGATGCCAGCTTGCAAGAACATCCCAACATCACAAGCAGGTAGGTACCAGGTGGCAATTTACCTGACTGGCAGAACAGTATATAAACTGCAGTAATACCTCCTACTGGCAAGCACAACTACACTGACCAGACCATGTGAATTGAGGTAGAAAGACAGGAAGTATCCGTCTGCTGCCAGCAATGCCAGTAAGGGACACACATCCAGCTGCAGCTGTAGCACTGGACAAACCACAGGCTGTAGCACTAGTGACTGCGGTAACAAATGACAACATAAGCTATTTCTCCAGCCTGCTGCAGTGCTTCACACATAGGTCCGTTCCCTGAACCGACGTTGTCTGCTGTCAACCCAGAAAGCAATCCACACGAGTATATCCACACCATGGAGAAGCAAATGATGTCCAATCAAACCCAGAATTGCTCATCAAGGAGGTAGAATGAAATGAGTCATGCTTGCTGTAGCCCAATTGGCTGGGCCACTAACACACGTAGACTTGTCTAGATGCTGCCAAGCATTGGCACATCCCGGAAATATGGTCAGTCCCAAGAGCAGATCTGATCTGCTGTCTAAGATTGCCGTATAAAACCTGCAAAGGTCTGTCACTGCATAAATGACACGTTGCGCTACATACGCAACTTACGGCAGGCATGCACAAGTACCTAAGCCTCCAAACACCAGTAGTTAGTTTCCTAGAATACCCATCTTCTGGGGGAGTCTCATCAATCAGCTTGAGCATGCGGATGGCTAGCTTAGCGCCTTTGCCAGCCTATAGATACTTGAAATCAATGCTCCACATTCCCTTATCCAAATATGGAAATACTATGAATAAGAGTTGGTTGTGCAAGTAAAGGGGGGCCAGAGCCCCCCGCTGCAGTCCCAGCATGACTAAGTTATAAGAGAGGCAACTGAGGCAAACAAACCTACCTAGCCTCGAGTCCCCTACACTGAAACCTGGTCATCATGAGTGCGATCTCAGTCAGCTGCTCAAACGCCCCAGCCAGCTGTTCCAATTTGAAAGGCACAAAAGGCCCCATCACCAAATCCACCTGACTTGGATCTTTCCAGGAACCTCTAGCCCCGCCTTTTCAGGTGCAAAACACAACAAGCCTACGATGATTTGAAAATGTATGTTGCTTGTTTGTCAGTATGCTGCTTTGCTTGTGCCTTGCTCAATGGAATAGGTTGGTGCAAAAACATTTATTCAGCCAGAGCATATGGCACATACTTCTGCGGACACATTGCTTCTCTGCATAAAACAGAATACACAGTCATTGTGAACAGGTCAGTACAGCATGAACCTTTAACAGCAGACAAACATTTAAGGTGCAGCAACCCCAAAGGGCTCCTAGGTCGGACCGAACAAACACACCACCGGAGTGGATACAAAGGCAATGGATTCCAAACCACAAACCAGTAGGGACACCCAAGCATGGATCAAGCTAGAAGACTGCAACTAGACTCCTCATCTGACAAATGACACCAGAAAAGACCACGTGTCTCATAGGGCTTCAACATCACGGTCACTGCTTAGTCTACCTTCAATCAATGAAAACGCAAAAAGGTCTTCAAGACCAAGCAGCACACGGCCCCTGATGACTGGAGTCACACTGACCCCATGCCAGCCAACCATATGGATATCCCTCATACAGGTGAACCACCTAGGCTACCTAAAACACTGCAACACAGAGTTAAAACTAGATGCAACGGCCTGCACACCAAGACGGCATTTAAATGGAGCCCTACACTGACGGAACCATAGACAACCAGTGTACCTTGCCCAATGCCACTCCTGTCCATTATAGCATCTATCTAGTCCCACTGATTAGGCCCCAAGGGTTGGACAACCATGCAAACAAAGATGTTTGACAACACATAGATGCATGCGGCCAAGCAGGGTGACTGCCTGTATGTATAGAGAGAGCTGCTCTCATTCCCTTTAATACGGTCAAGCTGCTCCATTTTCAGGGCTGCATCAGTCACTCCCAAACAAACCAACGACATAGTGGGGCCAAAATACCCATTGGACTCTCTAATACGCTGCTTGATACAACGTACCACCGCAGGCTTAACGCTTCTGCTCATGATGCAAATCACATGACTCATGTCAGAGCATCCTAATTAGCGGGGTAGATCCTTGTGACACTCTTGATCTTCATCTTCCTGCGCACCTGTGCAAAGAGCTGCCAGGACCGACTCCCCATGTCCCAGACACCGATCACAACTCCGGTGCCCGTTAGTGTCCTGTCACTCCTCTGCTTGTTGACTTTATCATGCTCAAAGTAGTCCAAGGGGCCCCAGCAGCCATCCATTGGAACATTTTCAAACGTGGGATCCCTGTGGTCGCTCCACTTCTTTGGTACCTGCAGAGTAGTGCCGGAATTCTGGACCATCTTGTGAAACTTCTTGTAACTGAAGCCTGTGGCATCCACATGCGCTATTGCCAGCGTCTTGAAGCCGTCCACGATGACCTCCTTCCAGCAGATGGTGGTATGGCGGAGGACGGGGGTGACCACGATGCAGGGCCATGGCATGTCCCTGTTCCTATCAGGCACCGGTAGGTTGTACACATACGTAGGGGCATCAGGGTGCCGCTGACGGAACTGGTAATCACCCAGATCCTTCAAAGCTCCTGTCAAGCCCGAGACGTCCGTCTGCTTCTTCGTGAACGTGCCAAGGCTTTTGATAACTACCAGCACAGCATCGAAGTGCATTTCATCCCCATAGTCACTTGCCCAGTTGGACCCGCCCAGGTCGTCCTCGGATAGTGCATTGGCAGTTACCCTTGCCACTAGCCGATCCTTTTTTTCATAAAAAACCTTGAGGTTGCAAGTAGCTACTCGGAAGTGGTTCTGTTCTGTGACCATGCCCACCATATCGAAGCACAGTCTCCGCAGAAGGTCCTCGACCCTTGCTCCATCACCCGATGCAAGCACCTTGTACACAGATACGTGGTTGGGCCGGTCACTCATGAAGTGGATCGCAAAGCTGCAAACCTGCAGTACCAGAAGCATGAGAACAAGTCAGAGCAAAGTAAGTTGTTTAGCATGAAAGCCCCACTCACTGGACGAGTGGGTTCCTTGCCAGCACAAGAGCACGCCAGACGATAGGCATTGGATGCATGCTGGTCACCTTATTGGGATGACCTCAATGCAGTTTGATATGCCTCTGCTTTTGTCCTCAAACCTCTCTGCGTGACTTACGTGGGAGGTTGTTTGACTCCTAAGTGTCCAATAAACCAAGAAGTGGCTGCGACTTCGACAATGGCTAATAGCAAAAGCATGCCATGAGCGTACTTCGTTCGACCTTTAGAATGCACTGAAATCGGGGAAAAGCAGTGTGTCTCCTCACGTCAGTGCGTTACGTACATCTGACGCAAGTACAGGCATGGTCTGTGGGTTATAGCGCAAGAACAAGCTGAGATGGAGCTCAGTTGTAGAGTCCGCCTAGCATGCTCACGGCAGAAAGCTGCTTTCTTGGGGGAAGCGGTTCTTGGGGTTCTGCAGGTGCCACCGATGCCGAATTCTTGAAGTGACACCGTATCCGAACTCACGTCATTTGTTAAAAATCGTAACTTTACAACTCGAATGCAGTTAAAGGCGGAGGGCTTCTGCGCTGGACTTCCTCAGCACGTGTGTTTCAAGCCTGCTTTGAGGGTTCATTTCCTCAGAGACGTGGTGCTTGTCCGACTGTAACTGTACATGGTGCCGACAGCGGACCACTTCCCCTAGCTTTGCAATTGATCTCCAGCCTGTTGTAAACTGAAGGAACCCGCAATCAGTATCAAAACGTTTTCCGCTGCATTGCAAGGTCGCATGGGGTTCTGCAAGCAGTACTGCACTTCACAGGACACAACTACTGCTGCTGCTACTGCTGCTCCTTATGATTACTGCTGCTGGGTTCCTTGTCCAACGCCGCTGTCGGAAGTTCCTGGCCATGCAACTCCTCCTCTTACTGCTGCTGCTGGTGGTGATGGTACTGCTGCTGCTGGCTTCTGGGTGAGGGATGATGTCCACCTGCGAAGGCATCACCAGCCATGTGAGCATTTACTGTGAATCACAAAACATAGGATTAACGTCAGAGTCCATATCTGTGAAGACTCTCTGTTTTTTTGATTCGTATGGATCTTAAACAAACGCATCCTGCAAAATGATGAGCAAAGAATACATCTCAAATACAGTACACTGCTTGAATAGCTCTCATAGTCTTATGCACACACATCTAGGTTGCTGCAGTAGACTCTTCACCCGCCAGCCCATGAAATTGGACTGCATCAGCAGCTGATGTTACTACAGCGCGGTAGCCCTAAACCCCGCATTTCACGTTCCCAATTGCATAACATGACATGTGCAGACTACATCCCAGCCCTTACTGTCCATGCTGCTGCTGCTGCTGCCCTTGCACTTGCAGCTCCTTTCCGCTTCACCCCGCCTTCACACTACCTTCCTACATCACGGCCCAGATTACTTGAAACTTACAAGCTGCAAGCTTGCAACTTCCCCTCGCCTCCCTTCAAAATAGGCACTTCCAAACAAAGGAATCAGCAGCTGCACTTACTACAGCAGGCCTACAGGAGGAACTGCTGATACTCCTGCTGCTCATCATTCCCCCTTCAACCCTCCTCCTCCGCTTCAGCATGCTCCTATTTTCAGCCCCTCGCCTTGGGTCCCCCTGTCTGCTGCCCCCACCCTCTCCTCCAACCGCCCACACTGCCCTTACCTGCAGGATGGGACGTGCCCATGCTGCTGCTGCTGCTGCTGCTGTTTGTTTCCCCTGGTTCGCCTCTGCTCTGATGTAGTGTCACTAGTGCCACGAGGTCACTGCCATTCCATTAAACCAGCTGCACCCAGGTGTATCTGGTGTAACCCAGTCAGGTGATTCTGGACACCCAGTACATGCTGGTGAGTGATGGTGCCACCTGGCCCTGGCAGCATCACAAGAGGCTCCAGAACCCCTTCAATGCAGACTGCAAGGTAACCCCAGACCGAGAAACTTCCATACTTGACTTTGATTTGTTTGTAAGCAGCAGTTATGAGTACAGCCAAAGCTAGTATGCAGGATTGTTATAATACTGTCCCACCATTGCATCAATCAATGCTCATGCTGGATGGCAATAAACTGCTGAAGGCCCAATTGTATGGATCAAGGTAATCAGTTGCCCTCAACCTAGCAGCATTGAGTGTCGCATGATATGGCTGTACTTTTCTGCACAGCTGTCTTTGTAGCATTATGAGTTGCTTCACAGCAGATCCAAGCAGGTGAAGTTAAGCGCGAGCTCCCCTCGATACAGGAGCAGCCACTTGCTTGCATGTATTGGCAGGACATTGGCTTAGGTCGCAATCACCAATTCACTCACATTAAACATGTCTTCTGCATGTTCTTGAACATGAGCATTGCAACCCCATTATTTCAGTACAAACAGTTGGCAATGTGCAGCTCCAAACGGTAGCAAGCCTACCAGAGAACAAGGTATTGGTAGCATAATTAACAAACAAAAAGTGAAAGAATAATGCTTAGGGTTAGCACATAGCAGACCATGCAAGATGAACTCTGTAGGTCAGCCAGCAGGGAAGGTCAGGGGACACTTCCCTTTTCACACTTGCGTCTTGTATGCATAACTGGAACCACAATGTCTTTACCCTGCTGCTCAAGCGTGCTATCTACATAGCACAAGCTGCCCTGCTGCCCAAAGGTAATGCCTGCAACCCCAGGGCTATGCAAAAAAGGCAAAACACACAGCCAGAGGCCATACCATCCTGCTGCCAAGAGACTGAATCGAAGAATGAGGCTGTACTTACGCTGTGGTGGACATTAGCATAAAGCTGACATGTGCATGTGCTGAAGAGCTCCTCGGGCAATCTCCGGGTGGCACAGGGAGGTCACGGTGCCAGCACTCAAACTCCTTTAGGTGGGAGGACTAGCACGCCACTCTTAAGCTAGGTACAGCTCCATAAGAAAGGTAGTTGATGCAGGCTATGTTCCAGCTACACCTTCAAGCAGGTGGGGCTGGCTACGACGTGTGTGGCTGCGACATGTCTTCACACAACCTGGAGCGCAAGCTTTTGGTGATGAGAATTCCAAGCATTACGCTTTGCCTGTGGAGTACAGAAAGGTCGTGATACACCCTTCTACGGACCTCCTACTTGCGAACGACAGCCTGGACATCGGATAACTAGTGCAAGCAGAACCCGTCCAAGAGGCGACGGCAGCTTGTCGCATGATATATGGGGATACGGTATGCCCGAGAGGCTTGCACAAGGTCGACTGGACGGTCAGGAGCGACGGAGGCAGCTCACCGGGCAGATCAACCGTGGGCAGGAGTGTACTGAAGTGAAGTGATTACCAAGTAGTCAGCATGCTGTTCAGTCCGACCCGGATACCAGGTGGACTCCCACGCTGCCAGGTAACAAGACCATATACCAGGCAGCCTACTTATAGGACCTGCCCTTCCTCCTCCTGCCAACCGTACCAGCAAACACCGCCCTGTTCCAGGGTTGTTTCTGGCCCAAAACCCAAAACCCCAAACCCTAAAAATCCTAAACCCTGAACCAACAAAAAACCCTGATAACACCCATCCCCGTGCATTTCCTCCCATCCCATCCAAACAACCAAAAAGAGCTGATTCCCCATTTCATCCACCATCCATTTAGACATCCCCCCACACAACATCCCAAAATAGACACTAAATTCTAGTCATAAACCTCGAAAAATCCATCAGGTAGCTTGAATGTAACATCTCGTAGGTTATAGTACTGCGACCTACTACCTCCAATCACAATATGGTGAGGAGTAGTACTCTCTTTCTCAACATCACGGACATCTACCACTTTATGTCCTGCCCCATGCTCGCTCTCCCGTACAACTTCCTTGATCTCCAGGATAGTTTCCCTGTGAGAAAACATCTCCTGTATACAATACAATACAATACAATACAATACAGCAAGCCAGATCAAGTTGATGCGCATGATCCAAGACCATTCGTAGCACCTCATTGTTGTCCTTTCCAGCTGCATGTGAATCTGAAAAGATATTTGTATGCTTTGCCCTTATAGGAGCATAATGCTCACAGTGCAACATAAAGTGCATGAGATCCTCCACCGCCCCCTCCTGGCCACATACTTGACATGTCCTTTCCCTCCTGGGAACACCATGAAACCTCATCCTGTGCACATTCAGAGGGTGACATCCACATCGCAGCCCAACAAGCTGCCTCCTAAGATGTGTTGGCATGAAATGAGAAAGGTGCTTTGCTCCTGTGTACTGCAGCGGTACGCTGACTCGAGTCGGCCATGTGCTCGTTCATGTTCATGCGCTAGGATCAAGCACATGGGCGGGAGCCTCTTAACGCGTCATATTCAACATTCGCGCAGCCAGCAGCAGGCGAGCGCTTCATCTTTCAGAGCAGTGCATCCTGTCCAAGCACAGGGGTTTCAACGCTTGAAAGTATCTTTTTGCGCAAGGGTGGTTGTTCTCAAGCGCGACACGTATTATGGACGGTGTACAGGTCGTGAACGGGACTGTAAACGGTGTAGCCTCTCAAGGAGCCTGCAAACCGGCGCAAGGGAGCCGATGCCACCTTAGGGTTGTGCAGGTGTGTGTGGTTGCAGGATCCTTGGTATGGCTACCCTGCTTCCTTCGAACTAGCTCTTTTCCTGTAAAAGTACTAGCGATTGGTGCTGCGCAAGAGGGCAAGTCAGCACCGTGAGCGTTGGGACAAGCGGTTAGACAAACTGCTCACCGAAACTGGTACTTTTTGCTGTGTACCGCTGCAGCCTGTCCTCGAGAAAGTAAGGCGGCGGGATCCCGATCAGAAGGAGTTCCTACAGGCATGCGAGGAGGTGCTTACCAGTCTGGAGCCCGCTCTGGAAAAGTACCCTCATCTTGCGGACGTCCTTGAACGGATGACCGAGCCTGAACGCCAGATCATCTTCAGGTACGCTCACATGAAACCATTTTCAGCTTGATGTGCCGGGGGTCCTCCTGCCTGACTGTCGCATTGCTCACAGCAGCATGTTATGTTTGGGACCAGTACTTCTGCATGCTATCATACATGGCTCCACTTTACCTGCATGCCTACTGCTCCCTACTGCCCACTAGAAGTGAACTTGACAGCAATGTCACTGGCTCAACCAAATAGCCCTAAGCCCCATGTATGATAGCATGCCTACTGCTCCCTTCTGCATGCTATCATACATGGCTTTACCACCACTGGGTTGCTGATGCCTAGTACCCTTAGGGTTTAGGACCATTTGTGACGATCTCATCAAGCCAAGGGTCATTCTTATGTATACTATGTGTCATGCCCGTAAGCTCCTAAGCCCCCTGTGCACCACTGAGGCTCCGTACAGGCTTGCTAGCACGCACACATGCTGCCCACCTGCCCATGCAACAGCTTCCATTCCATACGCATGCACCTTCTTTGCCCCCACAGCTCCTTCACCGACTTCCTGTTTCAGGGCTTCAGGGCATGCATCTCAATGCAGACCTGCAGCTGCCGAGTAAGTCACGTGTGCAAGGGTCTAACCTGGTCACCTTGTTAAGCCCATACAAGTTCCCCGTCAACCAGAAGCATGTCATACTCTGTGCCAGTTGCTGACTACATGTCAATTCATCTGCCCAACCCTAAACCCTAAAACCTCAAGTGCTGCCACTGTCTTTCAGGGTGCCATGGTTGGATGACAAGGGCAACCAGCATGTGAACCGTGGCTTCCGTGTGCAGTTCAGCAGCGCCATAGGTCCTTACAAGGGTGGCCTGCGTTTCCATCCCTCTGTCAACCTCAGCATCATGAAGTTCCTGGGCTTTGAGCAGTGCTTCAAGAATGCTCTGACCACCCTGCCCATGGGCGGAGCTAAGGTGAGACCACCCTTGCGCTGTCAGCAAGGGAGCATGGTATCTGGTGTAGAAACTGAATACGTTGAGCCTGTCTGGAATGATCATAGATCTGCTCTAAGGAGCGGCGGCACTGAGGTGACAACTAGGTGCAGGCCATTCCCCTCTGTCAGTCTGTTTGCAGCAATGTGCTGCACTGACAACTGTGTGGTGGTCAAGGCTTCTTGTAAACTCTAGAGTTTCTGCGCCTGTTGTGAGTTTGGAATTAGATGGAGAGTTTCCTACAGGCTTCTTGTGCCACGCTGGTGCTGCACACACAGGCTTTGGGGTTTGGTTTATAATGCTTCTTCGATGGCAGTTTCAGCTACAGTGTCACATGCAGCTGCTGTGACTCTGGGGCCTAATAGAAATAACATATATAAAGATAGAAAAAGCCAATCAGTTCGTGTGCAGGTCGGCGTCCCCATTGTTTGAGCTTGGATTGTCCTCCTGCAGGGTGGCAGTGACTTCAACCCCAAGGGCAAGTCAGATGCTGAGGTGATGCGATTCTGCCAGAGCTTCATGACAGAGCTAGCAAGGTGAGGGGAAGGGGGGGGAGCTTGCAGTGGGGTGATGCCTGTGTGTAAGCAGCAGGGTTCTCGATGGGTTTCCAGAAGGGTTGGGCATGCAGCGTGGTCAGGGAATGTGCGCAGAAGAGGAAATATGCAGGGTGGTCCAGACTCTGTTCCTAGGGGGTTATGTGAGACATGGCACTGAGTTGGTGGCATGATGTTAGGAGATGCTTACGAGATGTATGGCTTACTCTTGTGACCTCTAGGAGTGGAGTGTTGGCCCAAATAAAGTAGAGACAAGGTAGCAATCTCCAAGTCTCTGCATAGCAAAGGGACTGCAGGTTCACCTGAAACAATCATGTTATTGTGCTGTCTGGAATTAGCAAGGGAAAGTTCCGAGGACTTGTTTCTGCATCAGTAGAAAGTTATTGTGCTGACCAAAGCGAACTTGTAATCAAGAGGAGCAGAAGGTATATACTAACATGCCTGAGGGTTTTCATGGAGCTTGCCCCCAAGTGTTGGCAAATCCTCCATCTGCAGGGTCATGCACCTCTGTGGTGTAGCTGCTTGCTGTCTCTTCGTTGCATTTGGTTGCTATCTGCTTGCTGAGCTCTTGGCTGTGTGACTGTGTGTGCAGGCACATTGGCTTCCAGACAGATGTGCCTGCTGGAGACATTGGAGTGGGTGGTCGGGAGGTAAGCTGCTGCAGTGAACAGCCAATGTTGAAGTAACCACGGTTCAATGTATCCACAAGTGATATGCAAAAGGAAATTGGCAGGTGTATGTGCATACGTAAAGCTTGGTTTTATGTGGTTGAGTATGTCAAATGTGAACTACCCAAAAGCAAGTGTGTGCTATTCGAGAGCAGTTGAACAACATGGAAAACCAGGTTGCACAACACTGTTTTAAGTACCATCGTCCTGACAGAGGATGCCAGTGAAGGTAAATTAACCCAAGCGAGCACATGTGAAAGGCCTGCTTGTTGCCAGCAATGCTGGTGGTGCCCTATATACTCCTGCCTTTGAGCTGACTAGCTTGTTGCCTTTGTTTCTGCAGATTGGCTACATGTATGGGCAGTACAAGCGGCTCACCAACCAGTTCAATGGTACACTCACTGGCAAGGGGTAAGGGGGCAAGAACACAGAGGCCTCGGAGCTAGCAGCCGGGCTTTGGAATGCACCTTGATGGTCTGGGTTGTTTGAGGCTGACCTTGGTCAACACAACTGCTGTGCTAGGGTTATTGTGGGTTTGTTTCAAGTACTTGACTGGCAGGTTGAGTGAAAATGAAGAATCATTGTGCCATGTGACGTAAGCAGTGATTGGGCTCTAGCGATGCTTGAATGTGCATCTGATTACAGCATGCAAGCCCCCAATGACGAACACCTGGTTCACAGTGTGCTGTACAGGTGTATGCCTGTCACTGTCACTGTTGTAATTGGAGCAATTGCACATTGACAGCTGGGACTGACATACTTTTGCATGTGGGTTGCGCTTGCTGCTGTAGGATGGAGTGGGGTGGCAGCAACATCCGTCCTGAGGCCACAGGCTATGGTGCTGTGTACTTCGGGAGGGAAATCCTCAAGGATCAGGGTCAGGATTACAAGGTGAGGCCAAGGGTTTGGGTTCAGGGTCTGCATTGCTGAGTCCTGGGGGCTTCGGGTTTGGGGTCTGGGGGCTAGTGTATGCAGGTTTAGGATGAGAACACTGCATGGGTGACTACGGTTTTGTTTGTTTGCGAGTATAACCGATGAGCGCCAAGGGCTTGAGGCGACTCCTGGGTCTAGGGTATGTGGCAGACAGTAGCAGTGGCCAGGCCTTTGATGGAAAGAGCTGCACCCTGCTGGAGTTTCTCAGGCGAAGTGGGTTAGTTGAGAGCTGAACAGAGGGAGCTCTTGCGGAGCACGGAACGCAACATGCGTGATAAATGAAGAGATGAGACGAGTTATGCCAAAAGCACCCTGATGGCTAAAAACTGGTGCAGTGAGAGAGAGAGAGAGAGAGAGAGAGAGAGAGAGAGAGAGAGGGAGGGAGGGAGGGAGGGAGGGAGGGAGGGAGGGAGACGCCAGAAGGGCTTGGAATTGCCCTTCCACGTGGGGTTGAGGGTGGGGCCGTTTAGTATGTTTATCCGATCCCCTCCCATTTGGGCTGTGCTGTGCTTTGTACAAATGAACCTGCACTAAATGATGTGTTGCTTCCATGTCCTTATGCACAGGGCAAGCGCTGCCTGGTGTCTGGTTCCGGCAATGTTGCGCAGTATGCTGCCCTGAAGCTGTTGGACCTGGGTGCAGTGGTGCTGACTCTGAGTGACTCCCATGGCTACCTCTATGAGCCCCAGGGGTTCAGCAGGGAGCAGGTCACACAGGTCATGGACATCAAGAACAACCAGAGGGGGACACTGGAGACTTACAAGTCAGACACAGGTGCGGGGAGTGTGGGATGGGTGTGGGTTTAGTCTTTGAGGGATCCTTGAACTTTGATTGGGAAGTAGTGCAGAAGCGCGTAGCTCTGGAGCTGGAACTTGTCATCGTTACGGCAAACCCTGGATCTGTGGATGGCCATTGTAAGCGCAGCATGAGTCAGTAAGGGACCTGGGGCAGGATGTAGGCGTGGTGCCATGCTATATGTTTCTTTTTAGCATATTCTGCTATGGAGCAGGGCTGTAATGCAGTAGGCATTTCTGGTTATCAGATGCCGAAGCCTTAAAAAAGGTTTGAGTCCAGCCGAGGGTTAGGTTTGGGACGTTTGTTATCGCCATGTCTGCGTGTATGTCCTAGTGATCATGGCTACTTCATGCTTGCAGATCTGGCTGCGCTCCTTCTTGGTTTGATTTATATGCTATGCTTGGGGTATTCTGGTAGGCCTTGTGCTTGGTGGCTTTCCTACCAGCACAGCTTCCTGATCATTCACCACAATTACAACACCGCCCCCTCCCTTCCATGCCCTCGCCGCTGATTATAACACCTCCCTGCCCGCACGTTCCCCAAGCGCTGGATTTTCCCCCGCCCTTCCATGGTTAATCGCAATAGTCCGCTCAGGTTATTATTATTATCACTATTTCCCCACCCTGCCTGGCCGCTTGTCGACGGTGTACTACTTGTGAGTGTGGGGGGTGATGATCAGGTTATGATTACAATTACATCATGCCCCTCAAAGGGGGGTCCCATAGTACAGAGCTCACCTAGGCTCCATGGGCAGATGGAGCAGGTTGAAGTTTTTCTGCCCGGAGGTTGGTACAGGTAATTGAAGCAGGGTAGAGTGATGCGACAAGAAAAGCAGGGTCTGTCATGCAGTGCTGAAGACGAGAAAAGCAGGGTGCAGCGAAGAAAGCATGTTGCAACCACCACCCCAAACCTAGACCTTGTCCTGTGATCTGATCTGATGGAGCCTAGGTCCATGGGCATGTGATC
This sequence comes from Pseudopediastrum boryanum, assembly GCA_963556185.1. Taxonomy (NCBI): domain Eukaryota; kingdom Viridiplantae; phylum Chlorophyta; class Chlorophyceae; order Sphaeropleales; family Hydrodictyaceae; genus Pseudopediastrum; species Pseudopediastrum boryanum. The sequence goes on along the minus strand of OY744497.1, from coordinate 4,262,657 downwards.
GTCTCAGCATCATGATCATCCACTGAATTGTGCACATGTCCCTTAAGTATGTGCAAGACGCGCTTTATTGATGTGAATAACCAGGGAGCATTGGAATATCTTTCTGTCAGATTGAACTACATGGTTATGTCCAAGATCTGATGGGTGTTAATGCTATGCTGTTACTGCTGCTGTATATCTGCAGTGAAGTACTTCCCTGGGGAGAAGCCCTGGAGCTTTGAGGGCAAGGCAGACATTGCAGTGCCATGCGCTACACAGGTACGACGATACGGCCTCGCTATCGCTATTGGTATTGTGGTTTAGCTCGTGCATTTACTCGTACCGGTACTTTTCAACACAGGTGAGCTTTTAGGGGCTAGGTGTGCAGTAGATGGGGTTGGGGATGAGTGGCAAGATTTCAGGGCTCCCAAGGGTTTGCGCTGGGGCCAAGACTGCAGGGGTGCTTAAGGTGAAGATGAGGCCTTAGAGGAGGCGTGGTGTCGTCGATTTGGATGCTGGGCAGCCTTTTGAAATGCTTAGGAGGGGCGTTCTGCAGTAGGTTAGATGTTGGTCTTGTATTTCTACGGTGCCGGTGTACTGTGGTAAACCTTTCAAGTATTGAAGATTCATATGTGCATGCATGGTCATAGTGTGTACGGGACGCGATAACTGTGTCCTTGTATCTGCTCGTTTCTTGGTACCAGATTACAATCGGGTTCAGGATCTAGGTGTAGGGTTTAGGGTACCACCACACAGGGCAATGGCAGAAGTTTGGAGGCACGTTGAATGTATTTGGGACCCCCATGACGTGTTAACCATGACAGCTGCGTCAGCAGGATGAGTCGTCCTTTGGGGGTACCAATACTAACTCCTTGGTGCCAGGTTACCCTAGGATTTAGGATCTAGGCTTAGGGTTTAGGGTACCACCCCACAGGGGCACCAACCTAACACCTTGTTTTCCGATGCCCTGCTCTGCAGAATGAGGTGGGCTACGATGATGCCGTGGCTCTAATCCAAGATCACATTAAAGTTTACGATCTAGGCTTAGGGTTTAGGGTTCCACCAAGCAAGGGCACCAGCACTAATCCTTTGTTTTTCCATGTCTCTTGTGCAGAATGAGGTAGATTATGATGATGCTGTGGCTCTGGTCCAACGTGGAGTGACCCTAGTGCTAGAGGGTGCTAACATGCCCACCACTAATGATGCCATCGGGTACCTTCATGATAAGGGAGCTATCCTTGCAGCCGCTAAGGCCTGTAATGCTGGTGGGGTGGCGGTTTCGGGGCTGGAGATGGCACAGAATGCTACCATGACCAATTGGAGCAAAGCGGAGGTGGACAGGAGACTAGAGGTGAGACCTGTAGCATTGAGTAGTTTTAGATGGGTTAGTGTCTATATATGTGATAGCGCACAAAAGTCAGCAAATCGTCTGGGGCCGGGCTCCTCCTTTGCTCACAAGTAGTGCACCGTCGACAAGAGGCCAGGCAGGGTGGGGAAATAATATACGGTATGTGATAGCACCTGCCCTTTGGGGGGGTGAGTCACTGGGGCTTGGCCTGTCGGAACCAGTGAGTGGGTGGGTGGGGCTGGGGATGGCGCATAACGCTACCATGACTACCTGGAGCAAAGAGGAGGTGGACAGGAGACTGGAGGTGAGGCTTACATGACTAAGTAATGGTAGAAAGTTCGTGATGTATGTGATAGCACCGGCCCTTGGGGGGATGAGTTAGGGGGGGCTTGGTGCGTGGGGACCAGTGAGTGAGTGGTTGGGGCTCAAGATGACGTAGAATGACCACCTGGAGCTATGAGGAGGTGGAAAGGAGACTGGGAGGTGAGAGACGGGACACTAGATGGGTTGATTTTGGGGGATAGAGCAGCTTTTATTGGTTGGATGTCTGGGTCTATGTGGTGGCACTTCCTTGGGGTAAGAGGTAATTGGAGCTGACTGGGTGGGGGCCAGGGGGGGGGGCAGGGTGGACTGATAATGGTGGGGCACACGATGGGTAGATGATGAGGATTGTTTAGAAGGTAGGATGGGCATTTAGTGAGGTTTTGTAAAGGTAGCACACCCGGGGTCCAACTCCGTGGTACTGAGAAACTGGAAGGGGGTGCAAGATGGCAGCTTGTTGCAAGGACCATTGGCTCAGCTGCAATTTGAGAGCGGTAACCATAGCGGTGGAAGTGCATACAGCAGGAGCGACAGCAGAAGCAGTGATCAGGAGCAGGGCGGGTCTTTCAGGGGGGTGGGGGGGCATTGATGGTGCTTAGGGCTTAGGGGCATTGATGGTGCTTAGGGCTTAGGGGCAAGGGATCGAGAAGCCAGCGGTAGGTAGGAGGAGCTGAGAATGGAAGGGGGCAATGGCGCCAACAGCTAGGGGGACTGTGGACGTCAGGGGCCAAGGGGGGCAACAGTTACCTACTGCAAGAAGCACTGTGTAAGGGGGCCAAGGGGGGCAACAGTTACCTACTGCAAGAAGCACTGTGTAAGGGGGCCAAGGGGGCAACAGTTACCTACTGCAAGAAGCACTTTGTAAGGGGGCCAAGGGGGGCAACAGTTACCTACTGCAAGAAGCACTGTGTAAGGGGGCCAAGGGGGGCAACAGTTACCTACTGCAAGCACTGTGTAAGGGGGCCAAGGGGGCAACAGTTACCTACTGCAAGAAGCACTGTGTAAGGGGGCCAAGGGGGGCAACAGTTACCTACTGCAAGAAGCACTGTGTAAGGGGGCCAAGGGGGGCAACAGTTACCTACTGCAAGCACTGTGTAAGGGGGCCAAGGGGGCAACAGTTACCTACTGCAAGAAGCACTGTGTAAGGGGGCCAAGGGGGGCAACAGTTACCTACTGCAAGAAGCACTGTGCAAGGGGGCCAAGGGGGGCAACAGTTACCTACTGCAAGAAGCACTGTGTAAGGGGGCCAAGGGGGCAACAGTTACCTACTGCAAGAAGCACTTTGTAAGGGGGCCAAGGGGGGCAACAGTTACCTACTGCAAGCACTGTGTAAGGGGGCCAAGGGGGCAACAGTTACCTACTGCAAGCACTGTGTAAGGGGGCCAAGGGGGCCAACAGTTACCTACTGCAAGAAGCACTGTGTAAAGTATCAAGTCAGAGAATCGGATAAGACAGTTCATGTATCTTAGGTAGTGGTTTAGTACTTCGATGAGAACAGGAATGCGAGGAGAAGGTCCTTGCAAGTGTGGTGTATGAATGTTAGTGGTGAGAGGCAACAGAGACTAGTATTGATGCCTTTCTCCCATCTTCAAAGTAGCGCTCTCATGGGCATTGTATGGTGTTCATGCACGCCCACAGTTGCAGCAGGGGGTGTGACACCTTCCGGAGCAAAATGCTCACTGAGGGCTGGTGGTGCTGCACAGTAATATTACATTTCAAGATATGCCATATCAATAAGTGCCATAGGCCCCGCACCACAAAGAACAGCGAGGTGGAACAGAATACGGATAGACTTCGGCATGTATGACAACATATGCCTAGACATGAGGTCCAGCAGCTAGGTCAAAAAAACCCAAAACCTCCACTGCCCCGATGTAATGCTGCACAGTAGACAGTCTGGTGGGCAGCAATGCAGATTGGGAGTACTGCCTAACACTTCCAGAATTGCAGGCATGTGATGCAGGAGGTTCGGAATAGGGAAGTATTTGCTGGCTCATTGGGCCTCATGTCGGTTTAAGATTGTTGTCCCTGTTTGGTGCACTGTCTTGAGAATGGCTTCTGATTGGTTCACGCTAAACTGGATGGCTTAAGATCATGATTGTAGGCTCAAGCCCGTGCCTTTCTGCATCTACCTGCCAAGTAGTGTGTATGCCTGGTTCTTGGACTGCTGGGCCGCATGGGTATCTGCTTCACCATATTCTTGCCTGTGATGATGCAATTCCTGCTGCTTCTCCCTGCTTTCATCTGCCTGCTACTGTAGGCTCGGCTCTGATACTGTGTGCACTTGCTAAGCTGCAGCTAGTGACCGCTGTCCTTCTCCTAGGTCCTGGCCACGCACATGTCAACATGCGGTGCGCCGCGAGTGATACTAGTTACATAGTTACATGTACACTCGCTCCACCATGAGCGGCGTACAGTTAAGGAAGTAGGCTTACTACAGTGAGAGTAACACTAGCTGTAGCACCAGCGCTGCAGCAGGCCCGGGAAAAGCTATCAAAACATTGGGTACCCGTTGACCGACGGACTAAGATTGGTGCCTTAACCCTGTGTAGCATCTGCACTGACAGATGGTCTTTACTGCCTCCTGTTTCTTTGCTGTTGATCTCAGGACATCATGGCCAGCATCTACAGGTCAGCGGCTGATGCTGCCAAGGAGTTTGGGGTCAGCTTGCAGGCTGGGGCTAACATTGCCGGCTTCCTCAAGATCGCAACGGCCATGCACGCTCAGGGCTGTGTTTGAAAGTGTGGCTATTGTAGCTGCAGGCCTTACCTTGGGATGTAGACTGGACCCAATGGTAGAGGCCACGAGGCCAGGTCTCCTGGCCTCAGTTGCCTCGCCCTCAACTTACGCAGGCTGGGACTGTCGAAGAGGCTATGCCTCTTCTTCAGTTACGCCACTAGCCTGGTGTAGTTCTGCTTCTTTTTCTGTAGAGGGGTGGTGGATGAGGATAGTACTGGGTTCGTTGGGGTTTAGGGTTTAGGGTTTTAGAGGCAGGTTGAGCTTTAGTTGAGTACACGCTGTAAGCATGGCCTCAGCTGACTGGTTCTTTTTTGCTTTAATGTATCTGAAGTTGCCGTGAAGACGATCAAAGGCGTAGTTCAGTTGTTGCAGCCAGTTGTATTAGTTTGTGGTGTAGAATGGACCAAGTTGGATGAAGATGCTGCTGTGCATGTCAAGTGCTTACAAGCTGCCTTGCCTTTGAGGTCTCTGAGGCACATGATGGGGAGTTGAGGACAGGTGGTTTTGCGTACCTTTTCACACAGTCAGGCTGTAGTCATGCATGGTGCTGGGTATGTGGGGTTTTTGCAGTTGTGACAGCTTTTTTATTGTGCAGTGTACCAAGGGCACGATTACAAAGCACTGTGGCAAACCTGGCAAGGGATGAATACCTGCAGTAGTTCCAGGTTTACCTTTGTAGATAACATGATGTGCCACCTCCTAGAAAGCATGTTGTTTCAGTTGGGATAGGGGATTTGCAAGGATGTTATCGTGCTGCATAGTTGTTACGTTGTCCTGGTAGGTTTTGAAAGGGGTGGATAGCTGAGTCCCATAAATGAGGCATCCTGTACGAGCAAAATATATGATGTTGAAAGTGTGCTGATGAAAGCGGACCCCCTCATGTGGGCTGAGGTTTGTGCCCAAGGTGGGTGGGGAGGGGTGAACTGTCTGCGGGGTTGCCTGGAAGGTAGCGGCATTTTGCCAAGCAGCCGGGCCCACAGCGGCTCTGGCTGCTATGGGCGTTTACATGTTGTTAATAAAGATCATAGCCCGAGGTCACCCTCCAGTATCCTCCAGTTTATGAGTGAAAGTATGATGTTACTGCTTTGTTGTCTGCGACACATGGATCGCATTCTGCGGTAGCTAGAAGCCTGATTCTGATCTGATCTGCATGCCTGATATACTGCGGCTTGCACTGCCCATTGTTGCACTGTACTTTGGACAGCTGGACTTCATGCGTTTGAGTGGCACGTTACAGTCTTACTGGTCAGGGATGTGTATGATTCTTTTTTACCGGATGCACGAGGAAATGTCTATTTTGTGCGGGTCACTGAGTTCTTTCAGGCCAAGTGTCTTCCATACAGCGGCTACTGCTATCATAGTTGTGAAAGTGCTGTTAAAGAGCTTTCAACGGCTTTGAACCAGCCATGTGTGAAATTGCTTTGGACCTTGCACGGACGGAAGAAGCACTTGGAACTATGAAAGCAGACACATTCTGGGCAGCAGTCTCGGAAGGTAGATGCTGCACGTTGTTCCACTTTGGAAGGGCTACTCAACTGTGTCAGTAAGTACTCTGCAGCCAGCTGGTGTGTGAAGTTGCTCTTTTCATGGCCAGTGGAAGCTGTTTGAGGACATACATCCTGGTTGTTCCATAACGTGTCGGGGGGTGGCAGGTTGTCGCAAGGGGGGTTTGGAGCCGCAGTGTACTCTATTGCCTCTGGTTTGACTTATGTAGGTTTAGCACCTTGACTTCTTATGTCGTAGTCCGTGCGTTCCATGTTGCCTTGCTGGATGGAACACCAAGGATCGCAGGAGATGTTTACGCGTTGCAATGATCATCATATGTATGTTTGTGCCAAGAGCATGCGGGTAGCAGCAAATTCATTCATGTTTGGTTGTGACTACATACGTGCTTGGTCGATCATAAAGGCAGGGTGCCAAGGCGCTCTTGGGCACTCGTTGAGCGTTCAGCTACAACTTATGCAGTCCCATGTGGACTTATGTGTGCTCTGTCGAAGGAGGGCCTGTGCATTGATGCTGTGAAAGGTCATGATCCTCTCTTATGTTTGTGTTGTATGGTATGCAGCTGAGCTTGTACTTGAATTACAGATTGAGCCCTGATGAGCAGACCAGGGGCATGTACTGGCTATTGTTGCAAAGATGGAACTGCCAAAGTATACATTCTTCCGACATTGGCATTGTTTCTTGTGTGCTGCTGGAATCATATCGTGGTTCAGTCACGTTGTAGTCAGCAGCATTATGATGCGGACTGTCTGTACTAACACATTACAAGGAAGCCCTGAATGATTGATGTTGCAAAGTTGCTTTGTGTCGGGTTGATACTTGATTTTTTCCGGATCGGTGATCTCTTTATGTCTGTTTTGCAGAGCAGGTGTATGCATATCATGCAGTGCAGCATGAGGGGGTTGCCGTAGGGAACAGTCCATGATGCAGGTGTCCTGGGAATCTGCAGATTGCACTATTCGTGCTAGTTCTAGCGCATAAGCGCGATGCATGCTGTCATGGTCATGTCTGGGTTGCTTTTGAGCAGCAGCTGAGATATATGCAGACGATTCCCTAGGCATGTTGTGGATGCTGTCTGGCATTAATCTGATTGGAGCAATTGGGTTGGATCGCTCACTGGTACTTGGGATTATGAAAGGGTTTGTCGCACATCAGGGATTCATGTGTTGAGTAATGCATAATGCCCCAAGGACCGTCCCGATCGTAGCAAAGAGCCCCGGGATTCATGTGTGTACGTGGGAAGACAGGGGGCATGTAACAGTATGTATGTGATGGTGTGGGGCGGGCTCCAGAGCAGCTTGCAGTGCTATACTAGATAGCTGTACTCGGACAGAAGGGGTGGCAGGTCCACAGTTGGTAGGACCTAGTGATGAGCAGGTCCTGTCGTGAACGTTTGAGACTCATCAATCATATTTGGCGGCTGCATTGAGGTTCAGCTGCTTCAACCTGTGTGAACAGCAAGGACTGAGTGTTTTGGCGCATCGTTGAAATCCTTGGGAGACCGATGTTTCTGGTATGAAGCTGTTGACCAGTTTCTTGTCAGTTGTGCGTGTGAATGTGATGTTTGTGCTGAAGCCTTCCCTGCGCACATCGTTGCCAGCTGTATTGTATGGTGCCTGGTTAGTCTGGTGATGTGAAATGCATAACTGCATGGTGTTGTGGATGTCAAGGCCAGAAGATTGTTGGGTCCTGTCTCCTGTGGTATAAGGAGCAGCATGTGGTGGCAGCAGCAAGCCAGACGGGGGAGAGAAATGTCGCCATCGTCATTACCCACGTGCTTACAGACAACGGCAGCGGCTCTCGAGCAGTCCGTCAGGGCTAGTGGCTTTGGTCTGTACGGCTCCATCCATATCGCTTGAATCTGGCTCAAAGAAAATCCTCCTTACATGACTTCATCCTGTTCATGAAAGCACACCTGGTTATTACCAGGTCAAGTGCATGGCCCGACTAGGACGCATGCGAGGGACCAAAACGGAAGAGCATGTGTCTGGTGAGACCTTCAAGGATTGAGCCTTTGCCAGTGAGTAAACGAACTTTAGCGCACCCTTTTGTGGGCTGCCTGGTCGTGACGGAGCCCGGACCTCATCTGGACTGGATGTAGAGGCATGCAGAACCCGTCCTCAGAGCCCGTGGCAGCTTGCCGCTTGCCATGGGGCAAAATGTGCCTGAGATGGGCTTGGAGATGGTAGATTTGGACGGTCAGGAGCCATGCAGCGCGCACGGGCACTAAAGATCAACGGTGGGCAGGGGTGTACTGCCGGCAGTACGCTGACTCGGCCATGTGCGCTAGCCATCAAGCACATGGGCGGGAGCTATCCTCACGCCGCCTCTTCATGTGCTCAGATCCTCCTACCTCTTTCTGAGATCTTAGTTAAACGTTTGAACAGCCAGCAGCAGGCGAGCACCGCATCTTTCACAGAGAGTCGTGTTCATGCACAATAGGCGTTTCGACGCTTGAAATTTTCTGTTTTGCTCGAGGGTGGTCTTGTCAAGGACTACCAGTAATATGAACGGTGCACAGGTAGCAAACGGAACTGTGAACGGTGCGGCTTCTCATGGAGCCTGCAAACCAGCCAAGGGAGCTGATGGGCACCTGAGCGTTGTTCAGGTGAGTGTGGTTGTAGGACCCTTGGTATGGCGACCCTGCTTCCTTCGAGCTAGCCTGTTTCATATGGAAGTACTAGCAATTGGTGCTGTGCTGCGCAATAGGCCAAGTCTTTTGCACCTTCATGAGCGTTGGGACGAGCGTTTATGACCAACTATGGCTTCCACCGTGTATCTGCAGGCTGTCCTTGAGAAAGTAAGGCGGCGCGACCCCGATCAGCAGGAGTTCCTACAGGCATGTGAGGAGGTTCTTACCAGTCTGGAGCCCGCCCTGGAGATGTACCCTCACCTTGCGAGCGTCCTTGAACGGATGACCGAGCCTGAACGCCAGATCATCTTCAGGTGCGCTCACATGAACCCTTTCCGTAGGAGCGTTACGTGTTGAGATTCATGGCATTGAAGTTCCTACTGCGTGACTGTCTGGATGCTTACAGCAGCATGCTATGTTTGGGACCAGTACCTGTACGCAGCTTGCATGATACCACTGTACCTGCATTGCTAAGGCCCTAATGTCAACCCCACAAGAATGACACCAACTCCACCTGGCGCAGCCAAATCAAATGGCATTGTCACCGCTGGGGTTGCTGTGTTGTGCCTTCGCCATGTTTGATGATGTCAGCAATTCAAGGGTCATCCTCATGTATCATTGCCCTCAGCGTCTGAGCCCCCTGTGCATCACCAAGGGATCGGGACGAGCACACTCAAGCTGCCCACCTACCAATGCCATTGTACGACAGCTTCTGATTCCGTACTCACTCGCCATGTTGCCCTCTTGCGTCCACAGCTCCTTCTGTGTCCGGGGTTTAGGGTCTTCTCCATGCAGACCTGCAGCTGCTAGGGTTTAGGGTCTTCTCCATGCAGGCCTGCAGCTGCTAGGGTTTAGGGTCTTCTCCATGCAGGCCTGCAGCTGCTAGGGTTTAGGGTCTTCTCCATGCAGGCCTGCAGCTGCTAGGGTTTAGGTTCTTCTCCATGCAGGCTGCAGCTGCTAGGGCAGGAATGCACAGCTGCAACTTGACAGCTTTGACAAATCTTGACATGATGCCCTTAGATCCCCACCTGCAAAGCAGTGTTCTTCTTGCTGACTGCATGTTTTTTCACCCGTTCCCCTCCCATGTGCTGCTTTCAGGGTGCCTTGGTTGGATGATAAGGGCAAGCAGCATGTGAACCGTGGCTTCCGTGTGCAGTTCAGCAGCGTCATTGGTCCTTACAAGGGCGGCCTGCGCTTCCATCCCTCTGTCAACCTCAGCATCATGAAGTTCCTGGGCTTTGAGCAGTGCTTCAAGAATGCTCTGACTACCCTGCCCATGGGCGGAGCTAAGGTGAGACCACCCTTGCGCTGTCAGCAAGGGAGCATGGTATCTGATGCTGTGATGTAAAATGTGAATGGTTCACCAGGGCGAGGGCTAGAGCTCCCGGGTAAGCAGCCCAAGCACTGAGATCGTTAGCATGTATTGGGGCTATGCTCCTTTGCCACTCTCTCTGCAGCAATGTGCTGCACTCACAGGCGTATGGTGGCAGTGGTTTTTTCAGGGTGTATCAGTGTGGCTGGTCCTGTTGTACCCTGGACTGAGATGGAGACTCCCATCCGCCCGTTGTGTGCCACCCGGGATGTATTATTACATTTCATGATATGCCATAGCAATAAGTGCCATAGGCCCCGCACCTCGAGCTGTCACAAGGAACAGCGAGGTGGAACAGGATGTACCCGGGATGTACACACGCAGGCTTTGTGTGTAGTCTTGTATGATGGTGGTCGTGACGGAAGCGTCATATGCGTCTGCTCTGGTTGCGAGCCTTTGTGACAGGAACGCGCGAGTCCATGTCCCAGGTGGCGTCCCAGGAGTTTGAGCTTGTCTTGTGCTGCTGTGTGCTGCAGGGTGGCAGTGACTTCAACCCCAAGGGCAAGTCAGATGCTGAGGTGATGCGATTCTGCCAGAGCTTCATGACAGAGCTAGCAAGGTGAGGGGGTGGGGGGGAAGTTTGGAGTCTGGCGATGCCTGTGTATGCATAGGGTGCCGAGGGGCTCTCAGAAGGGTTGGGCATGCGGTGTGATCTGGGATTGTGCAGAGAAGGTCTTTTATGCAGGGTACCTGTCTTGCAGCAGCTTTACTAGGACAGCAGCACTTTCGTGCTAGCAATAGAGGCGTGACTTCCCCTACTCGCACGACAAGTTTTCACTATGCATCCCAGCCTATCTTTTATCTTCATTCACCATTCATGTTATATATATCACGCGTGCAGGGGTGGTGCAGACTTTGTTCACAGTTTTAATGCATGCAGCATGGCAGTGCTTGGCGCCCTGGTGTCAGGGGATGGTTTCAAGACGGCTGAAGTGGCATGACCTGCAGGAGTAGAGTACTTGCCCACAATTTGGATAGGAAATTACAGTCTCCATTTTTCTGCATAGCGGAACCATCAAGTGATCACCTGAGACAATTAGGTTCTTGTGCTAACTGAAATAAACTGGGGTAAGAGGGAGTTGTTTCTGCAGCAGTAGAAAGGTATTGTGCTGAGTGAAACGAGCATGGAGCCAGGAGGAGCTGGAGATAGCTAGCACAACCACATGCCTATGGAGGGCACATGGAGCTTGCTCAAATCTGGGTAAATGCTCAAGTTGTGGGTTATGCTGCTTGCTGTCTCTTCGTTGCTGTGTGTGAGCCTCTGCCAGCTGAGGTCCTTCCTTTGTGGCTGTGTGCGCAGGCACATTGGCTTCCAGACAGATGTGCCTGCGGGTGACATTGGAGTGGGTGGTAGGGAGGTAAGCTGCCATGATGAACAAGCCATGCAGCGACCAAAGGTTACGTTGGTTTTGCGACCAGGTTTTGCAAGCAGATATCTGCAGGTCGTGGGTGAAAAGGAAGGTCATATGGTTTAGTATCTGCAGATGTGTGGTATGGTCAAACATAATTACAAGGACCAAAGCCCATGGTACCCTCTTCTAAAGCAATGTGGCGATCAGTGCACTCCCACCAGCGTATATGCAAACTTGTTTTTGGCTGGCTGTGCTGGCACGGGTATCTGGTTCCTGAATTTGGAGCTGACGAGCTTGTGGCCTCGGTTTCTGCAGATCGGGTATTTGTATGGGCAGTACAAGCGGCTCACCAACCAGTTCAACGGCACCCTCACTGGCAAGGGGTAAGCAGGCATGAATTGAAGAGCAAGGGTAGAAGCTAGTGGCCCAGGAGTATGGAGGGATGTCACTGGAATGCTGAGTGATGGGTTTTAGGCTGGGAAATGGGTGCAGATGATTCACCCTTCAATGGTGGTTAAGGTCTTGGGTGTTGGAGCCTGAATTGCATGAATGCAATGACAGTGCTAGGGTCACGAGCGTGTGTCTGTTTTAAGTATTGAATGATTGGAAGTGTAAATGGGCAGCAGGGAGAAAGCAGAATTCAATGCATTATCAGCTTAAACGGAGGGTACAAAACAACGGGCCATGTCGATGTAAGCAGAGGTGACGACACCCAATGCTTCAAGTTGTAAGTCTTTACAGCAGGGAAGCCCCTGTTGGTACGCGCCTGGTTACCGCTATGTTGGACAGGTGTATACCTGCCATTTGTCAATGTCGTGATTGGGTTCTTTGCACATTAACAGCCGAGACTGACATCTTTTCCGCATGGTTTTTGCTTGCTGCTGTAGGATGGAGTGGGGTGGCAGCAACATCCGTCCGGAGGCCACAGGCTATGGTGCTGTGTACTTCGGGAGGGAAATTCTCAAGGACCAGGGTCAGGATTACAAGGTGAGGCCAAGGGTTTGAGTTTTGGGTCTGCAGGGCTGATGTCTAAGGGTTTGGGGTCTAGGGTCTGCAGGGCTGAGATCTGGGGATCTAGTGTTTCAAGGGGTCTGCAGGGCTGAGATCTGGGGATCTAATGTTTCAAGCGGTCTGCAGGGCTGAGATCTGGGGATCTAATGTTTCAAGGGGTCTGCAGGGCTCAGATCTGGGGATCTAATGTTTCAAGGGGTCTGCAGGGCTCAGATCTGGGGACTTGGGCTTTGGGGTCTGCAGGAATGAGATCTGGGAATTTGGGGTTTAGGGTCTGCAGGGCTGAGATCTGGGGATTTGGGGTTCAGGGTCCGGGGGCCGGGGGGAGTTTAGGGTCTGCAGGTTTAGGATGAGAAGGGGTGGCTACTCAATGGGTGGCTACGATCTTGTTGTTTGCAAGGACCCTTGATGTGCGCCAAGGGCTTGGGTCCATGGTCTAGTGTGTGTGGAAGGCAGTAGAACTGGCTAAGTCTTTGGGGGAAGCGCTGCACCCTGCTGGAGATTCATTCAGTCTGCAAGTGCTTAGCAGTAGTTCAGAGCTGAGTGGAGGGAACTCTAGCGGAGCAAGGAGGGTAACATGATTGGTTAATGAAGAGAAGAGACGGGTTACAGTACAAGTGCTCCACGGATCAAGAGCGGTGCAATGATATGTACATGTTTCTTATACTGAGTGTGTAGCGGGTCGTTATTTGTAATCTGGGGTGAATGGGAGGCTGGTGTCTAGCGGTTAGCGTCGACAGGCAGAAGGTCAGCTGCAGGGCTCTTTGTCATGGTCGTGCAATGTTTTTGGACATTATGCATTACTCGACACCAAGTGTGTTGCTTCTACGTGCTCATATCCAGGGCAAGCGCTGCCTGGTGTCTGGCTCCGGCAATGTGGCGCAGTATGCTGCCCTAAAGCTGTTGAATCTGGCTGCAGTGCAAGGTAAAGCTTCTAACATTAAGTGTGTTGCTTCCATGTCCTTATGCACAGGGCAAGCGCTGCCTGGTGTCTGGTTCTGGCAATGTTGCGCAGTATGCTGCCCTGAAGCTGTTGGACCTGGGTGCAGTGGTGCTGACTCTGAGTGACTCCAATGGCTACCTGTATGAGCCCCAGGGGTTCAGCAGGGAGCAGGTCACACAGGTCATGGACATCAAGAACAACCAGAGGGGGACACTGGAGACTTACAAGTCAGACACAGGTGCGGGGAGTGTGGGATGGGTGTGGAATTTAGTCTTTAGAGGGATGCTTAAAGCTTGACTGGGCATTAGCCTATAGGTCACAAGGGACAGAGTTAGAATGTAAGCGTGGTGCTAGGTCAGCGTTGGCTGAATTGAGCCTCAATGCAGTGGACATTTCCGCCTGTGGGGTGCCCAAGATTTCAGAAATGTTGAAGTCCAGAAGGGGTTGTGGCATGGGAAGTTTGTTGTTACAAATCTGTGTTTAAGTCCTAATCAGCACAGCTACGTCATGCTTGCAGAACTGGCTGAGCTTCTCGTTGTTACTTGTTTACATGTTATGCTAGTTAGCCTGGGATGTTCCAGCACAAGCTATGCGGTTGTTCTCTGATCTTTGAACATGCCTGTGTGCAGAAGGGGATTTTTCCACTTTTTGGTGTATGCTTTGATGGGTGTTATTCATATTATTAGATTTCATGAAATGCATAGCAGAAAGTGCCATAGGCCCCGCACCTCAAGCCGTTCTGAATTAACAGCGAGGTGGAATGATGGGTGGTAATGCTATGCTGTTGCTGCTGCTGTGTATGTGCAGTGAAGTACTTCCCTGGGGAGAAGCCCTGGAGCTTTGAGGGCAAGGCAGACATTGCAGTTCCAAGCGCAACACAAGTGAGGGCCTAGGGTTTAGATGGGAATTGGGCTTGTTAGTGAGGTTCTAAAGCCTCAAGGATGGGGGGGGGGGGGGGCGGAGGTGTGCACAGCCCAGTCCATCCCTACGATGGCGAGTACAATTACTGCATGACACACGAAGTCCCCTCAGCATAGATAGGAAGGTGCTTCAGCATAGTTCAAACGCATTTCTAGTATCGGAATCGTGCCAGTTGACTGTGGTGATTATGAAGTACAGCTCATATGTGCATGCCATCGTGTGTATGTTTCCAAACAACTGTATGTGTTTGCCACTCGTGCATGGGTGCCTGTTTATGAGGCATGAGTCTGGGCTGTCAAAGTTTCTGACATTTAAGTGTGAATGCACCCAGGCAATCATTCTCTATCATACGGTATCCCTCCACTCCACCATGCCCATGTGTTTAACTGGTCAAAAGGGGGAGACCATCTGCTACATGGTTCACCATTGGCTTGCAAATGCTGTGGCCCAAACTGTGGCCCAAACTCCAACCACAGCTGCAGATGGCATGCACCCATTTTGTCTTGCCTTGAAAGTCTGTTAGACATTTGCACATCCCCAAAGCCCAATATGTACCAGCTGTCTGAGAGATACACACCAGCCCTTACTCTTTATTTGCTTGTCTGCTCTGCATTGCGCAGAATGAGGTAGATTATGATGATGCCGTGGCCCTGGTCGAGCGTGGAGTGACTCTAGTGCTAGAGGGTGCTAACATGCCCACCACCAGTGAGGCCATTGACTACCTCCACGACAAGGGAGCTATCCTTGCAGCTGCCAAGGCCTGTAATGCTGGTGGGGTGGCGGTGTCGGGGCTGGAGATGGCGCAGAACGCTACCATGACCACCTGGAGCCAAGATGAGGTGGACAAGAAACTGGAGGTGAGACTTACGACACTACATAGTTTTAGATATCTTGAGGGCACATCCTTTTGAACGAGATGTTCTCGTTTCCTATGTCCTGATTGTGTATGTTCACGTTTACAGAGAACACATCTTGTTCTCTATGTGGTAGCATTGGCCCTTGGGGGTATGAGTTAGAAGGGCTTGGTGCGTGGGGACCAGTGAGTGGGTGGGTGGGGCAATGATCTAGAATGCCACCATGACCACCTGGAGCGGAGATGAGATGGACATGAGAATGAGAGGGGAGACTAGTTGGGACACCAAGGAGTGTTAAACATGTAAGGTGGTAGAGCAGCTCTTGTTGTTGGATGTCAGGGTCTATGTGGTAGTATTGCCTTGGGGTAGGAGGTACTGGCTAGGTGGGAGCCAGTGAGTTAGGGGGTGGGTAGAAGGAGCTTGTCTTCCTTGCTTTGCTGTTACCAGTGACCTGGGTTGCATGGGTAGCTACTTCAAGTGTCCCTGCCTATCAAACAACTGCTGCTGCTTCTCCCTTGTCTTTTTTCTGCAGCTATAGGGTCGGCTCTTACACTATGTGCATCTGCTGGCTGCAGCTTTATTTTTTGTGCTTTCACAGCATCCCCACTGATAGCTGTGTCACGACTGGTGTGATATCCTTGCTGTTGATCTCAGGACATCATGGCCAGCATCTACAGGGCTGCAGCCGATGCTGCCAAGGAGTTTGGGGTCAGCTTGCAGGCCGGGGCAAACATTGCCAGCTTCCTCAAGATCGCAACTGCCATGCACGCTCAGGGGTGCGTCTGAAGATGTGGCTGAAGCTAGTTGCAGCACCTCGGAGATGGTCGAGGGGGTGAGTAAAGATGGTTCTGGGTGGGGAATTACACAGTGATGGAGGCAGGTTGGGGTGAAGTTTACTATACATGTACCCATGCTGTCTGCACTGCTTTTAGCTGACTGGTTCTTTTCTGCTTGGAATGTATGAGTAGTTGCTGGTACCACGATGAAATATGTAGCTCGGTTGTGGAGCTAGTGTTGTTTGATGCAATTTGGCTTTTGAGTAGAATGGAGGATTTCCATAAGGAAGCTGCTGTGCATGTCAAGTGCTTAAAAGCTGCCATGCCTTTGAGGTATGTCGAGCATATGACAGGAGGGTTCACAGCAGGTGGTTTGCCGCACGTTTTCACACAGTCAGGCTATAGCCATGCATGTTGCTGGTTATGCGGGGGTTCTGCAGCTCTTGTGACAGCTTTTTTTAAGGCAAGGGATGGATACCTGCAGTTTCAGGTAGTTACCCCTGTAGATAAGATGATGTGTCATTTCCTAGAATCAAAGCATGCCCTTTCAGTTGGGAAAGGGGCTTTATAAGGCTCTTACTGTGCTGCATAGTTGTCCTAGTGGGTTGCGTAAAAGGTGGATCAGCTGGGTCCCATAAATGAGGCATTCTGTACCAGCAAGATGTGTTTGATGTTGAAAGTGTGCTGATGAAGCGGGCCCCCTCATGTGGTTGAGGTGCTGTGTGGTCGGGGTGGGTGGGGTGAGGTGAATGGGCTGCGGGGTTGAATGGAAGGTAGCGCCGTTTAGCCAAGCAACAGGGCCCACAACGCCTCTGGCTGACTCTGGGTGTTTGTGATGTTGTCAGTAAACATTATCGCCCTAGGATACCTTCCAGCATTCTGCAGTGTACAATTGAA
The DNA here is from genome assembly GCA_963556185.1 of Pseudopediastrum boryanum. Lineage (NCBI taxonomy): Eukaryota > Viridiplantae > Chlorophyta > Chlorophyceae > Sphaeropleales > Hydrodictyaceae > Pseudopediastrum > Pseudopediastrum boryanum. The sequence continues at coordinate 4,246,008 of OY744497.1, read as the reverse complement.
GTTATGATATAACTGCTTTGATGTTTGCGGCACAAGCAACACATTCTGCGGCAGACAAAGTTGTCCTGATCTGCATGTCTGATGTACAATGGCTTGCAATGTTGTCCTTGAGCTGTTGCTCTGAACAGCTGGACTTCATGTTTTTCCGTGGCGCGTTACTGCTGTGGGATGTGCACATCTTTTTGCAGTGGATGTGTCGATTATTTGTGTCATCAAGATCTTTCAGGCCAAGTGTAGTGCAGGCAGCTGCTACTATCATTCTTGTGAAAATGTTGTCAAAGAGCTTTGAACCGGCCATGTGTGGGAATTCTTTGGACAATGCACGTACTCTCGCACGGAAGAAGCACTTGGAAGTGTGAAAGCAGCCAAATAGGGGCAGCAGTCTGAGGGGAGATGCTGTCGTTTGTTTCATTTTGGATGAGTCAGAAGTAGTCAGGGCTGGTGTGGAAAGTTGCTCTTTTCATGGCCCGTGGAAGCTGTTTCGAAAGCTGTTTTGAGGACATCCTGGGTGGCTTTGGAACGTGTCGGCGGGTGGCAGGTTTCTGTAAACGGGGTCGCAGGTCTGGAGTCTGATCATCAGGTGCAGCTGCTGCGTGCTAAGGGCATGCTTACAACAACATAGCATCAGTTATATGTGTGGTTGTGACTACGCGCTTTGGTCAATTGTTCGGGCAGGGTGCCAGCTGGCTGTTGGGCAGTCATTGGGCGTTCAGCTGCAACTTGTGCAGTCCTGTGTGGACAGATGTGTGCATCGTTGAAGGAGATCCCCGAGGGCTTGCCCATGATGGTGTGAGATGCCATTACCTTATCTTATGTTTGTTTTGGATGGGCTTGTACCCGAATTATTGTGTTTTGGATTGTATGTGGCTGGGCTCATTGTACCTGAATTACTGATTGAGCCCTGATGAGCAGACCAGGGGCATGTACTGGAGACTGGTGCAGAGATGGAAGTGGTGAATTATACATTCTCGCGAACAATAATGGCATTGTTTTTTGTGTGCTGCTGGGGTCATATTGTGGTGCAGGCACACCATAGTCAACAGCATTATGATGTGTGCCTGTGTGAACCCTGGTTGATTGGGGTTCCAAGAATACTTTGGGTCGGATTGTTACTGGATTCTTTGTTCAAGATTATCACTTTATGTCTACTTCAAGCAGGTGTATCCATATCACAGAGTGCAGCTTCAGGGGGGTGTCGTACGGAACAGTCTATGAAGCAGGTACTCTGGGACTGAATCTGCAGATTGCACTTTTCATGCTGGTTTCCATGTGTCATGGTCGTATCTTGCTTGCTTTTGAGCAGCAGATTTATGCAGACAATCCCTGGGCATGTGGTGGGTTCTGGCCGCCAATTAATTTGATTGGTGCTAATTGGATTGGATCGCTCAATGGATGGTACTTGGGATCTTGAAAGGGGTTGTCCTCACAGGGGTCCATGTTTGTACGTGGGAGGACATGGGGCATGTAACAGTGTTTGCATGCTGCTGTGGGGATTCAGAGCAGCTTGCAGTGCTATAGCTGTACTCGGACAGAATGAAGGGGTGACAGGTCCAGAGTTGGTAGGACCTAGTGATGAGCACTTCCTGTCGCGAACTTTTGAGACGGATCAATCATATTTAGCGGCTGCATTGAGGTTCAGCTGCTTCAGATAGACTGTGTGAACAGCAATGAAAGTGTTGGATCCTTGAAACCTTTGGGAGACCTGACTTTTCTATGAAGCTGGTGACTGGTTTCTTGTCAGTTGTCGGCATGAAGGTTATGTTTGTGCTGAAGCATCCCCTGCAGACATTGTCGACAGCTGTATTGTACGGTGGTTGCTCTGGTGACGTGAAATGTTTATATATATATCTGGTGACGTGGAATGTTTACTATATATCTCTGGTGTTGTTGATGTCAAGGGCCACAAGAGTGATGGGTCCTGTTTCCTGTGGTACTCTCTTTAGTAGGGGGCAGCATGTGGTGGTAGCAGCAAGTCAGACTAGGCAAAGGGAAGTCACCATCTTCATCATCCACGTCCTTACAGTTACAGCAGGGCTCTCGAGCATTCCGTCAGGGCTAGTGCCGTGGCTTGGGTCGGTACGGCTCCATCCATATCGGTTTTTCAAAGAAAATACTCCTTACATGACTTCATCCTGTTTATGAAAACATGTGCCTCAGCAAAAGCAGACAGTCACGGTGTTTTGCACGCTTCCACTGTATGCACATAACCCACGCATCATATAAAGAGTTAAATATTGTCTATTAAGGCATTTCTGAACCAGCCGGTCAATTCGCCCATCTCATCCATCGGCGGCCGTTCTCAGCGAGGGTATCCTTCGAACGTACGCAAAGCTTGGGATGGCGAAGTACACGTCTCTAAATGCAATGGCAGGCAGTCGCCTCCCCATTGCTGGCCGGCTCGCCGGTCCAATGATGTGACGCCGTGACGGCTCCCTTGCTGACGTGGCACCAACCGCTTCCGAGGGCGTGTGTCAGAGGCCAGACCGAGCGAGCAGCAGTTCTCCAGACTGACCTCCTTGATGAATCACACACACAACTCCAAGCGCTAGCTTTCAATACACATCTGCTTGCCCTGACTGTCCTGTCCCCACGGTGCACGACACCGTCAAGGTTGAAACCATCAGAGTTTGGTGCTACCAAGCTTGGCACACTATAGACTCTAGCTTGTAAATTTTCCCAACCAGTAGTTTCCCTTGGTCGAAGAACTAGTTAAACCTTTTCATCAGGCACTAGGCACAACCTCAGTCCACTTCACAGTGCCCCAAGATCTGGTGGAGCTGCTCCAGTGCCTGTCCCTGCCCTGTCTTCACGGAGGGAGGCCCATAACCTAAAGCATACAATCCTCTGTAACGTATCATGGAAGCGCCCAACCAGGGGCTCAGCTCTAATAAGGTTCCCCCAAACCTTGCTTCCGCCCCAGCCTGCAGCAGCGGCCCTGAGGACGAGGTGCACCCTGCTGTCGAGGCCCTTCGTAATGGAACCCTCGGGTTGGCCTTCAGCGGGGGAGGCTTCATGTTCGTGTACTTCGTGGGCGTCTTGAAGGCTCTGCAAGACATGGGGCTCATCGTGGCTGGCAAGACCAAGTGTGCTGGGGCATCTGCTGGAGCTCTGGCTTGTACCTCATGGGCTTCAGGTACAGTTTTAAGCCACGTCAACCTCCCCCTGGTTGAACGAGGTTGGAGATAGAGTGCACTGCGGAGTCACATGATGAAGCTGGGCCCAACTCTTGTACTGCGTTGAAAGCATGTGCTAGCTGCTGCTCCTGCTGCTAAAGCTGCTGCTGCTGCTGCTGCTGCTGCTGCTGCTACTCCCACGAGTGTTTCTGGGTGCTGCTGTTGCAGTCCGCTTTGCGCCTTGATTGCTAGACCATCAGCAGCAGTGCAGAACTGTATAGCTTGCCGCCACAGCAGGCCAATGCAATAGCAGCAGCAGGCAGGCAGGGGTTGGCATTTGCAACACTCTTGTCTGCTGCCTGTAGCCATTTCCAATTCTAACGCTGAAAATAGTCCTGAATTTTTTGCTGCCAGACCAGTAAGCTATACAGTCTTACTCTGCACAGCTTGGAATAATGAAATACCTCCCCATTTCAAACATTCGCACACTTCACCTGCCTGTAGCCTTAACTGAAAGTAGCTGCTTGCCACTGAAAACCATGCTCCCCTGCTCCCCTCCCCCCCAGGTCTCCCTATACAAGTGCTTCTGGAGACTGCCTTGGGCACAGCAGCTGTGTTCCAACAAGCAGAGGCCGCTGCATCTGCTGCTGCTGCCCAGGAGGTGCCTTCATCTGAGGACCAATCTGCTGATACCGAGCTCCCTGCTGACAGCTTACTGCCCCCACCTCCTGCTGCTGCTGGAGACTTCTCCTTGGACAAGGTAAAGTTATGTGAATGGACGCTGGGCATTAGGGTTTAGCCGGGTTTAGGGTTACCTTGCCTTTAGGGTTTGGGATAAACATTAACCCTAGTTCAACTACCAGTACACGTGGTGCAGTTCTCCCACACTTGGGCAAGGTACTGATTTACTGCCCGTGCTAGAGCATCGCAGCAGACAAGCTCTTTTAGATGCCAGTAGTTGTCTCCCTCTTTCTAGCGGATATGAGATAGGTCATAGTACAGCAGTTGGGTCGTGCAGCACCCGCCAAGAAAATCCAATTCGTTTGTTAGTGTGTCGGAGGGAGAGACCGAGACTGACAGCCAAGATCACAAAAGTGTGTACCTTTGGTGGGGCTGCAGAGTGGCCTGCAGAGTGACTGCGTGCCTTGTGCAGATGCAATGCAGCCCCTCTGCTGCATTTAAAACAAATAAATAAATACATGCAGCACCTCTGCGCTTTCCCATGCTCGTTAGTGCCGCGTCCCGGCCCTCTAGCAAACAGCTAGTGTGTCTAATTGTGTGCATGTAGATTGTGGGCAGTACAGTGGAAGATTTGCTGTGTTTTTTGGCACAGACTGTAGGGACTCGTAAACTGCATGAAGCCTTATGTTAACCCCCTCTCTTCTTTTCAAGCGGATCTCCCCTGCAACTGCCTGACATTTACTTGAGTGTCTGCAGATGTTCTATGTTTACAACTGGATACCACTGTTACTATCAGGAATAAGGATTATGCATATAACACAATTTGGTGGGTTTGCCCATCCCTGATATGTGGCACTGCCAAATGAGACGTTGGTCCCCCATCCAACACGATTTTTTCTCCTGTCACATCAGATACTTGCTTATAAACAGATATGATTCAAGCTGACACCTCCTTGCCTGTTGTTCCCCGCTCCTATCTTCCTCCAGTCTCTTCGCCAGGTCTTAATGAAGATGCTGCCTGACAATGCCCACGAGAGCTGCAGCGGCAAAGTCCATGTGGCCATCACCGTCCCACCTTCAATCCCTTCTTCCAACAACAACAACAACAACAGCAACAACAACAACAATGCCACCACCACCTCCTCCTCCTCCGAGCACAGCAGCAGCAATCGTGTGGTTCCCTTGACAGCCAGCACTTCTGGCGCTGCTGCTGAAGCTGTTCATTCAGGTGATGTGTTAGCATCTGCTACTGGTGTGGACGCTGCGGTGCTGGCGGCGTTCCCTCGGGGAAAGCCCATGATGGTTTCGGAGTTCACTTCCAAGGAGGATTTGGTGTCAGCTGTGGCGGCGTCTTCTTTCATACCCTTCTGGTCAGATCAGAAGCCAGTGGTGGAGTTCAGGTAGGTGGGGAGTTGGTTTGGGGGAGTATTGCTGGGTGAGGGTTTAGGGTTGGGGTTTAGGGGTGTCTAGAGGGTTTTGGGGTGGTTTGGAGAGAACAGGAGGAGTGTTTGTGTAACATGGCAGGGTGAAGGACCAGGAGGAAGCGGTGCGAGTGAGGACTGTATTAGGTGGAAGGGTGAGTGGGAGCAGGGGTATGGGGAAGAGCTGTTACCGCTGCTACTGCTCCTACTGCTGCTGCTACTTTCACGGCTGCTCAGAAGCAGCTACTGCTACTGCTACTGCTACTTGCACTCTTGCTCACAACCAGCTGCTGCTACTGCTGCTGCTAGTGGCCTGAATTGCCCCTGCTCAATATGTTTACTTACTGCTGCTACCATCCCTGCTTCTGGATTGAAAGCCTGCTGGTCCTGCTGCAGTTGCCGGCCTATGCTACTAAGTCTAATTCCTGGTACTGCTGTTAGCACTCCTTCATATTTGTAAGTATATTGTAGCGTCCGCTGCTGCTGCTGACCCTGCTGTTGCTAGGTACGCATCTATCTGGTCAGCTGCCACTGCTGCTGCTAACCTGAATCTTGCGCCCCCCCCCCCTCCTCCTGTTACTGTTGCAGAGGTTCCCCTGCTTGGGATGGTGGCTTCACCTCCCCCTTGCCCCTACCTCAGCCACCCTATGACTACTGCATTGAGATAGCTGCATGCCCTGTGAAGCCCCTCATGCAAAACACTACGGCACCATCATGGTCATCCTTAACAGCCAGCGGACGTGATGATAAGGCTACTACAGCCAGTGCTAGTACCGCTGCTGCTACTGCCGTCGCGGTTGGTAAGGGAGAGTTTGGGGCTGATAAGGGAGAGCTTGCTCCTGCTGGTGCTTCTACTACTAGTGGTGGTGGTGGTGGTGGAGATGAGGGAGGCTCGGCTGATGTAAGCAAGAAAGGAAGTAAGGAGCAGCAGGGTGGAGACAAGGCAGTACACAAGAGCCCCTTCTCCTCTGCTCCACCTTCAACAGAAAGCTTCCTGGCTGCTGCTGATGGTAGTGGTGGTGGTGGTGCTAGTAAGCCTCCTACCGGCCCATTAGCGGCAGCGGCACAGACCAGCCGGGCACCCTCTCTTCCTATTTCCCGCAAAGACAGCACAGCAGCAGCAGAGGCGGCTATCATGGCAGAGCAAAGGGCAGTGGCGGCCCTGAATGCAGAATGGACAGCTGCAGGTCTCATCCGGAGGAGGAGCAGCATGCTGCCAAGAGGGGGCTCTGCTGGGGAGCTGGGTGGGGCCTCAGGGGGGTTAGGGTATGAGGCACTCGGAACTACTACTGCTAGCGGAGCCCCTCCTGCTACTGCAGAAGAGACTGTACCGCTACTAATGAAACCGGGGGAGGGTCAGAGCACTGGTAGTAACGGTAGTGCTGCTGCTGGTGCTGGTAGTGGTGGTACGGGTAAGAATGCAGCCCCGGACCTGTCGGGAGCAGAAGGCGTTAAGGACGGAAAGCAGCAGGAGGAGCAGCAGGTGCCCATCGAGGCCTTCAACAACTTGACCTTTGCAGATGCAGCATCAGCAAGCCCAGACCTCACCGAGATGGGCAGCACTATGGCGCCCATCAACCCCCATGGAGTGGACATTGCGCCGGATCTCTTTGGCAACTCCAAGTGGAGCGATGAGGAGATCTTGATGTTTGCTGTGGCGCCACCGTCTCGGGAGGTGCTGATGGAGCTGTTCCATCAGGGGGTGGCAGATGCTAAGGCGTGGGCAGTGGGGGTACCGGGGCTAATGGAGGCGGTGATGAGGAAAGGGGGGGTGGAGCCGGTGGTGTTGGGGTCTGCAGGATGGGTGAAGGACGTGCAACTCAAGGCAGTGGGTTTGTAGGGGTGCTGATCAGGGGCGCATGTTGGGTGGCAGTGGGCTTTGTGATAAGATTTGTTGGCACACTAGCTTAAGCAACATACAGCGAAGGCGTGGGCTGCCGGGTTGCCGGGGCTGATGGAGGCGGCGATGGGGGACCGGGGGGGGGGGGTACAGCCTGTGGTGTTGGGGTCTGCAGCTCGGGGTGAAGGACTTGCAACTTAAGGCAGTGGGTGTGTTGGAGTGCTGAACCAGGGTCTGAGCATGCAGAGGGAGTTTTGTGCAATAGTGGGTGTCTGGCCCTATGTCCTAATCAGTTATGTAGACTCAATCTACCAAATGACAGGTGTCAATGCGTGGGCAGTTGGGGTACTAGGGCTGATCAAGGTTGTGATAAAGCGATGGATGAGTAGAGCAAAAAGTTGTGGGGTTGTAGCTTGGGAGAATGAGGACTTCAAGGCTGTGAATGTGTAGGGTGAGTGCTGATCCAGGGTCTCAGCGTGCACCTGTAGGCTTTGTCTATTGTGGCGGGTGGGATCTGGTATGTCCCAGCATGTGTCGTAGTGCGGAGGTTTTCAGATGGCAATAGCTGTGCCCCATGTAACTGGGGCTTATGGGAACTTAGTGGTAGCCGGTGAGAGCAGATATGTTTACAAATGGGGACAGCTTCTGCATTTGTGGGTTACAACGGCGGTGTGTTTAAATCCCGTCTGGGCATCTATAACTGAGTACGGTAAGTTGGGCCGTTGGGGTTGGCGCCAGGGGTTACCTAAGGGCGTGGGTGCCGGGCAGCAGCCCAGATGGTGACAATGATGCAGGCCTTTTGGATGGTAGATGCTCAAATACGGCAGCTGGGTAACACCAGGGCTGATAGCGGAGTGGGTAGCGAGGCAGTAGGGGGTGATGGGGTAAAGCGTTGAGAGGCTTTGGGGTAAGGGCTGTTGTATACCGTGTAGGAATGCGTCTCATTCCTTCCCAGATACACAGCCCTATTACCCAAGGTCTCGACTTCTAGAGGATACTGTGAGGCCACCCAGGGTGTCAGCTTGCAGCGGTGTTGCTGTAGGGGTGATGTGAGTGGTGGTGGCAGGGGGTGCTCGCAGACTAAATACAGCAGCTGGTCCTCAGTTACTGCAAAACCTAGAGGTAAGGTGAAGTATGTGAAAAGAACATAAGGGCTTGGAGGATCATGGGTGGGTGGATTCCAGGGGTATGGATAATGGCCTGCTGGAGATTGTTAGTCTATGGCATATAGTGCCTAGGGAGGGGCTTAGGTCTCGGCTTCTGCATCTTGTGGTCTGGGGTTTGAGTCTAGTGATGGTGCTCAACAGCAGAACCTTGAACGGGCTCATATTGCTTGCTAAGGCTACTGTGGCTTGGAAGAAAGAGGGTAAAGACTAAGGCTCTGATGTTTTAATGTAAGTGTTTGCGCTTTAGGGTGCAAGTACATTCAATTGAGTCCGCCAGTGGTTCACCCATGTGAAGGCCCACATGTGCCTGATGGGTGAAGCGGAGAATTGAAGTATTAGGATGGATCTGTGAAGACTGTGGGGAGGCACTTGCAGCAGGGCCCATGGCATTTTCAGGACCTCAAAGCTGCTAGTAGTGGTGTTCATAGCAGATAGTAGGTTGGAGGGGCTTAGATAGGAGGCTAGAGTAAGCAGATGCCAGTAGTAGGGTAGAGAACTACTGGGCTAGGGACCTATCCACCTCCCGCTTTCCCACTTACAGTGGGGAGTGGGTGCTGTAGGTCTCTTCAGGTTGAGTTCTCTACCATGGTGGTGTCAGATTGATAGCATTGAAGCATGGAAGAAGGCCACATGGACATAGGAGGTTGATCAGTCGGCATTTGCTTCCATGGTTACATGGTTACATCTACGCACACACCATTTGTGGCGTAAAATTAAGGAAGTAAGCCTACTTAATGAGGACCACCTACCCCAGAGTACACTTCCATGGTTTGAAAGCGCAACTCTCTGGACATAGAGCAATGATTGGTAGCCCTAAAAAACAACCTGAATGCAGGGGCCATTTAAGAGCGCTGGGGTGCAGCAGCCATAGGCTGCTGTAGTAGCATTCTTTTTACCACCTGCCTCCTGTTGAGGCCTTCAATTGCAGCCAGATAAGCCAACACTAGTACAACTTCTGAGACTAAGTGATATGTCTGGCTGGTGATGATGCACCAGGCTGATGGAACACCTCATGCTGTGGTGCAAAGCTAGCTGTCTGTGGTATCCTGCTGACGCATGGAGCTAATTTGGGGTGGCCAAACATGCAGAAGCAGAAGCTTGAGCCGGTACCTTCAGCAGCCAATGTGTGCTTACTGGGGTTTGCTCACTCAACATGTTCTAACATGAGATATAACTGGAGGGAATGGTAAACCAGCAGGGGAGGATAAAGTGGAGAGGATAAACTGGCCTTACCGGCATTGCGATATCCAGCACACTGCCAAACTCTCCTGCCGCCCTCATCTTCAGGCTACTCCTCTTTACCCCTGCACAGCATGGTCCATTCGCTACTCCCCAACTTTAATTGGTCCATACACTACTCCCTAAAGGTACTGTCTGCTTCACTGGGTGGGAGGAGGACGGAGATGATGGTTGAAATTTGATGGCTGTATCTCCTCTTGTAGGCAGACATGCATGCAACGCTAGGTGGCTGTCATCAGGCAGATGCTTGTACCTGCTTGTCAGGTGCGCATGTCAAATGTCTCCCCGAAGCTGCCTTAATGGTTGCTCAGGTGTGAATACATGTGTCCATGACAAGCAAGTCAGGTAATAATATTCGGGAGATACCTACGGAGGCGTTCTGCTGTCCTCCATATGGGCAACCAAATGGCCAGTGAGTAGGCAGATCCAGTTTCTGCATGGTTACGTGTCGGCTGCTAGGATGACCACCTGCGAGTGCTGTGGTGAAGCAGCATGCTTGTTGAAAAAGGCAACAATATGGCAACAATAGGCAACAATATGGCAACAGCTGGGCATTGATTAAGCCTTCAACTGCATGTCACACTCCTTTGTAACATAAATTATCTTGGGAGGAGGCAATGCATATTGTTGTATTGGGGGTTGGGATATATATCGAGTCGTTTTACTGAAGCTTATGGGTACCATAGGTGCAGTAAGATGGCTTGGACTGCTTGTAGACAGCAACAGCTGTAGCATACCGTACATTTAATAAGTCCGAGACTTAGCATGGACTAAGCAAGGCCAATGACAGTACAAGCAAGGGGTAGAAGCCCTTGATTGCCTCATCTCTGTGGTGCTGGCCAGTGTCATTTTGCCCCCTTGCAAAGCCGACCTGGCTCAAGGGTGGGGTAGGGAGGGGAGAGGGACATACGAAGTTATCATTGGGAGCAGGGTTTAGGGACTAGACCAGGGAAGAGGGTTCTCTGCCTAGGGTTTAGGGTGCATCCTGCATGCTCCCGCCAGTAGGGCTCTGTCAGGTAGTTACATTGTTACATCTACGCTCGCTCCACCATGAGCGGCGTACAGTTAAGGAAGTAGGCTTACTACAGTGAGGGCACCCGCCTCCTGAACACGACCAATATGTCCTGGCTCTTCATATCACCACCTCCATCCCATCCACCTCACTTTTCAACTCCTACACCATGTCCTCCCAGAAGGGGTGGCCTCGCCTGCCCTACCCTTCTCCACGCTTCTGTGCCCTCCTAGCTGCCCCGCCCTGATCCCTCTCATCCCCCCAGCCCCCCACCCTAGGCTCACCCCCCCACCCAGATTGAGATGCCCCTCCACCGGTTCCCTGTTTTCAGACGTATTGACCTGTTTCTTCCTGATACTTTCCTGTCGTGCTTTCCAAATTTCATGGAGACTTTGAATGGCGTGCCTTTGCAATTTGTGTATGCAGCTTCGTAACAGGTTCCCTTTCACTCCGAGGGACTCCAACTGCCTCACCGTAGCTTCTGCATACACCGCTCCTGCAACTCCCAGGATGATGGGCTTCCTTTCTATAACGGCTGAGGGGTGCCGTTGTCGCAGTATCTCATATAAAATCTCATGCTGTTGATATGGATCTTGGTATGTCCTGCTGGGATCAGTGTCCCTTGTGTACTTGACTTCAATAAGCGTAATTTGAGCCTGAGATGTCATCCATTGACCCTCTGGGGTCCTCTTAACCGACTTGCGTCGATATAGGACAATGTCGGGCCGAGAGCCGGCTGCTTTCAACTGTGCTTTGGACAGCAGATCGGACGGGATGTTACCGACTGTCTTGTGCAGGTGCGCTGCACCTGAACGCGCCCATTTGGCAGCGTTGCCACCGTCATTGGAAACAATGCTATCAGCCCCGCGGTCGCCACTCGCGATAGCCTTGGTGATGATGCGCACTGCTGTGTTGTGTTTGTCTTGCACCATGGGCATGATTCCGGGGCACCACGCGACTGCATGGTGTCCACTATCTGGATGCTTGTTGCAGCAGGGGCATATGTCACTCTTCCTTTTCTTGTACTTTTTGAGATTTTTTGCTGTGGGAAGTTGGCCTGTCAGGTATTTTATCCGTGTGTTTTTCATTCCTTCTGTCACCCCTGCAATGGTCGTCCAACTGTCAATGTATGGCCTGGCCATGTCTGGCAGCGTTCTCATCATGGCTTGATAGTAAATTGTATCGGTCTTGGCTGTCCCAAGTCTCAGCTCTTTTACTTGAACTCTGTTGGTGAGAGCATCTTCTGAGTTCTCCACATGCTGCCATCTCTCTCTCAGGCCATTAGCGCTGTTTTCATCCTCCTCCCAAACTTTCTGCATGGGCCACGCTTGGTAGGGCCTGTGGTTACTCTCAACGTGAGACATGTCCATGTCTGCTCGCCCGGTACTTGCCACAGTTGTAGCAATGTCGTCTGCAAATTCATTGCCGCAGATGCCTGCATGCCCCCGGACCTTGATCAGCTGCACCTCTCCCTCCAATGTCATTATTGCTGTTTTTATCGATTCAAGCAGATGTTTGTGTCGGTGATACCGGACCTGAGCGGGGTAGTACATAACAGCTCGAATTGCTTGCACTGAATTGACACTGTCTGTCATGATGCTTGAGTATCCTTGCTGCAGGGCACCAAGGATACCCACCAATTCTGCGCGGTATGGGGTATTGTGCCTTGTTGGTGCTGTTGATTGGATCCCTATGCACTGCCCTTCCTCAGTGTCTGTCTTTGCTGGGACGTAAATGCCGGACCCAAGTTGAACCGTCTGTCTGCCGTTTGGCCCAATGTCTATCTTACGTTGGCTGCCATCAGTGTACACCATGCTTCGCCAGTCATACTTTAGTGGGAGGAGCTGGTTCAGCTGGAGCTGTTCTGTCAGGTACCTCCCGGGGGGGATGGTCAACGCGCCTTTGACCAGCATGAATACCTTCAAAACGTTATCTGCAGGCAGGGATGCTATCTGCGAGGGCTTGAAAAGGCGTCTCTGAGGACCTGTAGTTACGAAAGAAGCAATAGAGGCAGCTGGGTGTGTTAGTGCTGGCAGGCAGCAGCAGCCGTGGTCACCTGATTCCCGGTAACTAGCCCATCCATGAACAGCTGCCACTTGTTGACGTCTGACATACCAGCCAGGTACGATAAGAGTTTACTTCAGACAGTAGTCTGCTTCTGATTTCTCATCGCTGGGCTGGTATACATAAAAACAGAAGGTCGCACCGATGCAGTGTGAGCTTGCTGTCTGTGGTTTCATGTCAAACAGTGGCTTTCCCTTTTGGCATGGCCAAAGGGTTATGCTGCTTGAGCCGGTACTTTTGGCTGACCAAACTATGCTTTGTTTGTGGTGCTGTTCACTGAAAGATAAGAGATTGAGAGATAAGGGGAGGGACCAAAAGGAGTAGCAGGAGGGGTGTGAATGTGCTGCCCCCATCAGAGAGGGTCCCATGGAGGTAGGATGGAATGCACCACGTGTGTTAGCCTATCCCGCCCGTCTTGTGGGTCTAGTTGGTTTACGGAGGAAGCGGTGGCTTCCTTCTATTCACAACTACTTTAAATACCAACAAGTAGCTGTCTGTTGGTTCTGGCTCATATCTGCCAGTCACCGCTTTGGTGTGGCCAAAGACCTGTCTGGATGAGCCGGTGCCTTCAGCAGCCAACTTGTGCGGATCTTTGGGCTTTACAAACTGGATGTACCGAGCTTGAGATAAGAGTGCAAAGACCAAACAGAAGAGCAGGAGAGGGAAGACCGTCTTGACTAAAAAAGTGGGTCCCATTGGGATTTTCAGAGCACTCCCATCTCCTTCCTGCCTGCTGTTTTTTACCTAGCTGCACAGCACTCACCATTAACCAGATACTTCCTTGTTGAGTTGCTGGCTCTAAATGTATTGCGTGTACCTGCTTGTCACTGGTGCATTAGTGCCCTTCAGCTGGCTCTATGTGCACATGACAAACGGGATTGGCAACACTGAGACGGAAGCAGACACGTTGTTTTAAAAGCAGCCATACAGGCATGGATTTCTCGGCTGCCAAGGTTGACATGGCATTGTTACTGGACCTGCGATGCGGGTCTCACTGCAAGGGTTTGTAGTCTGGCAGAGAGCTGCACCAGCAGCTGCAGCATGCGAGTGCAGGCTGAGCATGGGCTGAGCAGGGCCATTCACAATAAGCCTTATCGTGCCCCTGAGGGGCAGAAGCACTTGCCTCATCCCTGACCCATGCCTGTCTCCCCCGCAAACCAGCCTCAAGGCGGTGGGGCAGGGCCCGGTGACAGGATTGTCACATTCAAGGATAGTTGCGTTAAAATATCATCAATGGGAGCAGGGTTCACGATTAGATTAGGGTTACAATTCAGTACGGGTCCAGTGTATGGGGTTTAGGGTGCAACTTGCTCCAAAACAGCCATGTTGTGTATCTCTTGAGATTGGAAGTCGAGTGCTGTGGAGGTTACCAGGATTATCCTAACCATAAACCCTAACCTTGAACCAGGAGTAGAACCTAAACCCTAAACCCTAAAACAGTGTCATACAGCATCTATACTTGGTGGATGCTGAAGAAGATAGAATTACTCTACTTGATGAAGGAGCTTGAATAACAAGGGTTTGTCACATTAATAATCCGCTGCATGCTCTGGGCAGAGCAGAAAGCCCTTTGGCTAGGACAGACAGCGGCCTATTTGATCGAGGCGCAACATGCTTATGGCACTACTAGCAGCAAGCAGTCGCAGCTGTTCTACAGTTTTATTCGGCCTGGTTTTGGTTAAAATTGGTTTGTTTGTTTGGTCACATTATAAGGTGCCGCCTCCTCTTTGACATGAGGGGTGGTATTTGCCTTCTCATGGCATCAGACACTGCACACAGATACATAGCCTGCCTCCCCCCCCCCCCCCCAAGTACTTATTCTCGTGCTTGTGCTGCTAGAATTCACCATCCAGCTGAAGGCAGGCATTGGCATATATCTTTCATGCTTTTAATGAAAATTCATCAATTTGATGGGCCCCACTGTACAGTCAGAAACAGCAGGTTCATAGCGCGGCAATAGATTGTGTTGCAGACGGTAGCAGCAGCAGCGGCAGCAGCAACTCAACCACTCAGGTAATGCACATGCCAATATTCACCAATTTCAATGTATGAAATACAACCACATGCCCCAGGGGCGCAATGTGAGTGCCCCGAATTCAATCTCCTCCCATCAGCAGCGCATTGTTGAATATCATTTCATAGCTGTCGACTGCTGCTAATCTGCTGATACTTCTGCTGATGGATGTGGCTGCATCGGCGGGAGGCACTGGGTAACATACTTGCAAGCTGCTCTTGCTCTGATGTACTGAAGCCTCCCCCTTAATTAAGCTGATAATGGCGCGCGCGCTTGTGATGGCACTGCTGCTGCAGTTTGCCATTGCTTGCAACCGTGCAGTTCGCTCGGAGGGTGCTGCGGGTGAGTTCTCAAAGGGAAGCCTTGCATGTGGATACTATAGGCTAAGAAACAAATGTAATTAACGCTTATGTCTTATTGCGGCTGATTGAGGCTGAAAGTTAGTGCGCAAGCTTTGATGGAGGAGCCGATGCGGAGTGACACCGCATCTGGTGCCGAGATGTGGTACGTCTAGCAGCATCTCATAACCTGTTGTCCCGGACGTTCCAATAGCTGCGGCGTTACTGCGGGCTGCCTGCTAAATGTGCTTATATCGCGGCTGCCTGAACGCTGTCGCGTGGAGTCCGTGTATCATTGTCGTAACTTTCCGTCAGCGTGTTTCATAAGCCCCTCAACAAATTCGGGGCAATTATATGTCCTGCCCAAAGAGGGGCAGAACATTGGTCTGCAGGATGGAGTGAAATCCACCCCAGGGTGGAGTTAAAAGTCCTGACCGTTGGAATGGTGGCTATGGCAGGGAACCCCGGGGTTTCAGCGTTGTTTGGCATGACTGGAAAGCTAAGTGCTTCCTCACAGGACAATATGGCTTAAAATGAAGCGTTCAATTGTAGCTCAGGTTTCAGATAGTGGTCTGCCAGGTAATCTGCTCGGCTTATGGTGCGACTGGTCGTGAGGCCATATCCAAGACACCACCCTCCTCTTCCTCATGCTCTGCCTCCTTGTCTTACTCCTGCACAGCGCACTCCATAATGCAAGTCTCATGCTGCGGTGTGAAGCCAAGCTAGGTGTCTGTCGGTTCTAGCTCAATCGTGCAGGTTGGTTTTGGTGTTGCCAAACATAGAGAGAGAGAGAGCTACGCAAGGAGGGGCGTGAGGTGCCCTCCCGCGTAAGATTAAGGGAGGGGCCCATTGGTGTAAGGATTACACTGGGCCAGCCTACCATAGGATAGTTACATCCGTGGGTGGGCTTCCGCCCACCCGCCTTGTTTAGCTTACTTTCTTGTAGTTCCTCCTGTGCCATTGAGGCTCTTTGGGCTTTTCCAGTTTTCTTTTTGTTGTGTATATGCTGTGTAAGGACTTAACTGCTGCAGTATGTACTTCTGAAATGCATTGCTTTAGAGCTTGCCCTTTGATACCGAGGGCTTGAAGATTCATGGTGGTACTGTTGTATATGGTGCCTGCAACTCCGACAAGCAAGGGATAGTACCATACTTTGGCAGTGGGGTCTATGTCTTTGATTTTGTCAATGAGTACTTGGTGTTGATAATCAGCTTTGCTTTGCTGGCCTGTTGGGTCTGAATCCCTGCAGATCTTGACCTCTATTATCCAGTACTCTGCTGGGTTGTTTCCATTCTTGGGTTTGTATAGCATACCATCAGGGCGCTTGTCGGTGGTGCCTTGTGCTTGTTGCACTGCCTCCTTTAGTCCCCTTGGAAGGAGCTCCCACGGGATGTTTCTAGACTGGTGGGCCAAGATGCCGTCTTCTGCACAGTTTTCAGTTGATCCAAGGTCCATTTGAATGACAAATGCTCCTTTGCGTCCCCTTAACACTCTTGTCATGATTAGTCGGCCGACCTTGTTATGCCTGTTGATGTACATTCTTTTCAAAGCTGGGCATCCTGAGGCTGTGTGGTGTCCGCCATCCTCGTCACCGCACAGGAGACATTTGCTACTAGGTGCATGTCCACACCTATAGGCCATTTTCCTTGTCCACATGGTCCCGTACCGGTAGCGCAAAGCGGTTTTACGTTCTGCATACTTGATTTTTCCCGAGGTCATGTACTCGTTGCTAGCAGGCAGGTCCAGTCTTTCCTCAATCCTTTTAAAAGCCTCGAAATAACAGGTAGCTCTGTTTGCCATCCCACAGCGACTCTTTTGGTGGCAGTAATGACGTACCGAGTCGTGAAGGTCTGTCAAAGGGTTCACCCGCTTGAAACGGTCAATTAACGTGCGCTGCCCATTATTGGTCCGTGACCAACGATTGTTCCATTGGGTCTTGTGCGGCCAATATTGGGTCAACCTGTTGTTACTAGGACTCTCGTACTTCTCACATTCCTCATAGTCGGAGGTGTCCCCTGTCGCAGCCGCCTTAGCGATTGCGTCCGCTCTTTCATTACCGATAATTGAAGCATGGCCCTTGACCTTGTGAAGGGTTGTCCTCAGTCCCCTGTTGACGATCTCGGTTACTATCTCTTTAATTAGCTCACAGTGCTGGTGATTTAGGAGATCTTGTGGGCGTCTCAGCATCTTTTTGATTTGGTACATTGAGCTGAGGCTGTCGGTGGCTATCATGTGGGCTCCATGCCTCAGCGCAGCAAGGATACCAACCAGTTCTGCTCTGTTTATGGTGTTCTGGGGATGGCTGTCGCCTGCAGGGACAATTGGAACCCCACGTTCATCGTCCTCATTGGCTGCTTGTGGGGGGAAGTACACTCCTGCCCCTATGCCTGGGGTATCACACTCTGCATCCATTGGTGATGTTTTGTGGCTTGTTTGCTTGTAGCTACCATCTGTGTAGGCATAGTTTTTCCAATTGTACCGGAGGGGTGGGGCTGTTGGTAGGGCAGTGGCTAATTGCGTTTCCAGGTCATCCAGTGTAGTGCTGGCGTCAACCATGGCTGGAGGGTCTTGACTGGTGGCTGAATCGTCCCGGAGGGACTCAGAGCCGTTTGTTTGTTTGGGGTAACCCATTTTGCTGAGCTGTTTTGGCGTCAGCAATGTTGGCTGATGAGATGTGCTGGGCGGGGCATTGCTGCTTGGGGGGTTGTAGTACATGCTGATGTCTTGTATCTCTTTGTCGTCCGGCAGGGACTGATTAATGGCATCCTGCAGCGTTTGCAGAAACCTGGTCATGTAGCCGCTCTCCCAGTAAGGGAGGTGGGCCTCAAAACCCTTTGCGTTGCCTGTGACAATGATATTTACGTCCCATCTAGGGTTTCCTGCATACATGTCGCCCCGTTCCCAAGTTGTGGGTTTCTGGAACCTGAAGTGTTTTCGGGGTATTTGTAGGAGATGCATGCAGTTTTCTGGGAAGTGTTGTAGCCATGCAAGGTAGGCAGTTCTGTTTGCATCGGACCAGGCAGGCAGGATATGTATGCCAAAGACAGGGGCTGTTGTGTTACGGGCCGCTGCTATGGCAGTAGCCATGTTCTTGTTCAGGTCTTCATCCTCATACTCTGGGTTGTGCACGCTTCCGCCGGTCCACCTATATCTGTAGCTATCCCATTTCGCCCCAAAGATTTGGTCCCTTTTGTTGGCGCTCCAGTACATCGTAAATGTTGGGTTGTAATTGAGTGGGCTTGCGAATCTCTCTTTTGTTATGTCTGTGAGCTGCCTGAGAGCCTCATACACCTCAGGGGGAGTGGCCCAGTGGTTCTTTATTTGGACCTTCCTAATGGCTTTGTGATCTTTGATCTGTGCTCCATCTCTGTACCTGCACATGAGGGCATACAGTTCTTGGGGAAAGGTACCTGCCTTCAACTTCCGCATAACATTTGGTTTGTGGCGAGTGCTGTGGCAGTACTGTTGGTACAGTATTGCTGTCCTTTCAGGGGTGAGGGTGTAGCGACATTTACCATCTGGTGTGTATATGCAGGCGAGCGTTTTTATCCACATTTGTCCATCTATGCACATCTCTACCTCTCTGATAAAGACTTCGTGTCTTCCTGTGGGGTGGATATCAGCATGGGGGTTCATTGGTGATGTGTCCATGTCGAAAAGGTTGCTGTACTGCTGTCCAATGTTGATGTTGTATCTTTGAGGGTGATCGGGGTAGTAGTCGCCTTGTTGCTGCAGTGCCGATAACCCTTGCTGAGCTTGAGCCAGCTCGCCAAGTGCAGGAGTTGCCGGGGACCGGTCATTTGCTGCTGCTGCCTGTTGCAACCGGTAAGCAGCAATCATCTCAGCAACAACTGGATTATGTGCGATGAGGTCACTCTCACTTTCTCGACTGGGCTTCCAATGGACGTTGTAGTGCCTTGTATCAAGAGGGAGGCCTTTAGTGGCATACTGATCCCTGTTACATTCAATGCAGGTCCAGCCTGTCGTGACATCCTCTTCCAATATGTCCCCTGCAGGGCGATGGGTTAGCGGGAGACAATCAATATGATATCGTCTGCTACATATGCTGCAATGTGCTAGGGTTGTACGTGCAGGGATTCGTCGTGCTGGCAGGTGGGCGTTAGGACAGCAGCATTCAGTCGGGAGGTTTGGTGTGTTGCAGACTTCATGATGGGTCATTGGCTGTAGAGCGTGCTCTGGAGCATCATCAATGTGATAGCCCTTTTGCTTAGCCAGTTCCACCACCCATCCTTGCATAACTGTTGGGGCCCATCGCACAATGACCTGGTTCTGTGTTGCTACTTTCTTTCTCTTTTGCCCTCGTCCGGTGTGGCGTGCCGCCACTGCCAGACCTTCTATACCTTCTACTTGGTCCTGCCCTTCTGCAAAGTTGTTATATAATTGCTCTCGCATATCTTTGAAGGGCTGTCTTTTCTCATTCTTGATTCGCTGGTAAACGTGATAGCCTGTTTCTATTCGGTACATCAGTGGGGCTGTGATGTCTGTTGCAGTCTGGCGCACACTGCTGCTTTTAGTGTGGCCTCTTGGTGGTGCGCTGAGTGAGGACAGGTAAGCCTGAATTTCTGTCAGGGCTTGCTCTGTGCTTGGGGCATGTGTCTGTGCAGCCCACAATGCTGGGAGAGGTGCATTGCGTATGTCTATGTCATCGATGAGGTTGTGGAACTTCAGCAGCCTTGCATACTCCGGATGGATTGTTGCACCATGTCCTGCTTGCACAGGTGGCCTGCTGCAGTAGGTTTCTTTTGTGATGCCTGGCGGGAGAGTGAGCATGTATGCAATACGTTTAAAAGCGGTCAGCGTCCTAACGGTGATATCCTTGTCCAGTTTCAACATGAGCTGTCGTGTTGTAAGGACAGTTCTACCTGTGGAAGACATAATGTCCTGAAGTCGATGCATACCTACTTGTCTGAGTTGGTGAAGGTCAGCTAGGAGGAGGTCTGGTGGTTGGGGGCTTGCAAGTGCCTGCATGTTCTGCAGGTCTTGCAAGAATGGGCTGGTATCGGGTAGTTCTGTTGGGCCAAGTCCCTGCTTTTTGAGCTCGACATCTATGCTTGCGCATGCAATCACCTGCCTCAGCCTCAGGCTGTGGTGTGTTAGGGCAGGGTGAGCCATTGCTGTCAGTTTGTCCAGGCAGCTGCCATCTGTCTGCAGGCGTGTACGGCTGAGCTCTCCCACTGGTCCGGGGTCATTGAGAGCCTCTGTCAACCGCTGTATTTGTACAGTATTGTACTCTGCTAGTAGGGAGGGGCACCCTAGACCGCCTTTACTGACGTCTTCATGTGCTACTGCCGTGGCAGTACTGTTTGGAAGACCATATGCTTCTTTGGCTGCCCTACAGAGGGGGCTGTCTAACGCTTTGAGCTGAGCTTTGGTGTAAGGGGCCACACAGAATGCATACCGAATTTTTGTCCGTATGCATGTATTCAGGGTGCGCATCTTTTGGGAGGTTGTAGCGTATGAGTGCTTCATGATGTGACACATGTCTCGAATGGTATCCCTGGTCAGTTGATATTGGGCTGACCAGTCAAGGTGCATGGTGAATTGCAGGCCCAGGTAACGGAACGGTTTTCGTGGGTCGTGGAGTGTTGCAGGGGATCGTTGGACCTTCACATCAGTTAGGCTACGCCGGAGCTTCTCCAGATTAAAAGGGTCTTTGGTGTCAGCCCTATATCTGGCACCTGTGAGGAGGGTCTTTGTGTTGTTTATTTTTAGGTGTCCCCAGTCAGCATACAGGGTGACCTTGTCAGCTTGGCTGGTTAAATCCCCAATGCATGAACATATCAGGTTCAGGTCATCCGCATATGTGACATCTGGGATCTGCTGTTTCAGTTTGAAAAGCGTATCTCGGTTGTTGTATGCACCTGGGATGTATCCTCTGGCACCTACCCTTAGCCAGCGTAGCAGGGGCTCCAGATATAAAATGAACAGAAACGGTGAGAGGCTGTCACCTTGAATTGTCCCTCTGTCCATGGGCATTGGTTCGGTATTCCCGAATGGGGTTGTAAATGCTGTTGTTGCACCCGTGTACAGGTCTTTGACCACCTCTGTGGCATCTGTCGGGAAGCCCAGGTCATACATGATTTGCAGCAGCTTGTCATGGTCAATTGTGTCAAAAGCCTCGGAAAAGTCAACCATAAGGAGATAGATGTCTTTCCGGGTCAGTTTGGCATCCTCAAGCAAGAGGGTGAACAGCTCCAGCTGGTCCATGCAGGTCAGTTTGTTTCGGAACCCACCCTGGGTGTAGCTCAGAATGTTGTGTCTTTCGGCATAGTCAGCAAGGACCCATGTGATCATTCTGGTCCATAGTTTGTATATTGTCATCTCTAGGCCAATGCGTCTGTAGAATTGCAGTTTGAGGGGTGTGCCTTTGTTTTTGAACAGGAGCACTGTGGTGCTCTCTTTCCATGCTTTAGGGGTGTAGCCTGTTGCCCACATCGATTGGATGTAACCGTGTAGGAGGTCTTGTCCTTGGGGAGGCAGCATGTTCAGCATCTCATTTGTTATTTGGTCGGGTCCCGGGGCCTTGCCGCGAGCCAGGGATTTGAGGCAGGCCTGAAAAGCTTGCTGGTCCCTTATTTCATTGTGCAGCCATCGTCGTGGAGCAGCACCGCTAGTGATGGCTGTGTTCAGGTCAAAGGTATCTGGGGCGTTGGGTTGTTGCCAGGGATATTGCCTTGCTTGCTCTGATGGGTGGTACAGTCCAGTTTTGCTACCGGCACCTGCTGCTGGCATCAGCTTGGGCGTATAATATGTTGTGATGGCTTCCAGGACTCCCTTTGGGTCTGTAACTACTGTGTCTTCTCCAGTTTTTATTGCCCTAAGCTGCATGCTGTTGCGCCCCTTGAATTGGCCAGTGATCATTTGGTTGCCTATCTTCTGCCTTTGGTCATACAGTGCCTGCCTTTTGGCAATGGCATTTTGCTTACGCTTTGTCTGGTGCTCACTGTCAATGACCCGTAGTTCCTTGCGGATTTTGGGTTTAATTTGTTTGAGAGAGGCTTTTAGGGGTTGAGGAGAGGTGCCACTGCGCTCAGCTGTTGTGTTCAGTGCTTCAAGTGCTTTACACACGTCTGCAGGCAGCTCTGTTTCCTCCACGTGTTCCTGTCTCAATACTTGGACTACCTTCTTTCGTAACTTAATCAGGCCATCACGTTGGAGGGCCACAAGTCTGGGCCGATAGTGGTGCCCTGTTGGGTTGGTCATGGTGGTTGGACCTTCTGATAGCATGGTGTCCCGAGTCTGCAGCAGCAGGTCAGCCATCTGAGTGTTCAGCGCTTCCATAAGCTCCCTTTGGGCGGCGGGATCAGCTGCAGTTCCGAGACAGAGGGTCCGGAGGGGTTCCATGCTTGCGGGGTCTCCATTAGATAGGCGTTCCCAGTGTGGGTACACGTCGTTGAGCAGTAAGTGTTGGACTTGGTCATTCAGCTGGTGGTATGCTAGACCATGCCTTTCTTCCACGATAATCTTGAGGCCATCCCTCTCCTCCTTTGTGAGTTTCTTCAGTCGTTTCAGTTTTTCAAGGGTTGCTTTCTCGGCACTGTCAGTTGTGATTGGTGGGGGTGGGAGCATGTTGAGCTTGTGGTAGGGAACACAGACCTCCAAGAGATCATGATCTGTGCCTTTGCCGGTCATATCCCATATCTGTGTGACTGCAGAGGCTGGAAGGGCTTCATTGTTTGTGAACATGTCATCAATCCGGCTTGCCAGCTGTTCAGCTGATCCCTTTCTCCATGTGTATTTCCTGGGGTGACCAGCCTGGACAGGGTCCAGCGTATAGAGTTTTGTTTCCTTGATCTGTGTTTGGTGAGCGTTGTCCATTGGGTTGGTATTGCCACTTGCTCTATCCATATTGTTCAGTGTTGCATTGAAATCTCCTGCAAATATTATGTTGTGGCGACCTTCCTCTTTGTCATTGGCTTTTTCTGTCAGTGCTTTCATTCTCCTGTAGATTTGGGATCTGACAATCTTGTCTGAGGGATGGCTGGTAGGCATGTATACCCCAACGACTGTTAACGGTGTAGAGACCTCCATGCGAAGCTGCACTGCTTTTATGTAACCACCAAGGTCCCCGGGGATGTCAATTGTTTCAACAGTTCCCAGGTCTGCAAAGCTCTTGTTGATTAGTAGGGTTACTCCTGCTCTAGGATTGTACTGGCATGCGCTGTGTCGTTGTACATACCCATGGCCACTGAGATGTTTGCATGCCTGGCTGCATGCTTTTCTTGTTAGTTTGGTTTCTGTCAGAACGAGCACATCAGGTTGGTGGTCTTGCAGCACATCAAGCACATCTTCAAGATTCGAGTACAGCCCCCTCACATTAAGAGTCATTACTTTCAGCGTGGGGATGGTAGCACTCTCTTTATTGGGAGTTTCCAATTGGGTCCCTGTGCAGAGCCCCTGTACCTGTTGTGAGTGTATGGGTGGGTGCAATATCTCCTGAGTGTGCGCTGTGGGCTGTGCTTGCTTGTGGAAATAGTTTTGTATGTCTGGTATACTGGATGAGTTGTCATTAGTTTTGGCTGTCGTTGGTGCCTTGGTCTTTTTAGGCTTGTTGCGCTGCCCAGGCTCAGTTGGTGGGTTCTTATTCCGTTTCCTAAGGGTGGTCTGGGTGAGGCCCGACCGTTGGGCTTGATCCTGCTCTATAGTAAGCAGATGCGGGGGGTCGCTTTGCTCTCTGACATGGGTGTGAGCTGCTCGTGCTTCCTCTCCTGCAAGTCTCTGTTGATGTGCCAGTAGTTCCTCATCTGTGAATTCACATGAGTCTAGCATTTGTTTTTCTGTGCTTTGTTTAATGATGTATAAAGTGCCATGGATATCCTTCCAGTCGGCCTCTGTCATTATTTTCACCTGGGCTGGATGCACAGCCTGGTCTAGGGAGTCAACAAGATACCAGTCTGGTGTAGGGCCTTTGTCAGTCCTTCCCTTCCTCACAACATGCCAGTGTCTGCCACTATCTTGCCCAGCGGATGGATTTGTTGTATAATTTACCATAAAAGCCTCAGCCTGGTGTAGCAGTTGTATCATTGCTTCGCTATAATTGCCCTTTTGCAGCTGTTCATGGCCAGAGACCACGTGCATCTCCAAGAATTCAGTTCCTTGGCAAGCCCTCCTGCACCAGAACCAATACAGGATGCGTTGTAGTGCAAGATCTGAGTAGTTGCCTTGTGTGGAATAGTGATCACCCTCCTGCCCTTCTTTATCCTCTCCTGCAGGCCAGGTCTCTTGAAGGTACTTGGTGACCTCTCGTGGAGTGGCAATGGCCTGTCCTACCATGGCTTCTAATGCATGCAGCCCGCAGTGACTGGCAATTTGACTGCACACTCTAATGTTTAATGCGGTTGCGAGCCTCCAGGGGCTATGAGGGTGGCGTGCCTCTGTTTGCTGTTGGGTCGTGGTAGGTTGTTTGTGGGTCTGGGAGGGCTGCAGGGCAGCCTTGTTGCCAAACATCTGTCTGCTTGAGCTGGTGCCTTCAGCAGCTAACTTGTGCTCAGTTTTGGGCGCTTGCTACTACTGAGATTATAGATAATGAGATAAGAGTGAACAGACAGCACACAACAGCAGGAGAAGGGGGGACCATCTTGACATAAGAATGGGTCCCACTATTGCAATATCCAGTGTCTGACAGAACAAGCCGCGTCTCCTTCGTACCTGCCCTCATCTACCTAGCTGCACAGCACGCACCATCAATGGCACTTCCTTGTTAAGTGGGTGGCACTAGATGTATTGCTTGCACCTGCTTGTCCCGTGCAGCTACTGGCCTTCAGCTGCCGAATTGTGCACTTCAAAAATGGGACAGGCAACAAGAGGGAAGCCATACGAAGCAGAGGGCATGCAGAGGTTAATATTGCGTTATGGAACTCCCCCATGCTGCCCTCACTGCAAGGGTGAGTTGGTAGTCTGGCCGAGAGGAGCAGGAGCAGCACTGGCAGCAGCTGTGCAGCAGTGTTACAGCAGTAGCAGCATCAGTAGCAGCAGCAGCGGTAGATTTGTGTCATATTAACGAGTTGTGCTGCTATCAATCTACTGGATGTTGCGGCTTGGTTGCCTGCAGCAGAGGCAACTGTGCATGATTCAGCTAGCTTGATGCTACCCGCGGTGTCTGGCTCTTGCCGCGCATATGCTTGGCCATGGCCATTCATGGTTCTGCCTGAGCCGGTATCTGCAGCAGCAAAGAGGTTAGGCATGTACCCACTCTCACCGTGTCTCCCTTTGACTGCATGTAAAGCAGGGTAGTGGGCGATTCTTGCGGGGGCAGTGCTGTAATGAGATCACAACAGCATGATCTCTGTGGGTAGCCACCTCGCCTCTTCTTACAGCAGGGGTTGCTTAGTGATCCTGTAAGCACGGGATCGTATTGTCATCGCGTGTTGGGCAGTTAGCTGGTAACCTACCTCTTGATTCGTCTGATGTGAAACCGATACTCTTCAAGGCAAGAGCTGGGCGGCTTACTAGCTCACCATCTGGACTTACAACAGGGGTCTGCTTGCTTGCGCTGTCGGTGGTGATGGGGTCTGCAGGCTGGTGGAAGGACTTGCACTTCAAGGCTGTGGGTGTGTAGGAGCTAAGAGCATCAACTTGGGGTCTGAACGTGGAGCCGGCTTCTTGGGTGCATGGTGGGTGGGTGGGTGGGTGCAAGATGTGTTTGGGCAGCCCTCCAAAAAGCATGATGATGTCAACAAGTGTGGGCAATTGGGGTACCAGGGAAATTGGAGATGGTAACTAGGATGCAGGGGAGAGAGCAGATGGTGTTGGGGAAGAGTTGCATCAAGGGGGTGGGTGTCTAGGAGTGTTGACAGAGTGCAATGGGAGACTTTGTCTATCGTGGCGGATGGGATCTAGTATGTCCCAGCCTGTCTTACTGGAGCTTTTTTTGATGGCGATTGCTGTGCCCCATGTATGTAACTGAGGCTTATGGGAACTTCGTGGCAGCTGGTGAGAGCAGAGCTACTGGTGTAAAATCAAGTTACTGCTTCTGCATTTGTAGGTTACTACGTGAGTGGGGTTTGAAGGCCGGCTGACATCTATTATCTCTGTTGGGCCGTAGTGTTTGCCATCAGGGTTATCTTAGGGTGTGGGTGCTGGGCAGCAGCCCAGGCGTTGCCAGCAATGCAGGCCTTTTGGATGGTAGATGCTCAGATATGGCAGCTGAGTAACACCAGGGTTAATAGATTGGGTAGTGACGCACTAGGGGGTAAAGGAGTAATAAAGCACAGTTTTCCCCACCATTTTTGTATCCCATCATGGTATTTTTGGTTGTTATTGAGAGGCTTTTGGGTTAAAGGGCTGTTATATACTGTGTAGGAATGGTGTCACATACCTCCCCAGATACATCATCCTATGACCAAAGGTCTCCACTTCCAGAGGATACTGTAAGGCCAGCCAGGGTGTTAACTTGCACTAGCGGTGTTGCTGTAGGGGGGCTCGAGTGGGGAGGGGGGGGGGGGTTGCTCGCAAACTAAACTCCGCGATGGCCAATCTGGGGGGCCAGTCGGACGCTGCACATTTTAGAGGTAAGGTCAAGTGGGTCAACAAAACACCAAGATCCCACCATCCCACGCTGGAGAACAATACATGGTCTCCTTGCGTATATCGGATGCTCTCTCCGCTTGAGATCATGAGTTGATGGCATGTAGTGCCTAAAGTTATGGGGTTTGCCTTTGGCTTCATCTGCTTGTGGTGTAGGGCTTGGAGTTTGGGGGTTTAGTGTTTGGCCTGGGGTTTAGTGTTGTAATGGTGCCTAACATGGTAGGCCCTAGTAGCCATGGATCCAAGCTGTGAACAAGCTCAGTTACAAGGCTATTAGGGCTTCTACAATGGTTAGCGACTTAGGCCAGTTAGGCTGTGACGTTGAGTGGCAGACCCCAAGTGTTAGCCCCCCCCCAGTGTTGGTGTTTTAGGAGGGTATATCTTGATGTAAGGGGTGGGGATTTAGGGATGAGTGAAGTCATAGAGTAGAGGAAGTCGCAGATTGAGACCCCCCTTGGAGCCTGGTTCATTACTCTACAATGAACGGAATGTAAGGAATGAGTCTTCCTTAGCACCTACGCCGCAAGATTGCGGAGTTTAGCGGGAGCCGTGCACACAGGCGACGCCTGTTGCTCCTGTCGCCGCCGG
The DNA here is from genome assembly GCA_963556185.1 of Pseudopediastrum boryanum. Classification (NCBI taxonomy): domain Eukaryota; kingdom Viridiplantae; phylum Chlorophyta; class Chlorophyceae; order Sphaeropleales; family Hydrodictyaceae; genus Pseudopediastrum; species Pseudopediastrum boryanum. The sequence continues at coordinate 4,218,985 of OY744497.1, read as the reverse complement.
GATTCCGGCCGCGTCCGCCGGTGGCTTGATGAGCCGCCGTGTGCCGGCAGATGGCCGGGCGAGGGCCGGCGGGGGCGATGCCCCCAGCCGGAGGGAGCGGACCGCTCCCGTCGAACTACGGAGCCTTGATCTCCTGAATGGAGTACGTAGGCAGCCGCTGGGCTATAATAAGCCCACGGTGCAGGCCCCTCATATGGAACCATCCCTCGTGTCTGCGAGGTGGAAATCGTTACAGTGGTCCTCGGAGCCATCGTTGCGAAGCGAGCCTACGTGAAGTGGCCGAGCGGAGACTACATCGCGCTACTCCATCCTACAGCGAGCTGTACCCAGAGCGGTGACTACCTGACAACACGCGTGCATGAGATGAAACTCTCAAAGGGGCGAAGCTCCAGTTTGGGATCCTGGCCAGGGGTATACTAAAATAGGGCCCTAGTAATTTAGCTTTGCCAAGATTGCGATTGCATTTTGGGGGGCTGCCGGCATAGAACAATAGACAGCTGTCTAGTGAGGTTTAATAGGTACCTAGCAAATTCATTGCGCGCATAGCTGAAGCATTTCTTAGTAGCTACTGGATTGCTGAAAGCATCCTGCACAGAGTGCAACTGATCAATTGCTAAAATAAGCAATTATGGCAGGTTTTGGCTTGCCTGCACTGAGCCATGGCAGACTAGTATCCTGAACATGAAGTGCATGCAAGGCATGAGGATACAGATCAGAACTCTGATGAGAGTAAGAGCAGCTCGGAAGAGACTGCCAGCGACCATGAATTGTCTGCTGATGAAGAGCAGCAGGAACATGAGCAGTAGGATGCTCAGACGGAAGCCCCTAACTTACAAACAGAAATAAGGGAGGAAAGAAGGGTAGGGCTAGCTGCTAAACAATATAGCAGAATATTGCACTTGATGACAGAGGCTCAAGGCAATAAATAATGGCCCGCAAGGCGGCGGTGGCTGAGACTGCTACTAACTACCCATGCTCCCCATGCACTGAATGTGTACAGGATGAGGAAGAGCAGATGAACACAAAGCTCAACGAGGCTGATGGCCAGGAGGCTGACAGAGGCTCTGAGAAGGCCAAGAAGGCTTCAGGTGCTGTAGTCTCCCTCATCCAAGGGCTCTCTGGTAAGAACAGATTGGCAGATGCAGAAAGCTTTAAGCCAATGTAGGCCTGAGATAGGTCATCAACAAGCCAAGCACTTTTAAGTGGTGCTAGTGGTCGCTTCCATGAATGGAAAAATGAAGTACAGATGTATATAAAAGTGATGAATGTCCCCTCAGACCTGCCAGTCAGTACTATATAGTACAGAGTTACCTGAGAGGAACAACTCTAGATTCATGACGGCAGAAGCTGGATTATGTACATGGCTGTGAATGGAAATTCGGCCTCCTACCAGCTTAGAGGAGTTCCTGCGCTACATGAATGAGCGCATCGAGCATATAAATCCTGAATTGGTAGCTCGAGATAAGACATGGGTCTGTTACAGGATAAAATGACCCTGCATCAGTAGCATCTTCGTGAGTCCGAAGCATGCTAGATATTGATCCCTTGGTGCACTATGGTCAATGAGCCTTCCAATTGTGTTCCAAAGCAAGTCCAACATTGGAACTAGCTTGGACCTCAACTGGAGTGAACTTGGACCGGATTGGACCTGGAACTCAAGTCCAATGGACCATGATTGGACCTGTCATTGGACTTACATTGGATCAACCATTGGACTTACATTGGATCAACCATTGGACTCACATTGGATCAACCATTGGACCACAGTTTGGACTCCCCTTGGAACCAACATTGGACAACCTTGGAACCAGCATGGATCAAGCAGATGGTACACAATTGGACATCCTACAGACCATTGTAGCTGTGCAGCCATTCATCACCACTTCCCTATACCTTAATCCTACCCCTACACCCATCCACCATGCTTGACCATGCTTATGATCCCACCATGACATCTGGAATAACCAGTGATGTCAAAGCAACTGATAGCAACGCCCCGTCACAACCCTCCCACTCACACATCTGCGCATAGCAACTGCCCTCTGCCTAGCTACCCCTAATCCATATCTGACCAGCCCTCCTTCTCCTCCTCAGCCTCAGACTCCTCAGCCGCTTTTGCTTTTTTACCACCGCGAGCTTTGCCACCACCCCTCCCCCCATCACCGCCCCTACTGCCCCTGCCACCTCTTGCCCCCCTCCCGCCTCTGCTACCACCTTTGTCCCTCCCCTTTCCCCTGCTGCCTTTAGGTGGGCTGGCTTTCTCCTCAGAGCTGTCAGCCGTGGCAGCCTTGGACCTCAGTGAATTCACTGCACGCTTGACCTTCTTTGACTGCTCCACCTCATCATCTGCCCCATTCTTCCTCTTCCGTCTAGCTTCTTCAGTAGGGTGCTGGCTCAGGAGCTTGCCATCGCTGTCACGGCGCAGGTCATTGAAGGACAGGGTCAAGGGGTCGTCTAAGTCTTGCTCCTAGCAGCAAAGCAGTAGGCACGCAAGCAGCGGTCAGTAGCAGCAGAGCAGGGTGCATTATGCTCTCTAGCAACAATTGCAATGATAGGACTGAACAGAAGCAACAAAAGTTTCAAGCTGTTGCAATCTGCAAACAACCAAGAGAGAGAGCAAACAACCTTATACCTCCAGAACTTTGCAACGTCGAACACTGTAAGCCATGCAGAGTCTACATTGCCAGCATTGTAGACCCCCTGCTGATGTGCATTGCTCAGTATACCTACATGTCCTAGCACCTCGTGCACCAGTAGAATAATGGAGAAGCCTTCGAGCCATCAGGGCGCTATATCAGCTACATATGGAGCACTCGCCCATTCAAAAAACCCAAGCAACATATCCCGTGCAAGATGTGAAACTTGCATACAGCATAACACATGTTCTGCTTACCTGGAACTGCGCGGCGTAAGTGTTGCGGATTGTACCAGGGCTGAGGCCAGCTGCTTCCATTGCTGCTTTTGCCACCTTCATCGCCTCAACTGCTTTCTTGGCCTTCTTCTCGGCACTGGTCACTTTGGTTTCCTCTACTGCTGCTGCACCACTGTCCACATCAGCAGAAACCGAGCGATTTGCTGCACCAGACCCAGCCGAGCGCCGTCCCCTCCGACCAGGTGCCCCTCTGCCCGCTGTGCCATCTGCTGCTGCTCCATCTGCTGTTGTGTCATCTGCTGCTGCTCCATCTGCTGCTGTGCCATCTGCTGCTGCTCCATCTGCTGCTGCTCCATCTGATGGCAGTACATCTCCTGCTACTTCATCTGCTGCAAGCCCATCTGCTGGCTGATCTTCTTTAGCCGCTGCCCCAGAGCCTGGCTGCTGCTGCTTGCTGCCGTCGCCGCCAAAAGACAGGCGTTGTGGTGGTCTAGATGTGCTGGGGGTTGTTGCAGGTGTCTTCCCACCCTGTTAAGGAGGGGACAACGAAACCATGAATGATGTCGAGAATAGCTTGACAACTCCATGTCAATGGGAGCTTGACATCTCCATCGCTTTTACAAGGTCTGTGAGAAAAACACAACCAAGGCCCTGTTTCCAGTACATATTATGATATGCCATATCAGGAAAGTGCCAAAGGCCCTGCACCTCAAGTTGTTACAGTTACAGCAAGGTGTGACGACATGGACAGAATATGAGGTTTTAACAAAGCTTATCTTCAGCATGCAACCAGAATAACGGCACAAACATGACTAGACATGAGGTGCAGCACCCAAACCTAGAGTGTCCCAATTGGGGTAAGGGCGTCCTTCTTGCTCCAACCAAGACCATATCACCACTTCACAACATAAAATGAATAAGCACAGACTGCTGCTTATGCATGGCTGACATACCCATCCAGTGCGTGCATTACCCACAGCTGACTCACAACGTATATTCTCAATTAATCAAGTTCATCAAGGGGCAAAATGATTCATCCGCTACATCCTGGCAGCATGTTGTGACATACAGATTTATTGGTGGAAGTGTGTATTCCCGCTATAATAAAACGGGGTGTACTAGCCAGACCGCTGTATTTCAGAAGCGTACCTTTCCTCCTGCAGAGCTGCCCTTGTAACCACTCATCCTGGCTTCAGGGCAAAGAACCTTGTACGTGGCCACAAGCATCTGCCAAACACACAAAGCATTGAGGTCATCACCTGCTCTAGGGCGAGATATGGCTGCTGCAGGTCAACCATCCGCTATCTTTTCCAGAATTTGAGTTGGCCCTCTTTCCCCGGTCAAGAATGCAAAACATGCTGATGGGGCCCATGTGACTCCTAGCAAGCATTTCAAAGGCATACAAGGCATGGGCCCGTATCATGCAACAGCTACGGAACCATAGGACTGAGTAGTAACCGACTTCTAGCCACCTCGTCTCAATAATACTTCCTTTTACGATGCACAAAGCAGGTGCTATCATAGCCCATAATCAGAAAGAACATGCATGCGGTCATCTATGTACTTGTCACCCATACTTGGAGCAGACAAAGCACCAAATGGCTGTCATGACGTCAGCACAGGTGCAGCACAATTTTACAATGCCAAGATTTCTGGAGGCAGTTTGATAGTGTCTTACCGGGGGCAGGGGGGGGGGCTTCTCATGGCGCCGCTCGTACATCTCGCCAAACTCCTCATACCACTTGGCACCTTCAGCCTCCATCTTCTTTACTGTCTTTTTAGTGAACTTCGTGGCTCCTTCTGACAGCTCCTGCTTGTAGGTGTGCTTGATGTGGTAGTTACACGCCCCTCAGGACTTCTGAGCTATCTTCCTGTCGAAAGGGGAGCAGGAAAGGAAAGTGCCATGGTCATCAGAGAAGGGTTGGGGGCTGCAAGCTTTGACTGAGCTCTCTACTGGCATGAGAGCAATGCAGAGATCACAGGAGTCAGGACTGACACAAGAATGTTTGCTACTGATTGCAGATCTTTCCTCCTTCATCCATTTTTATGCCAGAACAGAATGGTGTCATTCCCTGGTATGGCGCTCCTCATCAGCGTTTTCATGCTGGAGCATTAGCACTGGCCAGGAGTGGAGTTGCAAAGAATCAACCCAGAATCAACATCAAGTGCATGCCACAGGAATGCACGTTGTTTGACATCCATTAAAGTTCCTGGCACCAGGTCCTTGATACAAACATTTCGTATGGCAAGTGAGAACTAGAACTGACTCCTGATAGAGCAAGCCATCAATGGAACAGGCAGCATACACAGCTGGTGGACTCACTTCTGGAGCACCTTCCTGACCATCTGCTCAGTCACACCATGCACCTGAAATTTCAGGTATATGATCTTGATGCAGAGGTCCAGGCATTGGGTCCACACATTCTCCTCGTCTGTGGTGTAGATGAGCATGCCAGGTGCCTGCAGCATGTAGTAGTCGTAGTAGTTGTAGTCCGCTGGTTTCTCTGGGTCTGGCTCTGCACCGTCCGGTACCTCTACACCGGTTTTCAGGGGCTGCATTCACAAGTACAAGCATGACACAATGCCATCGTCATATGTCTGTGGGTGAAAGCGACAAAAGGGGACTTGTAAAACAGCAGGAGAATGTGAACGACGTCCTATAGAGTTGTGCCAGTCGCCGATGCACCAGGGCGGCCAGTGCTCAGCCATTTGGCAATGCAGCCACTGGTCGATAGCACATGAGTGAAACGTACATTAACTCGTGGTACGCGCTGATCTGCCCGCTGCTTGCTTACCACGTGTTTGGCCATGTACCGTGGTATGTACTGGTCCAGATCAGCAATGGCCTGGTTAAACAGTTTCTGCGGAGCTGCATCTAGCGTGCTTGCGCTGGCCGGGGTCGTGCCTGCATGGAACGCGACCTTATTGGTCAGGCACGCACGGTTTCTCTCAAGCGAGCGCTAACCCATGCAGCTGAACAGGAGGGATTGTGCACACGGCAGGTGCAGGCTCAGCCAGTATGTGCGCATACGGAGGAATATTACGAAGGTAGCATGAGGGCCTGAATGCACGGCCAAGATGCTACCGGTGACCTACCGTTGTTGCTGGCATTGCCGCGTGCAGGCTTCTCCTTCTTCACCGTCATCTTCAATTTGAGGCTGCCATTGTCAACTTCGGAGCACGGATCATCACCAGCACGTATGGAGTCCACTATGGCTGTTAGGGACAAGAGGCACCCCTCTGTATCTGCGTACACTATCCTGTCGCTTGAAGCAAGCTCGCAATGACCCCTGAGCTGCAACTCTATATCTGCTGCGGCCTCACTAGCTGTCCTTGTATCCCTCTGATAAACCCACTTAACTGCTGTAGCCTTTGCGCCCTGTAAGAACAGTAGTTTTTTTATTGTCTGATCAGCCATGGTGGCGCTGCCCGGCGGTTTGAATTCTTAGCGCATTTGGGCAACCTGTACACTGCTTTTACATAGTGATGTAGGGTGTGGAGAGCTTAGATGTCGGCTGGCTGCTTTGCCATGGAGAAGAGCAGCTTTGGATCTGTCTTGTCGATTTGCAAATGATGAGAATTTAGAGAGGCGGTGCAAGGGTTTTACGTGCTCGGTGGTCCGGCTTTGCTTCGACTGGCAATGGCATTCACTTGGGGGAAGTAGAACAGGCTCCTACATCCTAGGGTGGGCTAGGACACGGCTTCTATGGTATCGCCACGTACTCTAGTCTGGCTGACCATGGTGATGCAGTGCTTGTTCTCGCGGCCAATAGCGTTTGGCGAGTGTGTTTCCCTGCCTCTACATTTCATCAAAGAGATGCTTGTCGTGAATGATATATTCGCCTTCCTTGTTCGCTAATTGTTTTGAATGAAGCTCATCGTCCTATGGCGAGGTGGGGTGTCTACTGACCTTTGTGAGTGCTCCTTGAGCAAACTGTGCCCCACGTCGGTCCACACACCGCTATAGATCCGTTTGGCATAGCTCTTGAAGCGCAACGAAGCTGATGCCTACGGAGGGCGGCTGGGACGTGGGCCCGCACGTCGTCTCGGTCGTGTTACTGTATGTGCAACTAACTGGTACGGACGCTGAACCTCTATGGCATTCGTCATATACAATACACGTCTAATGTGGAGGACCAATTGCCGAGCTTGTTCGTCAGCACATCCCCTCGCCTTTCTGTTGTGCTGAGTTTGTCAACTGCAGATGGTTTGATGAGAGCACACTGTGTGCATCACTAGGGGTCTGAGTGCAACCGATTGTGCTTTCTTTTATACCAAGGCAAGTTTACAATTGCGGGTTTGTGTTGTGGCATGCAGGAATACGTGGTGTCCAAGTGCTGCTGCATGGGCTATGGAGCCCTCAGACCTGTGGAGCAGCTGCGATTAGTAAGGGCACAGTTGCGATCAGTAAGGGCGCAGCTGCAGTACATATTGGATCAGCTGCAGGCAGTAGAAGAGAAGCTAAGGTCGGAATGAAGCAGAACACTGGATCTGTACCTTGAACTTGAGATCTGGTTAGGGTGGCGGGACAAGAGCGGGCTTCTTTGCACAGTAATTCCTGAGCGCTCAAGGTGGGCTTGGGTTTTGAGATGGCTTAGTATGCATAGAAGCTAGTTAGGAAAAGGAGTGGCTGGAAAAGCAGCCGCGCCTACTGCTTTTTAAGGCTGATGTGGTAGGTAGGGGGGGGGTCTGGTCAGGGTAGCGGGAGAAGGGCGGGGCTTCTTTGCACAGTAGATTATGAGCGCTCAAGGTGGGCTTGGGTTTTGAGATGGCCTAGTATGCATAGAAGCTAGTTAGTAAAAGGAAGGGCTGGTAAAGCAGCCGCGCCTACTGCTTTTTAAGGCTGATGTGGTAGGTAGGGGGGGGGGGTCTGGTCAGGGTAGCGGGAGAAGAGCGGGGCTTCTTTGCACAGTAGATCATGAGCACTCAAGGTGGGCTTGAGTTTTGAGATGGCCTAGTATGCATAGAAGCTGGTTAGGAAAAGGAAGGGCTGGAAAAGCAGCCGCGCCTACTGCTTTTTAAGGCTGTTGTGGTAGGTAGGGCGGGGGGGGGTCTGGTCAGGGTAGCGGGAGAAGAGCGGGCTTCTTTGCACAGTAGATTATGAGCGCTCAAGGTGGGCTTGGGTTTTGAGATGGCCTAGTATGCATAGAAGCTAGTTAGGAAAAGGAAGGGCTGGAAAAGCAGCCGCGCCTACTGCTTTTTAAGGCTGATGTGGTAGGTAGGGGGGGGGTCTGGTCAGGGTAGCGGGAGAAGGGCGGGCTTCTTTGCACAGTAGATCATGAGCGCTCAAGGTGGGCTTGGGTTTTGAGATGGCCTAGTATGCATAGAAGCTAGTTAGGAAAAGGAAGGGCTGGAAATGCAGCCACGCCTACTTCTTTCTAAGGCTGATGTGGTAAGTAGGGGGGTTCTGGTCAGGGTAGCGGGAGAAGGGCGGGCTTCTTTGCACAGTAGATCATGAGCGCTCAAGGTGGGCTTGGGTTTTGAGATGGCCTAGTATGCATAGAAGCTAGTTAGGAAAAGGAAGGGCTGGAAATGCAGCCGCGCCTACTTCTTTCTAAGGCTGATGTGGTAAGTAGGGGGGTTCTGGTCAGGGTAGCGGGAGAAGAGCGGGGCTTCTTTGCACAGTAGATCATGAGCGCTCAAGGTGGGCTTGGGTTTTGAGATGGCCTAGTATGCATAGAAGCTAGTTAGGAAAAGGAAGCGCTGGAAATGCAGCCGCGCCTACTTCATTTTAAGGCTGACGTGGTAAGTAGGGGGGGGGGGGTCTGGTCAGGGTAGCGGGAGAAGAGCGGGCTTCTCTGCACAGTAATTCATGAGCGCTCAAGGTGGGCTTGGGTATCGAGATGGCCAAGTATGCATAGAAGCTAGTTAGGAAAAGGAGGGGCTGGAATGTGTGCAAAAGCAGCTGTAGCAAGAGCCTCCTGGGCATGCATGCTGAGTAGGGAAGGAATGCATGTGCTTATGTTCATAGCTTGTCTGACAGCTACCATGTGTGCTACAGCTGCCTTCTCTTCATGTTGTTTCTTCCACAGATTTGCTGAACCCTGATGCATTCAATGGTTTGTGGTGTTGCAGGTGCTTGCTCTGGAGGATATTGATTGTGTCTGAATGTGGCAGCACATGGGCACTTGGCTTGATGGGAACTGCTAGCATCAAGGCAGTACTCTGCAATACTACTGGAGGGTCGTTTTCACTGGTCATGTCATCTGCGTGCGGTTTAGGTGTTAGTCTGGCAGTCTTTGCTGATGAGTGGCATGTGGATGTAGTAGGGGCCGCTGCTGGATGTTGTTATTGCTGGGCCAATGTCGGTTTTTGAGGCGTATAAGCGGAATTGCCGCGTATTGTACAGTGTATATGGGGTCATAGCATCTGCTGTTGACTTGAATGAATGTAAGAAGTTGCTAAGAGATACCACCGTACAGCCCTCTGGGCTGTGCAGCACCCAATGACCCCAATCAGGTTTACAGGGCTGTGAGAAGTTGAGACCTAGCCGGAGGGTGGAATCTGCAATAACTGAATTAATGTATGGCAGTTGGCTGAAATTGGTATCATATTTTGGATCCGGTACCGGTGCACAGCTTAGCAAGCCATGGCTGTGGTATACATGTGTCCTACATAGACGGTATTATTCAGGAACCGTTCCTGCGGCAGGGACGCTTATAGCAATGGTGCCTAGTCATCCTCCTGTGGGGTTGCTGAAAGGTTTGCAGAATACAAGGCTGGGCAGAACCAGTCACCTATCAAGCCCTTTGCGGTTGCCGCACCTTAAATTTTTGTTTGTTTGTTTGTTTCAAGTAATTCAGCAGCGTAACTGCCAGTACCCCACTCTGGCATTTTCCATATGGCACAACAATCATGTTCTAGTTGTAGTGGATTTAGTTATGCAGGCGCTCTGCTATTCTACCTCTTCCTCATCCAAACGAGTCTAGTAGATCTTGATATAGTATAACAGTCATTGACAGCAGGGAAGGTGGCTGAAATTAGTGAAAGTTCCCGGCTGTACTATCTACTTGTCTTGGCGTTGTACTGTTTGGTCGTTGGAGTCTGACATGTGCGCAGCCACACCTGTTATTTTTTTGTTTGTTTGGCGGTTATACTATAGAGAGAGAGCCAGCTTAAGAGAGGCCCACGGAACTCTGCTATATGCATGCCCTGCTTGCCTACAGAGACCAGAGTAATCTGTTGCCTACAGAGACAAGCTTGCGGCCACCCCTGGCGGCCACTGTGATCAAGCAAGCAGCTATTCTAACGCAGTATATGGCAGTCGAATTCCAGACAATTCACAAGGAGCAGCCCTAACGAAGTTACAAGCTCTACAAAGAGAACAACTAAACAGCCACGTTAGGCACTTACACCTTACCATCTGCAAACATTTTATTACATAAACAGCCAGCCACTGCATGCTGGAAACAGCTGACAGTACCCGCAGTAAATTCAGCAAAGGTGCAGCAGCAATATGCATCCAGCATGCAAGGACTAACTTAGGTACCTGTTCCCACCAACCAGTGCAGGTGGAGGTGGCCTGCCATGGATATCCATGGCAGGCCATGGCCAGCCATCTGCTCCAACATTCGTTTGCCAGCAATAATTATGCAAAAACGACCCCAGCAGGAAAGCACACATGCAATCCATACATGCAAGCATGGATAATTGAGGCAGCCGCGAGCTAGCCCCATCCATCTACATCTATACCAATCGACCACTTCAGGACCACCAATCAGCATGCTTCAGTGCACCACTAAACCCTAATGATCAACATAACGGTAGCAGCAGACTTGCAAACCATACATGCAAGGATGGATGCAATATAGGCAGCAGCAGCGAGCAAGCCCCATCATCACGTACCCCCCTCTTCAACATACACCGCCAACCTGCTGCTTCAGAGCACCTACCCCTAAACCCTAATATGTCTGCGTATACACGTATAGCCATGCGTGCGCTGGAATCCAATCGAGCAAGCACAAATCCCCCTCAAGCTCCAAAACCAGTTGTATCTCCACAGCAGCAGATGCGGCACAATCGGGATACATACAGACATACATCTGACAACTCAGTGCAGGAAAAGAACACTGGCATTTGCAGCTGTTGCTGTCTACCTACCCAGCGAGCAGTAATTCACAACACTGCTTCCAAGCTAGCCCAATTTCCAATTATAATGATTACGCAGAATGTGCTCCGGAGGTTTGGTACAGGTAATCAAAGCAGGGGAGAGTGATGCGACAAGAAAAGCATGGTTTGTCGTGCAGGGTTTGTCGTGTCGTGCTCCATCTCAAGCTCTTCTTTTGCGCTCCGGGCATGCCCCAACACCATGGCAATATTGAACTTGTAAATGACAATACAGCACACTAGTTGCAATGCCAGGTGTCCTGAGATACCCAATCACAAACAAGGTCCCTAAAAGCCATGTACACTGATGGCTTGCTTCCACACACCCAGAGTGTCGTCCTACAACCAATAAATTATCTGCCCAAACTTTGGGGTGTATCTGTTTGCACACCGTACAGTAAAACACACAAGTAATAATGCTACTGACAGATGGTCAGCAACAGACTACTATAGATACTACATATATGGGAGCTCAGTGCGTGGTCTGGGCATTGCGTAAAACACATGTCCAGTCAGCTACATGTGCATAAACTCTTGAGGCGCCACTGGATCCCTACCATCAGTCCGTCACACAACACGTGTTTGCGTATGAGACGCATGCACTAGCAGGTGCACAACACGAATAATACTATCAACCTATCTACTCATCATCCCCCTTGCCTGCACGAGCCCGTGGTCCACCAGTTTTGAACCTCAGCGGAGCAAAAGCCATGCATGCATTTCCATGGGCCCCTGTAAACCTGTGGACAAAGAGGGGCGCCTCAATGTTGTCCAACAGGACAGGATAATCAAGATCTGCAAATGTGCTTGTCCTTGACCCCTTGTCCTCGCCAAACAGAAGGAACTCGCACAGATCCTGATCTTCAAATGGCTCCTTGTAAGGCCAGAAGTCGCAGATGGCGATCCTGAGCTCCCGATCTTCACTCTCCAACACATGGCCAGGCAGGTGCAGCCGTAGGTAGTACCCCACCTGGGCTGCATATGGCTTCAGCTCCCCTGACGGAGCCTCGTATGCAACAGCAACATGGCTACCATCACGTGAGCGGCTGCGCCCATATGCAGCTGAGGTGGCATAGCCGCCACCGCTCAGAAATGCACGCTCATGTTTGAACACAGACAACAATGGCCATGCCTCTAGCCAAAGGGCATGCTCATCCTCACCAAGGTCCCCCTGATCTACAGCATCCCTCATGGTCTTCTTGACCTTCTGCTGCAGTTGCAGCGTCCAAGCACTTGCCTCCACTGGCTTGCCCGCACCTAAGAGCTGGCCCCTACTATAACACCCTGGATCCACTTTACCCCCAGACCCCTCCCTTGGGCCTACTTTGCTTCTGGCCTTGAACTCCTGCCAGGTTAACAGCTCCTGTGCTGAAGACAGTTGCACCATCTTGAGAGCACACCTGAGCAGGTAATCCCGCATCATAGTGAGCTCTGGTTCACCATGGGTCCGGTACTTTGTCCTCTTCTTGAACTCACCAACCAAGCGCTCCACCCACAGCTCACCATACCGCCAGGTGAGCCCACGCTCCAGTACTTGTGCAAGCAGTCGGCAGCAAAGAAGGTGCAGATTGAACGTACATAACCTCAGAGACAACTCCTCTACAACACACGGAGAGGCAAAACAGCAAAAGCCCAGCTCATCAGCAACACTGCTCTTGTCGAAGAGAACAGAGAGCAGCACACATCAGTACCATACCAATAGTACATCCTGGGAATGACATGGCAGAAAGTGACATAGGGGTTACGCCCGCCACCTCAAGCTGGATGATACAAAAACAGCAAGGTGGAAGTGGTGGGCACAAAGAAGCACCACCACCTATAGGGAAAGCCTCATGACTTCCAACTTGGCATTCCAGCACCTTCCAAGCAAGTCTGCACGTGCCCCGAAGCAAGACGGAGAGAGAATAATGTCAGCAGCACAATGAAGCCATGACCCAGCAGCACAATGAAGCCATGACCCAAACGCGGCATGTGGCAATCAAGTCGATCTTTGGAAGCAACCTGTCAGTACCTATCTGCTAATACGCAAGCTCATGATACATGCAAGTGAGAACAATGTGAGTACAGGCTCAAGGCTTACCTCCTCTGCCAGCTTAGCATACTCCAAGAGCTCCCTCCGTGCTGCAGCTGCAGCTACCATGAGCCCCGCTACATCTGAGAACTTTGCCATGGAAGCGTGGAAAGCAGCAAAGCGACGCAGATGACCATAGGCCTTCTTCAGCTTGTCTGGCTGCAGCACGGGCATGGCAGGATTCTGCACTGGCCGGAAGAGGATGGGTAGGAAGCACTCAATGGCTCTAACACAATCTTCAATCTGCCAAGAAGCTTTATTAGCCATGACGTCCTTGTAGAGCCTGTTGAAGGAGGGATGCAATGTGAGCCCTCCAGCCCTGCCTTTTATCACTCTCCGAGAGGCAGGGGGTACCAGGAGGCTGTTGCTGAGAACATTAGAGTTGCTGGATCCAGCCCCGTCCTGCAGCAGAAAGTGCAGGCAGCATGGAGTAAGTTGCCGCCAGATGTGGAAATTGAATGTGAAAATTGAGGCGTGCATTTTGTCTCAACTGTGAAAAGGATCCCGCACGGTGAGTAGAGCAAGAGAAGGGATGCCAAAAGATAGCATCGAAGATACGTAGCAAAAGAGCGCAGAAAGGATTAAGACAAGCATACAGAGAGGAGCGCATGGCTCACAGACTGGAGGATTATGCTACATCGATGTGCATCCATCCACTACTACTTCAGCCTCCAACTCTATACTTCCTTTGCCACATCAGACCCAGCAGATGGACAAGACAAGATAAACAGCATGCCACCATACAGCAAACTGCATACCTGCGCCCCATCGGATGCCCTCTTTGCGAAGATGGCATCTAGGAAGTCTTTGAACACCCCAAGGAAGAAGGCATGACAGAAGGGGACCACCCACAGTCTGTTGAAGTCCACGTAATGCAACTTCAAGAGAGGACTCAGGCCTTTTATTGGGATGTGAGATGGGGTTTCAAGGCCTGCATCCAAAAAGAGAATGGCAAGCAACATTAGTGCTGTGGGGGAATCAGATATCACGACTTTCAAACACAAGACAAGGAGGAAGCACGAGAATGATGCGCTTGTCCACCTGCAGCACTTACTGTACCCCCCTGAGTGTGATGGTGACCAGATGGCTAAGATCAATGAGATGGCTGCAAGCTTCCAGAGCATCTCCCTGCTTGACGTGCCCTATCCCCTAAACCCTACAGCCCAATCTATGAGAACAGCAAGGATATGTCATGCCACTCTCCAACACAACACTGCCAGTGCCTCACCTGCTACATACCGCACATTTGCTGTATAGGTGCGTGCCAGCTGCTCCTTGTGAGTCACAACACGACTGCTGTCCCTTACACCAAGCTGGAAGCTCTTGCCTGCATTGGGGCCAGCTGTTACTGGGGCAGGCTTGGCATACCCGAGATAGCGCACAGTGCCATCACATCTGGTCCCCATCAAGTTACAGAATGTACAGCAGAAATATGCTGTCCAGCTTCCAACAGCATACTGCATCTTGGCTCGGGCTGGGGAGTCTGCATATACAGCTGCAAGCATGACCATGTGGCGGAACTGCTGACCCCAGCTCAAGGTCTTGGTGATGTCGTCCCTCACAGCAGGAGTCACCAGCACACCCCGGTCACCTGCGTTTGATACAGCGATAGATGCTTACATAAGTAATCTCTTGCAATTGCCATAATGCCCTACACAAGTGCATTCTTGCGCAGCTCAAATGAAGAGGTTACAAAAGAGAATGGTAAGTGCCATAGGCACCTGACCTCATGCTGCTGTTCCCACTGCTGCTGTCTGTTATCATCCATGAAATGCCATAGCAAAATGCCATAGGCACCTGACCTCATGCTGCTGTTGCCAATACTGCTGCTGTTCAATCCATGAAATGCCATGGCAAAAATGCCATAGGCACCGGAGTTCTAGCCTCACATCTGTATGGCATCTGCGACCCATCAAGACATGTGGTAATCATCTATGAAAGCAGCTGCATAGTAAACAACCAACTGTCTCACCCAGACAAAACTCATCCATTCCCAACTTACCACCCTGGTCTGGTGGCTCCTGTTGCAAAGGCTGCTGCTGCTTAGGGGGCCCAAGCTGGTCCAAGCTTTGATAAAGGGGCTCAAGGAAAGCATCCATTTTGGAAGGCTCCTCTGGCCCTTCAATGCACATGATCAGCTTGTGCCATTCCCGCCTGTAGGAGTCGCTTCCAGAAAGCCCGCCATACCTGAGCATGAAACATGCATTCGTCAGAACTAACTGGAGTAACCACGGCACTTAGATGACGCCACAGGCAAGGACACACTCCGCCAAACACAGAGAGAGGAAAATACAGTGGCACATGTTAAAGTTGAAAAAGGTACAGCAGCATTCATCATGTCACATATGCACTTTGACCCCTTGGCTGGTAAATGTCTACATTGTTACATCCATTAGAAGGCTGTTAAGCAGCAACCTAACACGGGTTTGCCCAATTACAGCGCCTGCAAACCTGCAAGAGCAGGTCACGGCCGCTTGCACAGTGACTTGCTTCCCATGCATGCAACTCGTGCCACGGTATCATGGACCCCAACAAGGTCATGTCCTTACCTCATGAACATCAAGCCAGTGCTGTGGGTAGTGAAGTTGTAAGGTTGAGCATAGTCAAATCCCACCTCTATGATGCCATTGCAGGGATCATCAACTGCACCCCCAGTAGCACGTGTCATGCGTTGGTGCTCTAAGGAGTTCCAGTAGCTGCCGATGCTGGTGTCTCGCTTCTTCCTCAGGGCTTTGACAAAGTCAGGGTCGTGGAACAGCTCCTTGATGCTGTCCTCTGGTGCCACAAACCAGAACCTCTACAACAGGAAAAGGATTTGCAGCAGAGTGACTCGTACAGCCTTTCACCATGCACACACAAGGGTGGTGTTAAATAGCTAGGTTGGTCACACATCTGGACCTGTGATCAAGACAATCGCATTACACGAGGACAGTCAAGCCTGTGCTCTGAGGTTGTGCATGCATGCATGCCTGCGCATTTGGTACCACAAGCCGTAACAGCAGGCTGTGTGAATGAGAGGGAACTATGTGTATAAGCCTAATAGCAAAGTTTTCACGACTTACCCTTGAGGGAGCGAGCCTTCCTGCCTTTGTCTTAAACCGCTTGCCCTTGCACTTCTCGCACTGGTCATTGACATGTGCTGGCCACTCTGACTTTGCAATCGGCCTCCACCCCGTGCACCCTGTACTGCAGGCATGCCACTCAATCTCTGACAGGTCCTTAACTTCCAGGATGTTACGCATCAGGTAGTAGCTGGGAGGGAGGACATGACCCTACACAAGAAACATATATGCAAGATTGCTGAATACACGGAAATGTGTTTACAAGGAGAGGCAGCGTCCTTCTGCAATTGTGGCAGGCATGGCAGAAAGTGAAGGTGTGTATAATGTGTGGCAGGTAGCAGGCTCGATTGTCAACAACTTGCTGGTAAGAAAAAAATACACCTTCCACGATAGGTCATGGCAACAACCTCACGGTCTTTGCACCTCAAGCTGTTACCAAAGAGCAAGATCACATGTCTGCTCCGTACTATGAACGCCAAGCAGTTGCTAGCGATAGGAGGTGTCCTGCATTGTTCTGCCTCCTAGCTAGATACTCAGTAAGGTCAAAATTGCTCCAAACAATACATGTTTGTAATAGTCTGAGCTCTCCTAAAAGAACTCTGCTGAACTTACCTTAGGTAGGAACTGCTCTGACAGCATAGCCAACAACTGGTTGAATGCTGCATCTGTGACGCCAAAGTCAAACTTCCAACTCATTAGGAAGACGACTGCCTTCATCACCGTGGCAGGGCAGTCTTCATACTCCTGAGCCTTGTAGAGGGGTCGCGCTGCATTTGCTTTGTACCATTCAGTCTTGGACATGAACTTGGGTATCTCGCTGGGGTGTGCATAGTCCTGCGGCCGCGACCCAGGGACCCCACCGTCATCCCAGTTCCAAGCCCATTCTTCTTCATCACCACTGTCCTGAAGGTCCTGTTCATGAAGCTGGTCCTCTTCAACCTGCTGCATTGCCTGTAGCATAGCCTGCAACTGCTGCGGAGTGCTGACTCCCAATCCTGCTAGCAACTGTGCCTGTTGTTGAAGCTGCTGCTGCCGCTGCTGCTGCTGCTGCTGACCAACACCTGTTGCCCCAGACTGCAGGTCTATGAAGTCTTCTTCGGCGTCAAAGAATACTTCTTCTGCATGCAAAGAGGATTTCTAGTATAGGTAAGAGCTACTAGAGCAGAGGGACCCAATTGGCACCATACACAGTTGCAGGTCACCTTCGTAACCTCCGGCTTCGAAGTCCATGCTGGATTGACCCTCCGACCCAAGAATGTCTTCAATATCCACTTCCATGCCATCAAAAGCATCTTCTTGGCTACCCACATCTTCGATACCCTCTGAGCCATCGCTACCATAGCATCTACCAGAGCCATGTAATTCATACCAGCGACTGCGTTGCTGTGAGTCCCAGGCCCTACAATCTCTACAGAATGTCTCTTGCACACCATTAACCAATCGCTTTTCAGCTCGGGCAAACCTGTCACCAAGCATTGAGAAAAGAACGCGACGTCGGGAGAGGCCCGCACGCGAAAAGGGGAAGGCTGACACAGGGAATACCTTGCTTTGTGAACTAGAGTATCGCTGTGCAGTTTCTAGCTATGTGACAATTCCACTGGACCGATAGCCGCCCATTGGAACTAGTTGGAACCGATTCGGCACTGGGTTGGACCCCTGGTTTGTCATAGTGGTGGGGTAACGTAGCTGATAAGATCCACCGCCTCTTGTCCGGGCTGAAGCCTTTCTATACCAAATTAAGGTGGACTAAGCTATTGTGCAATGATTGCATACATCTCTGCTTGCATTTCTGATGATATGTCCACCCATGCAGATGAGCTAAGGGTGTGTATAAGCAGAGAGGTCCTGAGGGCCGTGACCTTCACAAGCACAGAAAGCAAGTCAGGGCAGACTGAACAGTTTCCTGAAAAGAAATTTTGCCTGACTCAGCTGCTGAAAGCAGTAATCAAAGTTCCAGGGCACGGTTGAGCGCACAGGTGCTATGGTGCTGTTTGCAAGGCAGACACTTGCCCCAATGCCAATGGAGAGTCCATTGAGAGGTCTAAGCACCTCTGCTCCTGGTGCCACCAGCAGAAAGCCTGCGCTGTGCTTGGGCTGTTTCAAGCCTGGTCAATTGTGGCTGAATGCACTATACCAATGCCATAATGAATGGCAACCCAGAGGGGTCCAAGGGCACCTCCCTGTGAATTGGGAGTACAGGGCTAGAGTAAGTGAATTAACTTGAAGACTCAAGTAAAGTCACCAGTTGCTGAAGAGTCTTGCCCTGCTTCACAGGCTGCACCTCTTGAGTTAGAGATGCGTAGGATGCAAGCACTACAGCCGCTGCAAAGCTAACTGAAACTTGTGCTGAAGCCGCTGCAGCGCTCAAAAAGCCTTATACGAAATGTAACGTTGAGCAGGGATTTGCAAACAAACATTGCTTCCTACATGCTTCGGCAAAGGACAGCATAAGGCTGAAATTCCAGTTGGATAACAAACTGGATGTGCCAAATATGTCTGCATGTATCCTCGCGCCAGATTGGCTGCATGCTCGCTTTAGTCACCACTTGAAAGGTGCCAAATTGCTGAAGCAACTCAAAAGCAGATGCTTTGCTCGACTGGCATGAGCTGGTCTAGAAAACGGCTAGGATTTTCAAATTTGACCCAATGGGAGATGAAGTCTTACCCATGACAATTGCAGGCTCTGCCGCAGGCTCTCCTGCAGCATTTCATCCTAGGCCGCAGGCTGCAGTAGTAGCCTCTTGAATGATGTTCAAGGAACATCACATAGCCTGTCAGAACTTGACATATGGTATGGCTGAGCTGAAAGCGTCTGTCAATACAGACCGAGTCAATGTGCGAGTACACATGTTTGGCTGATTGGCATGTAAATGCAGCTCCTGAATGGAAGCAGCTTTTGTTTTCTGCTTGTCAGAAATACCGCAGCATATTACGCACTTGCGGGGGGTATGAAAGACCTCTGTGTGGCAAGCATGAAGGTCTGTCACAGTTTGTGCTAACCTGCACCATTGAGCTTGGCTCGTGCCAGCTCTGTTGCTGCTGCTGCTGCTGCTGCTGTTGCCCTCCCGTTCATCCCACTGTAGGAACTCTGACCGAGAGTCTGTCAAGACAAGATTGCCCAGCTGAAGTAGCAGCAGATCTGCTTGCTGATGGGCACACCACTTCTAAGGCTGCCATCAAGGCATGCAAGTGCTCTTCTGAAAGAAGGAGTGCGACTACTGGGCTGCTGCGTGCGATCTCAATTGGCAATGTCACAAACGATAACAGGGTGATGCCTGTATCTCACTGGGACAAGACAGGGTGATGCCTGTGAGTTCCCCCTTGACTGCCAGAGAGTTCATAATCTTACGCCCAAAGAGACTGAGAGCTGAAGGCTTCAAGGTGGTCCTGATCTGGAAAAGATCTACTGAGTACAAGTAAGTACTGTTGAAGGGGAGTGAATGTATCCCTATGTGCAGCTATGTCTGGTGCTTGGCACTGAGAGTGCAATATTGAGAGCCTGTGTTGGCTTGGAAAAGTGTCCTTACAGAGCAGAGGCAGTGGCCTACTGGTGGATCAGAGAATCCCGTAAGATTGAAGCCACAGCTTCTATACCAGTTGTCTGCTTGATAAGCCGAGCCGCACTGCTGCTGACACTATAGTACCATGGTGGATCAAGAAGATCTTGCATAGAAGCCTCAGCTTCTACACCAGATGAAGGTACATAGTTCCTGAGAGGATGAACTCTGCATATTTGCCTTGTGTCACTTGTAAGAGTCCTCACTGAGCTATGTTGAGCCTGAATTGGCTGCACTCGCTCCAAATTGACTCCGGGCATTATGACAAGGCAAGATAACATGCACAGAAGCACCGAGACTGAGACTGAAGTCTTTCATGGGATGAATGGCAAAGAATGCAGGCACCATTTGGTCCAATCATGCTTTTGCCGCTGAAACGCGGGCATTCTAAGCCTATCTCTAGCCATGCGTCTGAGAGACAATTGTCCCTGATTTATATGGCTGCCAACTTGAAAGTTGGTGAATTGCTGCCCATGAGGCTGAGTTGCCTGATATGAAATTAGAGAGAGCTGATGTGCCTCTGCTGTAGCTTGATTTATAAGCTCATTCGCTGATCATGAATGCATCAGTGTGTTGTCCACCTTACCAAAGCTAGAACGCTCTTGCAAGCTGCCAGAACCAAGGTGATGCTTGGTTTGTGCAAGCATCTTGCAGAATGGTAGGGCAACCAGGAGCTGAATCTCCTAAGCAGGATGGGCCAGATCAATTCTTGCCAATGCCTACATGAATGTATGCTGTTAAAGGAGGCTTGCACCTCCGTTTCCTGCTGAGAATACCTGAAAGGGACACGCTCTGAAGTTACAGCCATGCGCTGTCTGAGCCTTTGCCAGTGAACTCTGGATCATAGTGAGCTTATGCATGTCATTGTTTGGCTGAAGTCCAGGTGGGGAGGAGGGATCAGCTCCAAGTTCTCCCAAGCGCTCACACTGAGAGATTTCTCCACATGCATGCATTCTTGATAGAGCTGTGAAGTGCTGAGTCACTATATGCATGCTAGAAGGCAGATGCTGCACATGCTGAGTCATGCTGGGAAAGCTGAGATCTGAGTGATTCATGTGCATGCTGAATAAGCTGTCATTACAGCTATGATCTGCTTTGCTGTGGCCTGAATTAGACCAAAGGCACGCGTGGGATGCAAGTAGCCATGTCCAGGGTAGAAAGCCTGTGTGGCATGAATTGCTGACATATGTGAATGTCCAGGCTTCAGCATAACATAAAGTGCCTATCTACCTGCAAACATTGCATGGAATGCTGACATCCCCAAATGCGTGTATAGAGGCTTGCAGATGCTGAACATGCCTTGTGGGATCCCTCTTACAGTTGGGTCCTCTTAAAACAGGTTGCTGAATGCCCTGAGAGCTTGGTAAAGCTGTACTCCTTGCTGTGAATTGCCAAGAAGCTTGCTGTGTAGTGATGTTGCAGCTTCGTTGCCAAGGTAGTGGTGATACACTACAGTGCAGAAGGCAAGTCCATGCGGCTCCATTTTATACCGAGCCATGCAAGGGGAGCGAGCAGAAGATGTCTGTGTGCAAGCCTGAAGACACTCAAGTGAGTTGGCTTGCAGAAATATCCAGGTGAGACCGGATCAGTGTGTGGGTGTGAAACACATATTGGGCACCCCAGCAAGCCTGCTTTTTTTCTCTCTTTTCATGGTCACTGAGCAGGAAGATGTTAAGTGATTGCTTCACAGCAGGTGGGGAGGAACCTGGCCAACATGGCCAAATTCGAATTGTTGCCCAAGGACTCTGAATGAGATCTGCCACACACTAGCCCAGAAACTCCCTGTGCATACATGTTATTGCATAGAAGGGCTATCGAGTATGTGAGACATACTGATGCGTTGCAAAGTGTCAATGCCATGCTGTCTGTGATATCAGAAGCAGATGCAGCTGATGGGATCATTGGTAGCTGCTAATTACATGCTGAAAAGGCAGTTTATGCAGATAGCAAAAGGTGAGAGCAAAGCTTTGGGCTTGGTTGCTGAGTATTGCCAAGCATTACTTAGTGGAGACTGAAAGTCCCTCCCAGCTCACGCAAGCTGCTGCCTAGGTACATAGGCCCTTTTTGTGTGGGTAAACAAGTGGGCAAGTATGCTTACAAGCTAACTCTGCCTGCAGCGATGCGAGTTCATCCCGTTTGCCATGAAACTCTGCTGCCTAAACACCCTGCTGAAGGCAAGGTGCATGCGTCCTCCACCTTCACTCTAGGATGACATTCTGCTTCTTTGAGGTAGAATCTGTGCTGAAACACAGGACGAGAAAGGAGGGGAAAAGGGTTGTAACAGTATCTCTTTGAGTGGCCCTGGCTGTATACATGAACATAAAACATGGGAGCCAGAGAAACACTGAAAGCCGTCATATTTAGATGAGTACTGTTAGCATCCCTCTATAGCATGAATGCTTAGCCCCTGTCTCTCATCTAGGTGGGGAGGAGTGTAAGGAATGAGTCTTCCTTAGCACCTACGCCGCAAGATTGCGGAGTTTAGCGGGAGCCGTGCACACAGGCGACGCCTGTTGCTCCTGTCGCCGCCGGGATTCCGGCCGCGTCCGCCGGTGGCTTGATGAGCCGCCGTGTGCCGGCAGATGGCCGGGCGAGGGCCGGCGGGGGCGATGCCCCCAGCCGGAGGGAGCGGACCGCTCCCGTCGAACTACGGAGCCTTGATCTCCTGAATGGAGTACGTAGGCAGCCGCTGGGCTATAATAAGCCCACGGTGCAGGCCCCTCATATGGAACCATCCCTCGTGTCTGCGAGGTGGAAATCGTTACACGGAATTAAAGAGTAGAAATCGTCACAGAGTGGGACCCCCCTTGAAGCCTTGGTTACGCTACACTGTGCAGACCCATAGACATGAAAGAGTCGCAGGATGGGACCCTCTTTCAGGCTTGGTTGTGTACTCCACAGTGATTTATGGAGTGGTTTGTTGCATAGTGGGCCAAGAGTCAGATGTGGGTTGCTTAGTACAATCTTATCTCCGGAGCTGCGGGCCACCCTTGAATCTGGTCTATAGCTTTTGGCATAAGGTTTGGGGCTGTCTGCTCAGTTGCTTCTCCTCCCCCACATGAACAGTCTGGCTTGCGTCTGCTAGAAGCAGGCATGCATGGCCATATGTGAGTTTGGCTGGTGGGGTTGACATGGCTGTAATGGACCTCTAATGCTCCGCTTACTCCCAAGGGGTGGCACTGCTGGCAGACACCAGCAGCAGCAACAGCAGCAGTAGCAATAGGACTAGCAGTAGCAATAGCAGCAGTAGGTGAAGCCTCTGTCATAGTGGGCCCTGCAGACTGCAATCAAAGCTAGATGTGCTGCACTAATCTGCCTCCTACATACAGGTTGCAGCTTGTTTGCCTACAGAGGCAGAAGTGCATGTTCCACCTAGCTTGTTGCTGCCTGCAACCTCTGGCCAGATTGGACGTGGTGCCATGTCATGGCCGGTCATGTTGCCTGATGCATACTGGCTGTTGCAGGGATGGACTGCGTCAGGAGCTTTCTCTTGAGCCAGTATCTGCAGCAGCAGACATGTTTGGCGGCTGAGCTGAAAGGAACCAAAATGGGGGAAGGTGGGCCGGGGGGGTGGGGGAGGGGCGGAGGGGCACGCTGTGTTGCATGTAGCCAGCGGGCAAGCCTGAGGGCGCAAGTACCTAGCCACCGTACTGTGCTAACTTTGCAGGCAGTAGCCCTGCTGGTACGGTAAGAGAAGGTGGCACGCTACGACAAGACCCCGTTTTCTTTAAGTGTACGCGGGCATTCCAATGGCCATGCATCTCTTTCTCTTCCCTGCTGGTATGAATTTGTCGGCGCTTGGCTCATTTATCACTTGAAACAACAATGACGGCAAACTTGTACCTTACCCCTTCTCCATTTGACACAGAGGGTGTTCAATACTGGCCTGGAACCAAAGAAGTGTCCTGTGTGGTAAGGATGCTAGATTTTTCTCCACTGGGTTCACGAAGGCCCTGCTTGCACTGCCACTGTACATACAATCGTTTGGGGTGCCCCCCGCCCCCCCGCCCCTCACTAAGTATTTTATCTGCTGCTAGATTAAAGCTTGCACGTGAGGGCCGTAGCCATGGGCACACATATTTGGTTGCGGTACAGGATGACACTCCTTGCTGGGCCTCGACACAGTCCAAGTAATGTCGGTGCTGTCTGATCTGTCAGCAGTTCGTATGTCGCATATGAGAGCTGCTGCTGGTACTGCTGACAGATAGGAGCAGCAACCCCAGTGGGATAGTGCACAGGTCATGATATGTCACAGCAGAAGTGGCAGAGTACCAGTATGCCAATGCACATGGCATTAGATGCATGGGAGCAGTTCAAGGTACATTGAAATAACTGTACATCCGGTGTCAGAGGGGGCAGAAGACTGTTATCCAATTCCGTGATTTGGACGGGCACTCCTTCACAGACCTATAGCTATTTATAATGAAGTAGGACAACCTGAATATGCAGGGGGCTGGCAGCAGGGGCATGGTGTGCACTCGGCTGCTGTAGCCTTCGTTTTATTTGCTAACCTGGTGAGCAGCTGCCTCCTGTATTCATGTGCGCACGCAATGCTCTATTAACAACAAAGCTGGTGTAACGGTAGTTTGCAAGCTTGCAAACTACCGTTACACCAGCTTTGTTGTGAGACGATGCGTATGCTTCCCTACTGACGGCCTTTGGTTGGGCTTAGTTGGAAAAGTTGGTAGAGGTCTTTCCAGTTGTTGCAGTGGAGGGCAGTGGCACTGGGTTAACCAATGCAACTGATCCTGCTAACTCTTCAGTTTGTACAGGTTACCCCATCGCTCCGTCAGACAGTGCTTTTCGCTTCTTCAGTGTTGCCCCTCCCTTATAAGCTGCAGGAACCCTCGCTGTGGTGGAGGAGTCCAGCATCCCAGCAGGTGGGACTTCGGACGTTGAGGTCTCAAAGGACTGCTGATACGCAAATGCAATACTTTAAGATGCTTGCTTCTTCTCCTAGGTGATATGTCTGGCTTATGACGGGGCTGCTGTCCCAGGGCAATAGCCACAGGTTTATGCTGCAGTGTATTGCTAGCTGTCTCTGGTATGTACCCTGCTCTGACAGAGAAAAAAGTTCTTTGGCGTTGCCGAACGTCCTTCTGCTTGAGCCGGTACTTTTCTATCAGCAGCCAGACTCTGCTTGTTTTGGGGAACTCAGTGAACGTTTAGAACATAAAACATGGGCGGAAGTATAAAGCAGCAGGAGGGATGAACCTGCCTCAATATCCAGCATGCCGCCAATCTCTCCTTCCACCCTCTTCTCCCACCTAGAAAAGAAAAGAAAGGAAGAAAGAAGACGCGAGGTCATGGGAATACCTGTGTAATGTTAAGGAACGAGGGGGCATTGCCAAAGCGTACCACCCTTGACCAGAGCCACCGTGAAGCTGTTGTATCCCCCCTTGGGGCCTAGTTTCCCCTCCACGGGTAAATGTGGAGTGCCTCTTTCCCGTCCGTACCACTCCCACCAGTAAATTCCAACTCTTGTTGGCGACCAGGGGCTTTGTAAACCTCCCGAATTTCAGGTGGGTACGTTGTTCATCAAGGGAGCCGTACTTGTGCAATATGGCAACAGCTTGTCACTGATTAAGCCTTCAACTGTAATTCAACTGCATGCACTCCTTTGTAACATAAGTTATCTTGGGAGGAGGCAATGCATATTTGTTGTATTGGGGGTTGAGATATATAGCGAGTCGTTTTACTGAAGCTTATGGGTACCGTAGGTGCAGTAAGATGGCTCGGACTGCTTGTAGACAGCTGTAGACACATGGACTAAGCAAGGCCAACCACGGTACAAGCAAGGGGTAGAAGCCCTTGCCTCATCTCTGTGGTGCTGCCCAGTGTCGTGTTGCCCCCTTGCAAAGCCGACCTGGCTCAAGGGTGGGGTAGGGAGGCGAGAGGGACTCGTCACATTAATGATAGCTTACTGTACATCATTGGGAGCCAGCAGTACAGCAACATTTTCGACATGGACACATCACCAATGAACCCCCATGCTGATATCCACCCCACAGGAAGACACGAAGTCTTTATTAGCGAAGTAGAGATGTGCATAGATGGACAACTGTGGATAAAAACCCTCGCCTGCATATACACACCAGATGGTAAATTTCGCTACACTCTCACCCCTGAAAGGACAGCAATACTGTACCAACAGTACTGCCACAGCACTCGCCACAAACCAAAGGTTATGCGGAAGTTGAAGGCAGGTACCTTTCCCCAAGAACTGTATGCCCTCATGTGCAGGTACAGAGATGGAGCACAGATCAAAGATCACAAAGCCATTAGGAAGGTACAAATAAAGAACCACTGGGCCACTCCCCCTGAGGTGTATGAGGCTCTCAGGCAGCTCACAGACATAACAAAAGAGAGATTCGCAAGCCCACTCAATTACAACCCAACATTTACGATGTACTGGAGCGCCCACAAAAGGGACCAAATCTTTGGGGCAAAATGGGATAGCTACAGATATAGGTGGACCGGCGGAAGCGTGCACAACCTAGAGTATGAGGACGAAGACCTGAATAAGAACATGGCTACTGCCATAGCAGCGGCCCCTGTCTTTGGCATACATATCCTGCCTGCCTGGTCCGATGCAAACAGAACTGCCTACCTTGCATGGCTAAAAACTTCCCAGAAAACTGCAGGCATCTCCTACAAATACCCCGAAAACACTTCAGGTTCCAGAAACCCACAACTTGGGAACGGGGCGACATGTATGCAGGAAACCC
Source organism: Pseudopediastrum boryanum (assembly GCA_963556185.1). Lineage (NCBI taxonomy): Eukaryota > Viridiplantae > Chlorophyta > Chlorophyceae > Sphaeropleales > Hydrodictyaceae > Pseudopediastrum > Pseudopediastrum boryanum. The sequence continues at coordinate 4,192,589 of OY744497.1, read as the reverse complement.
TAGATGGGACGTAAACATTATTGTCACAGGCAACGCAAAGGGTTTTGAGGCCCACCTCCCTTACTGGGAGAGCGGCTACATGACCAGGTTTCTGCAAACGCTGCAGGATGCCATTAATCAGTCCCTGCCGGACGACAAAGAGATACAAGACATCAGCATGTACTACAACCCCCCAAGCAGCAATGCCCCGCCCAGCACATCTCATCAGCCAACATTGCTGATGCCAAAACAGCTCAGCAAAATGGGTTACCCCAAACAAACAAACGGCTCTGAGTCCCTCCGGGACGATTCTGCCACCAGTCAAGACCCTCCAGCCATGGTTGACGCCAGCACTACACTGGATGACCTGGAAACGCAATTAGCCACTGCCCTACCAACAGCCCCACCCCTCCGGTACAATTGGAAAAACTATGTCTACACAGATGGTAGCTACAAGCAAACAAGCCACAAAGCATCACCAATGGATGCAGAGTGTGATGCCCCAGGCATAGGGGCAGGAGTGCACTTCCCCCCACAAGCAGGCAATGAGGACGATGAACGTGGGGTTCCAAATGTCCCTGCAGGCGACAGCCATCCCCAGAACACCATAAACAGGGCAGAACTGGTTGGTATCCTTGCTGCGCTGAGGCATGGAGCCCACATGATAGCCACCGACAGCCTCAGCTCAATGTACCAAATCAAAAAGATGCTGAGACGCCCACAAGATCTCCTAAATCACCAGCACTGTGAGCTAATTAAAGAGATAGTAACCGAGATCGTCAACAGGGGACTGAGGACAACCCTTCACAAGGTCAAGGGCCATGCTTCCATAATCGGTAATGAAAAAGCGGACGCAATCGCTAAGGTGGCTGCGACAGGGGACACCTCCAACTATGAGGAATGTGAGAAGTACGAAAGTCCTAGTAACAACAGGTTGACCCAATATTGGCCGCACAAGACCCAATGGAACAATCGTTGGTCACGGACCAATGGGCAGCGCACGTTGATTGACCGTTTCAAGCGGGTGAACCCTTTGACAGACCTTCACGACTCGGTACGTCATTACTGCCACCAAAAGAGTCGCTTTGGGATGGCAAACAGAGCTACCTGTTATTTCGAGGCTTTTAAAAGGATTGAGGAAAGACTGGACCTGCCTGCTAGCAACGAGTACATGACCTCGGGAAAAATCAAGTATGCAGAACGAAAAACCGCTTTGCGCTACCGGTACGGGACCATGTGGACAAGGAAGATGGCCTATAGGTGTGGACATGCACCTAGTAGCAAATGTCTCCTGTGCGGTGACGAGGATGGCGGACACCACACAGCCTCAGGATGCCCAGCTTTGAAAAGAATGTACATCAACAGGCATAACAAGGTCGGCCGACTAATCATGACAAGAGTGTTAAGGGGACGCAAAGGAGCATTTGTCATTCAAATGGACCTTGGATCAACTGAAAATTGTGCAGAAGACGGCGGGCATCATGGCCCACCAGTCTAGAAACATCCCGTGGGAGCTCCTTCCAAGGGGACTAAAGGAGGCAGTGCAACAAGCACAAGGCACCACCGATAAGCGCCCTGATGGTATGCTCTACGAACCCAAGAATGGAAACAACCCAGCAGAGTACTGGATAATAGAGGTCAAGATCTGAAGGGATTCAGACCCAACAGGCCAGCAAAGCAAAGCTGATTATCAACACCAAGTACTTATTGACAAAATCAAAGACATAGACCCCACTGCCAAAGTATGGTACTATCCCTTGCTTGTCGGAGTTGCAGGCACCATATACAACAGTACCACCATGAATCTTCAAGCCCTCGGTATCAAAGGGCAAGCTCTAAAGCAATGCATTTCAGAAGTACATACTGCAGCAGTCAAGTCCTTACACAGCATATACACAACAAAAAGAAAACTGGAAAAGCCCAAAGAGCCTCAATGGCACAGGAGGAACTACAAGAAAGTAAGCTAACAAAGGCGGGTGGGCGGAAGCCCACCCACGGATGTAACTATCCTATGGTAGGCTGGCCCAGTGTAATCCTTACACCAATGGGCCCCTCCCTTAATCTTACGCGGGAGGGCACCTCACGCCCCTCCTTGCGTAGCTCTCTCTCTCTCTCTATCATTGGGAGCAGGGTTTAGGGACTAGACCAGGGAAGAGGATTCTGTGCCTAGGGTTTAGGGTGCATCCTGCATGCTCCCAAAAATAGAGCCTGTCAGGTACCTCCCGAGGGGATGGTCAACGCGCCTTTGACCAGCATGAATACCTTCAAAACGTTATCTGGAGGCAGGGGTGCTGTCGGCGCGGGCTTGAAAAGGCACCTATGAGGACCTGTAGTTACGAAAGAAGCAATAGAGGCAGCTGGCTGTGTTAGTGCTGGCAGGCAGCAGCAGCCGTGGTCACCTGATTCCTGGTAACTAGCCCATCCATGAACAGCTGCCACTTGTTGACGTCTGACATACCAGCCAGGTACGAAAAGAGTTTACTTCAGACAGTAGTCTGCTTCTGATTTCTTATCGCTGGGCTGGTATACATAAGAACAGAAGGTCGCACCGATGCAGTGTGAGCTTGCTGTCTGTGGTTTCATGTCAAACAGTGGCTTTCCATTTTAGCATGGCCAAAGGGTTATGCTGCTTGAGCCGGTACTTTTGGCTGACCCAGCTATGCTTTGTTTGCGGTGCTGTTTACTGAAAGTTCAGAGATTGAGAGATAAGGGGAGAGACCAAATGGAGTTAGCAGGAGGGGTGTGAATGTGCTGCCCCCATCAGAGACGGAGGGTCCCATGGAGGTAAGATGGAATGCACCACGTGTGTTAGCCTATCCCGCCCGTTTTGTGGAACTCGTTGATTTACGGAAAAAGTGGTGGCTTCCTTTTTTGTCACAACTACTTTGAATACCAACAAGTAGCTGTCTGTCAGTTGTAGCTCATACCCTGCCAGTTTCTTTGGCAGCGGCCAAACACCTGTCTGGTTGAGCCGGTGCCTTCAGCAGCCAACTTGTGCGGAACTTTGGGCTTTACGAAATGGATGTACCGAGCTTGAGATAAAAGTGAAAAGACCAAACAGAAGAGCAGGAGAGGGAAGACCGTCTTGACTTAAAAGTGGGTCCCATTGCGATATCCAGAGCACTCCCATCTCCTTCGTGCCTGCCTTCTTTACCTAGCTGCACAGCACTCACCCTTAACCAGATACTTCCTTGTTGAGTTGCTGGCTCTAAATGTATTGCGTGTACCTGCTTGTCACTGGTGCATCAGTGGCCTTCAGCTGGCTCTATGTGCACATGACAAACGGGACTGGCAACACTGAGACGGAAGCATACACATTGCTTTAAAAGCAGCCATACAGGCATGGATTTCTCGGCTGCCTAGGTTAACATGGCATTTTTACTGGATATCCGATGCGGGGCTCACTGCAAGGGTTGTGTAGTCTGGCCAAGAGCTGCATCAGCAGCTGCAGCATGCGGGTGCAGGCTGAGCATGGGCTGAGCAGGGCCATTCACGATAAGCCTTATCGTGCCCCTGAGGGGCAGAAGCACTTGCCTCATCCCTGACCCATGCCTGTCTCCCCCGCAAACCAGCCTCAAGGCGGTGGGGCAGGGCCCGGTGACACGGGATTGTCACATTCAAGGATAGTTGCTTTAAAACATCAATGGGAGCAGGGTTCACGATTAGGGTTACAATTCAGTATGGGTCCAGTGTCTAGGGTTTAGGGTGCAACTTGCTCCAAAAGAGCCATGTTGTGTATCAGTCTTGAGATTGGAAGTTGGGTTACCAGGATTATCCTAAGCATAAACCCTAACCTTGAACCAGGAGTAGAACCTAAACCCTAAACCCTAAAACAATGGCATACAGCATCTATACTTGATGGATGCTGAAGAAGATAAAAGTACACTACCTGATGAAGGAGCTTGAACCACAGGGGTTTGTCAGATAATCCGCTGCATCGGTTCTAGGCAGGGCAGAAAGCTCCTTGGCTAGGACAGACAGCGGCCTATTTGATCGAGGCATAAAATGCTTATGGCACTACTAGCAGCAAGCTGTCGCAGCTGCTCTACAGTTTTTTCGGGTTTTGGTCACATTATAAGGTGCCGCCTCCTCTTTGGCATTAGGGGTGATGTTTGCCTCCTTATGGCATCAGACACTGCACACAGATACATAACCTGCCCCCCCCCCCCCCCCAAGTAGTTATTCTCGTGCATGTGCTGCTAGAACTGGCCATGCAGTTGAAGGTAGGCAGTCACATATATCTTGGATGCATTTGGAAATACATGCATTTGCTGGGCCCCACCGTACAGTCAGAAACAGCGGGTTCATAGCGCGGCAATAGATAGTGTTGCAGCCGGTAGCAGCAGCAGCAGCGGCAGCAGCAACCTCAACCAGTGAGGTAAAGCACATGCCCAAAATTCACTATGTCCTGCCTAAAGGGGGCCAGAACAGTGTTCCTATCTGCCAAGATCCAGGATAGAGTGAAATGCACCCAAGGGTGGAGTTGAAAGGACCCTTGGAATTGTGGCTGTGGCACTGAACCCAAGGGTTTCATGCATTTTATGGCATGAATGGAAAGAAAGTGCTTCCTTGCAGGACAATATGGCTTGAAATGGAGGGTTCATTTGTACAACTGGTTTGAGATAGTGGTCTGGCAATTAATCTGCCAGGCTTGTTATGATGGGACTGGTTTTGAGGCCATGCATGACAGACGGTCTCATGCCGCAGTCATGAAGCTATCTAGCTGTGGCTTCCTGCTGGAAACCTAAAGACGGCGCTTGATTTCTACTGGCCACCGCAGACCGTGTATCTGGCCTTGCGATGATGTGGATTCTGCTCTTGCTGTGAGCAAAGAGAAGGTCTTCTGGCCTTTTGCCTTGTGCTTGGGTGAGCTAGTAGAAGAAGAAGAAGAAGGGCTACACCAGGCTAGTTGAGTAACTGAGGAAGAGGCAGAGCTTCTGCCACAGTCCCAGCCTGCGTAAGTTAAGGGAGAGGCGACTGAGGTCAGGAGACCTGGCCTCGTGGTTTCTACCATGGTGAGCTAGTAGTAAGAGTATGTATTTCATGACATTCTGGGGAAAGGAAGGGCTGCGCTATGCAAAGAGTTTGTACCTTGATATCCTGTGTAGGAGTTAGTTCAACTTGCTGGAAGGGTTCTTGGGTGTTAGCAGTACAAGCCCCTGTTCCTACTCTACTAGTTGGATTGTGATGTAGGACGGCTTCACCGCTTGGCATTGTGACGTTCTGCTACCCTTGGTTCGTGGGGGCATTGGCTGGGGAAATGCGTCTGTTTTCATCTGGGGACCGACCTGGTCGTCATCTCCTGGGCTCATTACTGCAGTACAGCATGACCTCTGAATCACCAGCCTGATAATGTATTCTGTATACACAGGTCACATGCTGCTGCCTCCTGTAGGAGTCTGGGCCATGTCTGTGCTTGCTCATGGACTCAATTACTAAGTGAGGTTGCATGATTGCTGTCACGGCCGGTTATCAACTGGACTCGTTTTGTCCGATAAATCACAGTTGAGATCGTTGAGGAGCATGCATGTTCACTGGGATTGACTGGACGAGCGGCAAAGTGTTCCAAAATAAGCAAAATTGTGGTGGTTCACTTAAACACAGTCGTTGATGAGCATGCATGTTCACTGGGATTGACTGGACGAGCGGCAAAGTGTTCCAAAAAAAGCAAAATTGTGGTGGTTCACTTAAATACAGTAACTCAACTGAGAGGCAGAAGCTCAGCAGTTCTGAGTAGGCAGATTGTGGAGAGACTAAGCAATCAAGGACCACCAGGATGATGAATAGAGCATAGTTTATCTATCTGTTTTGATAGGGAACTAGATGTAAGTGGTGAGGCCGTACCATGATTGACTGTCTTTCTGGTGGTGGTGTGGAAAGGGCCCTGGCTGCCGAATGCTACATGTAGCCTGGTATTAAGGTATCTGTTGAACGCTAAGTGGCCGCCCATCTGCAGGGACATTTGCTGGAGCTACTGTATGTCAAGCAAGCTGTGCTCCCCTTGCAACCACTCAATGTACGAAGACTGGAACCATGCAATCGTATGCTTGCATGCTTCCACTTCAACATGGAGCCTCTGCATGAGTGATTGTGACATGATGCTAAAAGTGATAGGCATAAAGCAATTGAGAAACATGGTTAAGGTACGGGCTCCATGTTATCTTTACACCAAGGAGCCCTTTCCACGATCCCACGCTGGAGAACACTACATGCGTTGTTCTAGCGGAGACCTTTCTCTCTCTCTGAAATCATGGTGGGCACATACAAGCAGGTGTATCCTGAGGCTGGCCATGGTGAATGCACTTTATTAAGTAGACATGGCAGCAGTGCCACACCGAAGGATATTGACTTACGGGATCTTGTTAAAAAAATGTAATGTTATGTTTGATGTTAGTGTTTGATGTTAGTGCTGGCAGTGGCTGGCAAGAAGCAGCAGCAGGCACCAGCAACTGCTGCTGCGGCAGGAGCAATGGCAGTCATTTCAACCTTGAAGTCCAAGTAGCCGGCTCTGGCTGAAGTAAGGCTGATGCCTCTGAGTCCTGCCAGGCATGCCAAACATAATAACATGGTAGTCTGCTTGTAGCCGTTACTTTTTGAAGCATGCGCCACCCTCTTGACGGAGGCACTGTCAGGCAGCATGCCGTAGTTTGAAGCTCTCTGCAGTTTTCTACCCATATGCCAGAAGGCCATCTGCATCGGCCGTGTGCCAACTAAGCTCATCGCACCATTCGTAGTGCATCAAAAGGGGCTGGCACTAGAGCAACGGCAGGTGCCTGTCTGCAACACATAAATCAAGGGATTTGGCGTGGAGACCCTGTGCGTGCTCTGGGTGGCAAGTGGACGTGGCATTCTAGCCTCTGCATTACTGTCGGCAGTTATCTGCTGTCAACTTGGAAAGAGCTAATGCCCGTCAGGGGTACAGGCCTTGAGCCCTGTCTCCCTGTGCTAATTGCACGTATTCTGCTGTGTCATGTTCTCACATACTGCCAGCAGGGAGTTAACAGAATATACCAAGGAGTGGACAGAATCGGTGTACTGGGTTTTAGTCCGTAGTTTGGACAGCTTCAGTCTGTTGGTTCTGGAATTGACAAAGTCAAAAACCCTTCTATAGAGTCTGTTTCTGACTCTGGCTAGTCCATTCCCAAGCCCGACAGAGTCACAGAGTAGAAAGAGTCACGGCATTTGGCCCCCTCAGGATTGCCACGATACTCTGCAATTTTGCAGAGTCATCGACCTGGCCCGAGAAGGCCGTGGCTCTTTCTGCTCAATGACTCCGCTGAGGCCCAAGAGGAGCGGGTTGGGCAGGACGGGGGATGTGGGAGGGGGTTGGTGGGTTTATTTAGAGATAAGGGATGCAGGGTTCAGCGTTTAGGTTATAGGGGTGGAGCATGGGGGGTACAGCCCCCAAGTGTTTAGTAGGGCCAGAAAGTGGGGAGTTTGGGGGATGGCAGCCCTTCCAAGTATCTAGAATTAATGAGGGTACAGCTGGGTGTAAGGGATGAGAGGTTAGGGTTCAGGGGTGAGCGGAGTCACGAGTTGAAAGAGGCGCAGAGTAGGACCCTCTTTGAAGCTGGATTGATTCTCTAGAGTGAGTAAAAAATCAGGCCTCAAAGAGGGTAGATCTACAATGATCAGAGTCGTGGAGTTAACAAAAGCATATCCACAGGTGAAAAAATGACTGTTCGATTCAAATGCAATGTTTTCTTTCAAGATGGTGTTGCAGCTTGAAGTTATCTATGTCTTTACCCTCCAAGTTGTTTGTTGCCTTCTTGTGTTAGTTGGGGTTTGTTGTGGAAGAGGTAGCAAACGGGGTGCCTACTTGACCTTCTGTGCAGTGAACCCTTAAAACCCAACCAATTCCTCAATGTTGAGCCTGTCCACATGCACACCAACACCAACAGAGACCCATCCAGCTTATGCATCAAAACGCAAGAACAGTAATGCCACTGAGTGCTGCCACTCCTTGAAGGGAGCAGTCTCAGCAGCATAACACGCTGGGTATTCTGATGCTGAGCATGGCCCTAGTATATCTGTGCATTGTACATGTGGAGCAACTACAGAATGTTTCAAAAGTTGCTGACCTTGGGAGTGGAAGACAGGACGGCATACAAAATGGCATGGTTCCTGTATTTGCCTGTGTTGCACCTGGAGTAAAAATCTTAACCCCTAAACCCTAAACAGAGCGGGATATGAATGGTGCCACTCAGGTTCCTGTATCTGTCGTGTTGCGTTAGTTACATGCTGCTGCAACTCTAAACCCCAACAGAGAGGCATATTAACGATGCCCGCAAATACCTGTGTTTCCTGTCGCATATGGACTCCAAGGTTAGGTACCGGAGGAATGCCTTGATGCTCCGCTTCACGAGAGCGTCGGCGTCGAGCAGCAGCAGATTCACCAGCTAGCTGGTGGGATTCGCAGCAGTGTCAGCCAAGCAGCGACAGCTTTCAGCTCGAAGTTGGCAGCCGCAGATACCGCAGCAAGTCATGACTGGGATCAGTGGCCGCAGTGCCCCCCAGCACGAATGGTAAATGGTCAGCGCCAGATCATCTGGAACAGCGCATTTTCCTCAACCCCACGCGGGAGGACGCCTCACGAGCCTCCTTGCGTAGCTCTCTGTGTTTCCTGTCTTTCGCAGTTTTGTCCTGCCTGAACCCTAAAAGATGAGGGAGAACAGCTTGAATTGGTGCAACACATGCCCCTGTCTTCTCCTGTGTTGCACCAGTAATAATACGGGGCTTAAAACCTAAACCTTAAATAGAGTGGCATGCAAATGGTGCAACAAAGGTTCTTGTCGGCAGTCAATTGTCCTGTGTTGCACCAGTTATATGCAGCTCTGTTTGCAGATGGCGCTATGTCAGGCTGGAGTGCTCTCAGGCGCTCACGCTCTTCGTTCAAAGAAAGGGATCTTGTCTGTTTGCATAGTATTTATATAGGCCCAGCTTGTGTTGGATAGTACATTTGGCCTTGTTGGCACACGCTTGCCAAGTTGAAAGTGTGGCAGCGGAGGAGGGCCGGCACTTGGAGGGGCAGGAGGGGGGGTGTTTGGCCTGAGATGCTGCAATACAAAAACATGGTCAACAGTACCAAACACCTAAACCCTAAACCAACATGCCTGAACACTAAATTGCAATATTGGCATGTACTGTTGACCATGTCTATGTATTGCAGACACTTCCCATGCAGTCGATCCCGTCTTACTGTACCAGTAAGGCAATGTTCTAAAGGGATGGAATTGTAGGAAGACCAGGGGATGGGCCCGCAGCCAGACGAAGGGAGGGACCGTAGCCAGACGAAGGGACGGGACTAGGCAGACCATGGGATGGGACCATTGGCAGATGAAGGGATGGGACTGTAGGAATACCAGGGTACGGCACCATAGGCAGATGAAGGGACGGGACTGTAGGCGGACGATGTGACGCTTCCAGAAGACATGTTGCTGTATGATCCCAGCTCCTGCAATCAAGGTAAAGGCGTTGTAACGATTAACCCATGTTTGGAGTCTTGCAGAGGTGTGTATATGTCAAATGCAGCCGACATAGACAACAGTGCATGCCAATGCGAGTGTAGAATAGGGCCGCTGGCACTGATGGCAAGCAGCAGCAGCAGCAGCAGCAGGACTGGCCAGCCAGCAGCAGCAGTGACTGTGTTGAAGGGTTTAAACAAATAAGGTTTTACTGTTAAGGGTTTGGGGTTTAGGGGTAGTGAAGAGCAGGGGGTTTGGGGGTCGGCAGCCACCCAAGTGTTTAATAGTTAGGCAGGGGGGTTAGTAAGGGTTATACTGCTAGCTGACAGCAGCAGTAGGTACAAGCCACTTTTTTCACAGACCTGTCTCAGGAAAGGACTGAAATGTGCATGGGCTGTTGAAATCTCTAAGGGCTTCTTATACCCGGTAACATTTCACTGCCAAGACGCAGACCAAGCTTGATCTCTGTGCGCCACTATCTCCCTCCATTACAGTAGGTACAAGCCGCCTCCTGCAAGAGATTTGTCCCTTAACTTGTCTGCAGTTCCTGGTTATGATCTTCAAGGGGCATGATGGCCTGGGCCAGCATCGTCCTGCCTCAACCATGCAGTACATGCAACATGTGCTTTGTGTTCTAGGATCCTAGTGACTCAGGAAGGGGCGGGTGGGTGGGGCTGACCTAGCAGTATCACTTCTTCTTTGCCAGAATGGTACTGGCCCGGCAGTATACGGGCCCAGAGGCGAATCCAATTTGCTTCCTTAGTAGGTGAAAAAGATGTCTGTCTCATATTGCTTCCTTATACAGATGCACATTACCATCTGCACAGAGGCATTTTCTTACCACCGAATTGGCATCCCAGTAACCAACGGATCTGTATCTGCTACTCTTACCCAATTGGGTCCATGGGGTTAGGGACCTGCAGTTACTAACAGATGCTTCAAGGCTTCTTATTGCTATGCTGAAGCTCTCTTGAAGAGAGCGAGGGGGGGGGGACGAATCAGAGGTGAAGAGCAGTAGGGGTAGGAGTAGCAAGCAAATCTATGTAGACAGGAGTAGCACGAGACTTGAAGATCAAGATCTCGATTGTGTCCGGGTTACGCGGCACGCTGGGATGGCCTCCAGTTCAGTGTAAACCATATAAGAACAAGCGGAGAACAAAGCACTGTCCGTTGGGCGAACAGGCAGGCAGAATTGAAGGACGGAGCGTGCATGCTTGTTCTTTTAGCACCCTCCCAACCCACCTAGGGGAATTTTTTTGCCAGTGGCAACCCAGACAGAGACATCTTTGGGTATAGCTGGGCATTGGAAACCTGTTACCTGAAGCTAAGTAACGTTGGGAAGTTCAGGACATTCGCTATACCCCAAGGGTTCAGCTGGTCAACAGCTGACTGTGACCTTGACAAAAGGGTTAAGCTGCCAAGGAGAGTTAAGTAAACCCCATTGTCAGGGCGGTGACTCTGGCTGGGGTGCCACCGGCACCAAGGCAAATTTTCAAGGTGGGCTGTGATGAAAAGGGGACTGACCCCTCTCCTATGAAGATTGCTCTTGGCAATCTATGGGGTGTCCACCACCTGAGTCCGCACTGTTACTATATTGCAAATGGATCACGATAGATGACACGAGTACAACCAGTGGCTATCCTAGCTATAGCCTTGGGTTCCTCTCCCTGAATTTGTACAGGCTATATTACTGCAGCACTAGATGCTTTGCTTCAAACAGTAATCCTTACACCAAGGAACCCTTCCCACAATCCCACGCTGGAGAACAATACACGATCTCCTAGCGTAGATCTCTCTCTCTCTCTCTCTCTCTCTTCCAACAGTCGCCCCACCAGCTCGGCCTATATGAGCTGTTCTTCCTCCTTTTCAGGATAGTAGGGCTATATGCACTAACTGGAGGGGATTCAGTTTGCCAGTTTCATTAGGTTTTCAGCCGTCTTGTATTGATATCTTACACTACTGAAGTGGCATCCCAGTAGCCAAAGGTCTCCATCAACCTCCATGTCCATATAAGGCCAAGAGGGTGACCAGACCTGCAGCTACAAACAGATGCCACAGTAGGGTTACCAACTATACTGAAAACTTCTTGAAAAGGGGAGGGGCCAGGAAAGCGGTGATCCTGCTCGACTTGTATCGACCTCTTATGTCAATGTGCTTTTATTGATCCGTATCATAAGTATAGGCAAGCTAAGGTCTACTACCACTGAAATGGCATCTCAATAGCCAAAGGTCCGGTTTCATCCTGTATTGCCCCTGTTGGGCCAGGCGGAAGACCAGACCTGAAGCTACTGAATTGTGCTATAGGGCCACTTAGCATGCTGAACCCTCTTTTTTAGAAGAGGGGAAGGGTCCGTCGGCAAAGCATAATTATAACAGTGCCAGTAGCAGTACTCTGTAGAGTAGAAACTGTTCACGGGCGGGAACACACAGCTTGGCCGGCACAAGGTGGCATGATTCTTCTCCATACGACCTATTCTGGTTAGCTGGTGTGTAGTGTGCAGCAGCTGCCTTCTGATCCCTATTCCCTTCATCAGTTTGCTTCACCTTGATCTGGCTCCTTTCATACTCCCCGGGCTCCCCCCACCACTACACCACTCATCCTTGTGCCCCCCATCCTCTCTCAGCCCCGTACTTGGGCATGTCCAAATGTGGCAACATGAGAATGTTCTTGGGGATTTTGATGATCAATAGGGTGTTCTAATCCAAGGAATATTCTAATGGAAACACCAAGAGGCAGACCGAAGCTTGGTCCTTCTGCGCAGCTCTCTCCCTCCAGTATTGTGTGTCCCCTTCACTCTCTTGCCCACCAGGACAGTATCACTGTTCTTTTCTGTAGGCGTGGAGATGATGGGAGAAATAAGTAAACACTGTCCGATTACCGACGGCAACATGAGACGGATGTTGCGGTGGGAGGAGACAGGGGTGAAATGACTGGTAGGCAGGTGGAGAAGCGGAGCAGCGGGAACAAAATGGGGCACTGGGATAAGATAAAGACCGACGCAGAATGTGAGCCTGTAGGGGATGCTAACAAAGGCCGGAGAGCTCAGTGTAGGGACTGCATAATGAAAGAGGTAATCCAAATTCAATGTTGTGCTCACTGCAAGGCTGGTACTGTTGGCAGACAGCATCTGCAGCAGCAGCAGTAGGTTAATTCTCTGTTGTATTGGGCGATGCACGTTTGCAAGTCTGTGCTGCGATCTATCTTCTAGTCTTGTGTCTTGATTGGCTGCAATGGCAGCAGTGCATGTTTCAGCTAGCAACTTGATGTTGCCTGAAATCTCTGGCTCTTGTGCTGCAGCCCTTGAATGGCATGACCACTCATCCTGCGGCCGTGAGCAGGTACCTGCAGCAGCCATTATCTTGTGGGCACTAAGCTAACTGCAAGCCATTGCAGGATGGACAGGCTGAGCAGCATGCATGAAAGGGTATATGTGATGGTGGCGTAGGCAGCCATTTCACTGTGCTCGTCGATTTGTGCTTAAAAAGCAGGGAAGTCCTTCCCTGGATGTTCTGCCCTTTTGTGGTAGTCGTACGCATCAGCAGCTTGGAGTACAGCAGCCCTATCAGCTGCGCATGGCTGCTCATGTCGCTCTGCACGACCCCGTGCATGCTGACAGCAAGCATGCACTTTGTGACTAGTACATTGATTCAAACTTGCAAGGCAGGGGGTCAAGCGGAGTCTTAGCGGAATCATATGCAAGACCTCAGTTGGCAACAGGGTTACTCCCCCCCTTACCCCCCCCCCCTACACCCACCCACATACACCAAACAGGGCGGAAGCGGAAATGGGTGGTTTATAGAGTTGGAGACTATACCTAATGGTGGCAGTAGGGTGCCAGGCCAGAAGCTGTCTTATCTTACTAGCACAGGTTTGTACCTAGCGGCTTGCTTGAGATGGGGGACATAGGCTGCTGCAGTGCATGCCAATACGGGCGCAGAGATGGGCCCCTGGCACTGATGGTGAAGCAGCAGCAGCTGCAGCAGGACCAGCGGGGGCAGCAGCAGTGGCATGAGCTTCCATTGCTCGAGCGGGAATGAAGCTACTGCCACTGCTGGTGACTCAGATTCTTGCTCATGTCTTGCAGAGTTTTCCTATTACACACAGCCCAGGTATGCACACAATACAGGTAGTCTCCATACATCCTCTGTCACTGAGTGCACACGCTGCACACACTGCCATGGAGTCTTAACATATTGCCAAGAGTGGAGAGAATGCATGTACTGATAACTATCTGGAGTTTAAAGAAAATCTGCTGGTTCTGTGATTGACAGAATTGGATCCCTCCTGTAGAGTCTGTTCTTGATTTTGGCAACACGGTTCCCAATGCCAACGTGTAATGTGCCACCTTGTAATTATACTTCCAGATAGGGGCTTGCATGCCTAATACTGGTGGCATCAGACAGTGGGGTGGAGTATGAAGTTGTCTGGTTTTTCCTTTTTCAAAAAGCAAGTCAGCAAAATAAGAGACTGATTTGCGTGGCGTGGCCTAGGTACTACTATCTTTTCTGCTTGAGCCTGTACCTACAGCAGCCAAGTGGGGGATTCTGTCAGCTAAATGTATAGGAGAGAAGAAAGGACTGAACGGACCATGGCTAGCAGAAGGAAAGGGGGCGGTGGGGTTGCCGGGTGGCAGGAGAGTGGGAGGACCGTCTTGATTTCTGCTCAGCACCTATCTCCCCCACTGCCCTGCCTTTCCTGCCACTGGCCCCCCTCTACCCTTGCCCACCATCCTCTACGCATTCCACGGTCTTTTGTGCTCCACTGAGTGGGTTCATCAGTGGCTGCAATTGTATTGCTTGTAACTGCTGGTCAAACCACATGACAAGCAAGCATGGCACTACAAAAGCATATCTACTTGTTGCAATACTACGTTTGATTCAAAGGCAGTCTTTGCCTTTCAAATGGCGTTGCAGCTTGAAATCGTGGAAAGTTTCACCCCCATGCCTTTCCTCCTTGGTTGCCTGTTGATGCTTGTTTTATAAGATGTAGAAATTCGGGATGCTGGACCTTACGCTGTGGTTGGTGCAATGAGTGAGAGTGCCGGCACTGCTTGAAGGCCCACTCTCAGCAGCACACAACTCTGGGTAACCTGATGCTGAGCATTGCCTGAGACTTACTGTGCAATGTTCTGCCTGAAGCAAAGTTGGTGGTACTACTATCAAACATGCAAAGTTGGCATCGGCTGGGGAGGCCTAAATGACAGCTTGCACGTGTGATGATAGGGGCTGCCATGCTTGCAAGTTAAGTCTGTAGCATGTAGACTGGTGAGGTCAGGACAGGCTGTGGAGCTCCATATTACAAGTAGGAATTTGATAGGGGTGACCCACTTACCCTCCCACCTGTAGTCATCTTCCAATTCTGGTGCAGCCAGCTCAGGAGGCTGGGCAGGTAGGGGGGGGAGATGGGCTTTATTGCATATGATCACAAAGAGGAAGACCACTCATGTTTTGCAGGCGTGTAACCCTACTTGCGGAGCCAATTTTGGCATGGACAAGTGCATGGGGACAATTAGAGAGAGAGAGAGAGCTACGCGAGGAGACCGTGTATTGTTCTCCAGCGTGGGATTGTGGGAAGGGTTCCTTGGTGTAAGGATTACACGGATCCCTTACCGTTATGGGGACAATTACAGGAGTGGCCTTGGCGGGGTTTCAAGTCAGGGAGCACCAGCAGTAGCACCCTGTGTCCAGTTGCCATACATGGTCGCCAGCGAGAGTTTGAAGTACTGGTGGTAGTGGTACGGACGGGAAAGAGGGACTCCACATTTACCCGTGGAGGGGAAACTAAGCCGCAAGGGGGGACACAACAGGTTCACGGTGGCTCTGGTCAAGGGTGGTACGCTTTGGCAATGCCCCCTAGTTCCTTAACACTACGCAGATATTCCCATGACCTCGTGTCCTCTTTCTTTCTTTCTGTGTACCCTATGTAGTCACCAAGTACACTTCCCAATGGTGGCTTGCTTGACTTCTGGTGCCGCCAGACAGCATGCTGCAGTTTGATTTTGCAGTAGGACACTAGAAGGAATTATGACAAGATTTGCTCCGGGCATACTATATGTTATGCCTGTAGGACCTAGTACCTGCCGCAGCCGATTGGTGATAGTGTTGATTATCCTTAGCATCGTGGCAGTGGTCCCTCAGATGGACATGAGGATAAGACAGAATCAAATGGGCCTTGCAAAGCAGGAGGAAGTATTCGTGTTGCCAGGAGAATGGACCACTTTGATGCCCAATGCATGCCAACCATCTGTCCCACCGCCCTCTTCTTCCTCATGCCTGCTTATTTTGCCTGAGTGCCCCAGAAGCCTCGTGTGGAATCTTCACTGACAGCTTGCTTGCTTGATAAGAGGGGCTGCCATGCTCGTGAGCTATATCTGTAGCTTGTAAACTGGTGAGGTCAGGACAGACTGCGGAAACCCATGTCCCATTTGGAAGCCAGATAGTCATGACCCATATACCCTCCTACCTGTCTTCCTCCTGTCCTGGTGCAGCCAGCTCAGGAGGCGGGGCAGGTACGGGGAGGAGATGGGTTTTGTTGCATGTATGTAAAAAGAAGACGTCTATACGGTATTTTGCAGTCTTCCAATTATCTACTTTGGCAGGGACAAGTGCATGGGGCTATACCAGGGTCTTAAGTCAGGCCTGGAGCAGTAGCAGCAGGAGTAGTATGTGTCCAATTGCCATACGCACAGTCCATCTGATGCAGTGATTCATAGAAGGCAACATCCCCTGAGTTCTGCTGGGGCTGGGGCCTAGTGCTATGACTGCATCAACAAAACACATTGAGGACTTGCATATATTGAGCAGTACATTTGGTTTGTCTCTTGGGTGCTCTGTCCAAAATTGTCAGCAGTCGTCCGCATACTAGGCTGCATCAGCATCTTGTGGTACAGAAGAATTATCAGCTGCACATGGCTACTCATGTCACTCTGCATGACCCCGTACATGCTGACAGCAACCATGTCCTTCATGACTAGTACATATGTCCTTCCTCAAGTTTGCAAGGCAGGAGGGTTAAGCGGAATCTTAGCAGAACCATATGCAGGGCTGCAGTTTGAAATAGGGTCACCCTCCCCCACACCAGACCGGTTGGAAGAAAGGGGTGTATGGGAGGTGATTGGGGACTATATCTAATGGCCCTGGCAGTCAGATGCCACCAGGCCGGAAGCTGTTTCATCTTACCTGCACAGGTCTGTACCAAGCAGTTTCCTTGAGATTTGGGACATAGACAGTGGTGCATGACAACATGGGTGCAGAGTAGGGCCGGCGGCTCTGCTGGGAAGCAACAGCAGCAACAGGACTGGCAGTGGCAGCAGCAGTGGGAGAGAGAGAGAGAGATCTACGCGAGGAGACCGTGTATTGTTCTCCAGCGTGGGATTGTGGGAAGGGTTCCTTGGTGTAAAGATTACACGGATCCCTTACCATAGCAGCAGTGGCATCTGGATTCAACTGCTCAAGGAGAAATGGAGCTACTGCCACTGCTGCTGACTCAGGATCTTGCTCATGTCTTGCAGCAAGGTATGCACACAATACAGGTAGTTTTCATGTATCCTCGGTCATAGTGCGCACTCAGCCTATACTGGCATTGAGTCTCGAGACATTCCCAAGAGTGGACAGAGTCCATGTTTTGGAAACTATCTGGAGTTTTGGCAGACTCTGCTGGTTCTGGATTGACAGTCAGGCCCCTTCTGTAGAGTCTGTTGTCTGTTTTGGCTACTCCCTTCACGAGCCCAATAGAGGAACAGAGTACTTACAGCTACTATTACCTCCCAGGGTTGCCTCTCTATCTGACTCTGCAGCAGAGTCATCAACCTAGCAGCCCGAGGAGACTTTAAGTCCGCAACTCTGCTCAGGGGTGTGGAAGGGTGAGGGGTTTGATCGGGGTTGCTAAACACCTGTAAATGAGGTTTAAGATGTAGGGTTTAGGCATTCAGTTCTTAAAGTTTAGGTTCCAGGGCAGGAGTTTAGGGGTGGTGAAGAGCAGGGGCTGTCCGGAGGGCGGCAGTCGCCGAACTGCGTAAAGGTTCAAGGTGGTAGTAAAATGGTACTGCTAGCAGGCAGCAGCAGTAGGTACAAACCGCCTCCTGCAGCGGACTTTTTGTCCCTTCCTCTGTCTGCAGTTCCTGGTTGTGGTATACAGGGCGCATCATGGCCTGGTCCAGCATCGTCCTGCCTCAACCATGCAGTACATGCGAACATGTGATTTGTGGTCTAGGAATTTAAAGGAGCAGGGCGGAGGACCTAGCAGAATTCTTCCTCTTCTCTGGAATGGTACTTGCCTTAGAAGAACTTGCCTTAACCATACGGGCCAGAGGTTAATTATGTTTGCTTCATCAGTGTGAAATTCATTTGTGCCGTATTGCTTCCTTGCACAAATGCACACTCCCATCTGCACAGAGGCCTGTTACCACTGAAGTGGCATCCCGGTAGCCAGCGAGCGGCGACCCGCTTATAACTATCTACGTCTGTCCCTATTGGTCCAGGGATATGGATGAGACTGCAGCTACTGACAGATGCTTTAAGGCTACTTATAACTATGCTGGACCTCTCCCCAAGTGGGGGTCAGGCTGGCAAAGCAGAGGTGAAGAGTAGTAAGAGTAGGAGTGACAACTTTGTATTCATGAGAAGAATATAGCAGCACAAGGTGGGTATGGTTACTCTCTGCACCCCCAGTGACTAGGTCAGTGGTAAGGTGGTGTGTATACAGCTTTGTGTGCTTTTCAAGATATCGGCCGACCCCCTTCGACGCTCCTCCTCCTCCCCCCTCCCTCACTCCTCATACTCCCCCTAAGCTACCCCACCACGCCCGTCTTTGTGGCCCCCATTGTTTGTTGCTCCCTCCCACAGACTTGTCCCTTGAGTGAGAATACTGAAATGTTCATGGGTATGGAAACCCCTTGACAGGCGTTTTCACACCCAGGAACAATTCATTGCAAACTGCATGAGGCAGACCAAGCTTAATCTCCAATGTGCAGTTCTCCCCCTCCGCTGTCTTACTCCCCTCCACTGTTTCATTGCCCGTAGCGATCGTCTAGCATGCTTCTTGCGTGAAGCAGTGGGGGAAAGGTGTGGTGGCAACAGACAATCGGAAACAATGGAGATGGGGGAGGGCTCTGTTGAAGTGCAAGGGGGCAACCCCCGCGGGAAGGGGAAGGAAGCAAGGGGAGGGCAAAATTAGGCCGGTGGAAGAGATAGAGCAGAGGAAAGGAAGAGATACAGACGGGCATGGGAGGTGGGCTGTTTGTATGAAAGGAATGTCAACATACATAGGACATATTTGCCCTTATAAGAGGAAACTCCAATTGTGCTTCGACCTCGATGATTGTGAGTGACATCAGCAAAGGCCGTGGCATTTATTGCTGTTGCTATTGCTTTCATTCAAATTCATACAAGTAGCCTTTGTGGATAGTACCACCGTGTATCTAGTGCAGCCTATACTCTATGCTGGTAGAGCCACAATGCAACTAATCGGCAGAGGTTGGATGCAGTGATAATGCTCCAAGATAAGCTGATGACTTGGTGCTGCTCACACCTAAACCACCCAAGTTTCAGCAGCAGCGAGACCATCTCCATCAGTTCTGCCTAGAAGTGCATGTGGAACTAAGCCTCTACGGGGGGTACAACAGTTTCACGGTGGACATGGTAAGAGGGTGGCCGCTACGGCAAGAAAACATCTTTCCATAAATTTACGCAGGCATAACCATGGCCATGTGTCCCTTTCTCTTAAAATTGCATGGAGGTGACTGTTGTCAAAGCAGAGGTGGTGTTCTTTGGACATTCTAGGTCACCTGTATGGTTGTGGGGCATGGCAGTGGCAGTATGTTGGCCAGCATGTCACCAGAGCAAGTGAGGTCAAGTACCCATGTCTAACATATCTAAAGTTAACGGTGGAAACTGCAACATAGAACACTTACGCTACATAGAACACTGCAGCACTATCTTCAACTCTATGTTGCAGTGTTCTATGTTGCCTAAGTGGTTCATCTGTAAGAGGGGTATCCATATCGTTGGCCGGCATGGGGTTGTGTGACCTCTGTTCATCAGCAGGGGTCGTATGCTGCTTGGTCCTGAGTGACCCTTTTGGCAAAGCTGGTTCTGCGATTTTGGTCGATTGAACATGGTGAATGAAGAGATGAGACTATACAATGGACTGAGGCAAGGTGTTGCTGATGCATGTTGTTGAGGTCACGCCTCATCTCGCTAAAATGTAGACCTTGTATATTCACGTCAGAAGCAATGGCAGCTGGGCATGTTATTTGGGTTATAATGTAAGTAAAGGAAGGGTTAGGGGCCTGAGTTTGCGGATGTTGTTGGCATATTGAAATATTGGGCCCTAACATGCATAGGACATACCACGCCTTTACCGGTAGCAAGACGATTAGCCATGCTTTTGGATAACTACTTCAGCACATTGATAAGTAAACACAGCCTCCTGCAGTTTCAGTCACACAGGTTGCAGCTTTCAGCCTCATGTGCCCTTGAGCCTGACTCTGTGTTGCAACCTGTGTTAGTGAATCTGCCGCATCCGAGTTGTGCTATCTACAGCGTGTGTTTTGGACTGTTCTGCAGCCCTGTGCTCTCTAGCGTGCTGCACTCAGCATTCTCATGGCTGCGCAGTTGCGGGTGTTGCAGGTATGAGTGGGCAGCTATGGCTGGGAGCTTTTAGCGCCAGGCAGTCGTGTCACGGACTCCTGTGTCTCTGCCCTTCAGCAAATAATGTGCACCATTGTGGGCCAGCGGTCCCCGCAGGGGAAGCTGGCCAGCCGGTGCAACTGTCACTGCCATGCTTTGCCAAGCCATGACAAGGGACATTGGTTGTCCATGCATGCATGTATGTCTGACCCGCACTAGATCCAC
Source organism: Pseudopediastrum boryanum (assembly GCA_963556185.1). Taxonomy (NCBI): domain Eukaryota; kingdom Viridiplantae; phylum Chlorophyta; class Chlorophyceae; order Sphaeropleales; family Hydrodictyaceae; genus Pseudopediastrum; species Pseudopediastrum boryanum. Next base: position 4,172,292 of record OY744497.1, on the reverse strand, counting down.
CCGCCCGTCGGTGTATTTGTGAAGCCAGTAATGATTTTGCTGCCTTATGAACAAGAGCCACACTTTATTTGTTGCTTTTGCCGAATGAAGTGGCCGTGGTTGCCCTTTTGCCCTGCCCTGATGCATCTTGTGTATGTTTGCTTGATTTGTTTTGTATGACTGGTTGGTGGCAGAGACTCTTGCTGCAGGGTTTGCAATCCAGCTTGCTTAGACTAATTTTTGGGTGTGGTTGTGATTGAGGGGTTAAGATGATTGAAGTTTTCAGCTAGTGAGTGCTGCCAGACTGTGACCGTCCGGACTATGTAGATAGGTGCCTAGTGTGCAGCCACAGTTTGAAGATTGTTGTCTTTATGTTTGTTGCAGGGGCATGCTCCTGAACGGGCTTGTTGTGTCTAATATGAGCAGCTGCATGCATGCATGCATATTGGGACCTCCCGAGGCCTTCTCATGATTTCAGTTATCCACCCAGATAACATAGGCGGGTGGGTAATTTACCCACCCACCTATGTGTTCTGGGCTCCGAATGGTAGTGGGCCTATCTATATTAGGTAAGGGCCCGCTCCCTTAGCATATGCAAGAAGGGATTTCCCCCCTTCTCTGCGTAGTTCTCTCTCTCTCTCTCTGATTTCAGTTAATGGCATGTACGACTGTGTAAGCTCTGCAAGACCCGTTGACTTGCTGAACAAGTATGAAAATGCAAATTGGGCAGTTTGGAAACGGAGCGAGAGGTGGACTGGGGGATCCCTTCTAGTATTTGGCAGTCAGGAATGAGTAGCAGATGTGACAAATTCCTCTTGATCATCAAGCGGCAGATACGAGACCAAGAGAAACATGATAGTCTGCAAACTACTCGCCACACATTCGTACAAACAGCAAGTGCACCACACACACGTTTACAATCGAACAACATTTCTGCACCTTCAGACTCAATCATTAACTCTGCACATAGCTGTCATCTGCGCTTTGACCATCCTTGACACCAATCAGATGACATCTGGCCTGCCTTTTGGCATTATGTTGGTGGTGCACATACACAACTGCTTTCCCCTTACCAGTGGGGAGCGCTATGTGTGCCCGCTGCATCTGTCTGCATATATTTCCTACTGTGCCTAGGCCGACCGCTTGTGTGTTTTGTGTCATCATGACCTGCATAATTGTTCTGGGCTACCGGCGTGCGTGGCCGATTTATGTCATTTGCATGCTCCGTCCGCTTGGCCGGTCTGACGCGGCTTGCACTTTTCGGCCGGGGAACATCAATTGAAGGTCAGAGCTCCGGTGTTGGTTTGCATTCATCCTTTAAATTGTTGGCTGCCTATGGCAGTGGGCATTTTTGAGGCCACTGCCATATGCATGTTTTGCTAGCATTCTTATGTCATGTATTGTGTGTGTTTTGCGTGTCGTGTCTTGCTTGTCGACAGTGAACTGAGGCTGGGCCTGCTCCATATGCAGGTGGGCTTTGGCTAATGCACAACAAATAACGCTTGCTGTGGACTTCTGGATGCGCTGTGGGAGCTTCATACAGATACGTACCTTGTTTGCTGCATTGCATTTGCATTTGCATCCTTTGCTTTTCATTCGCAGCATTTCAGCTGGCAGTGGCCTCGCTAGAATGTTTGTTTATGCATGCATCTGTATTCTTTGCATTGGTACTGATTCTGTATGTAGCTCCATGTAAAATTCAGAGCAGCGGTTCAGTCCTGGCAGCACCCTGCATACAGCATTGGCACGTCTATCTCGATAGCATGCTGCTTCACCATGCTTACAGGTGGTCACCCTAGCAGCTTCGCCGCGGAACCCTAGATGCAGGAATCGGGTCTGTCTACTCGCTGGCCATTTAACTGGCTGTATGGAGGTCGGCAGAACGCCTGCATAATTAGTTCCAACATATCTGCAAGACCCGTTGACTTGCTGAACAAGTATGAAAATGCAAATTGGGCAGCTTGCCAACGGACCTAGGGGTGGACTGGGGGACCCCTTCTAGTATGATGCCCATGGAGCCTAGTTTGGCTCCGTTGCGGGCGCCCCCTTTGTGGGGCCACTTTGTCATCTGTAATCTGTAATCTGTAGTATTTGGCAGTCAGGAACGAGTAGCAGATTTGACAAATTCCTCTTGACCATCAAGTGGCAGATATGAGACCAAGAGAAACATGATAGTCTGCAAACTACTCGCCACACATTCGTACAAACAGCAAGTGCACCACACACACTTTAGTGTATCTATATATGGTCCATTGAGAGAAAAAGCACAGAGCCTTTACAGACCCTCAAACAGCCTACACATGGCTACACCTATAAGCAACTGACTGACTGCCGATGTTACTACCACACGATTTGGCACCCCAAGCATCACCGTAAGAGACACCCGATCCAATGGAGCTGGGAACATATCCTCATCCCAAACAGCAGCTCCAATACAATACAATACAATCTAGGGGACTGGAACCCCCTCCAGGCACTAGCCCTGCGACCTTTACAGAGCCATGGGGGAACCTTCAGCTGCACACAAAACTCAACAAAACTGCAGCTGTGCAGCACACCACACAAACACCAAACAGTGTGCACCTACCATTAGCTGCTGCTGATGTTACAGCAGTATCAATGCAGGTGGCCGCAACATAATGATTACGCACACAATCTCACTTCTTCCTCTCCCTTTCCACCTCTTTCTTGAACTTCTCATAGTCAAAGTCTTCTGGTAGTGCAGGCTGGTACCCAGGGATATCAGGGTCATCCAACAAGGTCTGCAACACAGCCAGAACATGCAGCACATGTTAGTAAGTGTTGGACTGGCTGAACTCTAGAGCAAGTGGTCCTCAGTAAGGGGACTTCTGCAACAGCTCATACGCAACAGGTGTCGGCAAATGCATGTGAGGTCCTTGCATTGTGGCCCTCACACTACTTTGTCCGCGGCCCTCAATTTTTTGGTTTAAGAATTTCAATTTTTTGGTTCAAGAATTTCAAAATCGTTACGTGGGCATTCTCGTAATCGCATACGCCACATATGGTGATGTAATCAGGTAATCAGTCATGCCAAGGTCCAAGCAAACGTTTTAATCCAGTCTGGAACCTGAGGGTGTTGCAACTTCATTTGCGTAATGAAGGCAAGGATTTTGAACAGTGCAATGAAGCACTAAACCCTACTAACTGCAATCGCACTTGTACACTAAACCCTAGCCACAGACTTGCATGTACACTAAACCCTAGCCGCAGACGCACATGTACACTAAACCCTAGCCCCAGACACACATGTACACTAAACCCGATATTACATGTACACCAAACCATAGCCGCAGACGCACATGTACACTAAGCCCTAGCCACAGACGCACACTATACCCTAGCTGCAGACGCAGACTCTGCAAAAGATGCGGTGCAAATATCCCTTGTCTAGTCGGGGGGTTTGCATGTTCAAGGAAGCTGCCCTGCTGCTCTAGACACTACACCTCAAAGCTATGTGGCTGACTGCAAACGCTAATGAGCTTCAGGCTGCTTGTCTGCCAAAGTGTTGCCATCATTCTGCTCCGATGTGTGATGATACCAAGCAGACACACCCTTACTGAACATTTGCTTGATTCAACCACATCCGATTTTGCTGGTGGATTGCTTCTACTTGCTGGACATCCTCAATATGGACTCCATACAAAACTCAGACACATGGTCCTCCCATCCAACCCCCAGCCTCTCACCTGGTCAAATATCTGCCTGTCAAAGGGCGTGGGATCATTCAGATCCACCTCATATCTGCTGACAGGGAAGCCCCGGTCCCGCTTGGCCTGCAGCAGCTTGGCAAAGGGGTTCTCATCCATCTCTGTGTACCCCTCAATCAGGGATTTGGGTGGGACAAACTGCAGCAGACAGCAGACAGCACCCGCAAACGTTATTGGACCGCTCAGCTACCACAGTGCTACCATGGACCCATCAAAACTACCTGGACTAGGAGCAGAAGGTATGCTACCGGCACCCCCAAAGCTTTAGCTGTGATTCGCTGTCCCCCCTCCCAATTCCCCACTAAGGTTGGGCTCCTCCTTTCCTAACAAGTAGTGCATTGTCGACAAGAGGTCAAGCAGGGTAGATAAATAATAGATTAAACAACAAAGTATCCACGCTTTATTTGCACTTTCCCTCCTACCTGACCACACCACAACGGATGTTTATTTAACCCCCTCTGCCGTCTCAGTCCCCTTCCCACAATTGCTTCTCCTTCTTCCTTGTACCATAGCTGTCACTGCCAGGTGGAAATGCCATGCTATCGCTGTCTCACGATGCTACGACTAACATTGAACAATGACTCCTGAACCCTGCAACCCCTTTTGACCTACCTACTCCCTCTCTTTCCTACTAATGCCACACACCACTTAAAACACCGCCACTCCTCTCCCTAAGCCCTTCCCTTCCAGCCACTAGCAATGCACATTTTACCCCTCCCCTGTCAATAACTCCCCTTTTGCAACGCAAACATCTGCCCCTCCACCTCATTTCCTCCCCGATTCTTCGCAAACTTTTACTCCTCCCTCCTCAACACCTCCCCCTTGGCAATGCAGACCCCACCGTTCCAGCCTCCATTCCCCCCCCTCCTTCCTCCAGCCTCTATTCACATTCCCCTTATCTTTAACAGCTTCCAGCCCCAAGCGTTAGTGGTATACAATTTCCACCCCCCATCTTACGCCTGTCAATTCACGTCAGCTCTGATCCCCGCGATTCGTTTACCTATCTACTCCCTCTCCTACCTAGTAGGGCCACACACCACTTCAACCCTGCCGCTCCTTTCCCTTCACCCTTCCCGCTTTCCTGCGTCCCACTCTGCAACGCGCTTTTACCCCCCCCCCCCCCCCGCGCCTCAATTCTCTCCTATTCGCAATGCACACCCCACCCCTCCTGCCTCAAGTCCCTCCCCTTTTGCAATGCAACATTCCCCCCTCTAGTGTGACTTCCTCCTAAGTCGCAATGCAACCCTTAAGACCACCGCCTCCCCCCGACTGAAGCCCCCCCCCCCAACCCCCCCCCCCCCCGGCCTGAACCCCCCTCATGCAGTCCTCTCACATTCCCCCTGTCATCATAGCTACCAGCCCCAGGTGGTAGTGATATGCTATTTCCACCCCCGATTCTAGACCTGTCATTCCACGGTCAAGCCTAATCCCCGCATCCCCCATTCTAAACCTGTCAATTCACCGTCAGACCTGATCCCCGCAATCTTGTTCACCCCCCCGGCCTCACCCCCCCAACCCCAACCCCAACCCCCTCCTTGGCACTTCACCCCTCCTGGCTCTCGCCCCCCTCCACTGTCTACTCACATTCCCCTTATCATCATAGCTGCCAGCCCTAGGTGGTAATGGTATATTACTGCCATCCTCCAGTGCTACAACTGTTGATTTCAAGATCAAACCTGATCCCATTATACCTACTTGCTCTCCTTTCCTATTAGAACTACACACCAGTTCAAGACTGCCACTAATTTCCCTGTGCCGTTCCCTTCCAGCCTCCCGCTCCCCAATGCACACCTTCCCCCTCCCCCCTCAAATTACCCCCCCCCCCCTCCCCCTTTCCTCCAAATCACTCACATTCCCCTTATCATCATAGCTACCAGCCCCAGGTGGTAGTGGTATACTACTGCCATCCTCCAGAGCTACAACCGTGATCTCTCGGTCAAACTTCACACCTGCAATCTCATTGACTTTAAACCGCCGTAGCTCTGACACATTGCCCACAGGAGTCACTCGTCTAGCTCCATCCACATCTTGGTAAATATTGAACATGTTACCCTGCGTGTCAATCTGCAGTACAATTACAGAACAAGACACATATTTCAGGTGTTGCAACGACAAGATGGCTGCTCAATACACACAGCATCGGTTGGATTGAAAGACAAAGGATTGTTATTACATTTCATGATATGCCATAGCAATAAGTGCCATAGGCCCCGCATCTCAAGCTGTCACAAAGAACAGCGAGGTGGAACAATGGATGATGGATACCAAACCCCCAACCAGAAGTGAAAACGAAGCAGTGAAAAGCAAACACCGACAACAACAGCAACAGGCGATTTCAGCCAGACAACAGAAGATGAATGCCACAGGAACGACCTAAAGATAGCGCATTGCAGATAAATAACTGAAACTTTAACAGTGGGAGACATGTGCAAAACCTGGCCTACATGAGGTCTGGTCGATCGCGCCGGACCCTGGCACCCCAAATATATGAGAAAGAACACATAGGCAGAATAGGACACGTAGGCCAGATAGAATCCATCAGAACATGGGGCTCTTGCTGCTTAGAACCACATGATATGATTGGCTTCAATAGAGACTTACTTGCAACATCTGATTGGCTCAGTGATATACGGTAAGATTGTCGGCATGGCACTTGTCTTGGTGGGACAGCCTATACGCCAAACGAGACAAAAACATCATTGCCGACCAGTTATAGCACTATCCCTGCTGCCTTCCCTGCTTCCCTCTCCCCACTTCCCTCCCCTCCCAGCCATCCCCTGTGAATCACACCAACACAAGAAACCCACATCCTGGCATCTTATCATACATCACACTGGACCCCTCAACGTGCGACAGTTTTAAACCCTGCTAACAGTCTTCTACGCCTAACAGATGAAGTCGCAAATTAGAGACCCCATACTAGTTGCCAAACACAGTTTAAAGACCTGTTTCTAAACCCTAAACCCTCATTACATAAACATCAAAACCCTAACCCCTAAAACCCTAAACCCTAACTACCAAAAGATACTGCAATGCAGACGAAGAAATAGAATCCCAAAAATACCAGACATGTACAAAAATGACAGACAAAGGAGAAGATTGTCTACATCTGGTCGTTCGCGACTTAGGCACCGCAAAAGAACAGACAGGAACATGGTCAGGATCAAACACACAGGCAGCAAATTCCATCAGAACAAGCGGTTCCTGCTGCTTAGAACCTCATGGAATCAGAATTGGCATCAATAAGGATTCATAACATCTGATTGGCTCAGTATCTACGGTAAGATTGTCGGCATGGCATTTGTCTTGGTGGGACAGCCTATACGCCGAACGAGACATAAACATCATTGCCAAACAGAAATAGCACTATCTCTGCAACGCTTCTGCTCCACCTCGCTGCTTTTTTAGAATGGCTTAAGGTGCAGGGCCTATGGCATCTGATTGGCTCAGCCATATACGGTAAAATTGTCGGCATGGCATTTGTCTTGGTGGGACAGCCTATACGCCGAACGAGACATAAACATCATCGCCAACCAGACATAGCACTATCTCTGCAATGCTTCTGTTCCAGCTCGCTGCTTTTTAGAATGGCTTGAGGTGCAGGGCCTATGGCATTTCTTGCTAAGGCATATCATGAAATGTCATCAATAACATGTCTGCTGCTGTCCCTGGCTGCCCCCCGCTTCCACTTCCTTCCTCTCCAAGCCAGCTGCTGTAACTAACACCCACACTGAAACACAGATCCTACCATCTTGTCATAAACCACACTCAAGCGCTCAAAAACTGTGTCAAGTCCTGAACCTGCCCACAGCACTCGACTGATGTACATCTGCTTTTCTACACCTAACATTAATAACAGATAATAACAGATCACCCCAAAAGGATGACAGCCCAGACTAGTCGCCAAACACCACCCAACATCGCTGCTCCCGCAACGAGCCACACACCTTCTTATTACCTGTTCTTAACAGGTAAATTACCAGGGGTTGGGGGTGGGTGGGTGGTACGAGGGGGTTCTTAAAAGTTCCGACGTGGGGTCTTAAAAAATACCTCTACTCCCCCCCACCAACCCCCCCCCACCCCCCGTACATTACCATACCATCACCCCAGACACTACCCTACAGACCCACAAACCACACCCTTGTCTGACTACGCCTCTCAAAAACCCTAAAGCACACAGTCCTCCTTGCAACAGCCCACCCACCCAGGCTACTCACCACATACAGTCCAATGTTCGGGTTCCCACTGTCATAATACAAGTCCCCCACTTGGTCAATCATATACAGTCTCCCCTCTGGGTCCTGTGCAGCTGCTATCCAGTTGCCTCCTGGCGTCTTGGCATACACAAACTCATCAGGAGATACATCTGTGTACCCTGCAAGCTTGAAGGGGAAGTCGGCTGGGGGCTGACCAATCTCTACTGGTGGAAGGATCTCTATACACAGCAAAGAACAATCATCCTACATTAGCAGAAACAATTTGTGAAATAATAGATCACATTTATGGAGGAGGGGGGAGGGAAGCAGGAGTTGCGGGGAAGGGATCTGGATGGCAAGAGCGACAGAGTCAAAGCAGTTAATAGAAAGGGTCGCTGGAGCTCAGATCATGGCATATATACAGGTCAGAATCTGCTGTAAGCAGAGACTGACTCCTACTGGAGCAAAGCAGGACAGCAAAGTCTTTAGTAAAACTAGGACCTTCCTGTCTTTGTCACTGCCTTGCCCACCAGTGCAAGGTGGTGGCAGAAGATGCAGCGCAAGCAATAGGCAGGGTGGCAAAGCAGTAGAAACTATGGTTACCGTTGGTAAGCAAGAGCATGGCCGAATGGAAGTAGGAGAAAAATGGAGAAGGATTTGGTCAGTACAAGATCTGGGGGCAGAAGCAGAGGACAGTGGCGCCTAGGTCGCAGAAGCAAAGACAAAAGGTGTAGAACTGGAATACCAAAAGGTGAGGATGGGTGCTGTGCGTCTCCTGTGCATGTACTATGCAAAATCTAGAACCAGGCAGAAGGCGGAGCATGGCAACTCATGCTGACTGTTAGCCGATTAGCAAACGATATGACCATGGCCCCGCTCGTGAAGACTAGCAGAGAGTTGAGATGCCCATAACAATGCATGTGTAGACTCTGTTGCCAGCTACTGCACTCAAAGTGATTGTCCTGGGCAGGCCATTGTAAATGTTAAAAAGGGGAACCAACCTGTGATCCAGCCAATTCCAACTGGCTTTGATGACAAGCAGAATTGTTGTGATTTGTGTAGATTTGATCTGTCTGATCACTTGAGACACCATCCCTAGTACATAATATACAAGGATAAAACCAGGCAGCCTGCTGCTCACACAAAAGTCTCTGCACTGTTCTATGAATCTGACCAAGGTCCCATCGCTCACAACCTAATGCATTAAGAGACTACATAGTGTGGCAAAGTAATGTGGACGTGGATTGCATAATGTCTCCTCCAAACAACAGAAGCCCCTGTATTATCTGACACCCCCCCCCTCCCCACCCTGCCCCTGCCCCTTTGCCGGTAGGCCCCTGCTCACTCTTATTGTACAGCCACAGCAAGCTAGCTCCTCCTAGCATTGTGAATGCAATGTTTCTTCTGCTGCGGAAAGGTGCTTCAACCCATCCCTGCAGCAAAGCAATAAAGACAAGGACCCATGAAACCAATGCTCCCATAAAACAATGGTCGCACTTACTCCCCCCACAACCCTGACAACCTGCTTGGGTGCTGCACGGCCTGGAGGGCTGTGCAGTGGTCTCTCTTAACAGAAAACAATGGTCACGTATACCTTGGACCACTGCCATTTAGCAACAACAGTAGAACATAACATTTGCTGTTCTCCTGTCTGACTGCCATTAGTCCGCAATAGGGCATCCAGAAACCTACTGGGCTTCTACAGCATTGGGATGAGGGATGCTGCCCTCTCCTTTTAAAAGTGAGTATCATTTGGCATATCAAATAGCTGCAAAACATGCAGGGTAGCCACTATCTCAAGGCGAATCAGACCTCACAGTCGAGTACGAGGTCTGATGGTTGGTCGAGGCTGACAGACGGCCTGAGAACTGATAGCAGGTTGCACTGCTTTACCTCCCTGCCACGTCCCCTTTTCTGCAAAAACAGGCCTTGAGTGTAATCAACTTGCCAGACCCATTGCTGCTGCTGTAGCTTCTCCCACAGTCTCTGCTTACACCTCTGCTGCTGCTGCTGCTCCTGCTGCTGCTGCCTGCATGCCTTGCCTTTGCACTGCTGTGTGCCAAAAAGACCGTCCACCTTTCTTCTCCTTTTCCCCCGTTGAAAATGAGTGCTTTGCTGCAGCGATCAAACTGCAGCCAGGCTGCAGCTTCTAAAACTGCATGGGCCCTATTACTGTATTCTGCACATGTCTGCCACAGGCCCTCCCCTACAAGCACCCAACGTCTGCCGAAGCTGCAGAACAGTGAAAGGCGGCGCTTCGGGCCTACGCAAGACATATGCTTTGGACCCAATGAAAACCTTGACATGCTGGCAACTGTCTCAGGACTTGCAAGGTGCCAGCCTTACTACTGCTGCTGCTACTGCTGCTGTTGCTACTGCTACTGCTGCTGCTACTACTGCTACACGTGCATGACACGTGCTTACCCAGTCAGGAGTCGGTGGTGGAGGTGGTGGCGCTGGACGAGTGAACCCTGACTTCGGAGGTGCAGTTGCTGGGCGCTTTAGCTCAGGCTCCCAGTCCACGTCCTTGTCCACCGCCCGCCTGCGGACGTCAGCAACCTGGTTAAGCAGCTTCCACGGGATGAGCAAGAGTCATGGAAGGAGAAGGCACGCACCTAACGAAGGACGGTCTGCAAGACCAGGGATTGCTGCAAGGTGTGCAAGGTGGGACCGTAGCTGGGCACGACTGCAGTCGCCCCCGGAGGCAGTGGCCAGAAAGGCTCATGGCCCCTTGTTTTGCTCAGCTTCCAGTGCCGCTGTAGCTGTATATTACCGAAAGATATATTAGGGGGATTGCTAAGATCCTGGCAGTTCGCCGTGTTTCCGAGAGCAGCCCAAGCCCCACATGCACAGCTTGGCCCGCACTGCTCAGAGGATCAACCGCGATCACTGAGGATGATCCATGTTGATGTTGCCGTGCATGCAGAGCCCGCAGGCAATGCATATCCTGTAGAGAATGACTCGAATGACCAGAGTGCGACAAGTGACCTGCCCATCGGAGCGCAGTCTGCACACCAGTCCGGGTACCATGAGGCAGCAGAGCAATCCGTGAGCACCCAATTAGTATTAGTGGGAGCCCACTGAGATCCGCTGCGTGCTGAGCCACAAAGCAACTACGGCACTGATCGACTCTCATAAATGTCGAGTACCTAATCCAAGCACAATTTGTCCCTAATCCAAGATTAGTTGTCCTATGGCGACGATCACCATCAACACAGAATACCCCCCTTTTCCCAGCGTTTGAAGCACAATGCGCATAAAAAGGGCAGCATTGTACCATGCAATTGTGGTAGCTCAAAAGACCTCCACTTCCCCAGAGCTCAGCTGGCGTAGGGAGTTTCCAATTCCTTGCGAGGCACCCAACCCGTACAAATGTACAACACAAAATACAACACTCAGCAAACAACAGGCACAACACACAGAAGAGATACACAGATACAAGAACACATATGCAACAAGGAGTAGTACACGGACAACCAGGACAGAGCCCATTTGTACACATTGACCTGTCCATGACCAAACAAGATAACATACACAGCCAACTGCTGCCATATTCCAGGCAGACAGGCCTCAGGATAACACCATCTTACTACCCCCCAGTAAAAAAAGACCTATGCTAGACACTAGCACTTTGATGCATCTCCCTGCATGCAACTTGCTTACAAGCAGCAGCCTAACATTGCCACTTCCCATCTCGACACAACTGGCCCCTTTTCCACATCACCAGACCATTACCAACCGTCAACCATCAAGCAAACAGAATGACAATAAGTATGGCCACAATAATCCCTGCACCCACAAACAGCATCAAGCACTTATTTCGCGTGGCTCTTTGGCTGCGCTCCGCCTTCACAAGCTCCCGCGTCCCCTCCTGCGTACGCTGAGCAGTGTTTGCAATCTGCAGGTCCACTGTCTGCAGCTGCTGCCCTTGGTCATGTATCAACACAGCAAGGTCCTGGAACATCTCATTCACTTCACCTATCTGCTGCTGGATCTCTACAAGGGCACAGGAAAGTAAAAGGAAGTTCTGTTGAGGCGAGGTGGCTTGAAGTCGGTTACTAGTCAGTCATATGGTCCCGTACTGCCAAAACTTGCCAGGCACTCCATGTAGCGTAGCCCTGACACTAGAACTTACAAGATACAAACTAAACAGAGGCACAGAGGGAAGTGAAGGACAACATGAACAATTAGGTCTTCCATGTCATGCACAGCTCATTGACTTCACCTATCTGCTGCTGGATTTTTGCATGAGGCACAGGAAAGCTGGGGACAAATGAGAGATTATGTCCTACACCTCAAGCAGAGCTTACACCATCGCATGCTTACACCATGACCAATTGATCAATGCAAGAATCAAACATGCAACTGCACGTTAGCAACCCTGCCCACTTTCCATGGAGTAAAAGGCCCATACCTTGCCTCACGGTTTGACTTCTTGCTCAGGCCGAACTTTGACCAGCAGGCACTGCAACTTTCTACAGCAACAATCTACACGTGCCTCAGGAGACCCTAGGTAAGAACTACCACCTTCCGTTTAGGGCTTAGGTTCTGGGTCTGGGTATGTTCCAAGGTGTGGGATTTAGGGTTTAGGGCCTCAGTTCCTGCAACTACTGCTATGTTGCCTGTGGGTGAACACCCCACATCCAATCCCCTGACCATCAGCTGCATCTACTTCAACGCTCCCTTTTGTTCCACCTCGCTGTTGTTGTGACAGCTTGAGGTGCGGGGCCTATGGCACTTTTTGCTATGGCATATCTTGAAATGTAAAAGATAATCCTGTAACAAAACCTAGGGCAAGATGACATCACGAGCATGCTGTTTGCCAATTATGAAGCCGCTGCCTTCTTCAGCCCATGGCAAGAATCATTTAGCTGGGACATGCTATAGCTGCTTGCTTGCTTGCTTGCTGCTGCTGCTTCTATGGTGTCCCATGGTGCCTGGGTTGGCCCCTCCACCATGGAGACCCCCTGGAGGTAAAGTACTGTTAATAAAAGCACTGCGGGTTTCCCAGGCTTGGTCTCTCCCTCTTAACACACTGAAAAAAATGGTTGAGGAGTCATGCCATGGGTGTTACATGTTCCCAAGGCTGACCAGTGATCTACCTCATATCAAGCACAACCCAGAGTCATGCTCGGATGCTGCACGGCCCAGAGGACTGTGCAGTGGTCTCTCTTTACATACAAAGCACAGCAAGCTGCCGAGAAAGCAAGCAAGGTTGCTGCGCCCTCTGTGACAGACCCATCCATACTGCTGACGTGTACCCCTGATACTCACGTGTACTACTGCTATGTGATCCACACAAAACCTTCCACTCACCAACTATGGAATGATCCCTTTCCTCAATGATGGCCTCATTATAACTGATGGCATTATCCCACGCTCTCGTCTCCACCTGCTGCTGCTCCTGCAGCAGCGCCTGCGTCTCTATGTCCGCATCTGTTTTGCTAGGTCCTGCTAGTGCTGCTGCTGCTGCTGATGGCTTGGCTGCTGCTGGCTGCCTGGGTAGGAACATGGCCTCCTTTTCCACAGCAACCTTCTGAGTGGCTTTGTAGTCCTGCATGGAAATGTACAAAGACTTCAATCACCCACACAATCAAAACACACAACCAGCTATGCCAAAAGGTCACTCAAGACCAAGCAGCACACGACCCCTGATGATGGTGGTCACCCAAACCCACAATAGAGAGTCAGGCCTTACGAAGTGGCAAGCACAACCTGGGGAGTGGGGAACTACAGCAACCAGCTTCATCCCGTCATGATCGAAGTGCCATGCGATACAAGGGAGGTTACCCTCCCTGTGTTCAATAGTACTTTGAGCACTTTGCTACAACATAAACGCAGTCTTGGTATGTTCTCTCTAAGCAGACATGGCATTTGGCACTCAGGGGATGCTAATATGTGCCACTGTCAACTGCCCCCTTTTGCATTCTATTTGTCCTGGTTTCAGTATTACATCCTCCTGCACAAATTACAATTTGCTGCTGCGGGGAGCTGTACTGTCATGTTGCTGCTGCTGCTGAGGCCCTGTTCTTGTACTGCGGCAAATGATATTGTGCTGCTGCTGCTGCTGCTGCTGCTGCAGTTACTTGTGCTGGAAATAACTATTGCATCAAGTGCACCTTAGCCCTATATTCTCCAAGACCCTGCTCCTTCCCGGCGCCTTTATTCTCCAAGACCCTGCTGCTTCCCTTAGCCTCATTTCTCCAAGACCCTGCTGCTTCCCTTCGCTTCAATACTCCAAGACCCTACTGCTTCCCTTAGCCTCACTTATCCAAGACCCTACTGCTTCCCTTCGCTTCATTTCTCCAAGACCCTGCTGCTTCCCTTCGCTTCAATTCTCCAAGACCCTGCTGCTTCCCTTCGCTTCAGTTCTCCAAGACCCTACTGCTTCCCTTAGCCTCACTTATCCAAGACCCTGCTCTCCTCCCAGGCAAAGCTGCAAGCACACAGTAACCTCCCCCAGCAAGCAAGCCAGCCCACTAACCTGGAGTATGGCGGCAAAGTCCTGCAACAGCTTGTTCATTTTGTCCTGTTGAGGTTTGTCCATCTCCTGGCGGTGGCCACTAAGCCCTGTCAGCTGCTCCTTGATGGATTTTGCTGCTGTTTGCACCTTCGTGTGCTGCTGTGTTAGCCGGTGCCTGAGTAAAAACCCACACAAAATGACTCAGTGTGGAAGGCAGCATGTGACCCAGGAGCCTGTACATCACTTGAAAGCAGAATATGCTTTGCTGCTGTGTCTGGCTCTGCAGGTATGGTTCAGCTGGGAAAGGATGTCAGCATGAAGAGGAGAGTCTAAAACCAGAGCTCGAGCTGTTTCTATTGCTTGCACTTACCGGAGGTCAACTGTATCTTTGGGCGTACCCAGGGCATCCACCAGCCGCTTTAGCTGAGCTACACCGCTTGTCATCTGGAACACCAGCGCCTCTACTTCACGTGTAGCCTGCGGGGCAAGAAGGTTACTGAATACTAGGCTTACCAGCGCCTGCTGCGATTGTCCGGCGAGAAGTGCATTGCAATTCAGATTTTCTGTCGTAAACAGCGGAAAAGGTAACACACCTGCGAGTTTACCCCGCCCATCTCCCGAACCTCCCCCCGGGCTTTGTCCTGGGTTGGCATGAAAGGCTGTCAAGCGCAGTGAGCGCCTTTGCCCGATCAAGAAAGCACGCACGCAGGATACCTGAAACATAGTGTTTATAGGTTTTAGCTCCAGCTTGTTTAACTCTATAAGGGCTTCGAGCTACGCGTGACTTCTCGCGGAACTGAGGTTGGATGTCCAGCCCTTGGGAAACACGTTCTAGTCTTCAAGGGTCGCCGTACCCATGAAATGTGACCTACAGATGCAGTTTGCCGCTCTATTAAGTTATAAGGGCCAAGATGGGAGCTTTCCTATGTTCCTGGGTCACTAGGAGGTCACCAGGTGTCAGGCTCCGAAATGGTGTAACTTTGCTTCAATTAGTTTCCCCGACGCTTGTTGAATACAAACCCACAGCCACTCGCATTTCAAGAACAAACAAACTAAGACGGTATCGAATACATCCATGCTTGCTAGGTAATACTACAACCAAACAAAGGACATGTCTGCCAGCACCGTCCTGCACAAGCAGCCCTTACACCTCAAGTGCAGCACAAACAAACAAGCTAATGCTGTTGCAACATTTGTTCATCTTGCTTCGTGTCATGGACATGGTTAGCAGATGGCAAGGAAGACCTGAAGGTGTTCCTCCACCTTCAACCTTCTGCCACAAACAAACAAACAAAAATTTAAGGTGCGGCAACCGCAAAGGGCTGCGAGGTCGAAACGACCAAACACACCATCGGATGGGTCCAAAAACAATGGAATCCATACCACCAAGCAAGAGGAATACCCAAGCAGACATCCAACTACGGACACGGCAAACAAATCACCAGCAGGAGACTGATGGGTGTATCCAAATCAAACACAATCCAGAGCACCAACCAAGCAGGATGTCCAGTAAGTCCACCGCATATGTACCACCCAAGACGGCCAGCACACCAACCAAGGCGAATACCCAAACATGTAGCTATCTAGACTTCAACCAGTTCCTCATCAGACGAATCACTAGGAACATCTGTCTCCGACTCCGAATCAAACAGATCCAAATATTGACCTGCCGGGAGCAAGATATCCGGTAAGTCCACCACATCAGTACCACCGGACTGATGGCAGTACCAACAGACACGAACACACACGGCCACATACTTGACCAAGGCCGAGAGAGGGACACAGCCAGTGGCTGACAGTGCCCAGAAATCAGCATACCTGAGCGAGGACAACGCGGCCACGGGGGGAACCACAGCTGCCAGAAACAAATCTCTAGCCTCAACAATTGTGGGGTGTTCACACATGAACAAACAATGCGCCTCATCATCAACTACTGTGGAGCTACACCGCAAACATGTGCGTTGAGAATGCGGAAGGAGGGGCGGAAGCCAACGCCCAGTATGGATACGCAAATGATGGCAACCAAGACGAAAACGCAAGAAACGTACCAACACACCATGAGACAGTCGACATGAGTAAAAAGAAGGGACAACGCCCAAAACATGTGTACCAACAACCCTGAAATACAGACCAGTACGGGCCCCAGGACCATTGACAACCTGGGACAGACGCTGAATGTGCTCAGTGTACCGAGTATGCAATGCCTCATCAATGCCATCAATATCCAAAGGCAGGCAAGCTCGCAAGGTGCGAGTAAGACCACCTTCACGGGGCAAAAGGATCCGTAGCACCTGAAAAAGAGCCCCCACAAAGTTATGGGCACGGGAGCGAGTGGAGAGAGCATCATCAATGTTCTGTTGCAGAGCACTTCGATACACTGAAGCAGCATCCAACTCAACAAGGCAGTTATAAAAACGAACAGCACGCCGAACATAGCAATGCACAAGAGGTTCAGATCCAAGCTCATGTAACAAAGGCAAAAGAGGCACAGACTGAGGGAGCTGCAACCACTGACGGACCAGACGGCACCGCTTAACCTCCAAAGGATCTGTAAGGCTATAGAATTTAGCTAGGGTCCAACCAGACGACCACAAACCCGGAATAGATAGAAGGCCCCAGAGTTCACACCCATACAAACCAGCTGGCTCCATAACAGTGTGCAACAATTTCAAGAAGGCTGGGAGTGCACAGGGAACGTCTGGTGCCGCACGCATCTGAGCAGTAGCAGCATGAAAAGAAGAGGAAAAACAGGAGGCCCTGTGAGCTGCCATAGTGCCCGCAGAGGCTGCTGTGTCATAAATTAGGCCAAGATAGCGTGTCCCCTCAGTAGGTGAAGCTGATGCAAGGGGCGCGGAACCAAGACTCAAAGAACATTCACCAACTGGAGCCCCCGCCTGCAAACCCAAAACGAGTCCGATACACTTAGGCACTGACAGCTTAAGATTGCGAGCAGCGAGCACGACATTAGTATGGGTCAGCAAACACCACACACCACACCACACCACACACCACACCAGACACCACTCCATGCATCTGGCCCACTGTTTCATTATGTGCGTGGCCGTGCTGGAGTAACTCTTCAGCACCGACATGGTGAGACCTCCTCCACACTTGCCGCCTCCCAGAACCTCTCCGCAGTATATGTCTTTTGCAACGTGACTCTTTCCCCTGAAGTCAGAACTTCCTTTTACATTAGCAGCATAACCAGCCTACACTACATGGTCAGCTCAGCTCTGTAAAAGAGAAGTCCTATTGAGGCCAGGTGTCTAGAAATGAGAACCAGCTCTGTCACTACAAGAACCTGGCTCTCAGAAGATACCAGTGAGCACCCACAGAGCAACAGCTGCAACAGAGCTGCCTATTTATGTGGTGTCGTGCCCCCCTCTCTCAGTACATCTCTGTCAAGCCTGAGTGTCTCAGCAGTACATACCTGCCAAGCCTCTCTCAGTGAACCTCTATCAAAAGACATGTGCGACCCATTCTGCCCCTCACCAAAACATACTCTGGTCACAGTGGAGGCAAGTTACAAACACTATCTACCTATACACCTAAGCACCATGGACTGCCAGCATGATAACAAACAAACAAACAAAAATTTAAGGTGCGGCAACCGCAAAGGGCTGCTAAGTCGAAACGACCAAACGCACCATCGGATGGGTCCAAAAACAATGGAATCCATACCACCAAGCAAGAGGAATACCCAAGCAGACATCCAACTACGGACACGGCAAATAGTAGCACCAGCAAACAAATCACCAGCAGGAGACTGATTGGTGCCGCACCTTAAATTTTTGTTTGTTTGTTTTGGTGTGTCCAAATCAAACACAATCCAGAGCACCAACCAAGCAGGATGTCCAGTAAGTCCACCGCATATGTACCACCCAAGACGGCCAGCACACCAACCAAGGCGAATACCCAAACATGTAGCTATCTAGACTTCAACCAGTTCCTCATCAGACGAATCACTAGGAACATCTGTCTCCGACTCCGAATCAAACAGATCCAAATATTGACCTGCCGGGAGCAAGATATCCGGTAAGTCCACCACATCAGTACCACCGGACTGATGGCAGTACCAACAGACACGAACACACACGGCCACATACTTGACCAAGGCCGAGAGAGGGACACAGCCAGTGGCTGACAGTGCCCAGAAATCAGCATACCTGAGCGAGGACAACGCGGCCACGGGGGGAACCACAGCTGCCAGAAACAAATCTCTAGCCTCAACAATTGTGGGGTGTTCACACATGAACAAACAATGCGCCTCATCATCAACTACTGTGGAGCTACACCGCAAACATGTGCGTTGAGAATGCGGAAGGAGGGGCGGAAGCCAACGCCCAGTATGGATACGCAAATGATGGCAACCAAGACGAAAACGCAAGAAACGTACCAACACACCATGAGACAGTCGACATGAGTAAAAAGAAGGGACAACGCCCAAAACATGTGTACCAACAACCCTGAAATACAGACCAGTACGGGCCCCAGGACCATTGACAACCTGGGACAGACGCTGAATGTGCTCAGTGTACCGAGTATGCAATGCCTCATCAATGCCATCAATATCCAAAGGCAGGCAAGCTCGCAAGGTGCGAGTAAGACCACCTTCACGGGGCAAAAGGATCCGTAGCACCTGAAAAAGAGCCCCCACAAAGTTATGGGCACGGGAGCGAGTGGAGAGAGCATCATCAATGTTCTGTTGCAGAGCACTTCGATACACTGAAGCAGCATCCAACTCAACAAGGCAGTTATAAAAACGAACAGCACGCCGAACATAGCAATGCACAAGAGGTTCAGATCCAAGCTCATGTAACAAAGGCAAAAGAGGCACAGACTGAGGGAGCTGCAACCACTGACGGACCAGACGGCACCGCTTAACCTCCAAAGGATCTGTAAGGCTATAGAATTTAGCTAGGGTCCAACCAGACGACCACAAACCCGGAATAGATAGAAGGCCCCAGAGTTCACACCCATACAAACCAGCTGGCTCCATAACAGTGTGCAACAATTTCAAGAAGGCTGGGAGTGCACAGGGAACGTCTGGTGCCGCACGCATCTGAGCAGTAGCAGCATGAAAAGAAGAGGAAAAACAGGAGGCCCTGTGAGCTGCCATAGTGCCCGCAGAGGCTGCTGTGTCATAAATTAGGCCAAGATAGCGTGTCCCCTCAGTAGGTGAAGCTGATGCAAGGGGCGCGGAACCAAGACTCAAAGAACATTCACCAACTGGAGCCCCCGCCTGCAAACCCAAAACGAGTCCGATACACTTAGGCACTGACAGCTTAAGATTGCGAGCAGCGAGCACGACATTAGTATGGGTCAGCAAACACCACACACCACACCACACCACACACCACACCAGACACCACTCCATGCATCTGGCCCACTGTTTCATTATGTGCGTGGCCGTGCTGGAGTAACTCTTCAGCACCGACATGGTGAGACCTCCTCCACACTTGCCGCCTCCCAGAACCTCTCCGCAGTATATGTCTTTTGCAACGTGACTCTTTCCCCTGAAGTCAGAACTTCCTTTTACATTAGCAGCATAACCAGCCTACACTACATGGTCAGCTCAGCTCTGTAAAAGAGAAGTCCTATTGAGGCCAGGTGTCTAGAAATGAGAACCAGCTCTGTCACTACAAGAACCTGGCTCTCAGAAGATACCAGTGAGCACCCACAGAGCAACAGCTGCAACAGAGCTGCCTATTTATGTGGTGTCGTGCCCCCCTCTCTCAGTACATCTCTGTCAAGCCTGAGTGTCTCAGCAGTACATACCTGCCAAGCCTCTCTCAGTGAACCTCTATCAAAAGACATGTGCGACCCATTCTGCCCCTCACCAAAACATACTCTGGTCACAGTGGAGGCAAGTTACAAACACTATCTACCTATACACCTAAGCACCATGGACTGCCAGCATGATAACAAACAAACAAACAAAAATTTAAGGTGCGGCAACCGCAAAGGGCTGCTAAGTCGAAACGACCAAACGCACCATCGGATGGGTCCAAAAACAATGGAATCCATACCACCAAGCAAGAGGAATACCCAAGCAGACATCCAACTACGGACACGGCAAATAGTAGCACCAGCAAACAAATCACCAGCAGGAGACTGATTGGTGCCGCACCTTAAATTTTTGTTTGTTTGTTTTGGTGTGTCCAAATCAAACACAATCCAGAGCACCAACCAAGCAGGATGTCCAGTAAGTCCACCGCATATGTACCACCCAAGACGTCCAGCACACCAACCAAGGCTAATACCCAAGCATGTAGCTATCTAGACTTCAACCAGTTCCTCATCAGACGAATCACTAGGAACATCTGTCTCCGACTCCGAATCAAACATATCCAAATATTGACCTGCCGGGAGCAAGATATCTGGTAAATCCACCACATCAGTACCACCTGACTGATGGCAGTACCAACAGACACGAACACACACGGCCACATACTTGACCAAGGCCGAGAGAGGGACACAGCCAGTGGCTGACAGTGCCCAGAAATCAGCATACCGGAGCGAGGACAACGCGGCCACGGGGGGAACCACAGCTGCCAGAAACAAATCTCTAGCCTCAACAATTGTGGGGTGTTCACACATGAACAAACAATGCGCCTCATCATCAACTACTGTGGAGCTACACCGCAAACAAGTGCGTTGAGAATGCGGAAGGAGGGGCGGAAGCCAACGCCCAGTATGGATACGCAAATGATGGCAACCAAGACGAAAACGCAAGAAACGTACCAACACACCATGAGACAGTCGACATGAGTAAAAAGAAGGGACAACGCCCAAAACATGTGTACCAACAACCCTGAAATACAGACCAGTACGGGACCCAGGACCATTGACAACCTGGGACAGACGCTGAATGTGCTCAGTGTACCGACTATGCAATGCCGCATCAATGCCATCAATATCCAAAGGCAGGCAAGCTCGCAAGGTGCGAGTAAGACCACCTGATATATACAGCACCGCTTTCCGGCGACCTCAGCCACTACTCAAGCCACTTCTATTTTGGCCAGGTATATAAACATCCAACATCGCAAACCCATTTGCAACCTAACAGTGTGGCCTGGCTGTAGTGCGTATGTTGGATGTTAATCACAGGACTATATAGCCGGGCAGTTCCCCCAGCAGGATACGAAGCTCTTTGCCAAGTTTGCGTTGGCAGGCTTCCATCCTCAGCATAGCCACATGCAAGCATGCCCACCATCATCAGCTCAATCCCATAATGAGGCCCACCGCTGCAAATGCTGAGGTCTGCTCCACATGAGTCAGACTGCTTGCTTGCTCATCAAGTGCCACCCTGGACTGAGCACTTCAAGCAAAGCTGCTGAACAAGAATAGCATATCAATTTCTGCTGCAGCTGATACATGGGCCCAAGCAGCTTTTCAGTTACATAAGGTGCACAGGACACAACCTTTATACAGCAGGTGTCACTAATGCTATTGCCATGCATAGCTGCCATGAGAACAGAGCTCAAATGGTCATGTGATGATCATATGCACGACTGCACTATCTCTCAATGTCGTGCTTAGCTTAGTGCTGGATATTGCATCACCTCCCTGCACTCTCTCACTGAATCACAGCAGCTGTCCAAAACCTACGCTAGCCAACCTATATCTGAGGCGCCTGTGCATATAGCATAATCTTCTTAAAAACCATTCTTCCACATCAGTCAGGGACTGATCCTCAGTCTCGATAAGGGCCCCCATAGCAATAGTCAGCCCCTCCCATAACCCGTCTTGACGCATGAAGATGCACGCACTGGAACGTGCTGTTGTGTGCCCGTATAAACTCCTTATATTCCTGAGCATGACTTGCAGTGGCAAACCAGGCCTTGTTATACCCCAACAGAATAGGCACCAGCCGCTGCTGTGCAAAGGAGAAGTGCACCATGGCCTCGAGGACCCCTTGCCAAGTAGGGTGGTGCACATCATCCAATACCATAAGCCCTCCATCTCGCAACAAGCAGCTGGCCAGCATCATATCATGAAGGGTTGTTTCCAAGCTGTGGCCTCCGTCAACACTGAGCAGCCGGAATGCTGGCAAGTTCCTGGATGTGAAGTTCTCCGCTGTGAGGAACATGCTGTTGCCTGCGATGACTTTCATGGAAGTTTCCGGTATCCCTACTTCTTCCAGGTTTCGGAGGAGGCTGGAGGTACTGCCTTTACCTGTACACAGGGTGAAATAGGCCGCATGTTCGTATTGAGAGAGACCCCTGCACAGCCCTCTGGGCCAAAAGTTAAGATTAGAAGACGACCGCATAGCCATCAGACCATGCAGCACCAGCCACATCACTCTTAACCAGTTCGTTAATACGCTTTGAGAGAGAGGCCGCATGGTAGTATGTGTACCATCCAAATTGGATGGTTGAAGCGTCTAACAGACTGCTCAGGAAGTTGGTACCGTGCATCTGCCCGCAGCTGATATGCTGCCTCCTTCATGAGTTCAGTGAAAAAGCCCCAACTGCATGCCAGTAGGATTAGTAACAACATCAAAAACATAATGTACCACCCTTTCAGCACCCAGCCACTGCGTACAACCACAATTTCTATGTGCGAGACAGGAATGTGCCTAACTTCATTCCACCATTGGCAATTCAATGACACATCCCTACTCCAGCGCAAAGGTGTTCTTGGGCGCAATGTCTGGCAAATTTCGGGACACCAGCTGACAGGAACCTCACCTGACCGGTCGACATTGGATATCTGGTCTTCAAAGAGGTCCATCGCAACGGCAGGTTCATGCTTGGAGGCATAGCCCACAATTGGCATCAGAAACTTCCCATGATGTACACCAATCTCCCCCACTGTCCCATAGATCCCAAGGGTGTGCTGCAGCTTCGTAAAGTCACGCACCCAAGTGATCTGTACTGGCTGGAGAAGGACACAAGACCAGGGAGGAAGGTCAGGAGACAACAAGCAGGCACAGGCTCTGGGCAAGAGCTACACTAGAAGGATTTGTAGGGGTTTTCTGATTATGCAGGGCGTCTTATGGTGTCATTTTGGTAGGGTATGCTTCGCCTGCTTACGGCAGCGTGCAAAGTTGTAAGAGTGTGCCTTCCCAACATTAAAGGGACCTTGCCTTCACGCATCATACTTCAGGTATGGCTTAACGGCCTGTGCATGCATCGCAAAATGATGCTATGCTTAGGGCCATTGTCTGGTGTCCAAACATCAGGTGCTGTGCGCTCACGTGCTTTGCACCTTCTTGAACAAACTGGCACATGCTTCATGTGCCTGTGCTTGCTGCTCTGCTGACTGCTTTGGCCCAACCTTTCCCCACACATTGACTTTACCTGCAGCCATCCAGATATCTGGTTTCCTTCATACATCTTCAGGTATGTCGCTTCATCAAAAGCACTCCAGCGGCGCTGCTGTGATCCAGCTGCTGGGGGCGCCACCAGGTTTAGCTTTTCCCTGCCTTTGCATATGCTGATATCACATGTTGGTATGTCCCGACCTTCCCAGTTTGGGATGTTGTATGTAAGTTTGCACAGGGGATCTGTGCTAGCTGCAAGAAGACTGGTTGCTGTTTCAGAGGTTGATACTGGGGTTTGGAATCGGACGTGGAGAGCTCCTTGAGGCCAGATGAGGATCAGCAGAATTGCAAAGGCTAAGGCTACTGTTACGCTCAGCAGTCGCACTGTAGGAGACTGCACAACCTGAGACCAAGGGGCAGCCCGTCGCTCTGATGGTCCCGGCATTGGCTTATACGTCATGATGCCTGCAGACAGGCCAGAACTGAACTGTGACCAGAAGTCTCAGAGACTTTGACAAGCATGACGGACGCGCGTTTGAAGGATTCTGCGGAACCCTGGGAACTGTAAACGGATACCTGCCAGCTCGTTAAGGAGGCCGCCGATGATGCCGGATTTAGGGGGTTGCATGTCCTTGTTTGCCCGTCTGTATGTCACGTCTGGCCAATCACCTGCTTATGCAAGCCTCACCACACGTCCTTTCATTTCTTTCTGCACAGACGTCGAATGCTTGTTCCGCGGCATGCAATGGGGCACCTCAGGAGCACAAGGATGATTGTTCAGCGTTCTTCGTGAGGCCATCAATCTAACGAAATTGCTGCCACTATCGCCAGTTATCAAACAAGCTCGGGCGTGAGGCCGTTGATGTCACCGATGGGTTACCTAGTGACACCGTCCGGTCGAGAAAGGAACCAACGCCCTTTGAATGATTCCAAGCCGCCCAAAAGGCACCCCATCTGATCAAGCATCGATAATCAAGTTAATGACCGTGTGGCTTTAGTCTTGTCTTGCAAATCCTGCACGACTTCCTCGTGCTGCGGGTCGCCCATGCCTGGGTCATGGCATGCCCATCTCCCATTGCATTGCCTCCCATGCAACAAGTATCCGGACTGTCCTTAATTTCATACCTCTGTTCCACCATACGGCACCCAGACATACCAGATTTGTAACACCCAAAAAACTAACCCTAATCACTCACAAACCTCAATCCAGCCATCCATTCCTGAATTGAGTATGTCTTAGGTTATAGTGATGCGCCGATCTACCACCTTCAACCACAAGATGCTGAGGAGTATTCTCTTGGCTCAACATCATGTAACCCAAATATCCTTCACCTCCCCATGTTTGTGCTCCTGCATTCAACTTCCTTGACCTCTAGGATTGTTTCCTTGTGAGAGAAGATCTCCTGTACACAGAAAGTTCAACTCTAGCCGATGCTCATGATTTAATACCTGTCCAGTCGCAGAACCTCACTGTCTTCCTTGCCCGCTGGGCATGTGATTACAAGGAGACACTCATTTAAATATTTTACCCCTAAAGGGGCGTAGCCGTGCTCACAATGCAGTATAGACTACAAAAGATCCTCCACCACAACCTCCTGGCCACATACTTGGCAGATCCTTGCCTGCCTGGGAAGACCATCAAACATCACCCTGTGCACATTCACAGAGGGTGACATCCACATCCCAGCCCAACAAGCTGCCTTCTGAGATGTGTTGAGATAATATGCGACAGGTGCTTTGCTCCCCCCTCCTCCGCCCCCACCCACTTCTTATACTAGGATATTATAAGACTTGGGCAGAAGGTGCTGTTGCAAAATTCCTTGCCTGGCACTCTGCCCACGGCTTGTCAAACAAGAGGCGTGTCGTACTCTTTACCACCTTGGTTCAATAAACTCCATGTGCTGTATCAAATGCTTCCTTGAAATCCAGTTTTTCACAATGTTCTCCCTATATCAAAACGTGCTTGGTTGCGTATGCCATCCACCAATTTAGCCGAATCAGGCCTGCAATGTATCTTTCTTCTTATTTTCTCTATAGAAACGCTCATAGAAAACATCAAAGGTGAGAACTACCCAAACAACTGCATGTTTGCCCTTCTGTTCAACATCCTCTATCACAAAGTGTGCTGAAATCACATCATGGCTTGCTGAAATGCAAACCAGATCTATTGTGCTGCCCCAGTTCTGTCCTATCTGCCTCTTTTCTGTACAAGATACAAAGGTCAAAGCCCTTTTGTCTCTATCCGTACCAGCCCTTCCATTTAGCACCACAATCTCTGTGTCCATGCAGGGTAATACACTCTCTTTCACTCATCTCATACCAATCCATTGTGCTATACATACAACTGGAGCCCTCCCCCCACCATCCTGCAGGGGACGATGGAGGCCCATGCGGTACGTAGCTTTGTAGCTTGCAACCCAAACGTCCCTACCATACCCTGTCGACCACTCTTATGCAAATGATATCTGCAAGAATGCTTGCCGTCGGAGGCTAGCCAAAGACAGCATGCTTGCTAAAGTAACAACAGCCAAACAGCATTGCAGCTCCATAGCTACGAGTCGCTGGTATTTATTAGGTAACAACGAACGCCCACACAGCAGCAGCTGCAACAAATTATATAGTGTCCTGCCCCGGGCCTCCTCTCAGTAGATCCCTCTCTGTCAATTGGGTCTAAATGTACATCTGCCAAAAGACCCACCCCTGCTCCATCCACCATTTTACCCACTGGCCACAGTGGGCAAAAGCTATCATACACATTATCTACATATACACATAAAGACCATGCACTGCAAGCATATATAGTACAGCACCTCTTATCGCTGACCTAGCCGCTACTCAGCCACAGCTTCGTTGGCAAGGTATACATAAAGCGACCATGGCCTGCCCAACTTGACACTGTGGCCCAGAGCTCCAGCACGTATGCCAGGAACATATCATAGAGCGACTATACAGCCGAATGACTAGCTCAGCAGGACGCAGACCTCATTGTCAGTGTCAGGTGGCTTTCACCTGGAGGATGACAATGTACAAGCATGCCCACTATCAACAGCCTGATCCCAAAATGATACCTACAATTGCAAGTGCTGAAGGTCTGTCCACATGAGCCATACCTTTTGCAGGTCCATCACAGACCTGGACTAATCACTTCAAGCAAAGCTGCTGAACAAGGATATAACATCAGTTTCTGCTGCAGCTCGTACATGGAGGCTTGGCAGCTTTTCACACAGGACACAACCTGTGTATGGCCAATGTCAGTAGTGCTATGGCCATGCACAGCTGCCTTGAAAACAGAGCTCAAATGGTCATGTGATGATTCTATGTCTTAACCTACTGCTGAGTTTATACCGATTGCATCATTTCCATGCACCACTTACTGCATCACAGCAGCTGTCCCAAATCCCACCTTGACAAACCCATAACCGAGGAGCCTGCATCTATGCCACAATACATAGTGAACAACCTCCTCCCAAGTCAGTCACGTGACTGGTCCTCAAGCCCTGTGCGGCCCCCCATAGCAATAGTCAGCCCCTCCAAGGGCCCGTCTTGAAACATGCATCTCCACGCACTGGAACGTGCTGTTGTCTGCCCGTATAAAGTTCTTGTACCGCTGAGCATGACTTGCAGTGGCAAACCAGGCCTTGTTATACCCCAACAGAATAGGCACCAGCCGCTGCTGTGCGAAGGAGAAGTGTGCCATGGCCTCAGCAACCCCTTGCCAAGTAGGGTGCTGCACATCATCCAATACCATAAGCCCTCCATCTCGCAACAAGCAACTTGCCAGCATCATATCATGAAGGGTTGTTTCCAAGCTGTGGCCTCCGTCGACACTGAGCAGCCGGAATGCTGGCAAGTTCCTGGATGTGAAGTTCTCCGCTGTGAGAGACATGCTGTTGCCTGCGATGAGGTTGATGGAGGATTCCGGTATCCCTGCTTTGTCCAGGTTTCGGAGGAGGATGGAGGTACTGCCTTTACCTGTACACAGGGTGAATAGGTTTCATGTTGAGTTCTCAAAGAAGAACACTGCACAGCCATCAGACCATGCAGCACCCAACACATGACTCCAGCCAGTCTGTTAACCTGTTGAAAGAGAGAGAGAGAGGCGCTGCCTGCGCCTGTACCAAGGATGCAAGAGACCGCAAAGTATGAAAAGTTTATTGCTGCATAGCCCTAGGACCGTGCAGCACCCGCCACACAACTCCAATTAGTGTGTATATTACCCGAATCGGTGCAAATACTGCCCGTGTTATCTTAAATTTGATCCCGAACGCGCCAAAGAGAATGCTCAGGAAAGTGAGAGCGCTCATCCTTCCCCAGCTGGTATGCTGGCCTCCTCTAACACTCAAGTAGAAAATCCCGACTGCATGCCAATAGAGATTATTCAACTAGCCATGTGCGAGGCTGTGACATTTCCAACATGCATTCAACCATTGGCAGCTCATCACCTATCAACACTTTAGGTACACTGTCTGACAATTTTGCAGCCAATTACCCCACAGATCTCACCCGACCGGTCAA
Organism: Pseudopediastrum boryanum; assembly: GCA_963556185.1. Lineage (NCBI taxonomy): Eukaryota > Viridiplantae > Chlorophyta > Chlorophyceae > Sphaeropleales > Hydrodictyaceae > Pseudopediastrum > Pseudopediastrum boryanum. The sequence goes on along the minus strand of OY744497.1, from coordinate 4,144,143 downwards.
CATTGTCTCTCTGATCTTCGAAAAGGTCCATCGCCACAGCAGGTTCATGCTTGGAGGCGTAGCCCACAATTGGCAACAGAAACTTCCCATGATGTACACCAATCTCCCCCACTGTCCCATAGATCCCAAGGGTGTGCTGCAGCTTCGTAAACTCGCGCACCCAAGTGATCTGTACTGGCTGGAGAAGGACACAACAGCACCGGGGGGGATGGTCAGGAGATAACAAGCAGGCTCAGGTACTGGGCAAGAGTTACGATTAGAAGGGTATTGCAGGGGTTGTCTGATCATCCAGGGAGCTGCATGGTGTGATTGTTGCAGATACATGCTTCACCCGCGTCCACTTTGAGGGTGCAAAGCTGTAAAAGTGTAACTTCTAACATTGAAGGGACCTTAAGTAAGATTGTGAGGACCCCTTGCTTTCAACCACCATCCTTGAGGAATGTCTGAACGGCCCTCGCATGCTCAGCACACTGATTCTATGCAGAACTGCATTGTGCAGACATCAGTGCTGTGCGCTCCTGCGCTCTGCACCGTCTGAACATACTGGTGCATGGCTTCTTGTTACAGCCCCTCTTGCTGCTGCCAACTTCTTGGTTGAGGTCTGTAGCCTTCAAACTATGTGAATGCTTACCTGCAGCCATCCAGATATCTGGTTTCCTTCATACATCTTCAGGTATGTCACTTCATCAGAAGCACTCCAGCGGCGCTGCTGAGGTCCAGCTGGGGGCGCCATTAGGTCTATCTTTTCCCTGCCTCTGCATATGCTGATATCACATGCTGGGATGTCCCGGCCTTCCCAGTTTGGGATGTTGTATGTGAATCTGCACAGGGGATTTGTGCTAGTTGCAAGAAGACTGGCTGTCTTTTTTTTTTACTGCTGTCTGAGAGGTTGACATGGGAGCTTGGAATCGGACAGGGAGACGTCCTTGAGGCCAGATGAAGATCAGCAGAATCCCAAAGGCTAAGGCTACTGTTACGCTCAGCAGTCGAACTGTAGGAGACTGCAGAACCTGAGACCAGGGGGCAATCTGCCGCTCTGATGGTGACGGCGTTCGTGTATGAGTCATGATCCCTGCAAATAAGCAAAAATCGGATTGTGATCGGGAATTTAGTATAGTCTGACAAGCATGGTAGACGCTCATTTGAAGGTAGCATTCTGTGGGATCTTGCCTCTATAAACGGGTACGTGAGAGCTCGTTAAGGAGGGCGCCGATGGGGCCAGATTTGAGGGGTTGTCCTTGTTTGCCCGGCTGTATATAACGTCCGGCCAATCAACTGCCTAAGAAAGCTTCATCATAGCTCCTGTCAGCTCCTTTCTCACTACGCAGACGTCGAACGCATGTTTCGTGAACGCGGGGCACCTCAGAAGCACAAGAATGACTGACATGGTCCTTCCCGAGGCCTTTAATCCCAATCAGTTTGCTTCCAACTCGCAAAATGTAAGATCTAACTGACCTCGCTTGACAACCCTCTGAGTAACTCACTATGTGTAACCTAGTGACCTAGTGACATCGTCGAGAACCCTTAGCACCCCTGGAAAAGGCATCGTTGTACAGCATCTTGTCTGATCAAGCATGGACAGTCCATGACCTTGTGGCTTTAATCGTGTCTTGCAAGTCCTGTACGAATTGTCCCTGCTGTGGGGAGAGGGCCGGCCATGCCTTTCCCCTTGGTGGCGAGAGGAAGAGTTTAGCAGCTTTTTAAGTTAGGCGACATGCTCGGCCTCGGGGATACATAGGCCGTTTCCTTGTTATGATGCATAGTCAGACACTGATCTGGAAGTTTGGCTTTGGAGTCAATAACCGGGTTGCTTGAGCTCGCGGTTGCCCCAAGAAGCAGTTGCCTGCCATTCATTCACATGGCTGAAATCATAGCAGAAGCAGTTCGATCTGGAGAGCAATTGCGTCTGGAACATGCCCTGCAAAAAGTCAGATCAGAAGTAAACAGGTCCGCAGTGTCAGCATCGGCAGTGTGCCCGCTCCCTGTGGCGGTTCAATTCTAAGCAGTTGCTGAACTGCAGGCCCACAGCAACAGACCAGACGCTGCTGCACATAGCGGTAAGTCAAATCTGTTACCCGCGGGCTGTTCAATTAGGACTGTTCACACCCCGTGTGCAGCAGGGCTACAGAACATCTGGAGTTAACAAAGCTCACATGCTCATGTGCCCCAGGTCTGGCGCAATTGCCCATGGGCAGTGCAGCAGCTACTGGCTGCAGGAGCAAATGTGAGCGCTAAAGATGCAGAGTCTGGATGGTGAGGGCTGCCGTTGAAAGGGTAGAGAGCTAGCAGTGGTGGGACCTTGGTCTTACACACCATGCTTTCATATACTGCAACATGCAGGTTTGCATGCATGGTGGACATAGGGATACCCAGCTGCTTTTCGCACCAAAAGAAGTTCCATCAAACACAGTCAAAGTACTTTTGAGACTCAGCAGATCTTCCCTTCCTGAATCTCAGCCAAGCATCATGCTCCAGCAAGCAACCCTTCCCATGCTCATGATGGGCAGTTATGGAGGTTTACTGGCTACGGATGAAGGGTAATACCATGCCTCCTGACATTTGTGGGAGTAATGCGACCAACAAACTTTACCCATGTGCGTGGAGCAGTTGCGTTTTATACCCTTAGCATGCATCTCCATGTGTGTTGGCATGTCACAGGACCCCTCTACACAAGGCACTCTATCAGGGCAGCTTCCTACCAGCCTCACTGCTGATCCAGGCTGGTGCTGGGCTTGATGCGCCGGATGCCAAGGTGCGGATGAGGGGATCCCAAGGCGTTTGACTAGGACTGAAGCAAAGGAGGGCGACTGGATGGATAGCAGAAGGGGGGGGGGGCGTTAGCATGTCAGGTGGTACTGGGAACAGGTGCGGACAGCAGCAGCGATGCTACATGCAGCAGCCGTTGAAGGAGCAAGTGCGAGCCGTGGCAGCAGGAGTGTCTGAAGTGGAGCCGTTTCAAGGAGCAGCAGGAGCGGGATTAACAACAGTAGAAACAGCCTAAGGAGCTGCAGCAGTGGTGTTATGAGCAGCAGCCGTTGGAGGAGGTGGTGGAAGCAGTAGCAGGAGTGCCATCATCTAAGGAGCAGCAGCAGAGGAGTACAGCAGCAGGAGCAGTGCAGAGCAACCAGAGCTTGCAGCGACTGAAACTAGTGGGATCCCTAGTCTCTGGGGGCCGGCATTTTGATGAGCATGTGCTTTGTGGAGGAGTGGGTGCAGCAGCAGCAGCAACAGCCAGGAGTCCAAACTGACTGCTCTTACGGGCAATGCATTTCTATGCACCATCGGCCTGCTTTGGAGCCTATCTGAAGGCTTCGTTTCAACCCTCTTTTTTGTTTTGCCAGGGTGCTTTGCCTCTAGACCTGCTATCAGTGGAGTTGAAGCCCTTCCTTGCAGCAGCCTTCACCACTCAAGGCTGGCAGCAGCAGCAGCAGGTGGTGGCACCTTGGAGTCAGGAGCTGGTGGCAGGGGTATCCCGCCTGCCTCCATCACAGTGTCGCAGCCAGTTGTACAGCTGGGGCAATGGGGCAAACTTCCAGCTGGGGACAGGTGCGCAACAGCATGCTCTCAATGATACTGGTAGCAGTGTATGTCCCCTAGTACAGTGAAAGCATGGCAGGGGCATGCTGCATTGTTGTGTCCCTGAATTGGTGTGCTCAGGTCCTGTAGCAGCCAGTAGGTAGATCATGCGTTGGTGGGGAATGCAATTGTCTGAATTGAACTAATGAAACAAAGTAGCTTGGTCTCAGATTGTACTGCTGTCTCTTGCTTCTGGTAATGCCCTACCGATGTATTTACTCATTGGTTGAAATCTTAGTGAAGGCCAGGCAAGAGTCCAACCGCTTTGTTGCTGGTGCAGGTTCTACTGACCTGCACCTGACGCCTGTGAGGGTGGAGGTGCCCTTAACAGCTGAAGCAGCAAAAGCAGCAGGCAGCAGCAGTACAACCGCAGGTGGTAGCAGCACTAGTAGCAGTAGCAGTAGTGCTCTTGGGTCCAACGGAGGGGTTGCTGAGGGAAAGAGCCAAGGGCCTGGCAGTGGCAGCAGCAGCAAAGCTAGGGCACAGAAGAGGGCAACCAGCAGCAGCAGCAGCGGGGATGGAGGGAGCAGCAACAGCAGCAGCATGGCAAAGCTGGTGGGAATCTCAGCTGCTAAGTTTCATAGTTGTGCTGTCAGTGAAGAGGGGGTGCTTTACACCTGGTGAGTTCTGGTCACGTCGGGAAGGATGGGACAGGCTTAGGGGTTAGAGACATTTTTAGAAATCAATTGATTAATCCAAACACAAGACCAGCTATGCCAATGGCCTTAGGGGCATCCTAAAAAATGTACTATGAGGATGTAGCTGAGCATGTCACCATTTGGACATGGGATGTCAGGATGCTGATTATGTGGTGATATGCATGTGGTGAGGTGGTACATACAATGTTCTGTATTTTTAAGTTAGAACAGAAAGTGACATTACAGTCGCAGGAATCGAACTTACAATGGTGTTTGAGGTTGGGTCCTGTGCACCTCGCAAGCTTGGGTGGCTGAATCAGTGGGATTGGAAGAAAAAAGCAATAGTACATCTATGACGGGGCTGCCTTCTGTATCTTGGATGCATACCGGTTCAACCAGACACATGCTTGAATTTGCATTGACGAGCCTGAAGCATCTCTGTGTGGTTGAGATACTGGTAGAGGGATGCGCCGCATCACTGAGGTACAGTCCCTGGCGGAGCGGACATGGGTATCGGCTGGGATGTGTTGTAGACTGAACCCATTGTGTAATGCTGTGGCGCAGGGGTTATGGGCGAGGTGGGCGGCTTGGCCATCCAGAGTTTGAGATACACAGTGGGAGCAGCGCTGTGATCCTCCCAACACAAGTTGAGGGGTTGGGCAAGAGGAAGGTATGTGTCAGACCATGTACGTGGCTGCAGGTAGTGCAGGCCACAGATGTCATTGTGGTGAGCAGGCTGCATTCCCAGCTGTCTGGTGGACAGAATGTTGCCTGATTTGCATGCAGAGTTGTCACCTACTTGGGAGTTACCACAGGATTATCTTAGTTGCTTAGACTAACGTGCATAAAGCTGAGCATGTGCGCTGGGCTGTCTAGGTGCAAAATGTAATGTATTACAGCAGACCGTTTTCAACGAGTTTCAGGCGTTGCGGAACCAGGCAGGATCTGGTTCAAAGTATCCAAGCCTCAGGGCCAATAGGTGCCCATTGTTAAGGATTTAGGTAGCATACAAGCCTCAGTCCTTGCTATGGACATTCACTTCTCTAATGGAGCCATAAACTGGATTTGTTTGTGTTGTAGGTGATGTGTGTGTCAGCAGCCAAGAACCACACCTTGGTGGCCACTAGTGCAGGGGAGGTGTATTCCTTTGGCTGCAACAAGGATGGACGGTTGGGATACGCAGCTGTGGACAACCAGCCTACACCACGCAAGTAAGGATTTGGACGCCAGGGTGCGGAAGCATGCATTGCTACTAGCACACCTGTGATACGGCTCCCTTGCACTGACACTGATTAGGCTATTGGTCTCTGACCCAACGTTGAAATGTGACAAACAGATGGGGCTCCTGCATGCCCGGGTGCTATGTTGCTCCTCCTGTTTCTTTCCGAGTGCAGTTGGGCATCCAATTACGCATTGCTTCCCAAAGGACATCGTTTGTATTGCTGCTGGCTTTGGTTCTCTTACAGGCTGGTGTTGCTATACGCCCCTGGTGGTGTGTGTAGCTGCTAGTCTTACCCCCAAGGGCATTTAGAATCTGTTTACTCTCATTGCCCTCCTGAACATCGTTCTAGTTGCTGCTAGCTTGGTCTTTGCTACAGGGTGTGCTTGGTGGCATCTTCAGGTGGTATGTAGCTGCTAGTACTCCTGGCAAGTGCATTCAGCATCTGCTAACCCGTCACAGTCCCTTCCTGAACATCCTGGCCTGTGTTTTTGCCAGAGGGTTGCGCTGCTACGTGCCTGTGTGGTATGTGTACTGCTAGTACTGCTTGCAACTGCGTTAAACCCACAGTCTCTTCTTGGCCGTCCTCTATTCCGCTGCTGGCGTGGTCTTTTTCCTGCAGGGTTGCCCTGCTACGTGCCCGGGTGTTATATGTAGCTGCTAGTACTTTCAGCATCTGCTAACCCTCCACAGTCCCTTCCTGAACATCCTGGCCTGTGTTCTTCCCGCAGGGTTGCGCTGCTACGTGCCCGGGTGGTATGTGTGGCTGCTGCCAACAAGCATTCTGCAGCAGTGACATCTGCTGGGGAGCTGTTCACATGGGGAGGTAATGCCCTGGGGCAGCTGGGGTATGGCAGTCCTGACAGCAGCAGCAACCCTACACCCCGACTGGTGGAGGCACTGAAGGGGAGGCAGCTGGTGGCAGTGGCAGCGGCTAAGAGGCACACAGGTGCGCTGGGCTTACTGACTGAAGCATCACGATGTACCACACAAGAGTACTCCAAAGCCAATGCTAATACACTGTCTAGTTTTCTGGTTGTTTAGTGTTGGCCATGGCGGCGGTTGCTAGGTTACTGTGCAAAGGGGTGGCTGGGATCGATGCAAGGAGCCAAATGTTGCCGTATGCATTGTTCCTAGTTTTGGAGGGGTGTTGTGTGGGCGAGGATCTGGGACATTACAAGGGTACTGGGGACTGGCCACGTCTGGGCTGCTTTGGTTGCCCTTCATATTGTTCTCGCTATGAGAAAGCGTGCCTGCGGTGCAATTTCAAGAAGTGTGATGAAGCGTGCAGTGGAGGTGTCTCCCATGATATTCAGTGAAAGTACAGTATGCGCTAGTGCCGCATTTAAAGTATCGAAGCAAGTGCCAAATACACAGTCTCAAAGCTGCACACTGCAGCTTCAAAAGACGAATGCTGTATGCTGTAATTATGTGCCACATCTCTCTTTGCTGGCCCTTGTATTGCAGTGGTCCTCACAGCAGAAGGTGAGATGTACAGCTTTGGACACAGGGTTGTCACACCCCGCAAAATTAGCCTTGCCGGCAGCCGAGACACAGCACGAGCAGCTGCTGTCGCTCCAGTACCTGCTGCTACTGCCTCCTCAGCAACACCCTCACCAGCAGTAGCAGCAGCAGCTGAAGGTGGGGGTGGGCTATCCGCTGAATCATCAGCTGTTTCAGTGTCTAGTATATTAGGCAGCAGCCCCAGCAGCAGCAGCGGGTGGGCAGGGTCCTCAGCTCCCAGCAGCAGCAGTATGATGGCAGCAGCAGCAGCAAGTGGGGCAGTGGCAGTAACGGGAGGAGCAGCAGCAGAAGTGAAGTTTCATAGAGATCAGGTGGATGTGTCACGGCCAGTGGCTGTAGCAATAGCTGCTGGTGTGGCACATACGTCATGTTTGACCAGGACGGGTGTGGTGTTGACCTGGTGCTCCCAGCAGCTACAGCCAGAAGTACAGGTATGTGTGCTCGTACTGCTTGTACCGCAACTACCGTACGCAGTCATCCATTTGAGTACTCCTCTCACGGTAGAACATGTCAGGAGTGTTAGAGGGCCCTATGTATGGAGAGATGCTGGCTGCAGCCTGTGGCATTACGCTTTAGTTGTACTTGTGCGAACTTCATGACATGGCATATCTGGAGCAATGCCAGAAGTAATGCAGGTACAGTTGGGCTTGATAAGCAGAGTTAAGGATCTTGCATTGGAGATGCGTAGTGTATATGCATTGGCTCCTGGCTACATATTGTAGCTTGGGAGCCAACAGCAAGGCAGAAGACTGGACTGAATGTGTTTTGTGTTTTGTAGTGTGCGGTAGTAACAAAATGATTAAAAACGCATATGCCCTAGACTACTTTTTCCAGCAATGGTTGACAATAACACCTGTCTCAGTAGTGTGCTCTACATCTCTTTATCGTTCCAGCCTGGAAGGCGTGTTTGCGGGCAGCGTCTTTGACACAGTATCATGGGCAAGATTTGTATGCTTTTGGATCCTAACTTAATCACCATGTGGGAGTAAGCTTATGGGTCCATTTCCTCATGCAGGAGGTGAAAGGTCCATTGGCAGGCCAGCGGGTGGTAGCACTGGCGGCAGGCAAAACGCGCACAGCAGCAGTGACAGAGGCGGGTGATGTCTACATATGGGAGGGGTCCCCGGACTACAGCAGACCTCAGCAGCCGCTTGCAGCACAACAGCCCCTGCAAGCTACAGCTGCTGCTGGTGCTGCTGCTGCTGCTGCAGGTGGTGGTGGTAGTGCTACTGCTGGCGCCGGTGGGGTTGTGGCAAGCAGCAGCAGTAGTGGGACCAGTGGGGTACTGGGTGGTGGGGTTGGTGGGAGCTTTAGTAGTAGTGGTGGTGCTAAGGAGGGGAAGCAGCAGGGTGGGGAACAGCGGCAGCAGCAGGGGGTGTTGGGAGGCCTGCCGTCAGCAGCAGCACCAGCAGCAGGAGTGGGGTTGGGGAGTGGAGGTGGAGGCCATCGAGTGAGGGTGGTTCCCACCCGAGTGCCTGGAGTGAAGCATGTAGTGCAGGTAAGGTTAATAGATAAAGTAAATGGACTTGCAAACAAAGATTACAGAGTTGTCTAAGCAAAGTCAATGTCGTGCTTTATGGACGTTGCTGATTGTATTTGTATCTGAGTACTGGTGGGAAGCTCTGGAAGCAGAATTAGGAGAATAACATTTGAAGGGCAGGTCGGTCTGTGTGCAAGAGCCCTCCTTGCTATAGGCACTGTATGCAAGCAGCTCCTGCATCAACGGCATTTTTTCTATGAGCTAACAGTCCACTTTAAGACTGTTCTTGTCACATACACGTAGGCTAGCCTTGCATCCTACTATGTGTAATCTTGGAAGATTTTTTGGTCCACATATGAAGCTGAATGCAAGGACGATTGTGCAGGCTGTTTCTGAGCTATGGTAGGATGGGCAGGAGTTGGATTGTAATCTTGTGGTTAGCATGGGCAGGATTAGTTTTGCTGTAGGAATGGGAGGACTGTTTTGCGTTTTTGCAGTTAGCTCATCTGCAGCGGTCTCTCTTGCAAATGTGCCAGGCCCTGAGTACCACACTCCTCCATACGAATGCACACCTTTGTCTTCTGTCCTCCAGGTTGCAGTTGGTGAAAAGCATTCCTTGGCGTTCCAAGGTTGGTGGTGTCCACAGCTGCCCCAGGATGCCCAGCAACACAGCAGCATGATCACACTTAGGCAGCAGCAGCAGTTGACCTACCGGCAGCGTCAGTCATCAGCAGCAGCAACAGCAGGAGCAGCCATCGGGAGCCCCCCCAGTGATGATGGTTTTGATGATGATGATCTGGCCGTCCGTGATGAGCAGATTATCGGACGGCAGAGCAGCAGAAGGCGGGAGACTGATAACTGGCCTTCGGGGCCTGTAGCAGAAGGAGCAGTAGGTGATGACGGTGATGACTCATCATCATCATCATCAGCAGCAGCAGCAGTGACGGCAGCAGCAGCTGACGGCTGCAGCGGCGGTTGGCGTGGGTATGGTGATGAGTCATCACTGCAGCAGCTACAGCTGGGACAGGGGGAGGAGGAGGAGGCTCCCTCACGAGTTGAGACGTTACAGCTGCTGTGTCAGAGATCAGTCGCGCAACAGCTTGTAGACCCCCGTACTGTACTGGCTATCCTGGAGTATGCTGACATGGCGGGAGCTGTACTGCTTAGGAGCTACTGCTTGGGTATGGCAGTAGCTAATATGGACGTAGTGCTGCAGGAAGCTAGGGTGAGCTTTGAGAGGCTGAGTCAGCATTTGCTGCTGGAGCTTGGGGAATGCTACAGCCACTTGTGCTTGGATGGCAGTAGCAGCAGCAGTAGAAGCAGTAGCAGCGCAGTAGCTGCTGGGCAACGGGACCAAGCAGTGGCAGCAGCACGCAACGAGCAGCAGGTGAATCAGCGGCAGCTTGGCAAGCGACCTACGGCATGCATGGATGCTGATCTGTCCGTTTCTCAACCTGCGTCTGGTTTGACGGAGGGTATAAACATGCTATCAGCAGCTGAGGGGGCACTGCGAGCTATGGGTCACACCCCAGTGACGCTCCCGCCACCGGCACCCCGCCTCTCTACCTTCCGCAGCCAAGGAGCAGCGGCAGATGAAGAGGCGGCAGCTGAAGCAGCAGCAGCAAAGCTTGTGCGGACATGTAACAAGAAGTTGCAACAGATAGAGATGCTGGAAGCAAAGTTCGCGGCTGGGGAGCAGCTGGATGAGCAGCAGGCGGCAAAGGTGTCTTTAAAGGGGGTTTGGAAGGGCGCTTCAAGGAGGTTGGAGGCTGGGTGGAGTGCAGAGCAAGTTGCAGCGACTATAGCTGCGGCACAGGCAGCGGCAGGGGTTGCCCCCGGTGGTCAGCAGCTTGGGGGAAGTGAGGTGGAAAAGAGTGCGGCAGGCACAGCAGCAGCAGGAGGAGGTAGAGCAGGGGGTCCAGAAGAGGCCAGGGCAGCAGCGGGAGATCAAGGCACTAGCAGCAAGGGGCAAGTGGGCACAGGTCTATTTGAGATTGCTGCTGCTGCAGGTGCTTCTACTGCTGCTAACGATTTCCCCGGTGATGTCGTCCCTGCTAAAAAGCAGAGCAAAGGCAGCAAGCGTCAAGCAGCACTTTCTGTGTTTCTTCAAGGCGGGTTGGATGCTCCGGCAGCTGTAGTACCACCACCAGCAACAGCAGCAGTAGGCAGCAAGGCAGTAGCAGACGGTGGCGGTGCAGCAGCAGCTAAGGCACCTGCTTGGGGAGGCGTGCGGCAGGCAGCATTACCTGCTGATCAAGGTGCTTCTTTGAGGGATTTGTTAGGTGGTGGGAGTAGCACCACTACTGGCGGCAGTAGCAGCACCGCCGCTGGTTTAGGGGCGCATGTGCCAAGCACATTGAGTGGTGTTGGAGCTGCTGCTGCTCCTGTTGTTCGTGGGGCTGGTGGTGGGGGTGTGAGGGCGGATAAGCAGCCTGGAGGGACAGCACCAGCAGCAACAGCAGGAGTGAAAGGGGGCAGCAGCAGTAGCAGTGTTGGTAGAGTTGTAGGAATATCAGGCAGTAGCCCTACAAGTAACAGCAGCAGCAGCATGATATCTGGGCCACGGGGTCCAGCACAACATGGTGCAGGTACCGGGGTCATAAGCAGCCCATCAAAGCCCCCGGTGCCTACCTATGGCTTTAGCATGAGCACTACTGCTGTAGCGCACAGTGCTGCTGCTGGTGGGACGGGTGCTGTTACTCCCCCACTCGGCTTGAACTCTAAGACAAAAGGAAGGACGCCGGGGGTAGACAGTCCATTACAAGGTACTACTACGACTCCTGTTTTCAGTGGCAGTAGCATTGGCAGGGCTGGCAGTAGCAGCAGCACAAAGCCCAGCCGTAGCAGCAGCTTAACAGGCACATCCCCTGCAGCACCAGCAGCAGCCGCTGTATCTTTCACTGCAGGTGCTGCTGCAGGTCGTGGTTTCAGTGGTGGTGGTGGTGGTGGTGGTAGGGGTGGTGGCTCAGGGGAGGGGTTGTTTGGGAGTAGTCCCGGAGCTGCTGTTGGTACACCTGGTGGGAGTGGTTTGCATGTGTCTCTTTTCGACCTTATGCTGCAGAAGCGGAACTCCCCTATGCCAGCTACCAAGGCTAGCAAAGGGGGCAGAGCAGAGGGGAAGGATGGTGCGGTGCAAACAACTACAGCAGCAGCAGCAGTGCCTCCTCTTCCTGCTTGGGGTGGTGTTAGCATCCCTCCTGCAGCAGCAGCAGCTAGTGGTGGTAGTGGAGGTGATAAGGGTGGTGGTGTAGGTGGTTTAGGGGTGAGCCCTGCTGGGCCCGCAGCTGTAGCAGGGACCTCACCAGCAGCAGTAGCAGCAGCAGCAGTAGCACCAGTTGTAGCAGTGAAGTCACTGAAGGAGATTCAAGCAGAGCAGGAGCAGCAGAAGATGAGGAGTGGCTTGGCAGCATTGCAGCGGGAACGAGCGGTGGCGGGTTTGGGTGTGGGTGTGGGTGTGGCCTCTAGGAGCAACAGCAGAAGTGAAGGTGGGGTAGGTCCTTTAGCTTCTGAGAGGAGTGGGGGAGATGTAAGCCATAGTGCTACTACTGGCAGCGCTGCTGGTGCTGCTCCTGGTGGTGGTGGTGGTGGTGGTAGCAGCGAGAGGGCCATTATAGTAAGCAGCAACCCCAGTACCTCTACCTCGCTCCTTGCTGCTGGTGGTGGTGGGACTAGTAGCTTAGGGGGGAACAGTCCCTTAGTGTCAGGAGCAGCAGCAGCAGCTGCTGCTGCCTGTGGTGGTGGTGGTGGTGGGTCTTCCAGGATTACACAGAAGCTTGCAGCAGCAGGAGGGCTCAGCAGGGCTATGGGGTTGGGTGGTGGAGGGCAAGGGTCATATGTGCTTGGGTCTAGCCCTGTGGGCAGTTGGGGGGCCAGTGGACGGGGGCTGGGAGGTGGTTTTGCGGGGAGCAGCAGTCCTCCAGCACCCAACAAGTGGTATATCAGCGACCTACCACAGGTGAGGAGGGGTTGGTGAAAGTTTGAAGGGCAAGCTGGTGCATGCATGACTGGGAGCTTTGGGTTGCCAGCTCTCTATAGTTGTGGGCATGGTGGCTGCAAAAAAGGCAGCAAGGACGGCTAGGGCTGGGCTCCTCCTTTGCTCACAAGTAAAGGTATGGCTGACAAGAATCCAGGAAGGATGGAGAAATGTGTAGCTACGGTACTGTTCTTGCATCATGACTTGTATGAATGCAAAACCAGGTTAAAAGGTGCATGGTGGCTTGTTCAGTGCACAACAGTTCACAACAGTTCATCAAGCATGTCGTCAAGATTGGCAAGGTGTCTAGCCTTGATGCTGCTTTAGTGTGCAATTTAAGACATGCTAGAGCGAAAATACCATAGGTTTGCACAGAAAAGATTACCTCAAGCTGTGACACAAGTTTATCTTGTTGGTATGCTGGCATGAGCAAGCTTCCATTGCTACAGTCAGATGTGCCAGCAGGTAGTATGGCTTGCAGATGTATATCGCATTGCAGCTCATCATGCCCTGTACTTACATTTTAGTTGCTCCAGGGATACAACCATTGGCAAGGATCATCAGAACACAGGGGCACCAAATCCAATGGCCAAACAAACTTAGGCCATGAACACAAAGCTTGTCATCACAGTGATCCGTTTGCAAGTGTTGGACCATTGCTCATGTGACTGGGTGTACAGACTAGAATGCAGGTATGTTGGAGCTGATTATGCAGGCGTTCTGCCGTTGCCTCCATATGGTACAGTTGGATGTGCCAGCGAGTAGAAAGAGCATTTCCTGCATACTAGGGTTCCGCGTCGAAGGGCATGTTACTGAAGCGGCTGCTGCTGCTGTGCTGCAGATGCTTCCTCTGACCAGTATCCAGCTGGAGCAGCAGGAAGCTCAGTTGAGAGCTGAGCTGGAGGAGGAGGAGCGCCAAATTATGGAGCAAATACGACTGGCAGAGGAGCAGCAGAGGCGGGAGGAGCGACAGAAGCGGCGAGCAGCAGCACGGAAAGCAGCAAGGGAGAAAGCAAAAGAGGCAGCAGCAGCAGGTGGTGGTGGGGAAGGTGCTGGGGGTGGTGGTGGGGCTGATGGTGCAGGTATAGGCCCAGGTGGCAGAAGCAGCAGGAGACATGATGGAAGAGGAGGAGCAGCAGCAGCAGCAGCAGTAGCAGATGCCGGTGGTGGTGGCAGAAGGGGGACGAGGCAGGCTGCAGGAGGTGCAGCAGCAGCAGCAGCAGCAGCAGCAGCACATGGGAGTGCCAATAGTGGTGGCGGTGGCAGGAGACGGGATGGAGCAGCAGCAGCAGCAGCAGCGGATGCTGGTAGTGGTGGTGGTGTGGAGGTAGATGGTGGGCAGGGGGAGCGAAGGAGAAGGGGACATGGGGCTAGGGAAGGAGGGAGAGGCAGCACTAGAGGAGGGCAGGGGGAGCGGCAGCAGAAACTTGGGGGAGGGGAGGAGGGCTCAGGAGAGGGGGTGGGGGTGGGGGTGGAGGGTGTGCCAAGCGGCAGTAATGGGGGGAGGAGAGTAAGAGATGGAAGGGGTGGAAAGGGTGCAGAGGGGGAAGGGCATGGGAGGGGCCAAAGGGGGAGGATGGAAGGCACTGGGAGGAAAAATGGGGAAGCAGGTGGGTCAGGAAGTGGAATGGGGGCAGAAGCTGAAGCCCATAGGGCTGCAAGCAGCAGTGGCAGTGTGTCTGCTTATGGAGGTCTGGGAGAGGGGCAGGAGGCCCTGCAGAGAAAAGAAAGTAGAGGAAGAGGGGGTGAAGGGTAGATGACTGGTTCAAGAGAGGGGAGAGGAAGAGGATGGCGGCAGCAGGAAGGAGCAGAGGGTATGGAGGGTAAGGGGAGAGGAAGAGGTAGGACTGGCCAGGACACTGAGAAAGCAGAAGGTGGGCCAGTGAAAGGCGTGACAGTGAGTGGCGGGAATGTTGTCGAAGAGGGGGCTGATGCATATAGCCCTGCAAGAATGGGAGAAGCTGGGAGTGGCAGGTAGAGAGGAGAGGCCAAGCGAGCGAGAGGATTATAGCAGGGAAGTGATCTACAGCTGCGGGGACAGCAGCAGCACGACGAGGCTCCTAGAATCAGGGTGGAGCAGTGCTCCAGGAGCACTGGTAGGATGGTGCAGCGTGGTCTGGGAAGATGTCCAGCAAGAGGGCTGGGAGCAGGGTTGTGTCCACGATACGAGGCAGTGTCCATGGTCTGCCAAGTTGTGTTTGTAATCAGAGCTTGGACGGCATGGAGTTCCAGATGTTCACGGTTCATGCTGATGTGTCTCTCCACCGGTAAGGTGGGTTCAACGGGTCAAGTGGGGTCGACTCACTCCCGCTGGTTGATCCTGACCACCGTTCCAGCTGTGATAAGCCTACCAAGGTGGGCATGCGGTATGTGGCAAGTTCATTTAGCATATATCATTTAGCCTCTTGTCGATCCAACATGTTCCGAGAGTGACCAGCCACATGTAATCAGCAAAGGTATACTTCCTGCTGCCAGATCCACTCGTCTACGAACATGGTACATTGAAGTCTGGAACTTGAGCGGTGCTCGCCGCTGGAAGGATTGCCAATGGACCGCACACGGCGATGAGAACCCATGCTTTGCACAGCTGCCTTCGGAACCTGGCGTTCGCAGCAGCTGCGTCATAAGGAGTTTATTATGCTGTCCTTCTTATTCATGGTGGCCCCCATAGCCTTTCAAGGCAAAGCCCGCCATCAGCTATGTGCTGAGGCACAGCTATGTGCTGAGGCACAGCTGCTTGGAAGGACAGAAGTCCATACTCAGTGCGGATGAGCTATCCGCTTCATGTCCATCGTCACACAGGACTGGCATGAATGATGAGCGCCTTTACGCAGTTCTATGTGGTAAGTCGAGCTGCAGAAGGTGCTGCCACTCGCGTACCTAGGCTATTGATGGCAAAGAAGTTAAACAGAACACTTTGTGCACACACTGATGAGGCTTGACCACGGATTCACCAAATAATCATGTGTCCGTGTGCGAACAATTCCAGATCCGAGCTTGCATGCACGTGCTTAAAACCTGTCTGCAGCTACCACTCCTTCCTGCATAAGCCATGATGCAAAGATTCAGCCACTAACATGCCCTGCGTCTCACACACCCGGAGACAAGGCTATGCGTGAGCATGCAGATGAAAGTGAACAAGAGGCTGCATACAGCTAATGGCCATGCATGGTACAGGACTTGAGCATGTTAGCAGCATCAAGGTGCTTATGGTTGCCACCTTTCGTGGTGTTCCTTGTCGTCCATACTGGTCTGTGATCATCCAACGGTTCAAGGTGGCCCTGTGCCTAACGCAGTCAAGCTTGTCGCTTTGCCACTGTGCCTGATGCATGAAACTGGTGCAGCACTATCTGCCCATGCACATGATAAGGAGCAGGGGAGGGGGGCAGTCTCCTTTTGTGTTGCACTTTGCATTTCTGTGCTCCAGCACTGCGCCCTTCTTTCACCAGCAGAAATACCTTGCATACATGTGGCAAGGTGTCATGCCACAAGGCCTGCTGCTTGCAGAGCCCAGTAGGCATTTAAACCATTGCTTTGGAGCAGCTAGATAGCAGAGCCCAGTAGGCATTTAAACCATTGCTTTGAAGCAGCTAAATCATACTCGACATTTGGATTGCCTCGTGCAGGTGGCATGGATGCTGGTACCAGACCTACAGATGGTCCTGACCAGAGCAGTTCGTATGCAAGGCTTTTTTGTGCACTCTGCTCCAAGCTCGTGATAAGCCTGTTGCTGCTGTTATTGTAAGAGATTTGGCCTATACTGACAGCAAAACCATGTATTAGCCGAGCCAGTCCTCCTTAGCCATGCTACAAGCTCCAGTTACTGGGAAAGAAGAGTAACAAAGACAAGGGATACACACTAAGGGAAGCGATTGCTGATTTTACGGCTGCGCTGGTGAGTGGAAGTGAAGTTTTAGGGGTTGGGAGCCTGGTCAAGCACCAGTTTTAGGTCAAGATCAAAACCGCCATTGTATACTGTTTGGCATCTTATTGAGGTGCCAAGGGGTCCTAAGCGGCTGAGGAACAGTTGGAGTGACGCCCTCCGCTGCCTGCATACAAGATGCCACCTGTTTTCCCTCTAGGGGCAAGGATACATGGGCATTATCAGGATATCATCCTTTATCCTTTATCAAGGATATTAAGCCATACAGAGGATTGGGCAACACACCACAATTTCTGGATCATGCCTGTCTGGTTCTCCTGCCTTGACTCCTAATCCACACAGGGGCTCGTGACCTGCTTGCTTGGCAGAATGCTTGGCAGGATTTTCCACAGATTATTCGTAATAAAGAACATTTGTGAACCTAAAACCTTTGAAAACAATGTCTGCTTTCTCGTTGCAGACAAGCAGCAGAAACAGAGGTACATGCAGGGATTGGGACTCCCTCCATCTCTGGCCTTGGTAGGGCCACAGGTCGACCTGCAGTACATGCTAGCAAGATGTTTTGGTAAAAACCCTCAGCATGTAATGATGGTGATTCTAGATCTCGATGCGCTGTACAAGATCCATGGTTGTCTGATTGTCTTTATGTGTCGCCTTTTTGCATTGCTGAGTTTGACTCATGCCTCGATGATTGGCTGCTGCTGCTGCTGTTGCAGGTGTCCTTGCTGAGCCATGTGCTTGTGGGTCATCTAACGCACACCAATCTCATCACGCGCGTCCTTCTACTTCACTACTACCTTGTCACGGCCCTGCTCCTTCTGCCATGGACCCATGCACGCATAGCTGCAAGTCCACAGCTGAAGTCCAGCATGCTGATAGTCTTTAGGTTGTCCGCCCCACTCACAGCAATCGCTGGAGTCGTGTCTGGCACACCAGCTGAGTTGTTCAGGCTGCAACAAGCTGGCCAAATACTGCTTGCTGGCCGCTTCCCCCTGATGTTGATGTGGGCATGGTCAACGTTTCTGCTGCAGGCAAGTATGGGGATGCAGCGATGGGTTCTGGGAAGGACCTGCCTGCTTGACAGGGGTGCCTGCATGAAAGTGGATGCATGGTGGTTGCCTGGACTATGCAGGACGTCATTTACTGCTTGCATGTCTTGGCAGCAGCTTGTGCTGTCTTCGAACGATCCCTGGCCTACGAATTGCATGCTTGCTGGTTGCTGTGCAGCACTTTAGCTGCATTGCTTCCATGTTTTTGGAGCTGCTTATGCTGGCCCCTCTGTCTGTCCGTTGAAGGTTGTGAGAGAAGAGCTGCAGGCTTGCGGATAGACTTGCAGATTGCAGCCCAGTCTGCTTGCAATCGCTCAGGAAATTCTTCCGCTAGCTCTGTGAAGAGAGCCCCCTTTGATGGAGCATGGCATGCATTTATGGCCCTGCAGCTGTGATGTAGGAGCAAGGCATGGAAGTGTTTCTTCCCATGGCAATGGAGGCGAGGATGGGGATAGCTGCTAATGTGGGGAGGAGTTGCCACCACCCCTAAAAAGCAAGCATGCCTTAGTTGCTGATCCTGATGTTTTTGTTGCCTGTGTGGTAGGTGCCTATGAGGGTGCAGTTATGGCTTGGACCCATGGAGTGGCTGTTGTGGGAGTTCGCCTGGTGCTTGGCAGTGCCTGTGCTACACCTGCAGCCACTAAGAGCTGCAGATCTGATGCTTGGGTTCAGCATGTGTTGCATCCTGCCCCTGATGATGTACCTGCTGTATGAGAGATGGCTGTGCAGGCATTTCCAGAGAATTGCTGGCCAGAGGAAGACGAGAGGTCACAAGGATGAAGCACAAGCAAGCAGGGTTCCTGCAGGTGCAGAAGCAGTTGAAGTTGGCGGGATTGGTGAGAAGGTTGCTGGTCAAGGTGGCGGTGCTAGTGGTGGCCTTCCCAGCAGCAGTGGCAGTAGCAACCAACCTCCATGCAAGGGAGTTCAAGGCACAGCTGGCACCTCACCTGGAACACCATCAGGAGCAGGAGCAGAAACAGCACAAGCAGCAGTGGGGACATCAGCAACAACCCCTGGTACTGATTTGCAGACAAGCAGGTTCAAGTTTGTTTACAAAAGACCACGCCAGCGGTTGGTGCGTAAGCGACTTGCGATTAAGGTGGGTGCTCAACTTGTCAATACAGGGGCTGAACGGCTGTCCCAGGGCAAGGATGCACACAGGGATAAGAGCTCTCTGGTGCATGAGGTACATGTTGTTGATAAGCATTGTTAAGGAGACAGTGTTGCCATTTCTGATACAAATATGGGAATGCAACCTCAGAGAACTTCTTGGAGGTTAAAAGGAAGTTTATGGAGGGTTGGTGGATGCTTGCACTTGTGACTTGGAGCCGCAACTTATTCTGCCAGGCAGGTAGATCCCAAAAAAGCATGTTCTTTTGTCTATATTCTTTGCATGGATGCATGTAACTAAGGTTGAAATGCAGTGGTATGAAGCTGCTCTGAGGATTGAGTACTGGTTGTGTAGGCGTTAACATGCTCAAGGCTATGTTACTCAAGCTGTCTCTACGTCCCCATCCCGCCCTCAACTGTCCACTATCTTATTGCGACCTCTACGTTTGACGCATCAATCATTGCTTTCTTATGTCCACCCTAGGTTCACGACCTTGAGGGTATGTCTCATGAAGAAGCTGCTGGACAGCTGAGGGCTGGCTTGCAAGCAGTGCTGGATCAGCTGCCACCTGGAGTTGCTGTGAACATCACCCATCAGGCCCGTGTCCAAGGTTGCATCATGATGCTGGTGGACATGGCAGCCCCTGCTGCAGCTGCTGCTGAGGCTGCTGCTGGTGATGGGGATGAGCCAGGTTGGGAGGGTGAACTGGGTGGGGTTGACATCCAGGGTTGGGAGGACGGTAACGATTGGGGTCAAGAACCAGCACAGCACCCTTTCCTGCATGTAGAGGGAGAGGGCTTGAACCTGCAGCCGCAGCAGCAGCAGCAACAGGAATGCCAGGCTTATAGAGAGGGCACCTGGACCTTCTGTGTGGACCCTAGCAGTGGAAAGAAAGCCCTTCTGTTCCATTCATTCCACACTATCAGCAGCTACCATGCAGCAATAGCAGATGGCGACCTCCTCGAGGCCTTTGCAGTTTTTCTGGCTGACGCAGCTCAGGAGGCAGGGCGATGTGAGGGGGATGCAGCAGCAGCAGCATCAGACCCTGTGGTTGTCTCTTCGTGGGGTGGGCAGCTTAAGCTTGCTCTGCAGGGTCCACAGGAATGCTTACTGCCTGCCAAGCAGGCAAGCACGAGCATCAGCAGTAGCAGTAGCAGCAGCATGAACGTGAGGGTGGTGGTGGTTCATGGCCAGCAGGTAGCGCTGGATGAGGAGGTGCAAGCAGCAGCAAGGGGGGATGAACTCTCATTGCAAGTAGAGCTCCCTCCAGCTAGCAGCTGGGGTGGTGGTCATGATCCTGCTGTGCTCGCTGTGTATATCCTACCATCAGCTCAGCACACCTCAGAGGTCGTCCAAGGTGCCGGGAGCAACAATACTACCACGCGTAGTGGTGGACGAGACGTTATGCTCGGCCCTCTAGCCCATGTGACTCTTCTGCTACTGCCCGCCCCTGCTGCTGCTGAGCTCCTGCAGTGGGTGGAGCTGTACCAGCTCAGCCAGAAGCAGCTACAGCCTCTTCTGGATGACATGGCTCTAGCAGTGGAGGCTGCAGCAGCAGCAGCCACTGCAGGAGCGATGAGTGGCAGTGCTGCTATGTGGGAGGGTGCTGCTGCTGCTGCTGCTGCAGGGCGGGTGGTGTCAGTGTGTGATTCTTATAACCTTGCTGCTTGTGCTGACTTGATGGCTGTGGCCAGTCAACAGCTGCTGGTTGCCCTGCGTAGGGTGGAACCGCTAGCAGCAGGGGAACTGCCGCCCATCACAGCGGCAACAGTGGCAGCAGCAATGGTAGGACACCCACCTCAAGGAGACAGTAGCAGTGGGATTAAGTGGAATATGTGGGATGGTGTTGCAGACCAGCCAGGTGCACCTGGGCCAACAGGAGCGCCAGCAGCAGCAGTTCCAGAAGGGTCGCTGGCAACAGAAACAGCAGCAGCAGCTCCAGAAGCATTGCGGGCAACAGCAGCAGGAGCAGCAGAGGCTATCATGGAAACAACACCAGAAGCAGGGCCAGCAGGAGCAGCTGAAAGAAGCTCTCTGGCAGAGGCTGAGGAGCCAGGGATGGGTACCAATTCCTCTTCGTTTGCAGCAACGGCAGGTTTACGCACAGCAGGAGACACAGCAGAAAAAAGCAGCACTCGTGGTGCAGCAGGATCAGGTACGATGCGCATGGCCCAGAATTTGAGCAAAAGGCAGAAAGGAGCAGCTGAAGGACGCCAAGAAGGCAATGCTCAGCCTGGCAGCAGCAGTAGCAGGGTCCCTAGTACACAAGCTGTACTATTAGGTGGATGGTCCTTCTGGTGTTGGTGTGTGGGGGGCTCTCTGGTGGGCTGGTCTGATAGGCAGCTGGAGGCAGGCTACCTGGCAGCTAGAGTGCAGCATGGCTCCAGGCCAGCAACATGGATCATGATGGGAGTGATGGATGTTGCAAGTGGTGTGGTGACAGGTCCTCGGGTCTTGTACAATGCGGGGAGGGGCAGGATTGCAGGGGAGGTGATGGTAGCTGGGGCTTATATGCCCCTGGTGCTCCTTCCTTTAACCAGAGCGTATGGTCTGTGGCTGCTGCTGTGTTCACGAGCCATGCGGCACAGGTTTGGCTTTGTATCTATCATCAGTGAAGTTCTGAAGTTTGCTGGCTGGTATGTGCAAGTGTATGTGGGTGGTACTGCTGCCTACGCTGAGCTCACCCGGCATGGTACAGGAAAGGCGCAGCCGAGTTACCAGGTGTTTGTGTTTTTATACACGGCGGTGCGCATTGTGTTGCATCAGCTGCCACCGCCGTGGTTGCTGCCCTACTCAGCATTAGTTGCAATGTTTGTATGGGTGAACTACCAGGCTGTGCCAGAGCTTTGGTCTGGGGTGTGGCAAGCGGTGCCAGTGTGGGTCCTGGTTGGGGTGTAAACTGCAAGTGGGCTTGCTGTGGTGGTGGCGCAAGAAGCAACCAGCAGAGCAAAGTACATGAGGCTGAGCAGTAATGGTTGTCCTCGTGGGGCGGTGCAGGCTGAAACCTAGGCCAGCAGCAATAGCTTGCTCGGGTCAAGGCAGGAAGGGGATGCAGTGTGTATGTGTGGCAAGCATGTGCTGAGCCAGGAAAAGGGTCTGCTGTGTTGGTGGCCACCAGCGTTTGTGAAGTTAGCTATCAGCTTTTATCGGAGTGTGGATTTTGATGTTAGCAAAGGAGTAATGGGAATCTATTAGGTCAAAAGCATTGATGAGTGGATGCCTCGGCTGTGGGTCATAAGGACATCTGGTCGTGCCTACTTGGTATTTGTGATAGTCCACCATCAGAAAAGGGGTGGAGCCGACGTCAGAAGACACATTACACTGAATAAAGATGCATAAGTACTGACAGATGCCCGGAAGGCCTCTTGTGAAGGGGGCATGTTGTACATCTGCTCATGCTACGACCAACTATGGCTGTCCTACATGATGCAGCCCAATCATCAGTGTTAAAGGGCAACACATGGTGCAGCACTAGACAAGTCTGATGAACATGGACAGTATTTGGGGTTCCCCATGATCATCATGTGCGGCCATAGGGTCCACTGTCGTTATTCTGTCTTACTTCTGCCTGACAATTGACAGATTGAGAGATGCAAGACTCTGGAAGGCACAGCGGAGATGATGCAATGAGATTGTGTATTGGCTTCCAGCATGAAATTATGGAATGGGTCCCTGGATTTAAGAAGTTCACAGCTCCAAATTTTCTTACTTGATGTCAATATGTTTGCATGTAAGCAGCACTTCACCTTGGCTTACTTTCCAGCCTCATGTTTGCATCCACCCTTCAAGTTGAAATATCAAGTATGTGGGTGAGTGAACTTATTTCAGCAGATCCCGTCACATGTGCCAGGTTGGGTGGGCTTGGAATACTTACATAAACCTGATCGGTCCATACCTGCTGTTTACATCAACTTGGGGTGTGAACATGTTTGCTCTGCAATAGTTTCAGTTGCAAGCAGCCAATGCTTGGAGGCACTTGCTCTCACAAGCTCCATGCAGTAACAACCAGAGCAGTGCTTGCCTTACGTCCCCTTATGGTCTTGACAAATGGCATGTTACTCCCTTGTTGACCTCATTGAAGCAAAGTGCAATGCTCAGAATGCGTTCTCTTTGCTCTTCTCTTTGCTGCTCTGACCAACAAAACATGAATTGGGATTTTCATGGGCTTTAGCATGGAATTCCCAGCAGATAAACTGTAGTCCCAAAAATGTTGACAGAATGCATGCAGGTGCCAAGTTACGCTTGGAGCCTGCAGAGCTGCAAAGCTGTGTTGTGACCTGGCTCATGTGTCTTCAGTGGCAGTGCTGTGTTCTCTTTGAATCATGTGTTTTTAAAGGGCTCAGCATGGAGGTTCAGCAGATGTATGGCTGCCGACCATTTGGGTTGTCATGCCTTTTGAGGCAGTGGTTTTCTGTCTGCTTTTTTTTTGTGCATGCAGTCAAGACACAGCAACAGTGAAGTAACCTACATATGCAGCTCTCAGTTGGTGGCCTGCACATGCTGCTATTCCCTCCCCTAATAACCAGCAGCTGGCACAGTTGAGCAGGCATGTCTATGCATATGTTGTCATGCATGTCGAAGACAACCCGTAGCCTGTTCCACCTCGTGGTACTTTGTGACAGCTTGAGGTGTGGGGTCTATGGCGCTTTTTGCTATGGCATGTCATGAAATATAATAGATAACAGTTGAGCAGGCCAGGCCGTGTGGCACAGTAATGGGCATCTTGATGCATTCCGTTGTCTGTAAGATTGACAAAGTTGACCACTGCGGCCCATCTCGTGACTCGTCTCTTTTATATCTTGCTGGGTTGGTGGTTTGGCCCTAGGCGCCTTCGTATACTCACAAGCAGTGGTGGTCCACTTTGGCCAGTCGATCACTTTCTTTTCCAGTGTCCAGCCGTATGATAAATTGGGAGAAGTATGAAGGTCTACTTTGATCTATTCCAGGTCTGTGGTCCTCTGTGCTGTCAAGGCGGTGTAGAAGGCACATTAAGGAAGCTTCCGAAAAGCTTGGCGGAGCGCCATGGTGTGCCCTTAAGCGGCTGGGGTGGTCAGTGGTGATGCACCCACCTCGGTGGCGGGAGCCATGCCCAGCTCCGACCAGGTGCTGCTAGTGATCCTGCTCGGCTGCAACCCACCATCCATGTGTGATGAAAGTGGAGCAGGTTTTGTGTTTTTGGGTCCCGCATTGGTTCTTTTGGTGTGAACTGGCGCCGTTGCATCTAGCCTCTGCTTGCGTGTCGGCGAGTCCACCATCGGTTGTGTGGCTTTGTGATTGTGATCAAGAGCCTTGTGTCTATGGTCTGGGTTTGTTTGACCATTGGCATGGCTTGCCTGGTGTTCAGATTGATTGATTGATTGATTGAAAGGGCCCTATCAAAGTGGAACGCCCGTTTACGTTGTGTCGGCACAGTGCCGCTTGGCAAGCCTTACTGCTGGTCAGGTGGCCGTGCAGGGCACATACCTCATGGTATGTTCACAATTTGGTGATATGTGATGGCAAAAGTGCTCACTGCGGTGTAATCAGTCACGATGAGTGGAAACATTCACCAATGAACCTCCATCTTGAGTGTATTGCAGGATCAAAGGGTACGTGTACTGGCATCCAGGAGTAGGCCAAGTATGTCCCAAAGTATGCACTTTGCATAAAATGAGCCTTCTCATACCGAGTCCGCTATCAGGCCTTGTGCTTAACTGACTGTTTTTCAATGAGGGGCTACTAGCTGTCCGTTGTTGTTTTCATCTATGTGCTAGGTATGTGGCAAAATTTGTGTGTGAGTGCATGCAGCCTTCAAGGGATGAAAATGCCAGATCTTAGCCTGAGGCATCTTTACCGGTACCCGGTACGCAGACCTAATCACATCAGATGGTGACTGTTTGAGGTAGGTGTACCCGCATATACGTTCATGCTGATGATTTACGTATTCTGTAATTGAGGTTGTTGTCTCAGTTGAAGATCTGAAGTTGGTTGCCCCTTTCCTTTAGTCACCTAATCATTTTTGGTAGCCTCTGCCTGCACTCGATAGGAGCGTTGCCTTGACTCTTGAGGGGTTGATTCAGCCACTTTATGAAATCAAAAAATAATATAAAAAAAAATAAAATAAAAAATAAAAAAATAAAAAAATAAAAATAAAAAAAATAAAATAAAATAAAAATAAAATAAAATAAAATAAAATAAAATTGTGTGTGCACTTTTCCAGGGCCAGTATTCTGCATCATTGTATCTGCTTGGACATGCATGATCATGGAGTTCAAACTGGTGGATGGTGTTCAGTTTTTCCTGGTTCTATTTGTGTTAGTGGCTTTGCCACCCCTGTGGTGAACTGTGGCACCGCACGCGTGCCGATGGGTTTGCCAATGTAAGATTCACACACACACACATGTTGTTGGTTGGCTCCGAAACCACTTGTAACGTGTAGGGAAAAGTAGCACGTAATTAGATGACTTCCTTCAAGGCAACATATCCTTTTATAGGTCTGCCCCTGGGCACCGCCGGTCTCGACCCAGGGTGAAGCCACCAGTCATTGTCGTGTCTACTTGGTAGCCACAGGAATGTCCGCGTCCAAGGTTACTTGGTACGGCCTGATAGGCACCCGTGGATCCAAGGTATATACTGTCCAAGGTGTAACCTTGGCAGTTCCATTGAGGAATCCGTATTTGTATTGTGTGGACGTGACATACCTCCCTCTCTGGTTTGTGACTGTCCTCAGTCACGTATAGCACGCTTGGCCTTATGGCTCTTGCGTTTAGTAGGGGTGTTTTTGGAGGCAGCCCGTATGGATGTTTCTCTGCTGTGCAGGAACTCCTTTAGTAATTGGGGGCAGTGCAAGTTTGCAGCTGGTTCCCATGTATCGTAAGAGTGATCATAACCAAGCCACTTAATGTAGTACTCAGTTGTATGGCGTTTACCTTTCTTGGTAACGCGACTGTCCAGTATTTTCTCTACCTCGTATTCGAGGGAGCCGTCATCCATAAGGATTGGCGGTAGAGGTTTTAATTCCCCTCCTGGCACATAGTTAGTAAGCAAAGAAGCATGAAACACATGATGTATGCGCTTCATTGTATCAGGTAGTTGCAATTTAAATGCAACCGTCCCAATCTGCTGCTCAATTGGGAATGGACCTATCCATCTTGGCAACAGTTTGTTAGAACCTGGATGTGTCAGGTTGATATTCCTTGTGCTTAATAGCACCTCCTGGCCAATCTGAAAAGAGACAGGAGAGACATTTTTGTCAAAGTAATATTTTTGTCTGTCTTGTGCAGACTGTAGACACCGTCGTGCCCTAGTAAGGAATATTGTTTGATTCCTTGTAAGTTGGTATACCTTCGGGATCTTGCCCGCACTGCTGGCAGAACTAGCTACTGGCAGTTGTGCTGTAAGAGGAGTTAATGGATTTCTCCTGTAATTCATGTAAAAAGGGGTGTTTTTCAGCCCTTCATGGTGTGCGTTGTTTATCGCAAACTCAATTTGAGTTAGGTGCTCATCCCAATCATCATGAGTGGGAGACACATAGTGACGGATCATATCTTCTACAATCCTGTTCATGCGCTCAGTCTGCCCGTTAGACCTAGGATGATAGGCAGTACTAAAGCATTGTTGAATTTTCCAAAGTCTGCAGAGTTCTTTGAAAAATCCAGATGTAAATTGTGTACCTCTGTCTGTGACAAAAGCACGTGGCAATCCATGGTGTTTGAACACATGGTCCATAAAGAGCTTTGCTGTTTCTACAGCATCGCAGTTAGTAGTAGTGGGAACAAGGTGAGTCTTTTTTGTCAACCTGTCCACAAAAGTGAGAATAGCATTGTTGCCATTCTTTGTGCGTGGTAGCTCCACAATAAAGTCCATGCCGACACTCTCCCATGGTTCTTTTGGAGGAGGTAAGATTTGCAAAGGACCTTTTGGCTTAGTAGGCATTGATTTGTTGCGTTGGCAAGGGCCACAAGCTGTCACATAACTGTGTACATCCTTGTTCATGTTAGGCCACCAGAAATATCTTTGAATTGCCTTCACAGTTTTGTTAACACCGTAATGCCCACCGTATGGTGCTGAATGACTATCTTCAATGATAGTTTTGATTATATCAGGGTTTTGTGGCACAACGATTTGTGCTTCTCTCCACCAAAGTTCTTGTTCCTGGTGGAAATCCTTAGTGAACTCTGGGTTTTGAAACCTCGGGTCCTGTTGGTAAGCCCTACTCAGATCTTCAGCAAACGACAGCATTTCATGCACAGGTTCTGACATGGGTGCGGTCTGTGTCCGATGAGCCGAGGCCCCAGTTTCCTGGTACCCATGGCCTGTGAGCAGTGTATTGAGTAAGAGGTTGAGCGAGGCGTGTGGGGCTCTGCTTAGTGGATCTGCCACATTTATTCGGCCTGGCCTGTACTCAAACTCAAACCTATACATAGCTATTTCATCAGCTCATCGAGCATGTCGTTTGTTATGAATATCCTTTTGGGATAGAAAGAAGGTGTTTGGGTGATGGTCTGTGACCAACGTGAACTTTGGTCCATGGAGATAGCATCTCCAGATATCCAAAGCTCTTACTACAGCCAACATCTCAAGCTCAGTGACTGTGTAATTTTGCTCAGCAGGGGTACACTTTTTGCTATCGTAAGCAATCACATGGTCCCCTTGCATTAATACTGCTCCAACAGCCATGTTGGATTCTGATGCATCCACAATTACTGTGAATTTGTGGAGCCATTCCCCTTTTGCGTCCTTTGTAAAATCAGGCGCTTTCAATACAGGGGCTGTAATCAGGGCATGCTTTAGAGCATCAAAAGCTATTTGGCAATCAGTTGTCCACGTGTATACTGCTTTGTTTTTCAGCAGCGCTGTAAGTGGAACTGTTACCTTGCTGTAGCCCTGAATGAATTTCCTGAAATAGTTAGCAAGTCCAAGGAAAGTGCGCAACTGATGTGCATCCTTGGGTGTTGGCCATGTCTCTACAATCTCCATTTTCTTGGGGTCTGGCTTAATACCAGCAGCTGAGACAATGTGACCAAGGTATTTTAGTTCAGGCTTGAAAAATTCGCATTTTGTGGGTTTGAGATAGAACTCATTTTCCCTTAATGTCTGTAAAACCTTTTGCAGGTGTATTTTATGTTCCTCTTCAGACAGCTGTGCGATACGTTGTGTCCCGTGGTGCGCAGCAGCAGCTTGCCTATGGAGGGGGGCCAGCTGTTGCTGGGCTGGTCTATAGCACTCCATGCTTGTGGCCAACCATGGTTGATGCAACTTTCTCTCTGATGCTATTTGTGGACTGGCATTGGAGGACTGCTGTGTCCCATCATCCGCACCTGCCTGCAATCACTAGGAGCGTTGCCTTGACCTTTCAAGGATTGATTCGGCCACATGCATTCCATGTTGGTTGGGTCTGGTTGCATATATCCCTCTGTGGTTGAGTCTTTTGCATGGTTCTTGTACATCTCCAGCCCGTGGTAATCGTCATTGTTTGCCATGCCATTGCAACCGATGGAGGAGTGGGTGGTGCTCTTGATCATGGGCTCTGTGTCGATAGGAGCGTTGCCTTAACTTTGAGGGATTGATTCGGCCACATTCCATGGTGGCCACATTCCATGGTGGTTGGGTCTGGTTGCATATATCCCTCTGTGGTTGAGTCCTTTGCATGGTTCTTGTACATCTCCAGCCCGTGGTAATCGTCATTGTTTGCCATGCCATTGCAACCGATGGAGGAGTGGGTGGTGTTCTTGATCATGGGCTCTGTCTTGCCTGGATACATGTTTCGGTATCAGTACTGCTTGGTTGGTGGTCTGGAAGCCATTGTGTTTGGATCCATCCGATGGTGTGTTTGGTCGTTTCGACCTAGCAGCCCTTTGCGGTTGCCACACCTTAAATGTTTGTTGTTGTTGTTGGTTGGGTCTGGTTGCATATATCCCTCTGTGGTTGAGTCTTTTGCATGGTTCTTATACATCTCCGGCCCGTGGTAATCGTCATTGTTTGCCATGCCATTGCAACTGATGGAGGAGTGGGTGCTGTTCTTGATCATGGGCTCTGTCACAGCCCATAGGAGCATTGCCTTGACTTTTGAGGGATTGTTTCGGCCGCATATCATGTTGGTTGGGTCTGGTTGCATACATCCCTCTGTGGTTGAATCCTTTGCATGGTTCTTGTACATCTCCAGCAGGTGATAAGCATAATTGTTTGCCATGCCATTGCAACCGATGGAGGAGTGGGTGGTGTTCTCGGTCATGGGCTCTGTCTTGGCTGGATACATGTTTGGGTATCAGTTCTGCTTGATTGGTGGTCTGGAAACACACACATATCTCAAGGTCTAATTGACGTCACCGAATTTTTCAGATTTCCCCACTTCCGCACTGGTTTCAGTGTGTTTCCTTCACATTTCTGTAACATTGAGTGCTCCCCCTGTGAAATGTTCGGACATTCCAAAGACAGATTTTGACAGACTGGTTTCAGTGTATGTCCGTTGCCTTTTCGTGCACTCCCCAAGACTGAGCTGACCTTCCCGGGACAGATTTCGACCGACTCACTTCCTCGACACTCCCCGTACATGCCGACGATATACCCATGCCTCCGCGGAGCGTTCTGCTCGCCCACGCAGTGGGTGAGCCAGACCTGGCAGTTGTGTATTGAAGGGCTTCTGCGTGCTTGAGCAAGTCCCCAGAGCGTGCATCAACCCCCGCGCTGCTACCCCCGCGCCCACGTCGTTTGCCGCGAAGGTCCTGCGCCCTCGCCCTCGGCCTTCCGCCGCGAAGGTCCTGCGCCCAAGTCGTCCCCAAAGTTGCGCCCACGTCGTTTGCCGCGAAGGTCCTGCGCCCTCGCCCTCGGCCTTCCGCCGCGAAGGTCCTGCGCCCAAGTCGTCCCCAAAGCTGCGCCCACGTCGTTTGCCGCGAAGGTCCTGCGCCCTCGCCCTCGGCCTTCCGCCGCGAAGGTCCTGCGCCCTCGCCCCCGGCCTTCCGCCGCGAAGGTCCTGCGCCCTGACCCCCGCGCCCTGACCCCCGCGCCCTGCGCCCTGCGCCCAGGTCGTCCCCAAAGCTGCGCCCTGAGCCTGCGCCCTCGCCCTCGGCCTTCCGCCGTGAAGGTCCTGCGCCCTGACCCCCGCGCCCTGACCCCCGCGCCGCTACCCCCGCGCTGCACTCAAACATCGCCGCATAAATTCTCACGCACACTGCAGAGCTAACATCGCAACCATGCCCCGCAGTGCACGTCAATTGGCGTCTGAGAAGGCTTACCGTGCTCGGCCTGAGTACAACGTGCGAAGGAGGCAGCTGTTTCTTGTGGCCTACCGCGCCGATGAAACGTTTCGCGCCCAGATCCTTGCCCGCTCCAAGCGCTACTACGAGGCGCACAAGGAGGAGATCAGCGCCCACCGCGCGGCGCGACTTGCAGAGGCGAGGCAGCAGGAGGACGAGGAATGGAGGGCCAAGCAGGCCGACGGCGTTGAGGTGCCGCGCCACATCCTAAAACGCTGGGAAAACGCAGCGCGTGAGAGTGAGGCCGCAATTTCTTCTCGTCCTGTAAATAACGGCGAAGCCGGGGGACATCGGGAACTTTGTGTGGAAGCAGTTGCAGAAATTCACGCCAGCAAAGAAGCGGGATGCCATCGCGGGGGTTGAGGATGCCGTGCGGCGTGTGCGGGAGAAGGCTGAGTCCAAATCGACGCGGAGAGCCAACCATGCTGCGGTGCGGCCCGAGCCCACCCCTGCTGGCAAGGGCGCTCAGAAGTACGTCGGCACGATCACCTTCAAGACAAAATTCAAGTACACTGACCGGAAGAATGAGTATGACAAGGATGTCGTGGCGGATTGGATAGGCGACCGCATGCCTACGAATGAGGACATTGAGCGGGAGTACAGCGTTGAGCGGGACCACCTCCATGGACTGTATCAGATCGAGTATATCAAGCGCACAGACGATGCGCCCGTGGTTGTCGTCGACAAAGTGAACATGACGCCAGTGGCCATCACCAAGCGACGAATGCGGGATCGAGCAGCCCCCGCCATCAGCGGCTTCCAATGGCACCGCAAGGGCGTCCCCGCCAACTTCCCATGCCGCCCAGACCGGTGCGTCTTCGACTTCCTCCATGCATACCATGGCGGCGTGACAGGCTGCAAGGCGGTGTGCTTGAGCGACGACAACGTCGCCCTGGCCATGACCGGGACCCTCGGGACATATGGCAGCGCCGACTATGTACGGCCCAGCAAGAGGGCGTTGGAGTCCCTACTGGCGGCGGCAAGCTCGGACCTTCGGTTTCAAATCGACTATATCCAGGATTACGATGCAAACGCGGAGGACCTCGCGCACTACTGCCGGTATGTGAACTGCAGCCTGGTGCAGGTGGACGAATGCGAGCAGATCGTGCACACCGTCCGCCCCGCCAGTGGGGACACGTGCCTGCCGCCTGTCATCTTCCGAGCACGCGCACATCTACCCCGTGACCGACCCCAAGATGCTGGAGAGTATCGCGCGGCGTCAGCCAAACACTGTGGGCGTGGTGATGAAAGGCCAAGGCAGGAGTGCCGACCCGGATGCCCCGCAGAAGGAGCGGAAGCACAAGCCCGAGATCGTCTACGTGGAGGACGTGGATGACACCCGGCGCTTCGTGTGTGACCTCATGCACAATGGCGGCCATCTCCCCCCTGCATACGGCGGCACCCTGACGGTGCCCCAGGAAGTTCACCCGCGGAGCATCGGTCTCTGTGAGGGGGCGGGCGACCGCACGGAGGTGAGGAGCGTCACCTACTGCTTGGATCCTCAGGACACCACCAAGTGGACCAGGTACGAGATCAACAGCCAGGCGGCGATTGCCAAACTCATCGCCGCAAGGGCGGGGATCGACGCTGAGCGGGTGGACTGTCTGGGCAAGGTGACGACGGCGCTCATGGAGAAGCACTGCCGCGGCCTGATCGAGTCCACGCCCAACCCCCTGCTTGCTCGGGGGTTCACCGCGCCCAATGCCCGCAACAGGGAGCCGCACGGTCTGCTCACCCACGAGAAGACAGAGACTGCCATCGTCAAGGACCTCCATCGGGGCAGCGCAGTCTATGCCGATCTGAATGCCGCGCACAGCATCTCCATGTACCTGCCGTCGGATGAGTGGGTGCTGTTTGGCCACAACGACTCGCCGGAGCGGTATGACGGCACCCCGGTGCAGGAGCTCAAGCGGGGGCTGTACTACGTCACTACGGACAACCACAACGTGCTGCGGGGGGATGCTTTCTACACCCGCCGGCTGCTGGAGTTCGCCGCGGAGGACGGGGTGGACTTTGCCATCCGCTCCATGGTGGTGGCCAGCAGGAGCTTGCCCAAGGACCTGTTTCAGAAGCTGATGCAGGAGATCCTGGCGCACACGCATACCAAAGACCTCCCTGCCGGCGTCTCCGTCAATGACATGCGGCGAGCTCGAAAGAGGCTGCGCGTCTCTGCCTTTGGGATGCTGATGAAGACGATGCGGGTCGACTTCAGCCGGGCCGCCACAGTGAGCGCGGCTCACAAGGATGAGATCTGGTCGCTTGCAGCGCGCAGCGATGTGTGGAGCGGCACCGAGTGGAAGACCATGGTGAACATGGAGCTGGATGGAGGCGCGACGCGGTTGTACGCCGTGAAGAGCCAGAAGGTCAAGCTGGAGCACAACGCCGCCATAGCCTTCCAGGTCCAAGACGAGAGCCACTTGCGCCTGCTGAAGATGTGCCGACATTTCGGGGGGCGGCCACTGTACTACCGCACCGACGCCGCGGTCCTTCACCGCCCCACCACAAGGGATGCCCGCCCGGCGCCCGGGGATGTGATTGACCCCGCCAGCCTTCCGCAGATGAGCGAGGACGCCGACGTGCAGGCAGAGGCGGAGCAGGAGTTTGCGCGGTGGGGTGGCTACAAGCTCGAGCGGGTGCCAAAAATGTTCCGCGACCTGACCGACACCATGACCCCTGCCGCAGAGGTGCCTTTCGAGGCGCCTGCCTGGATCGACCACCCAGAGATCACGGACAGCGGGGACTACGAGGCCATTACCAAGCTCGCCTTGGAGAACCGCGGGCTGTTCATCCCGGGGCCTTGGGGGACGGGGAAGTCGTACTGGGCGCGGATGTTCCTGGAGAAGCACCCGAGCTTCATTGCGGTGGAGCCCACTCATTTCGCCGCCACCAACCTGGATGGCATGACCATCGTTGCGCTCGTGGGGCACAACGTTGCCAAGCACACCTTTGGCCGCACGGGCATTGCCCGGGACCTCGAGGGGGTGGACGGGATTGTGGTGGACGAAGTCAGCATGATTGGGGAGTGGCGCTTGCAGATGATCGCCTGCCTGAAGGCGATGAAGCCCGGCCTGATTGTGATTGCTATGGGCGACAAGGAGCAGCTGCCGCCTGTCAAGGATGAAGAGTTCACATACTTCGAGCACCCGACGTGGATTGAAGGCATTGGGGGCCACCGCATCACCTTGACCAGGATCTACAGGAGTGACGCCCGTCTCAACTCCATCCACAAGCAGATGCTTGAGGAGGGGGACGCCTTCAAGCCAGATGCGCACTTCGACAAAAACTGGCAGCAGTGCCGTCGGAACTTGAGCTGGACCAACGACGTGGCGGACCACGTGAACGAATACTGGATGGAGAAGGAGAAGCCGGAGAGTGCGGTGAAGGTGCTGAGCGGGGGCGTCATTGAGACCATTGCGTGGCTGTACCCGGGGCTGCCTGTGGTAGCGAAGCTGACGGTCAAGCGAAAGGGGGCGGACACGAGGGGCCTGACTTTGCAGCAGGCCTACAAGGCAAAGCAGCTGATCTACAACATGCAGCGGGGCGTCGTGACCTCGGTGGACGCTGAGGGCGGCAAGTTTGCGGTCCATTTTCCCAAGGAGGGGCTGGACAAGGAGTGGAGCATCGAAGACTTCTACCCGCACTTCCGGACAGGCTATTGCTCGACGACCCACAAGGCGCAAGGCGAGACCATCGATGAGCACACAGCTGTCTGGGAGTGGCAAAAGATGCTGCGCAGGATGCTCAACACCGCGCTATCGCGGAACACCCGCGCCGAGCACATCCACATGGGCACGCTGCCGGCACGATATCAGAGCAAGACGCGGAAGGCCACCCTGGCGGCGATACAGACCAAGCTTGCGGGCTACAGGGCGAGCGACTTGGCGAAGGGGCGGCCGTTGTGCGACATCACGCCGACGCAGTGCTACCGCCTGCTTCAGGACGCTGATTCCCGCTGCCACCTTTGCACGGACGATATGCTGATGTTCGGATGGGGCGAGGACGCTGAGGGGCGGCAGTGGACGCTGGACCGCGTCAACTGGAGGACAGGTGGCCACACGTGGGACAACGTCAAGGTGGCGCACTTGTCCTGCAACCGGGAGCAAGGACGCATAGAGGCGGTCGCCGAAGCGCAGGATTACGATCAATAATTCATGATGGCCAGCTCGTGGGGCGCCGGGGCGCGGGACTGCTTGCGCTGCAGCGTGCGGAGGAGGGTCAGCGGGACCTGTGTGTAGTTGTGATACAGTTCGCGGACTTGTGGGATGTTGGCATTGGTGAGGAGGACTTTGCATCCCCGGCGGGTAAGCTCCTCGACTGCGGCATGGACCCGCAGATGGTCTGTCTCTGTAAAGTCTCCGGCGTGATAGCGCGTGAACGTGCCGTCCATGTACGGCGGGTCCAGGAACACAAAGTCCCCCGCCGCGGCGTCCTGCAGGACTTGCTCGAAGTCACCGCAGGATGCACGGACGTCGTTGGCGGAGAAGTATGCTCCGGCGCGGTCTATCTTTGCGGGGAAGTAGAAGCGCGTGTCTGCCTTGCCCTTGATGGGGCCGTAGAATAGCCTTACTTCGCCTTTGGCGTTCCCGGAGTAGATGTTGCAAAAACAGAGGTGCATTAGGCAGACAAGCTTCGCCGCCAGCTCCGTGTCAGGAGGGCGCTCGTTGTACTTCTGTTTGACAGCGTCAAAGTAGGCCTTTCCGCCCTCGCGCCCGTCTGCTGCCACCGCCGCAGTGTATTCCGCGGCCATGGCAGCCAGCATGTCCTTGAGTCCCTGCGGGTGCTGGATCACGCGGTACAGCGCTGCCACCGCCGCGTTGGCGTCGTTGAGATGGACCCGCTTGCCGCTGAGGCCCAGGGCGAGAAAAAGCGCCGCACTGCCAGCGAAGGGCTCGTGGTAGGCATTGAATTCCCGCGGCAGCAGGGGGATTAGCTGAGGGAGGAGGCGCTGCTTTGCGCCCACCCACTTGAGCAATCTCATGACTACACTGGCGGAGCAGGAAAACCCACTGGTCCCGGGCTTAGGGTCTTAGGGCTGAAACCTGTCGAGGATATTGGTGCAAAAATAAGGGTTCCATACCATCGGTAACGAGGTCGTGTTCGCATCCAGCGAGCCCAGGTTCGAGTCCTGGTGCCGGCATGCCTTCGCACCGCTTGTTCCACTGGACAAAGTGTTGTTGGCACCGGAGTCATTGAAGGCCAGCCCGCGCGCACAGCGTAGGATGGTGGGTTTGATTCCCACTGACTCCTTGGCAAAGGCTCCTGTTTCCCATGGTTCATGGGAGATGGGTGAACCATTTTTGCCCGCACGCTCATGTCTGTAAAGCAGGGAGAGAATTCAGGTGCGCACATGCTCCGTACAGGCGCACCGCGGCATCGTTGTAGCAGGCGGCGGCCTCCTCCTGCGCGGCGAATCGGCCGAGGGGATAGCACACACGGTCCTTCCAGATGCTTGCAATCCATGGTCTCTCGGACGTTCGAATAGCTATGTGTGTTGTGACGCCGCGGTAGCTGGAGATGCATCCACGGCGCTTCCTGGAATTGTGTGACTGCAGGCCGCGGCTGGCCCATCGGAGGTTGGAGAGGCAGTTGTTGAGCTGATTTCCGTCTATGTGGTCCACTGTGTGAGAAGTTTGTGGGTCTGAGTTGTGTAAGAAAGCTTGCGCCATCAGGCGGTGGACTGTTCGGTACACCGCCCTGCATTCCGGCAGGCATAGCAACACGTACTCGTATCCGCGGGTCCCTACCCGCACCTTCAGGGTGAGCGCGGTGCGGGCGTTTCTCACCCGCCCTTGGCTGGAGACCAGATAGCGCTCATGGGTGTTAGGGGCGATGGCCCACAATTCTCGCGACCGCTCGGTCGCTCGAACAAGCGGAGCTTGTGAGACCCTGTTCATTTGACGTGGACACCAACAATCATTCGCGCGGATGTGGCGCGCTCCCGCCGAACAATTTAGACGACGATTGTGGAAAGGCGCCGCATCAATGTACAGCAGCATGCACCCTCGAGACAGAGAGTCGCTTCAGGACGGCGAAATCCTGGTGCCAGCCTGGGCAGCATACACCGATGGGCGGGATCACATGTACGTGCTTGTGAAGTGTCCGCGCTGTCGCCGCAGTCACGAGAGGGCCTGGCGGGAGCGCTTCGGGCTGTGGGGATGCTTGCGCGTGCGGGAGGAGTGCGGGACGCCGCTGGTCGTGCAAGTCCTCTCAAGCACACCGGTCTTCCATTCGCTTAAGGCGCTGATGGCCTGGGCGGAGGCGCGGGAGGAGGATTCTCCTCCCCAAGGTAATGGCGTACGCTCTGAGCAGCGGCTTCCAAGACGAGCTGGAAGACGTGGTGACGATGGACTCCGGGCGCCTGGGCATCCTGACAGAGCTCCCGCAGACCGCCCTTCACATCACGGGCGAGACTCGGATTGACGGGGACGTCGCCATCAACCAGGGCTCTCTCACCCTCGGCGGGTATGAGGCGCTGGTGCCATCCGTGAGTATGGTTGGCGCGGGGCTGCAGGCGGCGCTTGACTCCCGCTACCTGCGCACTGCTACCATTGCCGCCTCCAGTAACTTAGCCGACGCTGGCTTCAGCAACCTGCAGGTGTGGCACAACACCTGGCTGGGCGGCACTAACAATGGATTCATCGGCAACAAAGCGGGTACTCAGACGGTCTGCATGTCTTTGGCCCATGGCAGCAATATGCTGTGGGCTGCCTCAAATTACCCAGTGTACGGCATAGGCTGCGCCTCCACAGGCATCGTCGGGTTGCGGGGATACTACGGCCTGCGACTTGGGGTCGGGAGCATGACCAACATCGCAGTGGCGTCTCCCAATGGCTACGTGGGGGTGCAAACGACTTCTCCCAGCTTTCCACTGGACGTGGCAGGGGCAACTTGTGTGCGCGGCGGCCTTACCTTGTCAAATAGCACTGGCGGCGTGCTGATCTCTCAGAACAATAGCTGCCTGGGCGTTGGCACCAGCACCCCCCAGCACGCGCTGGACGTCGCGGGGAACATGAGGGCAAGCGGCGACGTGTACGGAAACATCCTGGCAGCCAACACATTAGCGGCGAGCACAACCATCCAATGCGTCCCACCAGGAAAAGTGCTTACGCAAGACTTGATATTCAGCGGCACTGTGCAGTGTAGCACCTTCAGCAACAATCAATGGCTCTACGGAGGAAGCAACAACACGGTGGTAATAGACAGCGAGGGACTGATCCCATGGGTGCGCATCAAGGGAGTACCGGCGTCCCTCAGCAACTCCTGTGACACCGCCCTGGGGGCTGCGGGCGTGACCATTGGCTCTCTCGGGCTTGTCATGGCGGGCTACAGCATCTTGAGTCAGAAGGGCATGATCATGCCAGACCTCAGCATCCAGCTGAGCGATGAGGCCACGCCCGACGGCCAGAAGAAAGAAGAAGAGCTACGCCAGGCTAGTTGAGTAACTGAGGCTGAGGCGGAGCCTCTGCCAGAGTCCCAACCTGCGTAAGTTAAGGGAGAGGCAACTGAGGTCAGGAGACCTGGCTTCGTGGCCTCTACCATGGGACATACAAAGAGTTGGGTGGGCATCTCGCCCACCCACCAGTGTTATTTGCGTTTGCGCTTCCATGGGGCTTTTTTCTCTTTACTGTGTTCTTTCTTTTGTTTGGTTGTGTATATCCAGTGGAGCAGGTTTGTTGTTTTGAGGTGAATTGCCCTAATCGTTGCCTTAACGTCCTGTCCATTCACGCCGAGAGCGACCAGGTGGCTGCTAAGCTCCTTGTAGATGCTGCCAGCTACGCCTATGACCAGGGGGATGTAGTGGACAGTGGCATTACGATCCACTTGTTGAATAGCACTGCATAGCCCTTTGTGTTGCTCCACGGCTTGCACCAGTTTCCCTTCCTTGTCGGTATCCCTACAGAACTTCAGCTCCACGATCCAGTACTCGGCGTTCTGCCCATTAGCGGCGGGCTTGTATAGCAGGGCGTCTGGTATAGTCTGCCTTCGTACGAGTCCCTTTAAGTCCACGGGCATGCTAGCTGGCAAGGCTGCTTCTGGGATCCGGTGGGGCTGCGTCACTAGTCCCTCAGCACTAATGAGTACGCAACATTACACCATAAAGGTGTTATGCACAACCATTACACGGTGAAAATCACACCCAGGTTACTCTTCACAATGGGGTGGACAGAGTGGCAGTGGGTACTTGTGCAGCCAATCTAGTTAAAATGATGTCCCTTGAACCTTAAACCCCATAGCCATGCAGCAACACCTCGGAGCATTGGACCAAAAATGATGGGCAGGGCCCAGAAGTGCCAAGGGTTGGGTGCATAACAGGGGGAGGACGAAGGGGTGGCAACTTCAGGAAGACAGCAGTGGCAGATGGGTTTTCAGGGGAAGCAGAACGGACCTGCGTAAGTGCACACATGCATGCCAACCCACCCCCTCTGAGGCACAACTGGACAGACTTTGCCTACACAGACGGCAGCTGCAGACAGCCAGGCGGCGACTGGCCAATAGGATCACCAGGCTTAGGTGCTGCTGTCTACATGCCAGCAAGCTGTAGCCTGGAGGACGACATTGAAATACCTATATTGCCTTGTGGCCCACAGTCAATGCACAACACCATCAACAGAGCAGAGCTCATTGGTATAATGGAGGCAATTAAACGGAAAGCATGCAACATTGCAACGGACAGCCTCACCTCCATGTTCCAGATCCGGAAGCAGCTGCGCCGTCCGCAAGACCAAACGGACCACCAACACAGCTCACTGCTCGAGGAAGCTGCTCGGATGATTGAGAACAGCAACGAAAAGGTCACACTGTACAAAGTGAAAGGGCACTCATGCTTGATGGGTAACGAGAAGGCAGACGAGATTGCAGTAGGTGTCGCTAAGGGGCACATACCAGAGGAGAGCTGCCATGAAGTAGCTGCCCCCAGCAACGACAGGGGAGCAAAGTACTGGCCATACAACATCCACGTGAGGCCGAGTACAGGTTGCAAGATACGGCGCGCCCTGGGTGACCTCAAAGACTGCTTAAAGCTTACATGCCACAAACACTGCAAGCTTGGAATGGCCAACTGTGACACAATCTACTTCCAAAGCATGGCAAACATTCAGGAGCGATGCATGGGAACCCCCAGCAACGCTTTCATGACCTCAAGGAAGATAACGTACCAAGAGAGGAAGATAGCCCTGGCCTACAGGTACGGAGTTATGTGGACAAGGAAGCGAGCCTATAGATGTGGCTACGCTCCGGATAGCAGATGCACACTGTGCGGACAAGAAGATGGAGGCCATCACACCGCGTCGGGCTGTACAGCCCTCAAGAAGCAGTACATAAACCGACATAACAAGATCGGCCGTATCATAATGACAAGAGTCCTAAGAGGCAGACGAGGTGCATTTGTTGTCCAAATGGACCTGGGCTCGCAGCAGCGTTGCGAAGAAGACGGCCTAGAATACCGTCCCAGATGCCTGCCATGGCGCAAACTACCGGCAGGACTAAAGGATGCCATAGAAGCCTCCCAAGGAAACGTAAACAAGCGCCCAGATGGGCTGCTGTATAAACCGGCACGCGGAGAGCTACCCGCAGAGTTCTGGATAGTCGAGGTCAAGATATGCAGGGACACCGAACCAGATGCTACGCAGAACAGAGCAGAGGCCCAACATCAACAACTGATTGACAGCATAAAGATAGTGATACCCAACGCTAAGATTCACTACATGCCCATACTCGTGGGAGTAACAGGAACCATCTATGATCGAACAGCATCGTTCCTCCGAGAGCTAGGAGTGCGTGACTCCAGCCTAAACCAATGCTTAGTCGACCTAAACCTAGAGGCCGTGCGGGCCTTACACGTTATCTACAGAGCCAAGAGGGCACAAGAGTGCAAGAAAGCACCCAGATACTCACGCCGAGCAGCAAGCTAACACAGGTAGGTGGGCGGAAGCCCACCCACCATAGGATCACATCCTACAAAATGGTAAGGGATCCGTGTAATCTTTACACCAAGGAACCCTTCCCACAATCCCACGCTGGAGAACAATACACGGTCTCCTCGCGTAGATCTCTCTCTCTCTCTCTCTCTCTCTCTCTCTCTCTCTCTCTCTCTCTCTCTCTCTCTCTCTCTCTCTCTCTCTCTCTCTCTCTCTCTCTCTCTCTCTCTCTCTCTCTCTCTCTCTCTCTCTCTCTCTCTCTCTCTCTCTCTCTCTCTCTCTCTCTCTCTCTCTCTCTCTCTCTCTCTCGTAAGTGCACACGGTGCGAAAGTATGGTCATGACCCATGGAAAGGTACAACTAGAGTAAGAACTGGCCCCAATTGGACCATAGTGTAAAGGAGTTAGCCACAACCACAGTACAGTAGGCAGAGCAGATGATGCGAGTCCTGCCTCATGTAGCCAATGTTCCTTTGTTATGCTGGCGCCATCTATTGCAGGAAAGTCTAATGACGGTAGGGCATACCTGCAAGATGCTCCAATTGCAGGGAAAGGGAAGGGCCAATTACGATAGAAGAGCCCAGGGTACAGACACCCGGAATTTGCATTAAGATCTGACCATAGCTTTACAACCAACAAAATTTGCAGCAAAGTCCACCCCTAGCCTGACCGGCAGCCGAGTACCTCACCTGCGCAACGTCAGCTTGCCTGGTAGCTGCATTGCCACCCTCATAATCAACTCCTTCTGTGCAGCAGGCAAATTCGCGCACGCCGCCTCCCACACACTGACAGCGCAGTAGGCCTTGGCAAACCAATCATTCCCGGGGTCAGAGGACTCCGCCATAGGAAATGTCAACCTCCTGTCCAGTACCGTGTAATCGTGGAGGTACCTATGCGGCACAGAACACAGCATCTCTTTAGCAAAGCTACAGGGCAGTTCCAGTGCACTGTCTGTGTCTGATGGACGTTAATTGCTTTCAGAACAACGCTTCCCAACAGAAAGCCAGGTCTGCTACAGCGGCAACTGCAGCGGCAGTAGCAAATGCAGCTGCAACTGCATGTGGAAAGGCACGCATTCGAACAATTTCGTATGCAACCTACCTTTTGTGGATGAAGTTGTTCTCGTGCCACTCCTCAAGCACCAAGTTGGAGCAACAGAAGCAAGCAACCTCCAGAGGGTTCACATCATCAATGTCCCTAGTCTGGAAGGTGGTCATCCACAAAACCTCACTGAAGTTCAGCAGACCCCATGCTCCCCGCATCATGAAGTCCTGAACCCGGAGACATGGCATCCGGTGATTCCCAACCAGGGTGACCTAGGAATGAAGGAGGCAGTAACAAAGGACCCTCATAGACCATCCAAAGTACACAACGTGAATCCAGGGGCACTCTCCATGAAAGGAACCTGATCAGCAGCATGCTGAAACATGCAAATTTGGCACAAGTGTGGCTCCAATGCATGTTCCACAGGACTATGCATGCAACTTGCAGGACCCCTATCACAGCAAGGATATCCTACTAAAGGCCATGCCAAGCAATAAGTCCTGGAAGCAGCTGATGCTGTACAAATGTTCTGTTCAGTCTACCTATGCTGCCATGGCATGCATTTCGGTGATGCTCTGATACGTCCTGAGCTACTCTATGACCTGCGCTAATGCTGAGCCCGTGTATCTTACGGCAGCTCTGCTGAACGTCCTTATTACCTTGAGGAATTGCTGATCAGTGAAGGACCGGTGCTGGTACATGAAGTCCTTCCGGTTACCAAACTGCAGGGAGCATGCCACTGGGTCAAAGGACTCTATGCGCTCATATGTGATGCCGCCATACCCCTGCTCTTCATTACCAACAAGGACCTGTTGCGGCAATGGTCGCCCAGGGCCCCTCACATCTGCAAGCCGCCCCATGAACTGGCGCTGTAAGACACGAGCAATGCAAGTACGTCAGGTAATCTTCTAGCATGTTCAAAGGCACTGCAAGCATCCAAACATCCAGCCCTGAACCCTAAAACATTAAACCCTAAACTAGAGCAATGCAAGTTCGTCAGGTCGTCTTCTAGCATGGTCAAAGGATTCAATCCATGCATCCAACCCTAAACCCTCCACCCTGAACCTTGACCTAGTACCTGCATGCACAATGTCCTCAGCCATAAGCACAATGCACACAGTATACTCATATCAAGGCCAAGCATGAGACACTACACAATAACACACCAAACCATCTGCCGTAGAGCTGAAAAGGGCCCCAAGTGTGAGGCAGGCAAGCCAAATCTGGTTTTGTAAACCACCACTTTGCATAGTTGCAGACCTCACAGACATGCCGCGAACGTGCAGCCCTAGCTGTTATGGGGCCAGTATTTGGGGAAAAAGGCAAAGGAAACGCATGAAACACAACAAGGGAGAAAATGGGTTAATGTTGGTTGGAGGGTTCAATGCATACAAACAACATGCAGTCAGGCATCTGGTCCTAACAGTACAAGCTGTAGCATGTTCTCCTATACCTACTGGAACATGTGATCACTTACCGCATAAGTGCTCCCTGACACCTCTTGCACCTCGTCAAAGTGAAGTACACCGTACCGCTGCATGCGAAGTGTCGCCTCAGCTGAGGTGGGCCGCTCCCTCCCAGGCCATGTAGCAGCAAGGTCCAGGCCCTTGCACATTGTCACACCTCCGTTACGCAATGCTGTCGCACCGCGAACTGTCATACGACCCACAGCACCCGGAGGGTCCACTTGCGCTTGCCTTGCTGCCAGGCAACTGGACACATGGGATTTACCGCTACCAGGGGGCCCCTCCAAGCGCACATTCAGCCGATCAACCAGCACCCTGTCTTCC
Source organism: Pseudopediastrum boryanum (assembly GCA_963556185.1). Lineage (NCBI taxonomy): Eukaryota > Viridiplantae > Chlorophyta > Chlorophyceae > Sphaeropleales > Hydrodictyaceae > Pseudopediastrum > Pseudopediastrum boryanum. The sequence goes on along the minus strand of OY744497.1, from coordinate 4,101,707 downwards.
AGCCACCGCATGGGTTCACGCCGCCTTCCTACGGGTTGTGGCACAACAGGAAACGGCCCTGGCAGGACAGGGTGCTGGTCAGGAGGGAGTGCGGCCCGAATCTGCCGTAACATTTGTACATGCTGCCTCAGATCAGTAGGGGCAATCAGTCCGGCAGGAATCGCACCCATGGGCACACCCCCACCCGCCCCACCCGGTGCACCGCCACCTGGTGGCCCACCGTCCCCATCCCCAGGTGGTGGCCCGCCCCCTCCCCCCCCTCCCCCACCACCCCCACCCCCACCACCAGGCGGTAGTCCACCCCCACCCCCCCCACCCCCACCCCCAGGCGGTTGCCCACCCTCCCCACCCCCAGGAGGTGGCCCACCTCCCCCACCCCACCCACCCACTGCTGGTAGCCCACTTCCCCCACCACCTGGACCCATCCCACCAATAGGCACCCCTCCAGCAGTGCCTCCGAGTGGCCCAAGCACGGCCACACCTCCATCTGCAGCTGGCAACCCCCCACCAGTTGCTCCGCCTATCCCCCATATGCCAGGACCACCTCCTCCATCAGCTACCCCTAGGATCCCACCCCCAGAGGTTACCGTCCCGCCAACACCAACAGCAGAAGGCCCTGGGCCCATGCCTGGCCAAGAACCCCCTGCCCCGGAACCATACAACCCCCTACCACCAAAGCTGCCCTCCCCAGTGCCTAGTGCCCTCCCCATCCCCCTCACCTCACTGCTATCCGCAAGCCCCCCTTGAACATTTACAGCCCACAGCCCAACCACCCCCTGCCCCATTTCAGACCTCACCCTACCCATTCCACCATTGGGAGGGCCCATTGGGCTGCCAAGGGGCGCAGAAGCCACTGCACGCTGCCCAAGGGCACCGGCACTGACCGGGTAAGCTGCTCCACTTGCCATGCTGCCTGAAACTCCGCGTTGTGAACCAGCTTCTGGCGAGTTTACGTCAATGGCATAAGGATCTGGGGGCAGGCCAGACAACAATGCTAACAACTCCAAATCGTCAGCATCTGCACCAAGCATGAGGTCATTGGGAACTTCGTCACCCTCCACTGACTCAGCCTGTGCGCCAAGGTTAGGCAAAGCAGCAGCACCACTTGCTGTATCTGGTTGGGACTCCAAGAACTCAATTGGCTGACTATCAGTTCCCATCCCCGTCCATACTGGAGGGGCAGCACCCTGCACCAGACAACAGCAGCACGCAAGAATTCAACTTTGTGCAAAGGTTGTGCTCTCATGCAAGACCGGCAAACAGTACTACTTCATGCTAGGCAAGGTGCAACAGCAGCACAAACGATGCTGCACCCATTGTCAAGCAACTTGGCATGGTGCCTATGGGTTAGATGACTTCCTGCCAGGGTCAAAACAATGTACATTTTTCAGTAGGGCTTAAAGTTGAAAGTTTGACTGCGGGCAGCATGAAAGAACTGAGGGCGGATATGACCACACCGTGATGAACTGTTCATTACATTGGTGACCATTCATGCTACAAAAGAGCACATCCATCCCACCTCCCTCCCCGCAAGTAAAGACGCAGCAACATGCAAGGGTACCTGTTCTGGATAGTCACATGTAAATGGCCAGTCACTCCAAGTGCCCAAGTGCCGTGGCAAAACTCACCCCAGTGTTTGCTGCCGAGCAACCAGTCGCCTTGCGAGGGCGCTTGATGGCTGCAGGTACCACTGCTGCTTGCGACAATTGTGCGGAGGGCTGAAGCAAGTGCTGCACATCTACGTTGGCTGCGTCTCCCACCACCAAACCTTCCTCCCAAGCATCCAACATGTCTGCTGGGAGTCTGCCGACGCTCCGAGCCCTCAACCACCCCAGGAGCTTCAGGGGCATGTTTGCTTTCAGCATCCGGTTGACAGGCGCAAGGACGGGGCCAAGTATGGTGCCCATCATGGACTGCCATAAGCCATTGTAGTCAGTAACAGGAATTGCTCCCAACCGCTGTACGCTGGACGCTGCCACAGCAGTCTTAGTCCAACCGCTGCACAAGACCTGTGCTGCATCCTGGACATAGGTGAGAGCAACCACCTGCTCTGGGCTGAACCCTCCTGGCAGGCTTGTGCAGCTTCCCAAGTGTTGCAGCTGCAGAAAGTGTACAGCAACCAGAGTTAGCAGAAGGATCATGTCGTTCCAATTACGAGGTTGCCATCCCCTCACGCTCATTCCGCAAGCAGGATAAGGGATAGAGAGAGAGAGAGCTACGCAAGGAGGGGCGTGAGGTGCCCTCCCGCGTAAGATTAAGGGAGGGGCCCATTGGTGTAAGGATTACACTGGGCCAGCCTACCATAGGATAGTTACATCCGTGGGTGGGCTTCCGCCCACCCGCCTTTGTTAGCTTACTTTCTTGTAGTTCCTCCTGTGCCATTGAGGCTCTTTGGGCTTTTCCAGTTTTCTTTTTGTTGTGTATATGCTGTGTAAGGACTTAACTGCTGCAGTATGTACTTCTGAAATGCATTGCTTTAGAGCTTGCCCTTTGATACCGAGGGCTTGAAGATTCATGGTGGTACTGTTGTATATGGTGCCTGCAACTCCGACAAGCAAGGGATAGTACCATACTTTGGCAGTGGGGTCTATGTCTTTGATTTTGTCAATGAGTACTTGGTGTTGATAATCAGCTTTGCTTTGCTGGCCTGTTGGGTCTGAATCCCTGCAGATCTTGACCTCTATTATCGAGTACTCTGCTGGGTTGTTTCCATTCTTGGGTTTGTATAGCATACCATCAGGGCGCTTGTCGGTGGTGCCTTGTGCTTGTTGCACTGCCTCCTTTAGTCCCCTTGGAAGGAGCTCCCACGGGATGTTTCTAGACTGGTGGGCCATGATGCCGTCTTCTGCACAATTTTCAGTTGATCCAAGGTCCATTTGAATGACAAATGCTCCTTTGCGTCCCCTTAACACTCTTGTCATGATTAGTCGGCCGACCTTGTTATGCCTGTTGATGTACATTCTTTTCAAAGCTGGGCATCCTGAGGCTGTGTGGTGTCCGCCATCCTCGTCACCGCACAGGAGACATTTGCTACTAGGTGCATGTCCACACCTATAGGCCATTTTCCTTGTCCACATGGTCCCGTACCGGTAGCGCAAAGCGGTTTTACGTTCTGCATACTTGATTTTTCCCGAGGTCATGTACTCGTTGCTAGCAGGCAGGTCCAGTCTTTCCTCAATCCTTTTAAAAGCCTCGAAATAACAGGTAGCTCTGTTTGCCATCCCAAAGCGACTCTTTTGGTGGCAGTAATGACGTACCGAGTCGTGAAGGTCTGTCAAAGGGTTCACCCGCTTGAAACGGTCAATTAACGTGCGCTGCCCATTATTGGTCCGTGACCAACGATTGTTCCATTGGGTCTTGTGCGGCCAATATTGGGTCAACCTGTTGTTACTAGGACTCTCGTACTTCTCACATTCCTCATAGTCGGAGGTGTCCCCTGTCGCAGCCGCCTTAGCGATTGCGTCCGCTCTTTCATTACCGATAATTGAAGCATGGCCCTTGACCTTGTGAAGGGTTGTCCTCAGTCCCCTGTTGACGATCTCGGTTACTATCTCTTTAATTAGCTCACAGTGCTGGTGATTTAGGAGATCTTGTGGGCGTCTCAGCATCTTTTTGATTTGGTACATTGAGCTGAGGCTGTCGGTGGCTATCATGTGGGCTCCATGCCTCAGCGCAGCAAGGATACCAACCAGTTCTGCTCTGTTTATGGTGTTCTGGGGATGGCTGTCGCCTGCAGGGACAATTGGAACCCCACGTTCATCGTCCTCATTGGCTGCTTGTGGGGGGAAGTACACTCCTGCCCCTATGCCTGGGGTATCACACTCTGCATCCATTGGTGATGTTTTGTGGCTTGTTTGCTTGTAGCTACCATCTGTGTAGGCATAGTTTTTCCAATTGTACCGGAGGGGTGGGGCTGTTGGTAGGGCAGTGGCTAATTGCGTTTCCAGGTCATCCAGTGTAGTGCTGGCGTCAACCATGGCTGGAGGGTCTTGACTGGTGGCTGAATCGTCCTGGAGGGACTCAGAGCCGTTTGTTTGTTTGGGGTAACCCATTTTGCTGAGCTGTTTTGGCGTCAGCAATGTTGGCTGATGAGATGTGCTGGGCGGGGCATTGCTGCTTGGGGGGTTGTAGTACATGCTGATGTCTTGTATCTCTTTGTCGTCCGGCAGGGACTGATTAATGGCATCCTGCAGCGTTTGCTGGAACCTGGTCATGTAGCCGCTCTCCCAGTAAGGGAGGTGGGCCTCAAAACCCTTTGCGTTGCCTGTGCCAATGATATTTACGTCCCATCTAGGGTTTCCTGCATACATGCCGCCCCGTTCCCAAGTTGTGGGTTTCTGGAACCTGAAGTGTTTTCGGGGTATTTGTAGGAGATGCATGCAGTTTTCTGGGAAGTGTTGTAGCCATGCAAGGTAGGCAGTTCTGTTTGCATCGGACCAGGCAGGCAGGATATGTATGCCAAAGACAGGGGCTGTTGTGTTACGGGCCGCTGCTATGGCAGCAGCCATGTTCTTGTTCAGGTCTTCATCCTCATACTCTGGGTTGTGCACGCTTCCGCCGGTCCACCTATATCTGTAGCTATCCCATTTCGCCCCAAAGATTTGGTCCCTTTTGTGGGCGCTCCAGTACATCGTAAATGTTGGGTTGTAATTGAGTGGGCTTGCGAATCTCTCTTTTGTTATGTCTGTGAGCTGCCTGAGAGCCTCATACACCTCAGGGGGAGTGGCCCAGTGGTTCTTTATTTGGACCTTCCTAATGGCTTTGTGATCTTTGATCTGTGCTCCATCTCTGTACCTGCACATGAGGGCATACAGTTCTTGGGGAAAGGTACCTGCCTTCAACTTCCGCATAACATTTGGTTTGTGGCGAGTGCTGTGGCAGTACTGTTGGCACAGTATTGCTGTGCTTTCAGGGGTGAGGGTGTAGCGACATTTGCCATCTGGTGTGTATATGCAGGCGAGCGTTTTTATCCACATTTGTCCATCTATGCACATCTCTACCTCTCTAATAAAGACTTCGTGTCTTCCTGTGGGGTGGATATCAGCATGGGGGTTCATTGGTGATGTGTCCATGTCGAAAAGGTTGCTGTACTGCTGTCCAATGTTGATGTTGTATCTTTGAGGGTGATCGGGGTAGTAGTCGCCTTGTTGCTGCAGTGCCGATAACCCTTGCTGAGCTTGAGCCAGCTCGCCAAGTGCAGGAGTTGCCGGGGACCGGTCATTTGCTGCTGTTGCCTGTTGCAACCGGTAAGCAGCAATCATCTCAGCAACAACTGGATTATGTGCGATGAGGTCACTCTCACTTTCTCGACTGGGCTTCCAATGGACGTTGTAGTGCCTTATATCAAGAGGGAGGCCTTTAGTGGCATACTGATCCCTGTTACATTCAATGCAGGTCCAGCCTGTCGTGACATCCTCTTCCAATATGTCCCCTCCAGGGCGATGGGTTAGCGGGAGACAATCAATATGATATCGTCTGCTACATATGCTGCAATGTGCTAGGGTTGTACGTGCAGGGATTCGTCGTGCTGGCAGGTGGGCGTTAGGACAGCAGCATTCAGTCGGGAGGTTTGGTGTGTTGCAGACTTCATGATGGGTCATTGGCTGTAGAGCGTGCTCTGGAGCATCATCAATGTGATAGCCCTTTTGCTTAGCCAGTTCCACCACCCATCCTTGCATAACTGTTGGGGCCCATCGCACAATGACCTGGTTCTGTGTTGCTACTTTCTTTCTCTTTTGCCCTCGTCCGGTGTGGCGTGCCGCCACTGCCAGACCTTCTATACCTTCTACTTGGTCCTGTTCCACTACTTCAGCTGCAGCAACTCATCATAGACCAGCAGCAAGAGCAGCAGGACTTACAGCTGGAAGTGCTCGCACTACAGCATCAGGCGTGTCAGTTGCAACAGCAGGTCCTGCAGCAGCAGCAGCAGCAGGGGGCAGCGAGTCCCACGCAGCTTGTTGAAAGGTTTGCTCCTGCAGTTCAAGACCCAGTCATGCAACCCTCTCTGCAGTGCAATGGGATGGAAGTAGCCTTCCAGGGAACCAACGGCATCACAGGAGCAGCAGCAGAATATTCTCCTGCTGCTCCTGGCACTTACGCTTCTGCCAACACCCTGCTGAGCCCCCTTACCACACATGATACTCTGCGGGTTCCCCAAGCTTCCACCAGAGCCACTACCCAGCGCAGATACAGCATGCTGCACCTTCCTAGTCCCCCCATGTGGGCTCTTGATGAAGCAACAGCTCGCCAAGCAGCTGCTGCAAGGTCAGGCCGCCCACATGCAGCAAGCATGCTGCTCCTGCAGACTCCAGGCAATCTCCCTGAGTTTGTGGAGCAGCATGCAGCTGCTGCTGGTTCTGGCCTGGCAGCGACCGGGGGTGGAATGTACCCCACCTCACTCAGCGACAGCACCAGCACCAATAGCAGCCGCAGGAGCAGCAGCACCATCGAACCTGAGACCATGCTGCAAGCCCTGCAGTCCCCCCCATACGAGCAGGCTCAGGTGCCAAGGGGAGATGGAGCTTCCAGGCAAGGACTTTGCAGGAACACCAGCGGCCAATACAACCCCAGGACTCGCTTCAGCCTGGATGTCGTGATTGAAGGCAAGCCAGGGCTTGTCAAGGGCCCATTAGGACCCCCCCACAGGCAGTGGCAGCAGAGCAGCCCCGTGCTCGAAAACCATGGCCGTACTGCAGGTAGCTTCGGCATGGGCATGCCGATGGCTCGCGGTGCATCTCTGGACCTGCCAAGGTCCAGGGAATTTGATGCTGTGAGTGATGTGAATGCAGCCAAGACAAACAGCCACAGGAGCAGCAGGGATAAGGGTCCTGCTAGTCCTCAAGGTGCACCAGGCCTGCGGACAAGCTGGGAGGCTCCTAAGGCAGCATGCACATCTTACAGCTCCATGGTAAGCTGCATTACTGTGCCAGCAGCTCTCTTAGGCTGTGAGCTGGCACACTTGCAATCAGTATCCTTATCAAGCCTGAGCTAGTGCATAACGTCGCTTGAACTCCTTCCTGAAACTTATGTTGGGCATCCTGGAACTACTCTTGGTTGGAATTGCACATGTAAAGGCTCTGTTTATGTGGTGAGGTATGCATGGCCCGTTGTAGGGAGCATGGATCATGCCAGTTGGCAGCTCATGGTTTGATAGGCCATCGTGTTGCATCTTGCTAAGTAGGGGCCTAGAGCAAGCACATGCCTTATGTTGCACATGGGGCCACCTGTTTGTTTCAGGCAAAGGTGCGTATTGGTGCCTATTCCATTGCAGTGCCTCGCTGCTTGTAGTGTTAGGCGCTCGGAAGTTTTAATGGTTGAGTGTACGGCTGAACATGTGTATAAGTACCATCCAATGCTAAACGCCAGGTGGTCTGCTTTTGTCCAACCAAGAGGGAGGATGCTGCTTCTGCATCCTTGGGAGCTTAATGTGGTATGTGCTGCTCCATGTACGCAACAGGGTTGAAGGCAAGGGACTAGCTTGCAGGTTTTGTGCACGATCTCTAGCAACCCTGACCCTCTGCTTATTGCCTGGTGCAGGCTGGTGTGGCGAAGTCTGGACAGCAGCTGGCTCCCACAGGCACAGGAGTGTTCCTGCCCCCAAATGTGAAGGCAGCTGCATCAGCTAGGGAGGACTGCAAGGAGACCAAGATGCCCAAGAAGAGGAGGGGCCAGTGAGACTTAACCTGGAAGGCTGTTTGAAACGCTGCAGGCAGCTCCATGATAGCACTTGGATATGTTACTACATTTCAAGACATGCCATAGCAAAAAGTGCCATAGGTCCTGCACCTCAAGCTGTCACAATGAACAGCGAGGTGAAACAGAGTACGAGTTATCTTCGGCATGTATGGCAATATCTGCCTAATCCATGCACTTGGATATGGCACTATTGTCTATGGAGTCCTTGGAAGGCAGGCAAGTCACAGTCTCGGTAAGGTCTATGAAGCAGAGGGAACTGCAGCAATGATGCTCGCTCTGTTTCCTGGTGATGCTCAGCAAGCTTATGTTGGCAAGAGTTGTATAGCATACTGCTTTTGTCCGGTTGATAAGCATTGTGTACTTTGGGAAGAGCATGTGAAATGTGCCCGATAACACTGCCATAGGATTTTTATTCATGAGTTTTGGCAGCTGTGGTGTATAGTTTTCTTGTTTTAGGTTGATCTAAGGTTTTGGAAGGGCCCAGGAGGGTGATGGGGGAGGGAGACAAAGAGCAATTTTTGGGCGGAGGATTTCACATGGAGGAGGACTCACTTATACCATCAGCTCTTGCTAAAGCCTGAGGCCAAGAGTGCTTACGCAATGGCTGCAATCAACTAAGCCTCTTTGGTAGCCAGTCATTGGGCATGGATGGGTGTAAGTGTAGGAGTTGCTTTTGCATTCTGTTAGATAGCTTACGGCTTGGAGCTGGATGCATGGATGCATAAATATCATGGGCTATTACTTTGTGCTGTTTGCTTTGTGCAGACATTGGCTGCCATGGGGACCCACAATGGTGCTAGCGTGGATCAATGCATAATGAGTGCTAAGTTGTGGTTGTGATGGATAGACTACCGAGCCGTGCTCAATTTCAGTGCATATATATGGATGGGGCCATCGCCCATGCTTGACTGACCCTGTTCACTGCACAGGAACAGCAGGGTTCATTAGCCTGACATTGTCGAAGCCTGGCTAGTAAGGCCGTGAACTGCAACTTTACCCGGACCGGAAGGACAGACCATCCGTCTTTAAAGGTGGTAGATCAATGGATGCACGTGTTGATGCACAATGTGTTGCTTGGGACAGTTCACTTTGCTGCACGGTCTTTTGCCAATGTTGCTGTCAAGGGACTTCTGCCCAATCAGAAGTGGTGCAGGAAGTTGTCACATTGCAAGGGAAGGAAAGCAGCCAAGACTGTTGCAAGTTGCTGTGGTTTCACATTACATATCAGCAGTTGTTTGGCCGTGTCGCCTATGGTTGCGCCAAAAACTGCAGTATGAATTCGATGCAGCTGCTGTCATGTGCTTGGTTTCTGGTGTACACAGTACCATTGGAAGGCCTGAAGGCCAGCTTCACATCCGTCTCTTCTTTTCACACAAGCCAGCACCAGTCTTTTTTGCAGCCCAGCTCATATGTTATGGCTATATGGATGCTGCGGGCCAGGGCTTGTGCATTGTGTTGTAATGGCAACCAGCTGGATCTGAGAAGGGTGGTACTGTAGCTAGTGTAATCTACTACTTAATACTGACTTCTAGAGTCGCCGCTACTTGACGGCAACCACATGTTGTGGATCTAATAGGCAAGTCTGTTTTGTCATCTGTATGGATGTGGATGCAACCTGTGCGCTGGAAATGGCTGGTTCGCGCCTGCAGGTGTTTACAAGCACGTTGATCTGGGAAGATGCACCGCCTCAGTGCCAGTGATCAATCTTGTTAGTAGTTTTGTCTGGTAAGCATATGCAGCGTCATGACGGCCACTTATGTGTGCTTCGTCCTTCTGAACTGCATGTTGGCACTGTGCGTGTGCACTCAGTTTTGAGCACTTTTCTGAGGTGTCCATGAAGAGCCCCTCTCACAGCAAGTCAAAGGTCTGGAGGAATAATGCGTTGTTCATCGGATGGCTCTTGTCCTGTTGAGGCAGGCAGGCAGTCCATTAGGACAGGGGATGTGTGGGCCTTGGACGAAGTCTTAGCTTGAAGCAGCATATGGTTTGAGCCGCACATGGTGTAGGGAATGCTGCATGCACGTCAGCAGCTGCAACTTGCCAGCTGGATCATGAATGCTCAGTTGCTGCAGCAATCTGGATCACTGGGTTAGCAAATGAGAGTGTTGCCCAATGGGTTGGAGCGACACAATGCGCGTCTGCGCTTCCCTGCATGTAGCAACACGAAGCTACACATTTTGAGGCATGATGTGGATTGAAATAAGTTTGTGTTGAGGTCTGGTGAGTATATGGGTGTGAACTCGTGAGATGCATCAGACACCCTAACCAGCTGGTTGGGGTCATGTGGCGGGTGCTGCACGGTCCGAGGGCTGTGCAGTGATCTGTCTCACATAGGACACTCATACCAACCACATGACATATGCATTGCATGGCTGGCGTTGTGATACATTTGGGTCATTAGGAGTGCACAGGACTACCGTGCTTTTTACATCAGCATGCAGCTCAGGAATATGCTGCATGCTATTGTTCTATTGATTTTAGCACTGGAGCTTGCGGGGCAGACTGAACTGCCAGCAGCCCAGTGAAGGGCTGGCCCCACACTAGTATAACTCTAACCAGGATGACTTAGATGTAATCTGGCGTTTAAGGTTCGCGCTGCTGAACAGGGTTCCCATGGGAGTCTTTGGTTCAGTCAGCTGTTCTTTGGCCTACGTTCAAGGGACATTCCACATTTGGTTGTTTGTATGTAGGTCATGAGACTCACTTGTTGCATATTCTCACAGGCTGATGGATTGAAGTAAATAATGGGCAAGCAGGACTTCTTGTTGGCCTTCTTGATTAGGGGTTACAGTAGCGCAAGCAACCAACTATGGTTGCATAGGTCCAGGGCTGCACTTACTATAAGGCCCAACAACTCCTGATCCATTGCTGTGTGTCTGGATGTGAGGAGAGTGTGGGGTGCTTGCCCGGACACCATGCATCTTTAGTGTTGTGTCCTTGTGGCTTGTGAGCCTTGAATAAGTTCGCGTCACTTTGCTGCGAAGGTGGCTGTTTGTCATGTATAGCTTGCAAAGTTGTAGTCACTTGCATGCATGGAGTCATGCATGGGCGAGGTCAGAGCATGGTGTGTGAGTTTATCTACATGCGCCTGCAGCGCTTCAACTGTATGAAAAGACTAGTCACCTAGGGCCTATGTTGCTGGGTATGCATAATCCCAGCACATAGCAGCATTGCACCAATGGGGAAAGTGTGCAGCTTGTGCACTTCCACTTGCTTGGTGGCTTCCCACAACTGTTGCGTAGAACGTATCAATAGGAAGGCTTATTGTGATTTCCATGCCACGGATATGGTTACAACTGTACAACTGTCAGTGGTTGCTGTGTGAGTGTGCATTGTTCGTACCTTCAGCCTTGAAGTTAGCCTTCGGCCACTCTTGGGCTTGGTTGTATCTCCTAATGTTACAAACAGGCATTGCTACTGTTTTCTATCTCCATTGTGAGGTGGCTCTGACGCTTAATGTTGACCGTAGTAAATTGGATTAACACTGCCTTTGGAAGCAGCGCCGACAAGCTTTGCTTTAAAAGGGATTCTCCAGACGTTTTCACACTCCTTGAATGCAGTTGCAGCCAACCTGGAACTGTTGCCTGTAAATTCTGCACTACGCTTCCATGCATGGTGCTTTAATGAGGCTTCAATTTGCACGACATATGATGCTTTTGGTGGAGAGGATAGACTTACTGTGCATTTTGCCTGTTGTATGAGGTTCTGGAAGCTTCCTGTGCCATGAATGAGCAAAGGGTTCAAACAAACACTGTGATGAAACACAGAGCAGTGGCCCTGGTGTGGCCTGCCATCTGCTTTGAGGAGCAATAAAACACCAACTGGGCCACTTGCCTAGTATCAGTGCATTTGAGCTTAGTCGTGGGTTTGATATGGACTTAAATGGTATGAACGGATCCTCTGAAACATGTGGTGGTCTGTGCTGGTTGGGTGAATGAGGTGTTGGGAGCAGTTGACATCAAAATGCACACTTTATTGCATCAACTGCAAAAGCCTATGGGAAGGAGAGAGGACCTCTGGGGCGTTAGAGGAGGGCATCATACATCTGTTATGTTGTTTGGGAGGATTGGTGGATTCTGGTTGTGCTGCATATAGTTTGCGTTCAGTATGAAAGGTGGTGTTCCACTACTAGGTCAAGGGTGGGGGCCCTAATAAAGCTTATGTTCATGAGGCAGGTTTGTTGGCAGCAGGACTAATGCATGATTCAGATGATGCGAGAGGTATTTGGCTTGTTACGTATGACTTTGCTGTAGGCAACATGCAGGCATGTGCAGCACAAGCAGCCTCCTGCCATCAGCACATGCTCGCCAGGAGTGCTGTTGTTTTGGATGTCGAGTCAGTGGGCCTTCAGTGGGTCTAATGGCCTGAAGTGTTGTGTCTCCCGAAAGAGGTAGCTTCCAATTGAGCGATACTTGGTGTTTAGAAGGAAGAGGATGTTGAAAGGAGGGATATATGGATACAGCTGTTCAGACCCTAGGAGCTGTCACGCATATGGTAGCGTGTACAGCTATGGGGTCTAGAAATAAGATGGCTAACATGCTGTGGTTGGTGCTGTGCCTGCTTGCAGTCTCATTAAAGACGCTTTCAGAAACCAATATAAAACGACCACTAGTTTGTGGTTGGCTTGGAACCCAACGTCCTCCTGTGCTCATTTTTGATATTATTACCAATTACCAATTACCAATTACCAAATGGCCCCGTCAAAGCGGGGCGCCGGTGGGGGCAGCGCCACCCACAAGGAGCCAACTTAGGCTCCAACGGCATACTCAATTTCCTGTCCAAGCTCAAACAATGGCTGCCACCATGAATGGTGAATCTGTGCTCATGGTACATAGCGCTGGCATCATTACATGGCTGTGGTTGTGGACATTTAGGGAGGCAACTTAGTGCCTGCTGGAGCACCTTTATTGGCTGGCCCTTAGGGCCGGACCTTAGCGGTAAGTCAAATTCCAACCGGAATTTGCAGGGAAGGGCTTCGCGACAACAGTCATTTTCCTGCCGGTTCGACTTCCCAAACCGCCTGCGAACCGTTGCAGCGCCCAGCAGATGTCCCTGCATGCTTGTTGAGGCTCCGGAGGCTCATATTCGGGTGGCCCCAGGTGCGGCCTATGCATATGCAAAAACCCCGCTTCGCGAAGGGCCTGTTGGCCCCTACAGCGACGATGTTCCGTGGCGCCAGGTCCTGAACGCCTGAAAAGTCGTTTCATGCAGCGGCCCCAGGCCCATTTTCGCAAGCTGCTCGTTTCTGAAGGTTTGCCTGCACAATTTGCCCCTGATGATGCAAAGAGCCGTGAAGGAGACCATGCCGGACGACTTGTCGACCAGGAGCATGGCCGAACTGTGATAAAGTCGCGGCATTCAGCAGCTCCAGCCAAATCGCAGCTACTTTCAAGCCTGTGATAACCCCAATGCACTTGCTAGTCCTAATCGGTTCAGCAGCCATGAAGAAAGTGATACCGGAGACCGCCTGGCGAAGGACATGGCTGAACTGCGAAACAGCTGCGACCCAGAGCGGGCTGCACGGCGATAAAGGAGGTGAAAACGGATGCTTTTCTATGTCAATGTCCGTTAGCTTCTCATTCTTGCGGCGTGTCACCTCCCCAGCACATGTCGACTCAGGCAGCCTGCTTATCCGTGTCGCTGGGCACATCGTCCCTGTGTACTCTGCTACTGCAGCAATACTGCATATTACACATGCGTCATACATCCATATAAGCGTGACCACCTGCCATACAGGTGCTTCTGCCAAAGCGTTCTAGCAGTCAGATGGCAGAACGGGCACGAGGCTGCAGAAATCAGTTTGAAATGGGGATATCATCAACTGAAGCGGACATTTAACAGTTCTCTTCAGCAGCCCTTCATGATATGCCATAGCTAAAACTGCCATAGGCCCCGCACTTCAACATGTCACTCTCAATACTGATTCAATACTGCTGCACACCATGCATACATTTCATATGGCCTCTATTCATCAGCAGCTATGGTGGTAGTTTTGCCGTGTGTCCAGTGCATTCAAGATTCAGACCAGGGATCCTGCCCTGCTTTATTTAAGGGCCAGCCATAGAGGAGCGTAGCGCATTATTAGTTACTGCTTTCAGACGCCATGGATGCTGCCTTGATGCTGCTGCTGCTCATGCCAGGCTGCTTCCCTGCTGCTTCTGCTCATGCCTGGCGGCTGCTACCCTGCCTGTTGTTGCTGCTTTATTTGCCATGTATGCTGGCCTACTGCTTCTGCTCCCCTCTGTTGCTGCTCCACTACTGCTGCTCTTGATGCCATAGGTGCGTGCTTACTGCTGCTGCTGTTTTTGCGGTGCATGCAGGCTGCTCCTGTACTGCTGCTCTTGATGCCATAGGTGCGGCCTCACTGCTGCTGCTGTTTTTGCGCTGCATGCAGGCTGCTCCTGTACTGCTGCTCTTGATGCCAGAGGTGGTGCCCTACTGCTGCTATTTTTTGCGGTGCATGCAGGCTGCTCCTGTACCGCTGCTGTTGCTGCTCTTGATGCCAGTGGTAGTGCCCTACGGCTGCTGCTGTTTTTGCGGTGCATGCAGACTGCTCCTGTACTGCTGCTCTTGATGCAGGGTGGTGCCCTACTGCTGCTGCTGCTCATGCAGACTGCTTTTTTTTCCTTTTCAAACAAATGGGTGTGCTGATCGGTTTGCCAATGTGAGATTCACGTACAACTCATTATCACGCACATTTCAAAATATGCCATAGCAAAAACTGCCATAGGCCCGGCATATCAAGCCGTCATAGAAACATTGCGGGGGAGCAGATTACGGGTTATTGCCGGCATGCAAACATCTTAATGTTTGAAATGTTTATTGTTGAGTTTCATGATATGCCAAAGCAAAAAAGTGCCATAGGCCCCACACCTCTAAAAGATTGAAGTAACTAAACATGAATGCCTGGACATGAGGTCCAGCAGCTAGGTCAAAAGCAACCAAGACCTCCACTGCCAGTGGGGGTAAGGGCCGCTGCTCCCCTACTGCTGCTGCTGCTGTAGTGTTGTTTTGTTGGGAGTAGGGAGGCGGCACCAGCACCAGAACACCGGCAGCTGCTGGTTGTCTGCTGCTGTTGATGTCATGGCTGCTGCCCTGCTGCTGCTAGTCGCAAGCAGGCTTGCCTTCCATCCTCCCGGGGGTCAGAATGTGATTGCTGTCCTAACTGCTAGCTGTTCCCGTTGACCCATACCTTGCACTGTGCATCGGTGCACTGCAACCCTCCTGTTGGTATCATAATAGGACTTGATGTGCCACCATGTGCCAATTGGGAGCCGTTTGGCATGATGGGAATAAGCTTAGGCTGTATGGCGTGTTAGCATGTTGCCATCAGAAGCGGTTACCAATCGGGTATGGAATGAGGGTGGTGTGCTCCGGTCCAAGTATTGAAAATGGTTGCCTATGCATACGTGTAAATGATGCTGTTGCATTTGATGATGGGCTGTTGGGTTCCTGGGCAGCAACCACAACATAAAAATAAAGTGCAACCTGCCTGGTCAGGAATTCCACAACGTTTGTTGAAAGAAGGTTTAGTGGTTGTGTTTTGGTGACTTTCTATGGTTGTGCACATGTGGTAAAGTGTATTCAGTATGCTAGTTTGGCTAGCTTCTCACTAGCCGCGCCACTAGCCTGGCTAGCCCCTGGTAGCCTGGTACTAGCTCCATACTAGCCTCCCCCGTTGCTGGTAGTGCTGGTCTCAACTCTTCATTTATCCTTCATGTTAGATCATCAAACACGACTGCCCCCTCCCTCACAGAGCAAGCTGGGCCTGCTGATGCAACATCGGCATTCCGTCTGTACGTACTTCACTGCCCGGCACCGTACAGCACGCTCGCGATGCGAAGCAGCATGCTAGGCAGGGAACTTGCAGTGACAGTTCTGCAGCCAAAACACTTTAAACCCTAAACCCTAATACAGGTCAATGGCACCAGTGCACAGCTTGCAAAGCCACCAAGAGGTGGCATGAGCTGCAGCTTTGCCAAGCCCCTGCATGTTGCAAAGCAGTAGGTCGTGGTGCACAGGGCACGCTTGCACACCCATACAACATCAACTTTGCAACCACATGCACAAAGCTTTGCCAATCAAACCAGCCACCCCAGTAGCCCAACATGCATTCCAATGCCCCCACATTCATACCACAGCCAGCTACCAGTGGGCCCTCCCTGCTGATATCAGGAGCAGCAGAAAGTGAAAACCGTAAACCCTGAAATCAGGCATGCAGCAACTGGCACATGACCCCACCATTGTAAGCCAAGGGGAGACAGCCCCAAGTTACCTCATATATGGAGAGTATGCCAAGCCAAAGGGGCATGCATACAAGCAGCTGGAGCCCTGGTTGCAAAGCTAAACATCTGTTAGGTTACTTTTGCACATTCTGGCAGGTTACTTTTGCACATACCTACACCCAATCACACACACACACACACACACACACACTCCCACCCAGTCTCACACACGCAGACAAACCACCCAATACACCCACAAAGACCCCAAAAGTTAGTCTGCCGAAAGCTCATCATGGATCTTACATTGGCAAACCCATCGCTACGCGTGCGGTACCACAGTTCACCACAGGGGTGGCAAAGCCACTAACACAGAAAGAACCAGGAAAAACTGAACACCATCCGCCAGTTTGAACTCCAACATCATGCATGCCCAAGCAGATACAATGATGCAGAACACTGGCCCTGGACATTGTGCACACACACTTTTAGTTCTTTAATTTTTGGGGTTTAAAGATTTTTTGGGGGTTACACCCAGCAAACAAACAGCAACGTAAGATCTAGTTATCTACCTGTGCTCGGGGAGCTGAGGGGGATATGCCCCCAGTCGAGGCTCATGTGCCGGTGCGAGCGCGGATATGCAGAATGCTACACAGAATCCCCGCTCTCTGCTCCCTGTATGCATGGGCAGATAGTGCTGCAACCAGTTGCGTTGATGTTTTCAGACAAGATGGCAATGCCACAAGCTCAGCTGCACTAGGTACAAAGCACCCCTAGCCAATGGATAATCACAGACCAGTATGGACGACGAGCAACACTGCAAAAGATGGCAACCATAAGTACCTCACATGCTCAAATATGTACCGTGCATGGCCACTACGGTATATGCAACCCCATGTTCTCTTCCATTTGCATCCTTGCGGCATAGCCTAGTCTGAGGGTGTGTGAGAGGCAGGGCATGTAAGTGGCTGGATCTTTGCTTCATGGCTTATGTAGGATGGACTGGTAGCTGCAGACAGCAGACCAGTTTCAAGTATATGCATGCAAGCTTTCATCTGGGATGGTTTAACACATGGACATAGGATCCTTTGGTCAATCTTATCCACTACCGGGTGTAGTATTTTGTTTGATTGTATGCCTGCATTCACGCCTGACTTTCAGGTAGCAGCACCTTCTGCAGCTCAACTCACCACATAGAACTGCGTAAAGGCGCTCATCATTCGTGCCAGTCCTTTGCACGTGTGGCGATGAACATGAAGTGGATGTCTCATCAGAGCTGGACATCTCTCCTTCCAAGCAGCTGTACCTCAGTTCACACAGTTGATGGCGGGCTTTACCTTGAAAGGCTACGGGGACCATCACGAATAAGAAAAACAACAGAATGAACTCCTTATGACGCAGCTGCTGCGAACGCCAGGTTGCGAAGGCAGCTGGGCGACCCATGGCTTCCGATAGCGACTCCATCGGCAATACTTCCCAGCACCGCTGAGTTCCAGATTCAAAGTACGATGTACGGAGACGAATGGAGCTGGCAGCGCAGGAGTCTATCTTTAACGAGTACATATGTTCTCACTCGTGTCGCCACTCTCGCTACATGTGTGCTGTGGCGGATAGAAACGAGGGCAGGTGAGATTATACCTGCTCAGTAGATTTCCTCACGTGCCGCATGTCTACCTTGCTGGGCTTATGATGAGGAGTGTTCGCAGCTTGGAACGGGATGTGGCCCGCCAGCGAGCCTGGACTCCAGGGCAGGCTGGAGTGGGGCACCGGGGTGAGTACCGGCCTGAAGGTGGCCGGCGCATACATATGTGTAAACCCATCGGAGCAAGTACCAGGCGTTTAGAGGCACACTGCTGACTCTGACCGGTTGTTGCTTGCCAGTCTGCACACAGCAGAGCCACATGTCATAAGTCTTCCGCCTGAAGATTGCAAGTGTCAGCCAATCATGCGACGTACACAGCACAACGAATACCATCACAAGATCATTTAGCACAGTATCGCGACACTGATTGCAGGCTCTCATCAGAGCAACACTACAGGCGGTGCACCAAAGTACCAACTAGCCCCAGCACATTCAAGTCCAGTCCACACAATGAAGCTTAGGACTGGTGGCCCAGAACATAACTGCTCACGCCTGCACGATAATTAGCAACACAATTACAAAAGACAGCAGCCCCTGTGCCATCCTCACTTGACCGGCCCAGTGACTGCAGTACTGCTTATAGTACCTGCAGCTGCAGCAAGGACATCAAATGCCCTGCACCCACTATGATGGCCCTAATGACCCTACTACCTTGATGCAACCGGCCCTTGCAGGTGGGCCGCCACCCAGCCCTCGCTAAGGGTTTCAGGGTTCTGTTCTGTTCAGGGTTCATATCCTACTCCTTGGAAGCTCCAAAACGTTTTACTCTTACAGCGCCCTCGCAAATCAACCTGACTTCAACCCCTGACCCCCATGGTTGGGTTCCACGCTGCTGTCATGGGCTCTATCGTCCCTACAGTGCCCCAGCCACCTCCCTTCCCAGCCCCTCTACCTGGTAACCTTCAGAGACAACCCTTTTGCACTGGACACAGTCTCAACTATATGAACCAGCACTGAACGGAGCTTCGCCACATCCTCACCAGCCAGACTTCACACCTTGATCTTCATCCCATGTTCCCATGGCTTCATTCGTGAACTTCAGACCTTAATACTACACCATGAACTTCACACCTTGACCAGGCTCTCCGCCTTCATCATATCCACAAACTGCTCAAAGCAGATGTCAGCATCATGAGGTCCAGGAGAGGCCTCAGGGTGATACTGGATGGTCATCGCCTTCATTGCAGGGTACACCATACCCGCACATGTGCCATCGTTCAAGTTGATATGAGTGACCTCCACACCCTCAGGAAGAGACTCAGGGTCCACGGCGAAGTTGTGGTTTTGTGAGCTGATCTCCACGCGACCTGGGGGGAGATAGAGAGGCAAGACAAGCAGCAGCAACGTACACAGGCGTTAGCCACGAGAGCAGCAGCATCTGGAATGGCAGCAGATGTGCTTAGTCAAGGCAGCTGACTTCCCCAGCAATTTGAATCTCCCTGGCATGGCCATGAGATGGCTGCACATCAAATATTGAAATACTGCTGAGGCCCTTTCTGGCATATCTTCCTGCGTACCGCTAGGGAAGAAGAGGGTGCTGTGATTACATGGGACAGCAAGCCGTGAAGAAGTCCCAAGCCAGAGAAACTCCCAAAACAACTTCAAAGCATATACTTCCAACCCCCTCCCCCCTCATTTCCAACCCATCAATCGACTCTTGCTGATACATCCCAGCCACATTCGCCAATGGCTGGCAAAGCGAACCTGCCCCACTATGCATACAGTGGCCAGAAGACGACAGGAATTGGAGCTACCACATCCAGCAGCCTTCCTGTCCTCCTCCTCATCAGACCTTTCCTGTCCTCCACACTCAGCAGCTACTACTGCTTGCGGCTGCTCCTGTCCCTGCTAATATCCCCCTGGCCCTCAAGCCCCCACTGCCCCTCCCCTCCACGATTAAGAATGCGATTTGCCCCGTATGTAAGTAATTCATCAGAAGCGACAAGAATGGAAGCAAGGCTTGTGAGAACAGTACATTACACTCCCCATTCACTGCGTTGATCTGCTACCTCCCAAATCGTCACTAGTGCTCCCCATATACTTCCCCCTTCCCCAAGATCCCACCTGTGGGGTTGAACCGGATGGGGTGGTTCCCACCATGGTGCCCAAACTTAAGCTTGAATGTCTTCCCACCAAAGGCTTGGCCTAAGATTTGATGTCCCATGCAGATGCCAAACACAGGCTTCTGCCCTAGGATCTTCTTGGCATTCTCCACAGCATAAGGAGCAGCAGAAGGATCACCCTGCACACAGCAGCAGCAGCAGCAGCATGATGTAAAGCAAACGTGCCAGCTCATGGGAATGCTGATTTCATCTTTTTGAGATAAAGGTATGCACCACATCACTGAGGTGCAGTCCTTGGCAAAGGAGACGGGAGTTCTGGGTCAGTCTGGTACCAAGCAGCAGGCAGGCATCATCTCAGATCATTCATCTGGCATATCAATTGAAACTATTGCTCCTGTAGGTCCTCCGGGGTGTGGTTGTGCAGGGGCAAATGGACAACCATATGTGCTACACAATCACATGCACTGATTGCGAGCCTAATCCTGGGCCAAGCATGTGCATGCTCAAGGAGCACACATGTTGTCTTGGATCTTGCATGTGTTCAGGACAGACAAAACAGCAGCACCATCCCAACCTGTCCATTTGAGGTTTCTGAAGGCGTTAAGAAAGCAGGGCAGATGGCCAACAACATCCTTGGTTGCGTTTGCACTGCCACTAATGCACCACGTCAGGAAAAGCTCCTACCTATGCCACTGTTTACAGCTGCCCCAACACCTGCCTGGAGCTGCTCCAGAAATACTCCAGCTCTCCTAGATAGTCATTCCCGCTGCTGCTACTATATCTGCCTTCAGCAGTGGCTTTGCCCACGAGAGTCCTACATCCCCTCACAGCAAAATCACTCGCAAGTATCCATCCCGCATCTACTGTATCGTCAAGTGCCCCCCACCTCTACACCCATGCATGCTATCTAACACTACACTGCGTAACTTACTGGTCCATTGCTGAAGAAGACGCCATCAGGGTTCATTGCTAGGACCTTGTCTGCAGGGTAATCAGCCGGGACCACCATAATCTTACAGCCAAAGGAGGCCAGGCGCCTCAGGATGTTGTGCTTGATGCCAAAGTCATAAGCCACTACCTGGGGGACAAGCACAAGCACAAACACTTATCGGTGAGATGCAGAATCTGTCAAGCGCTATACACAGCCTTGGAGCTTGGCTAAGGGTAGAAGGGACAGTTTGTCAAGAGCTGCACACAGCCCCAGAGGTTGGGTAAAGGGTGAGGCACAATTTGTCAAGAGCTACATACAGCCTCGGATATTGGGTACAGGTAAGAAAAGCAGGGAGAAGTGTGGCCACAGCCTGCTGGCATGCCATTTGTAATGGGAGCCAGCAGCTGCTGCTGGCATGGCACAGTAACACTGGGCGTCCAGCTCTGCTGAGCTGTAGCACGGGTGCCAGTTTCAAGTACGAAAGCGATACTATGGTGAGGTATAAGAGCGTGGGAGCAAGTACAAAAGGGTTCTAGCGTGTACAACGGGACCTGCAAGTCAATTCAGATCAGAAGCAAGAGAGGGCAGGAGGCAGTTCTGCAGGAGGGAGCAGTGCTGTCACAAAAGGGAACACAGAGGGTAAAAGGAGATGCATTGCTGGGCATGGATGTGCAGGTAGCTGGGCGTGCAGCCAAAACAAACACAGTGCCCGTCTGTCTGGGGAAAGCTTCAGCTGACCATTTGAACGGGCCGAGGCGGGTACCCTAATCTACTAAAAAAACTGCAGGCAGCTGCAAGCCAATGGAGCAGCTCTGAAATTGCTACCTATGCAGCTGGTATACATGCCTCTTGCTTACCACGAATGGCTTCCCTTGCTCCTTTGTTGCATTGTTGAACTCCCACTCCGCGTCTGTTGGGTCTTTCCACTCATAAGGTTCTGTACATGACACCACAGAAAGCAGATCCTTGCCGACGATGGTCCAGTTCTTGGCCATGGCTGCAAGCTCATCGTCTGCCTTAGAGTCGTCTGTGCTGATGACACCCACTAAGCAGCCTGTCTCCCGTAGGACCTTGGTCAAGGCACGAGTGTCTACGTTGCTGATGCCTATTACATTCTGCTTTTCGCAGTACTCATCCAAAGTCATCACCGAGCGGTAGTTGGACACCACGGACGACTTGTCACGGACGATAATAGCTCCCAGATGGCACTTTGTAGACTCCACGTCGTCTGCAGAGCCAGCAGGCGGGTAAGGCTCCCGTAAGCATATTTTTGCTGTTATAAAGCCGTTTCAGCATAGCTTTACCTGCGTTGATGCCCACGTTGCCGATATGGGGGTGTGTGAAGCATACAAACTGCCCCTTGTAGCTTGGGTCTGTCATTATCTCCTGGTACCCGGTGATCGATGTGTTGAACACAACTTCACCGATTTCGGTACCCTTGGCTCCAAATGCGCAGCCTTTCCATACCGAACCATCCTCCAGTACAAGTCTGGCGTCCTTCTTCTTGAAGGGATAAGCTACTTCTGCCCTAACAAGCACAGAAGTATGCTGCCTGCGGGACGATCGGCACCGAACAACCCTTGCTACTGGAGTGGCTGCCAGCACATGACCGGATGGGCTAGAATGCACGTTTGAGCGAGATGTAACACAACGAAGGGCAAACGGCGCCTGGTGGACACAGCTGCTTTCGCCTAGGCGTGCAGCCTTGGCAACCCTGCCGGTGCAAAGGGCCATGGTTGCTAGAACGCGACGTGAAGCTGCACAACTGCAGACAGGAACAGGCTGACTGCAGAAATGAAGCTGATGCCTCTGTTCTGGCTTGCAGCTTGCACGTGTGAGTCGCCAAAGCAGCAGAACTGAACTGCACGGTCACGTGCTGATTTCGGAGCAGTGGCACCCATGGCACCAAGTGACCGCCGCCCGCCTCCTTCTGATTCCGTCTTCAGTGCAGCAGAGCACGCAAGTTTCTTCCCGCACATAGCAGCCACCGAGAATGAAGCCCAAGTTTGCTGCCCACGGAGCTGCCCACCTAGTGTAGCCCCTGTAGGTTCGGCAGTCAGAAAAAGCATCAGCTCAGTGGTCAAGGGCAACTTAGGGCAACAGCGAGTGTTCGAACTTATGACCACAAGCGCGTATGGAGCACGGCTTACCATTGAGTATTTTTTGGCAGAGAATTCTGACACCCTACAGCCCTGCACATTCCTGCTGGCATTTCTGCAAGTTGCAAGCCCCAGGCTGTTTGGTCCTGCCCTCTTCCTAGCGTCCCCAGCAATGAAATAGTCGCCACCAACACGACAACGGCTCAACAGACAAGAGACCCATTGATTGCACAAGCGCCTTCTACTGGTGTATTGGTTGGTAGCGAGCAATGACTTCAGTATACCTCCTGGATGCGGCCGTTGCTGCCAAAAAGCAGCTACAGCAGCTGGCCAGAAAAGCAATGAGGAACGGGAACCATCCAGCACATTTACTAAGCGCAACTCTATGTTTGCCGCAACTCCCATGAACATACCCTTGGGCTACCAATTTACAGCCCCCAATGCTTGTAGTACAATTGCTGGACCTGCCCAGATATATAGACACACAGATTACAGATTACAAGTTGGCCCCACACCGGGGGCGCCCGTAACGGAGCCAAACTAGGCTCCATGGGCATCTAACTCAATACCAAACTCATCAACAAAGTCATCGTAATCAGACGAAAATGTATCACACAGGCTGTCCAAGAATTCATGCCGTAAAGACCCCTCAGCCAAACCTGAACGACAACCAAGGAACCCGCTCATGTTCTGCCTGCTCCAGCCACAGCTTGATCGCCTGACAGTCATAATAAGTGGAGGACAAGTTCCACCACCCACCCTGTGAAATTGCCTGCCAAACCAATGTATCCTGCCAACTAGGTTGTCAGTAAGGGTGGCAGGATCATGCATCTGCGCACCTGCTTCAGCCGCTGCCACTTGCTGGACTGGCTCCATACCTAGAACCAGTGCCCAATCAGGAAAACATGTCACTAAGACCAAACTGAAAGCGAGCCTGCTGATACCTCTGCCTCGACATGCAATGGACGCAGTCCAGCCATGTCCAGACACCATGGCCACTCATGGTACCCCGTCCTTCCTGCCGCTGATGAAGGCATACACAAACAATGAGGATCCCGCAACCAAAGCAACCCATAGCATACGCCACCCCATAACACCATGGACCACCATACAGGCTGGCAGTCTCCTAGAACACAATCAACACCTTCACAGGACCCTGAAGTTGCAAAAGCTCGCCTGCCACCGTGTTTTGCGCCAAGGCGTCAGAAGTGCCACACTTCACTGCAGAAAGCCCTCACTCACAGCACAGGGTCACCCAGGTCGAATGGCTGTGCCCAGGACCAGTGTGCTATGGCTTGCAGACATCCTGGTGCTAGCTGCTGGCTTGCTGCTGACACATCCCAGTCTTGGCACATGGTCGCCCAGATCCAATCATTGCGCCCAGGACCTGTGTGCTATAAGTTGCAGGCTTCCTGGTACTAGCTGCTGGCTATGTGTCAAGGAAGTTGGCAGCCATCAGCAACTCCAATGCTATCTGGGGTTGGACCTTGAACTCCGGGATGTTGCGGACAGTCCTACAGTAGACAGTGCACACAACCATCAAGCAAACAAAGCGTGGCCGATTAGAAGGGCAGCTATGTCAAAATGTCCAACACTACAGGACAGGCTATGTGGGGTGGTACGGATCTGGCTTAGCAGGCAGGGGTCCCTGAAAAACAGACTTGACGTCCAGTTCTGGAGGAGCTCAGATTTGCTGGAGCAACCGCTGCAGAGCTGCAACTGCTTCACACTACTGCAATCGGCCTGAGCCCTGGCCTAATACGACAGCCATTTGAAAGCCTCCAGCAAAGCTGCCACATTTTGCCCTTCATGTGGGACTTGACTGCTTCCTTGGCAACAAAAACGCACTACAGGAGCTGAGCTTGCGAGCCAGATACCTCAGCAAAGACGATGGCCTGTTCTGAGGTAGCTGCATGCATTGCACGAGTGCAACTCATTGCAGGCAAAACCTCGACCGCTGCTAGTTTAACATTCAAGCAGAGCTTGCTCCCATGGCTATGGTACTAGTGCACTGCAGCAATGGACTTACGAGTTCTGGTACCGCAGCTTGTAGTAAAAGTACTCGCATACTTTCTCCAATATGGGGGTTGATATCTCAGGGAACCTGACCTCTCCCAACTCCGTTTCAGTAAAGCTGCCTACGGGTCAATTTGAAAATTCACATGCCACCCATAGAGTAATTCATATGCCATATCTTAGAGCAACTGAAGTAGGGGGGTATTGCGTACCCTGTGAGCTAAGCATATTCCGTATCGTGTTTGACACGCATGCTGCCTTGTAATCAACTATGAACTCAAATCCCTCAGCACTGACAAGCTTAACAGTAGACCGTGGCATGGCGTTTGACGGGAGCAATTCTATGTTCTCTTCTGCGGTGTAAGTTGTCGAAACGCAACTGCTTCACTTCGCCTGCAAGCTCATGTCGTTGCCGGCAGCTGAGCGGTAGCTTCTCCGGCGAGTAGACTGTAACTCGGATAACAGAAACGTAGTAGCCATTCACATAGCGACTGCGTGTGATTACAAAACCAGGCCCGAACAACTCAGAGTGACCAGCATCGGGGCACTGTGTGTCACTTGAAGTGGCGTACTGGCGTGCATAGCCCACAAGGGGACAGACTAAACCTGATTTTCTAGACAGGCCTCCCTCTGTTGGAGGTAAGCTCCGAGCTCAGCCGGTGAATGTGCTGCTACCTGATCCATCGGCTGGGCAGTACGGTCGAGTTGAAGCCTGCGTGTGCACGTGTTTTCAATCCTGAAGTAGGATCTCAATCTCACTTTAACATCCCGATGACTGCTGGCGGCCAGTTGGAATCTCAGCGGCGCTCGATCCTGTAGTGTGTTTCAGGCTGCCCCTGGCGGGTTCTGACGAGATAGCAGATAGCTTGCCGTCTTTCGAGCTGAGCGTGAACGCTTTTGACCGTCTCCATGGGCAGCTTGAAGCAGTGCGGGAGATTCGTCAGTTCAAGGCTGCAAGCTGGCGACCACAGTAGGGTCTTTCAGCTGCTGGTGCATCGGCAACCGTTTGCCGCTCCGACAGCACGCACGCACCTTCAAGCCCCACACCTACATCCACGAGCTGTGCCAGAGCAAATGGGCCCCATTTCTACAACTTCAGAAAGCTTTCCGCAGCCTAAAGGCAGATTACAAAGCCTGATAGCCCGGTATGGCACAGGTGCCTTCCTGGCTTACATCACTTTCAGCAACATCTTATCAGTAGGCATGCTGTGCACAGCATGGATCTTCTTCTGGCACACCAGTGGAGTGAGCCCGCTCCAGCAGGGTCAGTGGCCGAAGTTCCTAGCGTTTTATACAGCGCTGTGGGCTGCACAGCAAGTGTCGAGGCCCATGCGCTTGGGTGTGGGACTAGCCCTCGCTCCTCTAGGTGATGGGCTGCTTGCTTGGACAGCAAAGAGGTTGAAAAAGAGCATTCAAGGGTCATTGGGGGTTCTTCTGGTGTTGGAAGCCATTCTTCTCCTGAGCATCCTGGGCCTTGTTGCTCTGTTTACAAGTGGCGGCATGTGGAGGGTAGCTTGGAAGGTTTAGCAGGCTTTTAACAGGCTACCTGAAACCATACTCTCAACTACCTAAACCTATCTACAGGGCATTGTAGACAACATTGTATGGCTTCTGGGCACTCATCCTGCAGCTGCTGCTTGAAGATGTGACATCGAATGTGAAAGCATTGTACCTCCTGTTGGTGCTGGCTTTCAGCTACAGGCTTTTTGGCCTGCATTGCCATTCTTGCAGTAAACTGCCCTAGCGCATGAAGGGCAGATTGGAAATGATATGATAACAGTATTTACAGGAGATTGGGGTCATTTTGTATCCCCTGTATGTCAGCCATGCTTGTTTTCTTGGCTTAACAAGGATGCCGCCAGTTGCACCTTCACCTGTTCCAAGGTTGTGCAGTGGTTGACTAAGTTTTGGTTAACTGTCGTGGCCTGCACTGTGCATTCCTGCCTTTCTGCAGTGTAGCTCTCTTATGAGGTTGTTCGTGTTGTACTTAACACTGTCTGAAAGGTGTTAATCTGCCAATGTAAGATTCACACACACACACTGTCTGAAAGGTGTTAATCTTGGTAATGTGACAGGCTTCCTGCGTGCATGCAGCTAAGATATCAATAATCACACTGTCAGGGCATATTTGTAAGGAAATATACGAGGGGACTGTGAGGCTAGTGACTGCAGTCCTTCTTGGTGGTTGTGCGATTGTGGCCCTTTTGCTGGGACTGTACAAATTCGTTGCACATGTGCTGCTGTATGTTGTCTGGGCGCTGACATGTTACATATGTTTGTCGGACTACTTATGTGGCTAATTGAGCAAGGCATGAAAATGCTTGGCTTGCTGTTGACTGAGTCATCTGGTCAGCGCACGCAAGTCAAAATAGGCTGGCCTGGGGGCATACTGTTGGCTAGCAAGGGATAAGGGGAGGGCTGGGGTCAGCCAGTGTGAGACTATTGGGCAGGAACATTTTTGGGGCAGGAAATTTTAGCCATTGGAGACTGAGTTGGTTCCTTGTGGGAGGATAACGAACAAACCAATAAAGGTGTGGCAACCACAAAGGGCTGCTAGGTCGCAGCGACCAAACAAGATAAAGCCCAGATGTCACATCACAAGGCAAGTGACTCCGCTGGCCATCAGCACTGTATTGCATCTAGCCCCGACACTGCCCACAAGGTGTGTGAGAACAGGCACGCTACCAGAAGCGTGTCATTTGAAATGTAACATTATAACCCCAAGTGTGTGTGAATCTTACATTGGCAAACCCATCGGCTTGTGTGCAGTGGCACAGTTCACCACAGGGATGGCAAAGCGACTAAAACATATAGAATCAGGCCGATTATTGAACATCACCCCCACCGGTTTGAACTATATGATCGAGTCCAAGCAGACACAAAGATGCAAAATACTGGCCCTAGAGAAAGTGCACCCCAAGTGCTGCAGTTTTATGACAAGCTATGGCAGCAGCAGTCAATGCCACACCCACCGCATCCCGGGCTTGTGGAGTAGAGATCAGTTTTGGAAGTCTGACAAGTGGCCACGGGGGATCAGGGGTTCCTTCATAGCCCTGGTTGTTGTTGCAAGACATCTATCCGCACTGACGACATGGTGCCTGCACGCACAGCGCAAGGTAAGTGCATATTCAGCAGAATGCAGTACCTAGAAAACTGCCAATGGACATGCTGAGGGATCAATCCTTCTTCCAGTTAGCTTGTTTACTAAGGATCATTGCACCATTTATACAAATGTACAGTGCTGCCACCAGCGACGGCTGCCACCCCATAGACTCCCAAACCAAGCCTTCATGTTACATATATCAACATAAATAAATAAATAAATAAATAAATAAGCCTTCATGTTATATATATCATAGCTGCTCGCATAAACTCAGCAGCAGTTTGTGCCCATTTGATGCACCAAGGTGGTATGTGGGTCACGGGTTCTGCCAGAAGAAGAGGGCAGAACACAAATTGCATTGAAGCAGACGGAGGCACGATGCTAGGCATGTAGCTATTGATCAAAGCTATACCACTGCCTTTATTTGCGCCTTCAGGACCACCTTCAGGACACGCAATGTTGCGTCAATTATCCACTACTGTTTTCCCTCTGTGAAGACTTACAGGCTGGGCTGCCAAGGCAGGCCAATGTGGCAGGTGTAATACATTTCATGATTTGCGATAGCAAAATGCGCCATAGGCCCCGCAGCCATAGGTCCTTCTTTGCTCACAAGTAGGGCACAGTCGACAAGAGGCCAGGCAGGATAGATAAATAATAATAGGCCCCGCACCTCAATTGTCACAAAGACAGCAAGATGGAATAGAATATCCCCTGAGAGCTGGTCTCAGGTGCTGCTGAGATGAATCAACCAGACTATCAAGGTGAGGGCAAAACATGCAAACCCTGTCCTCAAATATAAGACATAGCTCCCTAACAACCTTCGGGGCTTCCTGTACATGCACCGACATGCATATCTGTGCATGTGTTACACCCCGCTCTGCAAATCAGGAGTTGCTAAGCATCCTTCCCTGGTTCCAACCCATCGGTCCTCCCAACTACTGCACAGTGCTCACCTGTTTGCACAGTTTAAGCCTTTTCTGCTCGGCAGATATCTGCCCTCCACAAAGTGGCTGCTGCCCCCGGGGTTCTCGCCTCACTCTAACTCCTGCCAGCGGTATGGCCTTTGTCAAAGCATGCCCATTCTATTCTGAACGCCCATTTCCAGGATAGCCGCTTCAGCCATGCCCTTGGAAAGGCAGGGGATGAATGAATTCTTACACCCAGGACGCAATTCCTGGCTGGAGACCAAGACGGAATCTATGCACATAGCTCCCCCTCTCTTTTCATGGCATTGAAGCCAACCAGGCATCATAATCTGGGTACTTGGCAGCCCAAGCTTCAGCAGTAGTGCTACGAGTACTGCAAAAACCCTCCTACGCACACGAGAATGTAGCTCAGCTCAGAAAGGAAGTTTCACTTGCAATTAGCCACCTTGTGATGTATGATATCCAAGTGGTAGGTCAAGTTATGACAGAACCCATTGTGCCAGCAGAAGCATTGCTATGGTTGCAGCAGGAAAACAATTCATAACATATACGTCGACATGGCTGATGTTCTGCATGTATCTTGCTGCCTGAGCTTCCAGGCGTCGGGGCCAGCTGGCTTGCGATAACTGCAAGCACACTGGGCCACAACACATGTTCTCAGCGTCTTGTACAAGCCTACAAGCACAGTGTTGGATATTGCAAACAGCATTTCACTAGCATTGCAGCGGACTCCCAGCTTTGCACCTCTGCATCATGCAGACACCATGGTGCCAAATACGCACCCTGCTTGTTCTAAGACCAGGTACGTTCACCCTAAAAGAGAGAGAGATCTACGGGAAGCGACCGTGTATCGCTCTTTAGTGTGGGATTGTGGCAAGGTTTTCTTGGTGTAAACAAAATTACATTCACCCTAACAGGAAGAGCAACGACCCATATCCTCTCTGATACTGATTCCCCTGCTGCTAACTGTGGACACATCAACTACTCAAGCTCTCAGCTTCTGCTGAATCAAGCCCCTGTCTTGACTCCATGCCAGACTGCATCTTTTCCTATCCCTCTCCTTCCCACAGCAGTCACCCACATAGTCACCAGTCGTCACTAGTGACCCACCTGTTCCTGCAACCCATGCTCCAGCAGGTACTCTATGCGGGACACCATGCGGGGCCCACCATTAAGTGCATACCGCATCATCATCAGCTTCTGCTCCTTATCACTAATATCCTCCTGCCTTCCAGACCAGCGGGGCACTTGCGACCTCAGCTCTGAAAGCTTATTTGCTGTGTCTGCCAGGGTCTTGGGTTTCAATGTAAGGCAATAAGGATAGACCTGCAGTGACAGGGAAAGGGTGTGAGACTGTGGGTATCAGTGTTCCAATGATAGCTGCAAGCAGGGTAGTTCACATTGTAGATGCGTGCCATTATACATGGCACATAGCCTCTTGCTGTTAATCAAACGAAGCCCACGCAAGGTGTGACTGTAACCTAGTCACCAGTCAATCCAAGGCTTCTCCAGCATTTATCTGGTCAAATCCTTTCAGTTGTCAGAATGCACAGGCTGAAGCTGGTCATTTAGCCATCCACAAGTACAAACTGGCAGCAGTACAAGCGAAACGTACCACGGAGAACTCAGCCACATCTTCCTTTGGCAGCTTCAGCAGTTGCGCCAACTCCTGCACCTTGCCTGCTATGGTGTCTGGACGATAGTTAAGCAGAACTGGACGAGCAGCCACTGCCTTCCTCACATGCTCCTCATCAACCTTCAAGGCCTACAACAAAGGGCAATAAAGGTGGGCTACGAGACTCCCTCCAACTGTTGGCCTAACTGATAGGCATTTAGATCATGTTCATATACAGATACACGCTCATAGAGACGCGTTTAAGAGAGTAAATCAGAGCCAAGAATGATAGACTAGCCCACGTGCCTTGCCCTAAACACCAAGCAGGAACCCACCAGTATAGGAAAATGCCTCCGGAAGCACTGAACAAGAACATGAGCAGAAGGCCTGGTGTTTCTGACATAGACAAAACACAACAGAACTTTGCAGAGGTCAGGTCTAAGCAACCCGAGAAGCGGAAAGAAGCAAGTCTCAAGTGAAGCAAATCTGATTCCACCCGGCCTTGTGCATGTTTCACCATTTCAACATGATCTTGCAACAGTATCAAGTAAGAGTGCAGATACCAGCCTTCTCCTACAGTCTATGCATTACAACTTACACCGTCGAAGTTAACGGACCTGCGCGAACCGTGGAATGCGCTTCTCTATGGTGTCAAAAGCCAAGTGGAATGTGCCTCTGCGGAAGGCCTTGGCAGCTTCTGCTCTGCTGAACCCTAACTCCCTCATGAGCTGCTGCACCTGCAATGTAAGCAGAGCGCAGAGGTGGTGGGGTGCAGTAACGGCTGCTCCCTAAGCGGATTGATGATGTGTACCAGCATTGATGGCTCCCCTTTTAGGGTCATTGCACACTATGCAGATGGTAGTATGCAGAAACCAAGAGATATGCACGAAAACATGCACAAACCGACAGATATGCATACACACACACACACGAGAGCCACAACTCCCGACAATTCTCCAGTGCCCTCTGTGTTGTCAGCGCATCATTTCATTCACAAATACACTTCAGTCTAAGTGCTTCGGAATGACCATTAACGAGATGGTTATTAGCACATGACGGCATGACTCCGATGTAACGGTCAAAAAGCACCCAAGGCGGTCAAGCAACTGAAATACGACAGTGTTATATCACTGTGCTTGGGCATCTGACCCACCAGCCACATCATCTGCATAAATCTGTGCAGAAACAACTCACCTTGGATTCCAGTGCCTCTGGGGAGTACTGGAGGACAGATGGCTGAACCTTTGCCAGGCCCAATAGCCCTCCTTCGTCCATTTGCAGTACAGCCTGCCACAAATTGGCAACAGGTTAGGGAAGATTGTATAAGAGCATGTACGTTGCTGCCACCAATGGTGCAAGCAGCAGACAGATCACAGGAATGTGTCAGTTGTTGGAGGGTGCAAGCAGACAGATCACAGGAGTATGTCAGCGACAGAAGAAGATCCGGGACTCCAGAAAAGTTCAGGAGTCAAATGGGTGAGGGCTTCTCCTGCCACTAAATAGCACAATTCATTTGTACCTCCTCCAGCATATGCCTGCAGTCCAGCAGATCAGGTCAAGCAGGTCAGACACACCCCGTTTGCCCGCTTGCAAAACAGTCTGACAGAGTCCAAATGATTTCACAAACACATACATGTTGGAGACGTATCAAACATCCGCAGCCTGGGACAGATGCAAATGCCTCTCTTTGTTATGGATATCCACAGGCTTTTCCAAAGGCCCTCTACATGAGTACCCTTCTTATTGAAGGTTTCCCCTGCTAGCAGCAAGCAGCCATATTAGATTCCCAGCAGCTCTGCCAAACGACACAAACCAAGCCTGACAGGGCCGAGCAGTCATAGATAAGAAGTCATGTACTAATTACATCTAATATCAAAAATGTTTGAAAGTCTGCATTCCAACACCACCATTGATGCATGTTTGGCATAGGATGCACTGTAAGACACTTGATGTGCCAAACTGCATTTCTGGCGGAGCAATCAGCAGCAGTGACGCCTGGAGCTATGTTCTGGGAGATAGATATTCAAAATATGATGCCCTTCCATTCTGTAGCAACACAAACTTTGCAGGTCTTGCAGACCTTGCAAAACCGAAATTGCTAAACTGCAAGGACCCGTGATCAAGGTATGTACCTTAGTGAAGACATAACTTACCATTAAGCCCTGAATCTTTTCCCTTTGCAGCTTTGCTTGTACAGTAAGCAGCCTTGGTTGGTACAGGACAATACCCTTCACCTCTGCTGCTGATTGAGCACCCAGAGCTGTGCGCAACTGCTCTAGGTTGCCTTTCAAAGTTTCAGGGTTCGCTCCCAGCACACTACGAGCAGTACAAGCAAAGCGGCAGTACACAAGCACCTTGGAACTCACACCACAGCAGACTCTGTTTGCTCCTGCCCCACTGGAATGAGAGAGTACCGTATTGGCAAACTGTATCTGTGTGGGTGTAGCTGCATACGAGCAGGGATGATTGGGCAGCACAGATAACACAGTGTGGCCTTGGTAAAGCATCATATGCAGCATGTGCCCAGGCACCCTTCTTGGCAACATGAAGGCAACAACCTGGGGACCACAGGCAGTGTAGCACTGTAGCGTATCCTCCAACCCTATTGCACATGCATCTAGGGCCTACAACCAAAGGCCAACAACACGCACACCTATATCATACTGACAGTGAAGGATTCTGAGCAGAAAAAACATCTCAGTCGGTGCGTTTCCATAAAACTGGGCGGTTGGATACATGTCAGAAAACAGGGAGAAGTGCACACTATGGCCAAATGACAATATGATATCTTAGATTCAGCACTGTACAGCGAACTAATCAGACTTCTCTGTTTTATTTAATCAAGACATGCCCTCAGCATATTAATATTTCCCCACCCTGCCTGGCATCTTGTCGATGGTGCACTACTTGTGAGCAAAAGGAGGAGCTTAGCCCATCCTATGAGGTGCCCACCTGGCACTACGAGTGACAACTCTCTGCATTTCTTCTCGTGTGGCGCCAAGCAGGCCTTTCAATTGATCAAAGTTGTTTGCTGCAGTTTCAGGCAGGAGGGCCACCAGCTGGGGATAGCTCTTGATGGCTCTGTGTGTCACTTGTGCGCTCCCAATGAGCGACACCAGCCGTTGCAGCCTGGCTTGCAGTGTCTCTGGAGTGATGTTGCCCCGGGCTTCAGAGGACATGAAGAGGGCAGCAGCAGGGGAAGCCCCAAGGACCTCTTTGTACACCCTGACATAAGCAGATCAACATATCAATAAACATTTACGGTGTGGTAGTGGCAAGGGGGTAGCTAGGTCACAACGACCGAACACAACAATGGATGCTAATCTGTTCACAACGTGGATATCATTGCCTGCTTCTCTGTCCGTCGTTTGCTTCCAAGGGTAGTGATCAGGAAGATAGGAAAGCCAGGCTGGTCAGATGGGCAGTTCTTCATATGCAAGGGATAGCAGAAGCAAGCATGTATGGGGTCAATATTTGCAGTAACTAGGAAGATGACGAGCTACTCCTCCTAAGCTCCTTGGGCAACTGCCCTCTCGCTCAGTCTTAGCTTAAACAAATAGAGATCCACCGACTTAACGGTACCTAGCGCCATGTACTCTACTGTGTATCTGGGGGGCAGTACTCACGAGTGCCATGTTAATGCACTTCCTGCATGGGGGTCCCATGCATACATGACAAAAATGACTACTTTGTTACCTACTTCGAACCCTCTCCGACTGACAAACACCTGAATAGGGGTCTCAAAACAGCAGGAAGACACAATACCGTGAAAAAGACGAGTATGGGTTTTGTACTGGATCATAAGTGCCAAAATGGCCCTCAGACACTTGAGACCCCTACCTTGCACTGTAATGCCCTGCATCACGACTCTGTCAAGAAGGCTTCCCCAGCAGAACTGGAAAGCCCCTATAAGCAAGTTCTGAAGCTTAAACACACAAACCAGTGCAGGTGAAAGAATGATAGTGGTGTCCTGTGCCTGTTGCCCGCTAATCACGGCTAGTAGCTTCCATTCGGCACCACCATACATCACAGACAGAGAACCTCATTTTCTGCCCAAAATTTGGACCACACAAAGCTGAACCCTAATATGATCTTTAGTTCATCGCAGCACTGCATGACTCAGGATCATAACAGATATCGATAACAGTATCAGAAACCATTCTCAGTAGCCTCAGATCTAGCCCTATTCCCATGGCCCACCTGATCAGCTCCTTCAGGTCAGCCACATGAGCATCGATGTCCTCCAGAGTAACCCCTAGATTCACATCCCTATTAATGAGCTCAGCTGCATCCTCAAGACTCCGGTCCAACTCCTCCATGTACATACGCTGAAGCTCTGACAGCTGCGCTACTAAGTCAGATGGTGGGACCTGCATGGCAAAGAAAAATGGCCCCAAGGAATGGAGTTTGGTTCTAGTCAGTCGAAGCAGGGGAGAGTGCGGATGAAGGATGCAAGGTTGTAGCGATTGTGAGAACCTCATAGCAACATTTAAGAAACAAGGATACTGGATTGCTTACAGGTATAAAAAGGAGGGGAGAGCACCGACGAAGGATGCAGGGTTGTTGTCATGCAGCGCCCTAGCGCACGCCGATGAGGTTATCGCGATGGTGGAATCTGCATGGCAACAACTAAGGTGGTGAAGCGACCATTCAATAAGGTATATGGCAGTGGGTTGTCCTAACGCATGCCCATCCATGCAGCTGCCCCTATCCATGCAGCTGCAAAAGACCTGCCTGCTTTGTAACCCAAAAAAACCTAAGCCACTGCGACATGTCATGGATGATCCCCCAGCCAGGGTACTACCAATGCGCTATGCATATCTGCAGTCCATGTAGGCAGCAGCTTCTGCACCCCATAGTCTACTACCCTGTTGAGAATGCAATCTTTAGCCAAAGTACAGTGCATGCAGAGGGCTGCCAAAAATTCGAGCCAAGCAGCTGCGCCAATTGAGCAACTAAGCAGTATGGTGCAAAAAGCCATAGTCACAGGGCATGCTAGCAGCTGCAGCCCATCCCATGGGCTGTACACTCACCTTCAGCAGGTCAGGGTGTGATGTGAGCAGCTTGGACATGTCTAAGCCATGCAGTGCAGCACCTTCCTGCATGGTCTGCTGCAAATGCTGCACCATCTGCGGCAGTCCCATTCCCTTAGGTCCTTGACGGGTGGTGAAGTGCTGTGTGTACGGTGAGGGGGAGAAGGGGGACAGGGGGGGAAGCAGACAAATGCAGCTTGGCAGGGATCGTCCATTTGATCAAGGGCTTGCTGTGCGGTTCAGAGCGACCCATGTGCGGTGGACTGCAAGTGTGCTTCAGTCGGTGTTTCCTCTTCTGGGACATGCAGGGGTGTGGGGTGCAGGGGGAGTACTTGCAACTCTGGGGCATGCAGGAATGTGGGATGCCAGAAGGTGCTTCTACCACTAGAAATACAGTCTTCATCATACTACACAGACACAACACCAGGAGAGATGCCATCCCTTTTAGTTTGCTTCTTGCTACCTAACATGCAGTAAGTCTGGCTAATCTGATGCATCATGTAAGACCATAGGGTAGAGTCTGCCTTGCATCATGGAAACACCACTCCTTGCACTTTGTCATTCTCCCATGTCCCTGACAAAAAGGCTTCAGGTCTGAACATATACATCAGGTGAGCTACTATCCCAGTGTAGTACTGTGCACCCACCTGGATCATATAAAGAGCTTGTGACCCTCTAAAGCCACATGATGTTAGCTGAGAAGTAGCTCTTGTGAGACCGTTCAGTGCAGCTCTCCCTTCAAAAGCAGTGCTGCTGTAACTGTTCGTGGCGCCTGTGATTGGAGAAAAGCAGGACACGCCAGCAGAAGTTGCTATTTTCTGCTTGATGTGACAATGCCAAGGGGAGTGGTGATGAGCGACTATTGACTTGCTGCACTTTTTGCTTTATAGAGGTATTCGCAGGGGCCCCGATTGATACTCACGCATCCGTATGTTAAGGAAGTGATATGTACGATTAAGATTGCAACACAGCCCCTCAAAGGGGCGGCCCATAAGGAGCCAACCTAGGCTCCATGTACAAAGGGTGGAGGGAAGGTGTATGAACAAATGATCACAGCAGGGGTGACTGCTACCGGTAGGTTCGAGAGGATGGGTGGTAGGTTTCAAGGCACATCCCATAGCTACAGTAACTATAACAAACTGTCTTCTGCATTCAAAGTGCAACTGCTTCTGCTATACAGTCTTACTGGCCTTTCCAGGCTGACTCAATTGAAGGGGTGAAGTCTGCACTGACCATGCAAGGTGGTTGGCAGGTGTGATCTGGCTTTCCCGTCGTAGTCTGTCAACATGGACCGCAGCTGCTGCAGACACCGTTGCCCATGGCCGAAGGTCACTGCTCCCGAACCCCAGCCCCCCGAAGCCAGGCTCAGGCACAGACGATGGCGGATCATCCAGTTTTGATATTATAAGCAGGACTGCGCTGAATTTAGATTTTTGTTCGGAAAGGTGAGCCGCCCGGATAAGGCCTATGTGCCCATATTCAGGGGGATAGAAAACTGTATTCGCTTGTCGACTCTGCCATCGACCAGGATAGCAGGCCGTCTTGAGTGGAGGTCGTCTGTATGCTTCACGTGATCAACCTACTTGACATGTGCAGCTACGCAACCAACATGACGAATAATGCGCAAGTGATCTTCCAAAGAACAGTTGCCATGGAGGATCTCACTTTGTGCGCCCCAGGCTTATGTTGATACACCCTGAAGCACCCATCGGGCTCTATGCTTGTACTCTTTGCCATCCAAATGAAAGCGGACTCACCAAATTGTGGAATACTGCTGGGAGCCAGCTGGGGCCTCGGCACTTGTGGCACTACTAGGTAACCAGGCACACCGGCCCCTACAGACTACAGCCCATTCCCGTCTTATCCGAGGAGCACAGGTTAAAGCTCTGGGTTGCTTGGAGGCGCCACCAGCAGCAAGCCAGTAAGACACTTGGGGTGAGGTGCCGCCTTGGGTACAGCTCCTGCAGCATTGGCAAGGACTGGAAGCACAGTTCTAGTGTACAATCTCCTACTCCTTCCTGACCTGTGCAAGAAAAAACAGTTGTAGTCAGTATGTCCCAGTCAACCATACATATCCTGTGGTCACATGTCAACCAGAAAGACCTGGACAGCACAAGGGAGTGCTTTGGCAAGCAGCAGATTAGCAGGGTAGTGTGGCAAAGACTGACGGTTCCAGCTTTGCACTAGATACATATCTTCTCCCAAAAAGGGAGACTCTGTTTGCCATGGCCCTACCTTTTATGTCGCTTTCCACTCCCTGCAGCATAATCCCACAATCCCAGATATGGAGCATGGTCTTGACCATGCTGCATATCTCTCATAACAGAAGAAACCTGTCAGAAAAGCACATACACTGCAGACCAGACCTGTTGCCCAAAGAGTTCCTGGATATTTGTTTGGAAGCTAACAGATAAAGCAGACTATCCAATTGCCAAACCAGAGCAGGCATGATAACATGAGTCCATGCTGGGAATTGAACCCAGGCCTCCAGCCCCCTTCGGAGCTGGTGTGCTTGCCACTGCACCACATGGACAAATTAAATAAGTTCCTCCCCGGCCCCTTCAAATCTAGGGGCTATGATGGGGGAGGAAAAGGGGAACAACAGTAGTCAAAATGCATCTAGAGACATCTGCTTGCTTGTTGGCTGTGCGGAGCTGCTTTGCTGGGGTGATTGGGCTACATTTCTTCTTCTATATTTTCTTATTTTGAAGGAAAACACATGGGTGTTCGTCTGTTTGCAAGCATCTAGATGTGCACTGATTTACACATCCTTGACTGTGAAGCTGCTACGCCTTTCTTGCTTTCATCACTCGACAATCACAAAGCACCTCAGACACCCAACAATCTTTGTAAGCTGCTGACAGCCACTGCTGCTGATGCTGAACTGCTTTTGCAAAAGACACAGGCCTGGTGCAAAGCTGGCTCCCAACTGCTGCTGCTGCTTTTTAATGAAGGTCTCAGAAGGCTCATGTGCTGCTATCTGGCTGATCCAAAGCCACCAATTGCTGCAGCTAGAACCAGGAGGCCATGCCTGATGGAGGAGGACAAAGAGAATTGCTTTAGCACGCACAACTCAAGCAGTGGTATCTGATGGTAGTGGCTGCTGCCAATGACCCCACTAAGATTGAAACATCATGCATGCGAAATGAAAGAAAGCAGACTGGAGATGTGCAGATATTGCTGCTGTGTAAAAGGAAGTTCTATTGAGACGAGGTGGCAAGAACTCGGTTACTAGTCAGTCCTATGGTTCCATACTGCCAAATACTTGCCGGACACTCCATGTCGCACAGCCCTGACACTACACCTTCCGCCATACAATCTAAACAAAGGCACTAAGCTAGTTTCATGTCTGATTAACAAAAGAAACCCTGAGTAGAGCATAATGGACATGTCATACGAGCACATGATGCAGCAAGCTAGGTACGAGGTTGCTGCTGTGTGTTTTGTTAAGGCGGACCACTGCACAGCCCTCCCCGCCGTGCAGCACCCGAGCATAACTCCAACCAGTCGTGATATTTATTGGCAATAAGACGTGCCACCAAAAGATATATGTACATGTGCCCGGTAGCAGCTGATACCCACCCAACACACCTTTCTCAGGGCTTGGCCAGACATGCCGAGGCCTTGGGGGCTGCATCTGTTTTCAAGTTGCATATACCCCAGACAACCCCTGCTGCTGCAGCTGTTTTGAGTTGCATATAACAAGACATCCCCTGCTGCTGTCGCTGTTTAAGTTGAATGTACCCACACATCCCCTGCTGCTGTCCCTGTATTAAGTTGCATAAACCCAGACATCCCCTGCTGCTGCAGCTGTTTTGTTTTGCATATAACCAGATGTCCCCCCGCTGCTGTCGCTGTTTAGCATATATTCCAGATGACCTCTCTGCTGCAACTGAGCTGCAGAAACCATTCCCCCACCCCTATGCCGTTGATTGCTGCTGAAGCTACCAGTTGGGTAGAGTAGCATCAGCAGCAACCCATTTTCCCCACCCCTAAGCCCCTGATTGCTGCTGAAGCTACCAGATGGGTAGAGTAGCATCAGCAGCAACCCATTCCCCCAACCCCTATGCCGCTGACTGCTGCTGAAGCTACCAGATGGGTAGAGTAGCATCAGCAGCAAACCATTCCCCCACCCCTATGCCGTTGATTGCTGCTGAAGCTACCAGTTGGGTAGAGTAGCATCAGCAGCAACCCATTCCCCCAACCCCTATGCCGCTGACTGCTGCTGAAGCTACCAGATGGGTAGAGTAGCATCAGCAGCAAACCATTTCCCCCACCCCTAAGCCCCTGATTGCTGCTGAAGCTACAAGATGGGTAGAGTAGCATCAACAGCAAACCATTTTCCTCACCCCTAAGCCCCTGATTGCTGCTGAAGCTACCAGTTGGGTAGAGTAGCATCAGCAGCAACCCATTTCCCCCACCCCTAAGCCCCTGATTGCTGCTGAAGCTACCAGATGGGTAGAGTAGCATCAGCAGCAAACCATTCCCCCACCCCTATGCCGTTGATTGCTGCTGAAGCTACCAGTTGGGTAAAGTAGCATCAGCAGCAAACCATTCCCCCACCCCTATGCCGTTGATTGCTGCTGAAGCTACCAGTTGGGTAGAGTAGCATCAGCAGCAAACCATTTCCCCCACCCCTAAGCCCATGATTGCTGCTGAAGCTACCAGTTGGGTAGAGTAGCATCAGCAGCAACCCATTTTCCCCACCCCTAAGCCCCTGATTGCTGCTGAAGCTACCAGATGGGTAGAGTAGCATCAGCAGCAACCCATTCCCCCACCCCTATGCCGCTGACTGCTGCTGAAGCTACCAGATGGGTAGAGTAGCATCAGCAGCAAACCATTTCCCCCACCCCTAAGCCCCTGATTGCTGCTGAAGCTACAAGATGGGTAGAGTAGCATCAACAGCAAACCATTTTCCTCACCCCTAAGCCCCTGATTGCTGCTGAAGCTACCAGTTGGGTAGAGTAGCATCAGCAGCAACCCATTTCCCCCACCCCTAAGCCCCTGATTGCTGCTGAAGCTACCAGATGGGTAGAGTAGCATCAGCAGCAAACCATTCCCCCACCCCTATGCCGTTGATTGCTGCTGAAGCTACCAGTTGGGTAAAGTAGCATCAGCAGCAAACCATTCCCCCACCCCTATGCCGTTGATTGCTGCTGAAGCTACCAGTTGGGTAGAGTAGCATCAGCAGCAAACCATTTTCCCCACCCCTAAGCCCATGATTGCTGCTGAAGCTACCAGTTGGGTAGAGTAGCATCAGCAGCAACCCATTTTCCCCACCCCTAAGCCCCTGATTGCTGCTGAAGCTACCAGATGGGTAGAGTAGCATCAGCAGCAACCCATTCCCCCACCCCTATGCCGTTGATTGCTGCTGAAGCTACCAGTTGGGTAGAGT
The DNA here is from genome assembly GCA_963556185.1 of Pseudopediastrum boryanum. NCBI lineage: Eukaryota > Viridiplantae > Chlorophyta > Chlorophyceae > Sphaeropleales > Hydrodictyaceae > Pseudopediastrum > Pseudopediastrum boryanum. The sequence continues at coordinate 4,060,967 of OY744497.1, read as the reverse complement.
AACATCAGCAGCAACCCATTCCCCCCACCCCTATGCCGCTGACTGCTGCTGAAGCTACCAGTTGGGTAGAGTAGCATCAGCAGCAACCCATTTTCCCCACCCCTAAGCCCCTGATTGCTGCTGAAGCTACCAGATGGGTAGAGTAGCATCAGCAGCAACCCATTCCCCCCACCCATATGCCGCTGACTGCTGCTGAAGCTACCAGATGGGTAGAGTAGCATCAGCAGCAAACCATTCCCCCACCCCTATGCCGTTGATTGCTGCTGAAGCTACCAGTTGGGTAGAGTAGCATCAGCAGCAACCCATTCCCCCAACCCCTATGCCGCTGACTGCTGCTGAAGCTACCAGATGGGTAGAGTAGCATCAGCAGCAAACCATCTCCCCCACCCCTAAGCCCCTGATTGCTGCTGAAGCTACCAGATGGGTAGAGTAGCATCAGCAGCAAATAATTTTCCTCACCCCTAAGCCCCTGATTGCTGCTGAAGCTACCAGTTGGGTAGAGTAGCATCAGCAGCAACCCATTTTCCCCACCCCTAAGCCCCTGATTGCTGCTGAAGCTACCAGATGGGTAGAGTAGCATCAGCAGCAAACCATTTGCCCCACCCCTAAGCCCCTGATTGCTGCTGAAGCTACCAGATGGGTAGAGTAGCATCAACAGCAAACCATTCCCTCCACCCCTATGCCGCTGACTGCTGCTGAAGCTACCAGATGGGTAGAGTAGCATCAGCAGCAAACCATTCCCCCACCCATATGCCGTTGATTGCTGCTGAAGCTACCAGCTGGGTAAAGTAGCATCAGCAGCAAACCATTCCCCCACCCCTATGCCGTTGATTGCTGCTGAAGCTACCAGTTGGGTAGAGTACCATCAGCAGCAACCCATTCCCCCAACCCCTATGCCGCTGACTGCTGCTGAAGCTACCAGATGGGTAGAGTAGCATCAGCAGCAAACCATTTCCCCCACCCCTAAGCCCCTGATTGCTGCTGAAGCTACCAGATGGGTAGAGTAGCATCAGCAGCAAATTATTTTCCTCACCCCTAAGCCCCTGATTGCTGCTGAGGCTACCAGTTGGGTAGAGTAGCATCAGCAGCAACCCATTTCCCCCACCCCTAAGCCCCTGATTGCTGCTGAAGCTACCAGATGGGTAGAGTAGCATCAGCAGCAAACCATTTCCCCCACCCCTAAGCCCCTGATTGCTGCTGAAGCTGCCAGATGGGTAGAGTAGCATCAGCAGCAACCCATTCCCCCCACCCCTATGCCGCTGCCTGCTGCTGAAGCTACCAGATGGGTAGAGTGGCATCAGCAGCAAACCATTTCCCCCACCCCTAAGCCCCTGATTGCTGCTGAAGCTACCAGATGGGTAGAGAAGCATCAGCAGCAACCCATTTGCCCCAACCCTACGCCCCTGATTGCTGCTGAAGCTACCAGATGGGTAGAGTAGCATCAGCAGCAACCCATTTGCCCCACCCCTAAGCCCCTGATTGCTGCTGAAGCTACCAGATGGGTAGAGTAGCATCAACAGCAAACCATTTTCCTCACCCCTAAGCCCCTGATTGCTGCTGAAGCTACCAGTTGGGTAGAGTAGCATCAGCAGCAACCCATTTGCCCCACCCCTAAGCCCCTGATTGCTGCTGAAGCTACCAGATGGGTAGAGTAGCATCAGCAGCAAACCATTCCCCCACCCCTATGCCGTTGATTGCTGCTGAAGCTACCAGTTGGGTAAAGTAGCATCAGCAGCAAACCATTCCCCACCCCTATGCCGTTGATTGCTGCTGAAGCTACCAGATGGGTAGAGTAGCATCAGCAGCAAACCATTTCCCCCACCCCTAAGCCCCTGATTGCTGCTGAAGCTACCAGATGGATAGAGTAGCATCAACAGCAAACCATTTTCCTCACCCCTAAGCCCCTGATTGCTGCTGAAGCTACCAGTTGGGTAGAGTAGCATCAGCAGCAACCCATTTCCCCCACCCCTAAGCCCCTGATTGCTGCTGAAGCTACCAGTTGGGTAGAGTAGCATCAACAGCAAACCATTCCCTCCACCCCTATGCCGCTGACTGCTGCTGAAGCTACCAGATGGGTAGAGTAGCATCAGCAGCAAACCATTCCCCCACCCCTATGCCGTTGATTGCTGCTGAAGCTACCAGCTGGGTAAAGTAGCATCAGCAGCAAACCATTCCCCCACCCCTATGCCGTTGATTGCTGCTGAAGCTACCAGTTGGGTAGAGTAGCATCAGCAGCAAACCATTTTCCCCACCCCTAAGCCCATGATTGCTGCTGAAGCTACCAGTTGGGTAGAGTAGCATCAGCAGCAACCCATTTTCCCCACCCCTAAGCCCCTGATTGCTGCTGAAGCTACCAGATGGGTAGAGTAGCATCAGCAGCAAATAATTTTCCTCACCCCTAAGCCCCTGATTGCTGCTGAAGCTACCAGTTGGGTAGAGTAGCATCAGCAGCAACCCATTTTCCCCACCCCTAAGCCCCTGATTGCTGCTGAAGCTACCAGATGGGTAGAGTAGCATCAGCAGCAACCCATTCCCCCCACCCCTATGCCGCTGACTGCTGCTGAAGCTACCAGATGGGTAGAGTAGCATCAGCAGCAAACCATTCCCCCACCCCTATGCCGTTGATTGCTGCTGAAGCTACCAGTTGGGTAGAGTAGCATCAGCAGCAACCCATTCCCCCCACCCCTATGCCGCTGACTGCTGCTGAAGCTACCAGATGGGTAGAGTAGCATCAGCAGCAAACCATTCCCCCACCCCTATGCCGTTGATTGCTGCTGAAGCTACCAGTTGGGTAGAGTAGCATCAGCAGCAAACCATTTCCCCCACCCCTAAGCCCATGATTGCTGCTGAATCTACCAGTTGGGTAGAGTAGCATCAGCAGCAACCCATTTCCCCCACCCCTAAGCCCCTGATTGCTGCTGAAGCTACCAGATGGGTAGAGTAGCATCAGCAGCAACCCATTCCCCCCACCCCTATGCCGTTGACTGCTGCTGAAGCTACCAGATGGGTAGAGTAGCATCAGCAGCAAACCATTCCCCCACCCCTATGCCGTTGATTGCTGCTGAAGCTACCAGTTGGGTAGAGTAGCATCAGCAGCAACCCATTCCCCCCACCCCTATGCCGCTGACTGCTGCTGAAGCTACCAGATGGGTAGAGTAGCATCAGCAGCAAACCATTCCCCCACCCCTATGCCGTTGATTGCTGCTGAAGCTACCAGTTGGGTAGAGTAGCATCAGCAGCAAACCATTTCCCCCACCCCTAAGCCCATGATTGCTGCTGAATCTACCAGTTGGGTAGAGTAGCATCAGCAGCAACCCATTTCCCCCACCCCTAAGCCCCTGATTGCTGCTGAAGCTACCAGATGGGTAGAGTAGCATCAGCAGCAACCCATTCCCCCCACCCATATGCCGCTGACTGCTGCTAAAGCTACCAGATGGGTAGAGTAGCATCAGCAGCAAACCATTCCCCCACCCCTATGCCGTTGATTGCTACTGAAGCTACCAGTTGGGTAAAGTAGCATCAGCAGCAAACCATTCCCCCACCCCTATGCTGTTGATTGCTGCTGAAGCTACCAGATGGGTAGAGTAGCATCAGCAGCAAACCATTTCCCCCACCCCTAAGCCCCTGATTGCTGCTGAAGCTACCAGTTGGGTAGAGTAGCATCAACAGCAACCCATTTTCCTCACCCCTAAGCCCCTGATTGCTGCTGAAGCTACCAGTTGGGTAGAGTAGCATCAGCAGCAACCCATTTCCCCCACCCCTAAGCCCCTGATTGCTGCTGAAGCTACCAGATGGGTAGAGTAGCATCAGCAGCAACCCATTCCCCCCACCCATATGCCGCTGACTGCTGCTAAAGCTACCAGATGGGTAGAGTAGCATCAGCAGCAAACCATTCCCCCACCCCTATGCCGTTGATTGCTACTGAAGCTACCAGTTGGGTAAAGTAGCATCAGCAGCAAACCATTCCCCCACCCCTATGCTGTTGATTGCTGCTGAAGCTACCAGATGGGTAGAGTAGCATCAGCAGCAAACCATTTCCCCCACCCCTAAGCCCCTGATTGCTGCTGAAGCTACCAGTTGGGTAGAGTAGCATCAACAGCAACCCATTTTCCTCACCCCTAAGCCCCTGATTGCTGCTGAAGCTACCATTTGGGTAGAGTAGCATCAGCAGCAACCCATTTCCCCCACCCCTAAGCCCCTGATTGCTGCTGAAGCTACCAGATGGGTAGAGTAGCATCAACAGCAAACCATTCCCTCCACCCATATGCCGCTGACTGCTGCTGAAGCTACCAGATGGGTAGAGTAGCATCAGCAGCAAACCATTCCCCCACCCCTATGCCGTTGATTGCTGCTGAAGCTACCAGTTGGGTAGAGTAGCATCAGCAGCAACCCATTCCCCCCACCCCTATGCCGCTGACTGCTGCTGAAGCTACCAGATGGGTAGAGTAGCATCAGCAGCAAACCATTCCCCCACCCCTATGCCGTTGATTGCTGCTGAAGCTACCAGATGGGTAGAGTAGCATCAGCAGCAAACCATTTTCCTCACCCCTACGCCCCTGATTGCTGCTGAAGCTACCAGTTGGGTAGAGTAGCATCAGCAGCAACCCATTTCCCCCTCCCCTAAGCCCCTGATTGCTGCTGAAGCTACCAGATGGGTAGAGTAGCATCAGCAGCAACCCATTTTCCCCACCCCTAAGCCCCTGATTGCTGCTGAGGCTACCAGATGGGTAGAGTAGCATCAGCAGCAAACCATTTGGCCCACCCCTACGCCCCTGATTGCTGCTGAAGCTACCAGTTGGGTAGAGTAGCATCAGCAGCAACCCATTTCCCCCACCCCTAAGTCACTGATTGCTGCTGAAGCTACCAGATGGGTAGAGTAGCATCAGCAGCAAACCATTTGCCCCACCCCTAAGCCCCTGTTGCTGCTGAAGCTACCAGATGGGTAGAGTAGCATCAGCAGCAAACCATTTGGCCCACCCCTACGCCCCTGATTGCTGCTGAAGCTACCAGTTGGGTAGAGTAGCATCAGCAGCAAACCATTTGCCCCACCCCTACGCCCCTGATTGCTGCTGAAGCTACCAGTTGGGTAGAGTAGCATCAGCAGCAAACCATTTGCCCCACCCCTACGCCCCTGATTGCTGCTGAAGCTACCAGATGGGTAGAGTAGCATCAGCAGCAAACCATTTGCCCCACCCCTACGCCCCTAATTGCTGCTGAAGCTACCAGATGGGTAGATTAGCATCAGCAGCAACCCATTTGCCCCACCCCTACGCCCCTGATTGCTGCTGAAGCTACCAGATGGGTAGAGTAACATCAGCAGCAACCCATTTGCCCCACCCCTAAGCCCCTGGTTGCTGCTGAAACTACCATTTGGGTAGAGTAGCATCAGCAGCAACCCATTTCCCCCACCCCTAAGCCCCTGATTGCTGCTGAAGCTACCAGATGGGTAGAGTAGCATCAACAGCAAACCATTCCCTCCACCCCTATGCCGCTGACTGCTGCTGAAGCTACCAGATGGGTAGAGTAGCATCAGCAGCAAACCATTCCCCCACCCCTATGCCGTTGATTGCTGCTGAAGCTACCAGTTGGGTAAAGTAGCATCAGCAGCAAACCATTCCCCCACCCCTATGCCGTTGATTGCTGCTGAAGCTACCAGTTGGGTAGAGTAGCATCAGCAGCAAACCATTTTCCCCACCCCTAAGCCCATGATTGCTGCTGAAGCTACCAGTTGGGTAGAGCAGCATCAGCAGCAACCCATTTTCCCCACCCCTAAGCCCCTGATTGCTGCTGAAGCTACCAGATGGGTAGAGTAGCATCAGCAGCAAACCATTCCCCCCACCCCTATGCCGCTGACTGCTGCTGAAGCTACCAGATGGGTAGAGTAGCATCAGCAGCAAACCATTCCCCCACCCCTATGCCGTTGATTGCTGCTGAAGCTACCAGTTGGGTAGAGTAGCATCAGCAGCAACCCATTCCCCCCACCCCTATGCCGCTGACTGCTGCTGAAGCTACCAGATGGGTAGAGTAGCATCAGCAGCAAACCATTCCCCCACCCCTATGCCGTTGATTGCTGCTGAAGCTACCAGATGGGTAGAGTACCATCAGCAGCAAACCATTTCCCCCACCCCTAAGCCCATGATTGCTGCTGAATCTACCAGTTGGGTAGAGTAGCATCAGCAGCAACCCATTTCCCCCACCCCTAAGCCCCTGATTGCTGCTGAAGCTACCAGATGGGTAGAGTAGCATCAGCAGCAACCCATTCCCCCCACCCCTATGCCGCTGACTGCTGCTGAAGCTACCAGATGGGTAGAGTAGCATCAGCAGCAACCCATTTTCCCCACCCCTAAGCCCCTGATTGCTGCTGAAGCTACCAGTTGGGTAGAGTAGCATCAGCAGCAAACCATTTCCCCCACCCCTAAGCCCCTGATTGCTGCTGAAGCTACCAGTTGGGTAGAGTAGCATCAACAGCAACCCATTTTCCTCACCCCTAAGCCCCTGATTGCTGCTGAAGCTACCATTTGGGTAGAGTAGCATCAGCAGCAACCCATTTCCCCCACCCCTAAGCCCCTGATTGCTGCTGAAGCTACCAGATGGGTAGAGTAGCATCAACAGCAAACCATTCCCTCCACCCATATGCCGCTGACTGCTGCTGAAGCTACCAGATGGGTAGAGTAGCATCAGCAGCAAACCATTCCCCCACCCCTATGCCGTTGATTGCTGCTGAAGCTACCAGTTGGGTAGAGTAGCATCAGCAGCAACCCATTCCCCCCACCCCTATGCCGCTGACTGCTGCTGAAGCTACCAGATGGGTAGAGTAGCATCAGCAGCAAACCATTCCCCCACCCCTATGCCGTTGATTGCTGCTGAAGCTACCAGATGGGTAGAGTAGCATCAGCAGCAAACCATTTTCCTCACCCCTACGCCCCTGATTGCTGCTGAAGCTACCAGTTGGGTAGAGTAGCATCAGCAGCAACCCATTTCCCCCTCCCCTAAGCCCCTGATTGCTGCTGAAGCTACCAGATGGGTAGAGTAGCATCAGCAGCAACCCATTTTCCCCACCCCTACGCCCCTGATTGCTGCTGAAGCTACCAGATGGGTAGAGTAGCATCAGCAGCAAACCATTTTCGCCACCCCTAAGCCCCTGATTGCTGCTGAAGCTACCAGTTGGGTAGAGTAGCATCAGCAGCAACCCATTTTCCCCACCCCTAAGCCCCTGATTGCTGCTGAGGCTACCAGATGGGTAGAGTAGCATCAGCAGCAAACCATTTGGCCCACCCCTACGCCCCTGATTGCTGCTGAAGCTACCAGTTGGGTAGAGTAGCATCAGCAGCAACCCATTTCCCCCACCCCTAAGTCACTGATTGCTGCTGAAGCTACCAGATGGGTAGAGTAGCATCAGCAGCAAACCATTTGCCCCACCCCTAAGCCCCTGTTGCTGCTGAAGCTGCCAGATGGGTAGAGTAGCATCAGCAGCAAACCATTTGGCCCACCCCTACGCCCCTGATTGCTGCTGAAGCTACCAGTTGGGTAGAGTAGCATCAGCAGCAAACCATTTGCCCCACCCCTACGCCCCTGATTGCTGCTGAAGCTACCAGTTGGGTAGAGTAGCATCAGCAGCAAACCATTTGCCCCACCCCTACGCCCCTGATTGCTGCTGAAGCTACCAGATGGGTAGAGTAGCATCAGCAGCAAACCATTTGCCCCACCCCTACGCCCCTAATTGCTGCTGAAGCTACCAGATGGGTAGATTAGCATCAGCAGCAACCCATTTGCCCCACCCCTACGCCCCTGATTGCTGCTGAAGCTACCAGATGGGTAGAGTAACATCAGCAGCAACCCATTTGCCCCACCCCTAAGCCCCTGGTTGCTGCTGAAACTACCATTTGGGTAGAGTAGCATCAGCAGCAACCCATTTCCCCCACCCCTAAGCCCCTGATTGCTGCTGAAGCTACCAGATGGGTAGAGTAGCATCAACAGCAAACCATTCCCTCCACCCCTATGCCGCTGACTGCTGCTGAAGCTACCAGATGGGTAGAGTAGCATCAGCAGCAAACCATTCCCCCACCCCTATGCCGTTGATTGCTGCTGAAGCTACCAGTTGGGTAAAGTAGCATCAGCAGCAAACCATTCCCCCACCCCTATGCCGTTGATTGCTGCTGAAGCTACCAGTTGGGTGGAGTAGCATCAGCAGCAAACCATTTTCCCCACCCCTAAGCCCATGATTGCTGCTGAAGCTACCAGTTGGGTAGAGTAGCATCAGCAGCAACCCATTTTCCCCACCCCTAAGCCCCTGATTGCTGCTGAAGCTACCAGATGGGTAGAGTAGCATCAGCAGCAAACCATTCCCCCCACCCCTATGCCGCTGACTGCTGCTGAAGCTACCAGATGGGTAGAGTAGCATCAGCAGCAAACCATTCCCCCACCCCTATGCCGTTGATTGCTGCTGAAGCTACCAGTTGGGTAGAGTAGCATCAGCAGCAACCCATTCCCCCCACCCCTATGCCGCTGACTGCTGCTGAAGCTACCAGATGGGTAGAGTAGCATCAGCAGCAAACCATTCCCCCACCCCTATGCCGTTGATTGCTGCTGAAGCTACCAGATGGGTAGAGTACCATCAGCAGCAAACCATTTCCCCCACCCCTAAGCCCATGATTGCTGCTGAATCTACCAGTTGGGTAGAGTAGCATCAGCAGCAACCCATTTCCCCCACCCCTAAGCCCCTGATTGCTGCTGAAGCTACCAGATGGGTAGAGTAGCATCAGCAGCAACCCATTCCCCCCACCCCTATGCCGCTGACTGCTGCTGAAGCTACCAGATGGGTAGAGTAGCATCAGCAGCAACCCATTTTCCCCACCCCTAAGCCCCTGATTGCTGCTGAAGCTACCAGTTGGGTAGAGTAGCATCAGCAGCAACCCATTTTCCCCACCCCTAAGCCCCTGATTGCTGCTGAAGCTACCAGTTGGGTAGAGTAGCATCAGCAGCAAACCATTTTCCCCACCCCTAAGCCCATGATTGCTGCTGAAGCTACCAGTTGGGTAGAGTAGCATCAGCAGCAACCCATTTTCCCCACCCCTAAGCCCCTGATTGCTGCTGAAGCTACCAGATGGGTAGAGTAGCATCAGCAGCAAACCATTCCCCCCACCCCTATGCCGCTGACTGCTGCTGAAGCTACCAGATGGGTAGAGTAGCATCAGCAGCAAACCATTCCCCCACCCCTATGCCGTTGATTGCTGCTGAAGCTACCAGTTGGGTAGAGTAGCATCAGCAGCAACCCATTCCCCCCACCCCTATGCCGCTGACTGCTGCTGAAGCTACCAGATGGGTAGAGTAGCATCAGCAGCAAACCATTCCCCCACCCCTATGCCGTTGATTGCTGCTGAAGCTACCAGATGGGTAGAGTAGCATCAGCAGCAAACCATTTTCCTCACCCCTACGCCCCTGATTGCTGCTGAAGCTACCAGTTGGGTAGAGTAGCATCAGCAGCAACCCATTTCCCCCTCCCCTAAGCCCCTGATTGCTGCTGAAGCTACCAGATGGGTAGAGTAGCATCAGCAGCAACCCATTTTCCCCACCCCTACGCCCCTGATTGCTGCTGAAGCTACCAGATGGGTAGAGTAGCATCAGCAGCAACCCATTTTCCCCACCCCTAAGCCCCTGATTGCTGCTGAAGCTACCAGTTGGGTAGAGTAGCATCAGCAGCAAACCATTTTCCCCACCCCTAAGCCCCTGATTGCTGCTGAAGCTACCAGATGGGTAGAGTAGCATCAGCAGCAAACCATTTGGCCCACCCCTACGCCCCTGATTGCTGCTGAAGCTACCAGTTGGGTAGAGTAGCATCAGCAGCAACCCATTTCCCCCACCCCTAAGTCCCTGATTGCTGCTGAAGCTACCAGATGGGTAGAGTAGCATCAGCAGCAAACCATTTGCCCCACCCCTAAGCCCCTGTTGCTGCTGAAGGTACCAGATGGGTAGAGTAGCATCAGCAGCAAACCATTTGGCCCACCCCTACGCCCCTGATTGCTGCTGAAGCTACCAGTTGGGTAGAGTAGCATCAGCAGCAAACCATTTGCCCCACCCCTACGCCCCTGATTGCTGCTGAAGCTACCAGTTGGGTAGAGTAGCATCAGCAGCAAACCATTTGCCCCACCCCTAAGCCCCTGATTGCTGCTGAAGCTACCAGATGGGTAGAGTAGCATCAGCAGCAAATCATTTGCCCCACCCCTAAGCCCCTGATTGCTGCTGAAGCTACCAGATGGGTAGATTAGCATCAGCAGCAACCCATTTGCCCCACCCCTACGCCCCTGATTGCTGCTGAAGCTACCAGATGGGTAGAGTAACATCAGCAGCAACCCATTTGCCCCACCCCTAAGCCCCTGGTTGCTGCTGAAACTACCAGTTGGGTAGAGTAGCATCAGCAGCAACCCATTTTCCCCACCCCTACGCCCCTGATTGCTGCTGAAGCTACCAGATGGGTAGAGTAGCTTTAGCAGCAAACCATTTTCCCCACCCCTAAGCCCCTGACTGCTGCTGAAGCTACCAGTTGGGTAGAGTATGAAGGTCATGTCTCAACTGCCTGCCTGCTGCTGCTCCTTGGTCACGACACCCACTGCAATATCAAGCTCCAGAACCACCATCTCAAGCTCCATGTGCGACCAACGCTGCTCCCCTTACTTCAGCAGCAATCCTGACACTATCTCGTACATCATTTGCTCCGCACCAGCCCGCATGAGACGTGTGTCCAGCAACCCTGCCTGCTGCAGCTCCACCTCGTTATCCCCCATGACTGCTGCCATCTCTCCCCCCAACAGTTCCGCCATCTTCTCCTCCCCTTCCTCATACAATACTCTCCCGGACATCACCTTGACTGCGATCTCCTTTGCCCTAGCCACTGCATGATAGTCCCCCCGGCACAGCATGAACACCAGGACAAGCCCCAGCGAGAAGTAGTCATACGTTCCCTCCACCTGCAGATCCCACTTGTACATGTGAGCTAGCTCTATCATAGGGTCCATAAACTCATAGGTGCCCCACGCCCAACCCCCCAGCTGCGTCCCCCTCTCTAAGACCAGCCCCATATCCACCATGTACGCCTGCCTGCCCAACACTATGTTGTCAGCCTTAACTGCCTGCCTGCCCAACACTATGTTGTCAGGCTTGACATCACCCTGACACAGGCCAACAGCATTGAGGTCCCGCATGCCCCTGCTGACATACAGAAGAACACCCAGCGTTGCCCCCACTGACAGGTGCTTCGGACTGTTCCCAGCAGCAGCAGCACACTCATACACCCAGTCGGACAGGTTGCATGGGTTGCTGCTGACCGCCTTGAACACTAGGATGCTGGCACGTTCGCTATGGCTATGGCAATACAGGCGGGGGAGGTAGGGGCTGCTTGCAGCTTCGTACACGCCTGCTTCGCTCTTGCATGCGTCTATGGAACTGCCAGAACGCTGCATGTACTTCATGACCACAGGCACGCCACCAAGCTCCAACTGACCTGCTGCCTGTGCTGCTGCTTCTAGGTACTGAGGACAGGGTACTAATAGCAGGCAGCATTCTCCAAAGGTGCCACTACCCAGCACTCTGCGTAGAGCCTCGCTGTAGTACAGGTCCTCAAGGTCTACAGAGCGAAGGTACTGCTCCAGACTGTTAGCAAACTCGGAAGGGCTGTCCAGCACTGCCTCGTCGTCTTCCCCACTGCTGCTGCTGCTGCTCCCTTCGGTAGCGCTGTAGTACTGCTTATGGTTGCTGTCGTAGCCAGCGCCGTAGCTGCTGTTGTTGGAAGCTGCATAGGGGACTCTGGGCACGGGGGATGTAAGCTCTGCCGACAGAACCAGCGCCAGAGCCAATGCCACAGCCACAGCTCCTTTAACGCGCGCTGCAATAAGGAGACCTAAAAAGAAAACGAATCCATCAACTGGGACAGCGGCACCGCTTGGGATGCCACTGTCCCCCTCCTTAACAACTGGGTAGGACCCACCAAGAAGCTCCACAGCTGCAGTTTCCACTCCAGCTGTAAGGGCCAACTTGTCGCTCCTCCCGGCTGTCTCCTTCCTACGGCACCATCCGACTACGTTGCCAATGGCCTTAACCAAAGGCTGTAACCGCCGGTGCACTCGCATGGTATCAGAAACGTGGTATCAGAAACGTTGTGAAACGGTGTGATACAGAACGATGTGTTTCTTGACTTAACAAGATGCTTTACTGAAGGCAAGGTCGAGCTTATAAATGGTGAAAAACCAACAAAGTCGACTGCCATTGTTGACATGCTCCGAGACGGGTGACAAGCTGTCAAGCTCCGAGGCCTGATTTCAAACGACATGAGTGAGTGAGTGACCGGGCGGAGCAATCGATACTCCAAGATAGATGCCTGGCCCTGCAGTGAGAGCAGTTGATCGTCGTCTTGGAGTATCGGGCAGCTCCTCGCTCGCTACATGAGCATTCTAATGACATGCCCTCATTCCTCATGTCGTTCCGCTGGCGCGCTGGGCCCGTGGCAGTGCGCCGTGCGTTTCCGTTACTATGCACTTCCGACCCGCTCTTCTGCAGAACTAATTGCTGATGAAGTTATATTTGTAGCTCTTTCAGCGAGTACGTAGCTTGTGTAGCTGTTGTCTCTGTCGGAGTCAACCGTGTGAGCAGACGATAACGGACACACAAACATTTAACGCCCTCACGCATCATATCCTCAGCAGGAGCTAAAGATGCTTGGAGTCAGCGAAAGCTCATGCGGAAAAGTTTGCAGCAGCGTGCAGCATTTATGCCTGACCACTTGGGACTGGCCTCATTGCAGTAGTGACAGTACCAGGAGTGAATAGTACCCTTCACCAAGCTGGTCCCAGCACCATCCTACGTCCCACATCAGTTTGCAAACCACTCTCTCAGAAAGTGAGAGAGAGAGAGTCACCTCGCAGAGAAGGGGGATCAACCCTTCTTGCATACGTAAGGGAGCAGGCCTACCCATCACCACCTCACTCAAGCTTTACTCAGACTGTCAGATTTTGATAATATGTATTGTTGATCGAACCCAGTCTCTTAGGCAAGCACCCTGTCAACTGCCATGTAGCACCAGTGATTTGCCTGTGTGACAGAAACAGCAGACCTTAACCCATGCATGGGCCTGACCTCAGCATCAGCAAGTAATCTGATTGCCTTCAGATCATGACGGGAAGCAAACAAACAAGCATCTAAGGTGTGGCAGATAGTGACTGCAGAGCATTCGTTGTCCGCCCATCTCAGGCACATAATAGCTTGCTGCCAGCAGACACCGTGAGAACATACGAACATTCAACGTGTGGCAAGCACGAGAGGGCTGCTAGCTCTAACTCACTACTACCAAACGCATCATGGGAAGGATCCAACTAATAAGGACATCCAGACACCAGCCAGTAGGGATACACAAACATGTATTCCGCCCTGAAATGTCAAGAGGTTTCACACCAGACAGCTTCAACTGTATGATGTCGTAAAGAACAACAATGTGAGCATGAAGGCAGTTCAAAACACCACATAGACATCCAATTCCAGGCAGATGCTATGTCGTGCCTATACCTACACAGATAACAGACTGCGCCGCCTGTTACGGTCTGCTGTTGGCAGCAACAGTAAACCCATTTCCTGGTGCTGCTGCTGTTGCCCACTGCTGCTGTTGCTGCTCGCTCCTCCTGACCCGTTACTTACCTGTCACACTTGAGGTTCATTGCAGCCGGAAGGAACTCGACAGCAGCAGCCGAACACTCTCCCGCACCCATTAAGTGTAGCATATGCAGCAAGCTGCTGGAGGGTGCTGCACTTCCCTCTCGTCCCTCCTGCTGCTGCTGCTGCTCCTGCTCGTGGCAGACTTCCGTTGCAAGGTCCCTTGGCTAGAGCTGCTTGTGGCTGGACCGCCGCCACTGCCACTGCTGCTGCAGATGGCAGGTGTCTGGCCGCCTGCTCATGCGGTGGCAATGGCTGCTGCTTACTGGGCTGTGTGCTTCACCGACTGGTTGCTGCTGCTGGTGATGCCCTACAGGTGCAGCCTTATTAAACCAGGTTATGGGGCCAGGTATATTCACCCCACTACCCTGCATGTAGCAGAGCACCATCACCTCCCTTCTGCAGCTGCTCCCGCTCTTGGGCTGGTGGTGGCATCGCAGGTCTGGTCCCGCCTGCTGCAGCTACACCTGTGGTTCCCCTGTCCGCTTTGCTGCAGCTGCTGGAGGTGATTGTGGTAGGGACTGCGATACATCTACGTCCATATCTCGTGCCTTGGCATCGCCGTGCTGCTGCTGCTGCTTGCACTGCACTGCTGCTGCTGCTGCTGCTGCTTGCAGGCCTGTCCATTACTTGCGGCACTGCCGGTGGTGCTGCTGCCGCTGCTAATAAAGATGGTCACAATCTGGACTTGAAGTTGCAAGGACAGTGCTGATGGTGCTGCTGCTGTTGGCAAATTATGACCCAAGGCTTATACCCGGAATGGCAGAGATGGCACTGCTGCTGCTGCTGCACTGCTACTGCTGCTGCTGCCATTGGCTGCTGCTGCTGCCATTGCTGCTGCTGCCATTGCCATTGCTGCTGCCATTCTATAGCCTTAAAGATCCTTTGGAGGTTAAGCGGTGCCGTCTGGTCCGTCAGTGGTTGCAGCTCCCTCAGTCTGTGCCTCTTTTGCCTTTGTTACATGAGCTTGGATCTGAACCTCTTGTGCATTGCTATGTTCGGCGTGCTGTTCGTTTTTATAACTGCCTTGTTGAGTTGGATGCTGCTTCAGTGTATCGAAGTGCTCTGCAACAGAACATTGATGATGCTCTCTCCACTCGCTCCCGTGCCCATAACTTTGTGGGGGCTCTTTTTCAGGTGCTACGGATCCTTTTGCCCCGTGAAGGTGGTCTTACTCGCACCTTGCGAGCTTGCCTGCCTTTGGATATTGATGGCATTGATGAGGCATTGCATACTCGGTACACTGAGCACATTCAGCGTCTGTCCCAGGTTGTCAATGGTCCTGGGTCCCGTACTGGTCTGTATTTCAGGGTTGTTGGTACACATGTTTTGGGCCTTGTCCCTTCTTTTTACTCATGTCGACTGTCTCATGGTGTGTTGGTACGTTTCTTGCGTTTTCGTCTTGGTTGCCATCATTTGCGTATCCATACTGGGCGTTGGCTTCCGCCCCTCCTTCCGCATTCTCAACGCACATGTTTGCGGTGTAGCTCCACAGTAGTTGATGATGAGGCGCATTGTTTATTCATGTGTGAACACCCCACAATTGTTGAGGCTAGAGATTTGTTTCTGGCAGCTGTGGTTCCCCCCGTGGCCGCGTTGTCCTCGCTCAGGTATGCTGATTTCTGGGCACTGTCAGCCACTGGCTGTGTCCCTCTCTCGGCCTTGGTCAAGTATGTGGCCGTGTGTGTTCGTGTCTGTTGGTACTGCCATCAGTCAGGTGGTACTGATGTGGTGGACTTACCGGATATCTTGCTCCCGGCAGGTCAATATTTGGATCTGTTTGATTCGGAGTCGGAGACAGATGTTCCTAGTGATTCGTCTGATGAGGAACTGGTTGAAGTCTAGATAGCTACATGTTTGGGTATTCGCCTTGGTTGGTGTGCTGGCCGTCTTGGGTGGTACATATGCGGTGGACTTACTGGACATCCTGCTTGGTTGGTGCTCTGGATTGTGTTTGATTTGGATACACCCATCAGTCTCCTGCTGGTGATCACCAATCATGATTTGTTTGCCGTGTCCGTAGTTGGATGTCTGCTTGGGTATTCCTCTTGCTTGGTGGTATGGATTCCATTGTTTTTGGACCCATCCGATGGTGTGTTTGGTCGTTTCGACCTAGCAGCCCTTTGCGGTTGCCGCACCTTAAATTTTTGTTTGTTTTTTGTTTGGTCCCAGCAGACTTTCAGAATGGCAATCATTGAGACGGAGCCAAGGCAGAAAATAGGTCTAGAACCAATGCCAGCAATGCATCACCCCCCCCCCCCCCAAGGTCCATGTGTACCAATTCTTATGTGATGTGACTCTTCCTCTCCCCTCTCATCCTCTTGCTGCTGCTGCTCCCTTGCAGCTGCAGTGCCACTGCTTTTGCTGCCACTCTCTCGTTACTTCGCTTCTGACCCTGCTTCTGCTGCTGCTGGTAGTCGTGCTTGCAATGCTTCCACGGCTGCTGGTTCTCGCGACCCTGCTGCTGCTGCTAGTGGTGCTTGTGGTGCATCCACTGCACCTGGTCCTTGCAACCCTGCTGCTGCTACTGCTGGTGTTCTCACAGCCACAACACCACTAGGCCAGGTCCCGGGACCGTGAAGCTTTATCCCACTGCCTAGGGGTAGCACAGCACCATCCTCCTGGTCATCCTCAGCATCAGTTTTGAAGAAGGTGTATGAAAGAGTGATGTCATGTACGTTCCTGTGATAGACTAAAAGGGCAGCACATCTCAGCTCAGCAAAACAGTTGCAGCTGGAGAGACTGTGAAAGGTATCATTGAGCGGTGCAAGACAATGCAATGCTTGTGCTGCTGCCTGGAAGTTGTCTCCAGCTATGTATGTTATCACTATCAGGGTGTCACCCTAAACCCATCATTATCAGGGGCGTCACTTGATCCAGCTGCAATGACGCAGCTGCAATAATACAGGAGCCATGCAGGTTTCGCTTTGGTATAAGATGTGGTACGCGTTGCTGCTCCTTGAAGCATGAGGAAATCTGGAGACACATCTATTCTCCATTTGTAACGGACTTTGGCACCATGTTCAGCAACGCATTGGCCGGATGGTGCTGTTAACCACCTGAACGGCCCACACTGTGCTTCCAGTTTGCTGAGGCGAAGCCATGACACCTACATGCAATGAACCCATGTGAATGCCGCATGCAACTTGCCTCAGTGACAGCCTCCATCTTGGTGTATGTAGATTGCACACCAGCCAACCCTGCCAACCCTAGTATGCATTCAAGCCACTGCAGATGGAACAAAAGCGAGTGACGGCATGCAATCAGTTGTGATCTTGTCCGCTTTTACCTACATGCCTATCATTGCCACCAGAACTCCACAACCTGTGCACCAGCGCTGCTAATGATACCGTAACTGCTATACCTGCTGTTGCTGCCGCTGCTCCCGCTAAACACTCCTGCTTCTACAATTACCAGCCTGCCCATACATCCATTGCCAATGCCACTCAAGCTGATGCCTGCCACTTCTTACTCCAACTCCCTCCTGTCAAAGCTTCTCATGCGGAGGCTTGCCATGTAAGGTGCCAGGACCGGATCTAGTTGAACCTCGCGTTTAAAGCCAAGAGCAACCTGCTTGTGCACCCGCACAGGCCAGTCCCGTGCATGCTTGCCTGTTGGGGTACAGGCAATCAAAAGAGTTTAGAGTGCGGACACTGCTTGTATTTACTTGATTGGTCAGACCAGACCTATCTGCTGCACTTTGGGCCCCGTGGGAATGGCAGGCACCCACTCCCACCACATACACCTCCTCACCTCCCTCCCCCCTTGCCCCCAGGTCAGCCATAAGCAACCACTGTGTTAATGGCTTTGCCGCCCCTGTGGTGAACTGTGGCGCCACACGCCTGCCGCTGGGATTGCCAATGTGAGATTCACACACACACACACCGAACCACCAAATTAGTGTTTTTACCCAAATGGCCCCGTCAAAGCGGGCCGCCGTTGGGAGCAGTAGTGCCACTCCCAACGGCACAGAGACTCACATGCAAGTTCCTGTCCAAGAGTCTCAAAGTTGCTGGCACCAGCCCACCCTTAATCCATTGCTTGCCGATGTCTGCCAGGCCAGCCCAGTGCATCTTGCCGTGCACTGACCAGCCGCCACAGTCTACAGCAAACAAAGCAGCTTAATAATGCCTTGTTCAGGGCCAGGCAACCGGAACAAAGCTTATGCCGACTGAACAAAAGCCCAACAGCAGCTGAGTCCTTGTCCAATATATACAACAATAATACTGAAGGTGCAGCAACTGTTGAATCCCTCCAACACGTCAACAACCCATTTCCCAACTAATACCCACCATCATAAAGGAGGGGCTCCAGCAGCCAGGTCATCCCATTCTTTCCCATAGACCTAGTATGGTACACCATTCTCCTCTCATCCAGTATTGCATAATCACCCCGTCAAGTAAAGCACAATTCTATGCTAATTCTAAAGCACATGTGGACCTGGGCTGGCCTCATGCCTCCTGCCAGCCAAATACGGGTAAAAACATGTTTGCCTAGGATGAAGTTAGACACTTGACAAAACAGGAAACTCCCCATGACATCAACCTGGACGGTTGTACCGCTAGCTATCTATGGAGAGAGCTTCTTTTTACTGGGCCTCACAGACGGGCATGCACCTGGTCAGAGGCAATGGGCAGAACCGCCTGGCAGTCCTGGGACTTGCAGTTCAAACTCACCCTGCTGTGGCTGGTGCTAAGTGTAACTGTACAATATAGGGGTCACGCCAACCAGTCAAAAACGTCGATTCTGTGCTGGCATCTGCCAGCTAGAGCCTCATTAATCTGGCGCACTGCTGCATGGCAGCAGTACCGAAGGAGCAGTACTTTGTACTGCAACCAAAACTGGTGGCCTGGCAGTAGAACTTTGCCAGGAAGCTATAAGGCCACACTGCCAGTGCTGGCTGCGCTATGGTATGAATGCCAGCTAGCGGTATGCGAAAAGGGGTATCCAGCCTAGGTTTGGCTCCAGCTCCAAGCAAGCTCCTGCAAGGCGGTACTTTCTCTCCATACGTGTGCCTGTAGGCTTCATATGAGGACACTCGGCCCTTATATCTGGGCACCTACAGCACTACAGCTGTCCTTTCACCTTCCTTTGCAGACGACCACGGATGTTTCAGTGCTCGGCTAGGCCTTCAGTCGTCATCTGAAGAGCTGGATTCCGCAGGCTTGGCCCCTTTGCCTGCCTTACACCAAGCTTCAAACTCTGGGTACTTGGCAGCCCAGTCGTTGTTGCTCTTTTTGGTAATGGAGTGGAAGGTTTCCTGTGCAGCAATATGCATCATGGGTTCAGCTTTGAAGCCTAGCATAAATCTAGTAAGATTGGCAGAGCTGCAAGCCAAGGCGTATTTACGGTGCGGGGATGCCCATGAAAGGCCAGAAACCCTTGTGTCAAAGCTGCTTGGCTGGCTACAAGACCCTGAGAAGGCATTCTAGTGCCGACAATTTAGACCACGCATCATTGTGAGTCACTTCAGGCCGTTATACTGCAGAACAAGACAAGGCACATGGCTGGCTGAACAGGGCATAAAGCGGTGAGGAACAGGTGTCTCGCTATACTCACATCAGGGCTCACATACAATCATCGCCTGTGGGAGAAAACAGCTCAACCATTTTGCAAGGTAGGCAACAGCGCCACATAGGATCAGGATGGCTATACAGATAGCTGTATCTGGGTGTCATAGCCTTGCCCATGCATGTAGATGCAGAGAGTGCTTTCTAGCTCAAGCAGTCCGTACGTTCTCAAGGAGTGACGGGCCCTTGCTGTGCACCAGGCACTGCCTGCCTCGCTTACCTCATTCTCCTTTCCACTTTCAAGCAGGTAGCTTGCCCTAGAGATAGTCCGCTTCCCCTTGGCCTGAGCGTGATACAGCATGCGCAGCTTCTGATTCTTTTCTCCGTCTTCCATGGCATCCTTCCAGTGAAGTACACTACTCCTGAGCTCGTGAATCTGAGATGCTGTGTCCAGGAGGGTCTCAGTGTTCAGCAACAGGAGCTTGGGGTAGATCTGCACAGCACAAGGAAAGAGCATGCTTGTGGCTGGACCCCTTGAATTCCAGAGCTGGACTCAGGGCCCTTGGCACTTATCAAATGAATTGCATTGCAGAGCCGTGGAATGCAGCTTATACTGAGTGTTTTGCGGAACAACAGGGCCGCTGTGAGCAATGTATTGACCCATCTCTACTTCTAAGCATGTGCGATATGACAGGCTCAATGTGATGGGAGGTAATACCCAGCACTGCTTCACTTTTAAACACCGGGTAGTTAAGCAGTAAAGCAGCGCTGATGTAAGGAAAAATCACCTGGGCAAGTGAGCAGCGAGCCGGATCAGTAGGCACACCAAAGACAGCAAACTGTTTGGAACTGAGCTCCTCCTTTGTTCACAAGTAGTGCAGCGTCAACAAAGAGACAGACGGGGTGGAGACACCTATGCAGAAGTAGCCTGCAGAGCCAAAATTGATATGGATCAGCTTACCATACAGTGTTCAGCGATTGCATCCTCTGGAACGCCAAGAGCCTCTGCCATCTTGGCAATCTTGCCCTCCAGTGTTGCCTTCTTGTAGGCCCGGAGTGATGGAAACTTTCGCACAGCTTCCAGCCACTTCTCTGCACTCACACTGTCGAGCTGCAGCAATTGCAGAAGTGATGGGACTATATTATCCATACTGTAAATGGAAATGGCCTTGGCAAACTGTGTTGTGCAGGAGTCTGCGAGCGTATGCACAGACCAGAACATCCCCATGAAAAGAGGCACTGTTAAGTGGATGTGGTAGCATTACAGATTTAATGTATGATCCTGGGGAGGTACATAATGTCCCCAGAAAAAGACAGACCTGTCCCATGCTTGCCAGCAGCCACTTTAGGTGGGCAGCTGCGCAAAAGTGGTCCAATGGCAACCAACGTCAACATCAGTTCATGTGCGTAGTGCATCCAGGTAGGCAAGCTATCTGCTTCAGGCTGGATATACCAGCACTTCTGGACTTGCCAATTTGCTCTATATACAAATGTAGCACCTCGCCTCAAATCATAAAATGTAGCACACCTGTGTCTCCTCTGTCCTGCTGTCTTTCCCTGGTGCTGACAGCAGGCTAGGCTTCTTCAGCAGAGCTTTCAACAACTGCTTAGGCTTCTCCAGCCCCTTCTCCTCGTACAAATCTGCAACCTGCCTCTCTAGCTTGTCACGCCTCATTGTCAGCACACTGCAGCAGACAAAAATAGACAGCATACCCGTCGCCTGAGGTTGTGACGTGCGGTGTTGCACATAAGAGAGGTCTGGGGTCCCTATCTCATTGAATGTTTCCTTAGCTTATGTCCTGCTAGTGTAGCCTTGCTTCTTGAAATATAAAAGAGAAATATAAGGAAAAAGCAAATTATGTCTGCATGTGTCCAGCCCATGCTGATCTTCAGCTACGGTCCCATAAGCACTTTGCGCGCAACCAGCCAGGGCTTGGGTAAGAGATGCTGAGCCATTGCAACACCTAGTAAAACGCAAACAATATCCACCTTGACACCACTACATGAACCCTCTTCAGGAGCCTATTCTTTCCTTGGGATGTTTATGTGCAGCCTAATTTATCCAGAAGCCTGTTGACATCTGTTAGCTAGAGTGCAACCGTCTGCAAACATTCTGCTTTTAGCCGACTATATTACTGACCTGGCATCATAACTGACCAGCTCCAGCATCTGCTTCCCAGAAGCCCCCAAAAGCTCCCACAGGAACTTCCAGCTGCTTGCAAGCGTCTTGGGATGGCTGATAAGCAGTTGTGGCGCCTTCTTCAGAGCTGCATGTACTGCTTCTGTGCCACCCAGCAGCTTCACTAAGCTTGCAAGCTTCTTCTCAAGTCTCTTGCTTGGCATGTAGGCACGTGGGGAGGTGCTGAAGGTGCTAGCTGCTGGAGCAACACCCAGGACATCCTGATAGATCCTGTGGGAGCATGCAGTTTGAGTTGAGCTAGCTTGAAAGGTGAATCTGGGCAAATTCCAAATGGGCCTAAAGACAGCGTGCACTGTATACTGTGAGGTGTTGTTGGCTATATGCTGAAGCACAGTTCTTGGTAACATCTCTCAAAACAACCAGACACTAGCTATACTGGGTTAAGGGAGGTATGGGGCCTTGAACAAAGATAACAAGGCTGCCTAACAGTCATCCTGCGGCAATGAGCTGAACAAGTTTCCTAACCTTTTTAGCTAAGACACAGGCAAGGGTGTTGCATGACGTACTCCAAACAAACATCAAGGTACTGGACACAGTAAGGTTCACAAAATGTGAGAGTTTTCTCATGGCTGCTTGGTACAAAACACTTTCAGCTTTGCAACTCCTCCGGTGATCATTCATACCACCAAAGCTGCATCTGCAACCACCACCTCTTCTGAAGTCCCCAGTCTGACATGAAAACTCATGTTCAATTCGAGATTTGCATTCCCTGAGAGCACACAGCATGTAGAGCCTCTGTCCAGTGTCACAATCACAGATAAAAGAAAGCATTAGCGACAGCTTCCAAGCGGAGCACATACTGTTACTTGTCTTCAGTCCACTTACTCATACTTCTCCTTCAGCTGGCTGATGTAATCATCCACATCCTCAAGTGTGTTGCGCAGCTCCCCATCCTTGAGGATATGGGCCGTAGCCTCTTGAGCTGTCATGTCCAGCTGATCCATCAGTTGCTGATGGAGATTGCTTAGCTGCGGAATCAGCTCATCTGGGGCAAACTGCAAGGGAGAGTCAGCAATACAAAAGCAGACATTTACCCCATGAGTCCATGAAAGCAGAGCAGGTTCTGCAGCATATAAAATTGAGATACAATTTCCTAAGGTCACCATGCAGAGGGGCTACTCGCACACTGCAGAAAGTTTGTCTCCACAATACAAGACGCCCTTGACACTTTTGAAAACGCATCGATGGCCAGTCTATGACCATCCAACCACTAAGTTATGCCGTAATAGCTTCACCATTGCTGCAGAGACACGGGCAAGGGAATGTCCTAGTAGAACATCGGCACGACCCACACCCTGCACCATCTCAGCTGAGTCTCTATCAATATGCTGTACATCGAAGATGCTTTGTTGCATGCTCTTAGATGGGATTCATGCCCAGATAAGGCTTCCATAGGACATCGTACTTGGTTTGCCTGTAGGAGCTGAGGATGGAGGCAAAGCAGTTTGGGGAGGTCACCAGCAAAGGGCAAAACAGGTCGCTTCCGCATGAGCCGTTCAACGTTCCCAATGATCTCAGAGGGAGCAACGGGCAGCCCTTTGTTTGCGGCGTAGTGCTGCAAATGACATGGGGAAAGGAGCAAGGGCATCACTTGCCTGGACATATTCATTTGCCAGCAAGCAGCACAAACAGTCTGCTGCTTTGAATTAATTTGTTTCCTTGCAGAGTATGAAATAGGAGCGACCAGCAGGCCAATACACAGTTGGCTTGGGTCTCTTCCTCAGTACTGAGCGCTCGGCTGATGCTGAAGAGACTGAGCTGTGTATGGAAATACAGCCTTAAATGGTGAGTCTATCACGCAACACAAGGGACGAGCCCAGTTTTCCTGAGCAGTGAACTGGTGTTTCGCGACCAGGTGTACAGCAAGACTTGGGGGTTCACAGGGGAGTAAGGAAGCTACCACAACTTTAAAAAGTGGGTTGTTCTGATGTCTTCTGGTATATGGGTGTCAGCTGAAAGGATGGCGCTACTGCTGCAACGACATCCAGATTTTCTACCTTGGCAATCTCTTTGGCTTGGGCTTTCGTCAACCCTGTTGCTACCAATGGCTTAATGTCCACTTTGGGGCCAGCATCATCATCAGACTCATCCCCTTGTGAGGCAGACGAGGAGCTGCTGTGGAAGCTTTTGCCTACGCAATGCAATTGTGTAAGGTATGTTTTGTGATTCGTGAGGCGCTGAAGGCAGCATTGTACGTTGCTCGAGGCAATCGAGACTACATTAGCAGGCGCTACCTGAGGAACTGCTGTTGGCTGGTTGGGAGCCCGTACAGCTCAGGCCATGTTGCGTCAGGTTGCCCACCAAGGGGAGGGCGTGCATGGAGAAAGATAGGGCTGCAATGCTTGCAGCCTCTGCAAGCGCCATAGCCTGCGAGGAAAGCATCTGGCGCAACATGGTTGCGTCAAAGCTGGCCGGCTGCTAGGATAAGTACCGGGTGAAGCAAGTTGACAGGTTCATAATCATTTCAATGAGCTGCTGTAACGCCAGGCATCAACCCCTGGCAACCACTGTCGAGGCAGACAGGCCAGCTGCTGGGCGACATTCTCGATGCAGACGCCACGAACAATTCCAGCGGGGAATCCTAGCCGGTGTGAAAGGTACCAGCAGATCCGCTCTTCGCCATGATCATGGCCATGCCTATCTTATGCACATATGTGGTTTGCTCTTGTGAGTGGCTCGATCTGTCAAAGACATGTAACCTCACGATATTGAGCTGAAGTCTTTGATGCCTGGCTGACGGGGCTAGGTTGCGATTCACGATCTTCAGGTCTGCGCCATTTGCACTTATGTCAACATGGAGACCGGCGTGACAGAAGGGTTCCGAACTTTGAATCTGTTCTGGTGTCTGGTGTGCCGGGTGGCTCCCCTCTTTCATATCCTGCCGGATGCTGGGGAGGGACGAGGCAGAACATTTTAGCGGACATCGGATGCCGCCACATGTGCGTTTATCCCCCATTGACCCTTCTACCGCAGGCAATATCAACCGGCCATGCGATGACAAAAAGCTTTTCTGTACTTTTTGCAAGCTGTGCCCGTCTATAGTCGAATCGATTTGAACCTGTACCCCTTACTTGACTCCTCTCTCATATGAACGTGGATGATGAACCTAAGAGGACATAGAGGTGCTACACATGTGAGAGCCGGGACTCTGCTGTCGTTCTTGCGATTCCTATGGAATTGAGCCGTATCAGGCTTCGACGTCGTCTGTAATAGTATGCACAAAGCGTGCGCACGCTGGCCTGCAGGAGGAAGAAGAGGAGGACCTTGAAAGAAAGGGCAGAAGGCTTCCACGACGTGGGAGGGCGGGCAGGACCGTGCACATCGACTCTTCGCCCGAGGGAGACGGAGATCAGCGTAACAAAGTGAGCGTATGGGAATGAAGCCGTTGCAACTATCGTGCATCGTCTGTTCGCTTGCCTACAGCAGCGACAGTTTCCCATTAGGTCCTCTAGGAGCAGAGGACACTGATGGCAGCAGTTCCTGACATATGTCCTCTGTGCAGAAACGTACTGAGAGCATGCGACCTTCAGCACGCGGCAAGGTACGAAGTATAGCTGCAACATGTGCAGAAGCTGACAGTTGAGCAGGTCATAGCAGGCCCAGGCAGAAGCTCACCAGCAGTGGCATTGCCAGTGTCTTTCTAAGCATGTGCAACCTTGCAGTCAGGTGCAGACGCCCCTATCCTATAAATGCTGGCTGGAGCTAGCCTGTCAATGCACAGTCCAGCTCAACAAAAGCAGAAGCACTATGCCTGCGAACCAGCAACAGCAGATGCCTGCTCTCTTCAACATGGCAACTGCTGCTTCACACCCTCAAGGTTGCCTACCTGCAAACTGGCAGAGCAATGGTCCTAGCGCATTATCCACAGCCTGTAAAACGTGAACATGACTGTTTGCGACGTGTGCTGCAGTTGCCAAGGGGGCAGGGCAACACCAGGTACAAGGATGAGGAGGAGAGTGATGATGACCGTCCACTAGCAGACCTATACATGCCCAAACGAGCAGGAGGACGTGAAGCAAAGGTGAGCAGCATAAGCAGGACCTTCTTGTAGTAGCTGACCTGGTACACTGCCAAGTCACTTATGCTAGCAGCAGGCCCTTGGCATGTTCAGGTCTGCTCTGCAGCACACAGCTGGGCCTCCCTTCTACGCTAGCCAAGCGCTGTGCACTTCAGTCCGCAAGGCCTAAGCATTAAGACTACAGAGCAGCTTTGTAGTGATGGTTGCACCTGTCAACAGATTGCAGACTAAGAGGCTATTAGCGGCTATGCCCTGTACCCGAATTGTTTGCAACTGCAAGTGTGCACTGAATCTCGAGCATGTGTGCAGGTGCGCTGGAGATGTGAAGAGAATGCGCTTTTAGCCGGGAGCTGCGGTTGTGAAGTTGCTGTCATGCTTCTTCTCCACACACTTTGCTCAGCATGTCACTTTCCACATTGAGCAAACTAGTTGGAAGATCTATGGAATAAAGCGATCCCACATCTTGGAAGTGGTACAGGCAAAAACGCAGGCGTGCAAGCTAGGGGCGAAAAACAGGGGCAGACTGGCCTTGGCGCATATAAAGCACAGAGGATATACCTGATGTTCTTAAATCCCACATATTCTGACGTGTACTTCATCCCTGCTCCTTTGCTAGGCACCTACTGGCAACAGAGGGCGTCAGAGGACAAGCTCTGTGGTCTTGGCCGGCGGCTCAGAGGCAGAAGACGAGGGATCAGACAGGGAAGAGCAGGAGGAGGAAGAAGAGGAGGAGCATGTCAAAACTCACAAGCACAGAAGGGGGCAGCAGAGCTTTAAAGCTCAAGCAGCAGCAGCGGCGGTGACAGAGGCTGATGCGCAGCAGCAGGGCGCTTCCAAGAAACGGAAAAGGTTGCAGAGGGAGCTTGCTGCCTTGCAGAAGAGCGGGGTGCGTTCCAGGGGTGGTCATGGGATCAATCAGCAAGCAGAGGAGGAGGGTGCAAAGGAAAGGGAGGAGGAGGACGTGGAGGAGGGGCCAGACGGGCAGCAAGAGGGGGAGCTTGGTGAAGATGATGAAGCAGATGCACAGCACCAGGAGGCAACTTCACCACGTGCCAAGAAACATAGACGGCAAGAGCTGGTGAGTTGCGGAATGAGTTGCATTTGCTCTTGGTCCTGCTGTGCCGGGCATTTGCTCCTTTTCTAGGACATTGAGCATAGCCCGAGATGATAGATTAGGAGCTATTGTTATAGGCTTCTTGTTTGCAATTGTCGACACAGGGGCTTTTCCGCAGGGTGACATGTCTCAACAGAGCACACATGCTCCTGTTGATGCACTCCTAGATGTTGTGCACACTTTGAATTTCTGTCTACAGAGTGCTCCAGAACAGTCCATGCGACCTCGTCAATTGCTGTTGTGCTGAAAACTGATCTCACTCCACCGACTGTGTCGCATGCAGGAGTTGCAGAGGTTGCTGGAGGGCAATGTGCACTTTGTTGCCAGCGGTGATGATGGTGGGGTGGCTTCCCTAGGCCGGAGAAACCGCCGCATTGAGGCGCATGAGGGCACCTTCTCCCCTCAAAAAGAGCCTCCAGCTACTACAAAGATGAAAGCAGCTGCTCCAAGCCGGCTAGCAGGCTCTCAGGCAGCTGATGGGGTCGCAGCCGGCAAAGCTGCCGCTGCAGCCGCCGCAGCAGCCAGGAACGCCAAGGGTAATCTTGATGCGGCAAAGCAAGCGCGGTTGAACCGGTTGCGGAGGGAGGTGGAGATTATAGGAGCACCGGGAAGTGCAGAAGGTGGGAGGAGGGTGACGCGAGCACAGGCAGCATCTGCCCAGGGGCCTGAGGGCGGTAATGAGGAAGAAGAAGATGCTGATGATGAGGGTGAGGAAGATGAGGAGCTCTCAGGGGATTCAGCTGATGGGGAAGGGGAGGAGGACGATGAGGATGAGGGGGAAGAAGAGGAGGAAGAAGGGACAGAGATGTGGCACACAGGGAGGAAGTACGAGCTGCGGGAGAGGCCTAAGACGCAAGTGAAGAGGTTCAGCCCAAGACCCCGGAGTAACAAGCCCAGGTAACAGGGAAGAGGGTAAATGGGAGGCCTGGGGCCTGGGGTGCAAGCAATGTTGGGAGTTAGCTAGGGTGTCAGCACTTCTGTGCCAGTATGGTTAACTTCTGCAGACCAGGTGCTAAGGCAATGCCACGTGTGCATGAGCTGCTGCCTGGGCTGCCTCAGAGTTTCTGATGTGTGTTTGGACCTGTGTTGATTACTTCGTCTGTACGCATGCAGGCAGGCTGACCATCCAGAGTATTGTCTTCAAGTTATTCACTCACAGGCTTGTTCTCTACGAGAGGGCCCCTGAAAGGGCTACATGAGCGAACCTCTGCATCTTAGTGGCCTCTGAAATGGCAAGCTTGACAAAGCATCCCGTAAGCAGCACCCTGGGTATGCCTGCACAATGGCAATCTTGACAATGCGTCACCTCAGCAACCTCCTGCCGCTTTACGCCTGCTAGAGGGTTGTTAACCCCATAATGGCAACTTATCCTTCTTTCTTTTGGTCTTATGTCCCCTCCTCAGCTCCAAGAAGGGCACTGGGCGTGGAGGTGGCACAGGGGGTGCTAGCGGCAGAGGCAGTGGGGAGCGCAGGCGCCGCAGCCGCTGGACAGAAGATGATTTGTGGGACGAAGATGGCCCTCTAGCAAGATGGCACAGCCTGCAGGTAAAGATACTGGCAGTTGTCAGTGCAGGCTTTCTGTGCTGATACAGTGCTAGATGCCCTAGGCCGGTGTTTATACATCCATAGTCGAATGTGAATGCACTCATGTGAAGGCTGCTATGCCATGGTGTAGGAAGCTGGGGAGGTGCATGCTGCTTGCCCAAGGCATGCCATAAGCTTTTGACAGTAGCTTGTGGAAAAGCACTTGGTGGCAATTGCGAAGTGTCCTCAAGCCAAGTTGCAGGAGCTTTACAGAAGCTTGACCTTTGGGGCTGGGTTGCACAGGCAGCTGCATGCCAATGTTGACTGTCTACTTCCCCTTTCATTTCCAGGGCCTCTCATCGTGTACCATGTTGCTTCAAATCTGCCGCTGATGACATCCAGTACCTCTCATCAGATTTACATTTCATCAATGCAGTGTTAAGGAACTTCTAGCAACAGATCAGAGCTCTCATACTGCATTTGTTGCCTGACTGTGTACAGGCACCAGGTGGCGGTCCATTGGCAGCCTTGGGCCCAGCGGCAGCAGCAGCAGCAGGCCTAGGGGGCTCTCATTGGGGTCCCACCGTCACCACACCAGCAGCACACAGGCAACCATGGGAGACACCTCGTGCTGTTGGCAACTTTGGAGCTGGGGCTGGTGAGTGCAGGACCAAGAACTTCTGTGCCGGAGTTGTTGTTGCTTGATGGATGACATGTTGCATTAACTGATGGGGGAAGCCATTGGCCATCTGCTGTAGGGGCTTGGGAGCTCATCTTGCAGTTCCAGATATTCTTAAGGTATCTTTATGTCCCTGTGCAAGCTTTTAGGCAGCTGCTAAGATGGGCTGTTGCTAAGCAAATTCAGCCCCAGCTTTGTTATGGCGTCAGACCATGTGCACACAGCAGTCCCGGTCCATCCAGAGTGTACTTTGGATGCAATGGTCCATCTTCTGCTTTTGTAAACCAGAACATTTTTTCTGCTTTAATACAAACAAACATAATATAGGTTTTGTTGAGTGCACAGTGATATGCCTCAAGCATCTGTTGTGTTGAAGGCCATCCCGTTGCAGCTGTGCACCATACCATACCACATGCCTCGCCTGTATTAATGAATCACAATTATCAAATGCTGTTGCGCCCAGACGCTGCACCCCATTTTGTGGCCCCTCACATGCTTTGAGCTTGTGCATCTGCAGGTGCAGGGACCTTGGGTCATCACTTTGGTGAGACTGCAGCTACCTGCATCGGCAAGGAGAAGTCTGGGTTGGGTGCTGAGATCACACCCCTAGTGGTAGACCCCTCTGTCAACTTTGACCAGGTGGGGATGGGGTTCAGGGCGAGGTCAGGAGGGCGGGTGGGATGGGGTTCAAGGGGAGGTTAGGAGGGCAGGTGGGATGGGGTTCAGGGAGGGGTTAGGAGGGCGGATGGGATGGGGTTCAGGGAGGGGTTAGGAGGGGCGGATGGGATGGGGTTCAGGGGGAGTCAGGAGGGGAGCATAGAAGGGTACAGGCAAATATTTGTGTGGTGAAGATGGAAAGTATTCTAGTGAAGCGACTTGAGGGTGCAGAGCGGGGATTGCAAGAGTTTGGGCTTTGGGGCCTGAAAAGGGAGTTTGCCCGTGGGGCCTGGAAGGTATGTTTAGGGCCTGGAGACAAAGGAGGGCACAGAAGATGCGCAAGCTTGTGGGCTAGAATGGGGTGCTAGAGGAGGGAACGTACAGCATGGAAAGGGCGGGAAGGGCTGGGGATGGAAGGACGGCGACCAAAGCTATCATGGTTCTGTAATCAATGGTGAAAAGTAGGGGGTTGGGCTTTAGAAGGAATTAGCAGGCTGTTGAACAGAAGGTGAGATCGGCAGTTAGTAGTGGCACAAACAGCAGCTGGGATGCAGGGGAGGTGAGCAACCCCCCCCCCCCCAAAGGGGACTGTATGGGACCTCAGGACTTTCAAGATGGCTGCCATGGGTCAAGGCGCGGAAGTCATGTGAGTATTTGGAAAGATAGGCAGTGGCTTTGCAGGTGGAATGGAGCCGCAAAGCAGGACTTGCTTTTCAGTGCTGCTTATATGTAACCAACACATGTGGTTTGGTGGTCTGTTTCGAGATTGGTCACAGTGCATAGACACGCTGGCAGGCCAGTCATAGCGTAGACAAAGGTGCCCAAAATTTAGGGGGTGTTATGGCCATACAGAGGTCACCAAAGCAGTTGGCTATTCCAGGATCAGCAACATTAGCACCATACGGTATATGTGTCTTGGCTGTGTGGCCAACAGCAGAGCCATGCGCCTAGCAGCACAATAAACTGAAAGGAGTCTGCAGGTTAAGGAAGTGGGAATAACAAGTAGGAAGCCTTGAATTGAGGATGTTTTCTTCATAATCGTTAGATTTGTAAGATAATTTGCAGCAATCGTGTGTCTAATAGGCTGATCCATGTCTTGCAGGTGGGAGGACTGGACCACTATGTGCGTGCCCTCAAGGAGATGATATTCCTGCCCCTCATCTACCCGGAGCTTTTTGATCGCTTTGGAGTCACTCCCCCACGGGGTGTGCTGTTTTACGGACCCCCTGGCACCGGCAAAACCCTGGTGGCCAGAGCGCTGGCAGCGCAGGCTAGTAAGGCAGCAGGCCAGAAGGTGGGTGGTCTGAGTTGATGGCCTAATAGCGTGAAGCATGGCTACAGTCTGCTCATGCGCCTGTACCTTGAACATGTTCCTGAGTGTACAGGCGCATGAGCGAGGGAAGACAGGGGCTATGAGGTGATAGTTGTGATAATCCCTTTTAGAGGTGGGGTTTAGGGGTGGAGTGACATCTAATAGGCTGCACCATTTCCTGCATGTTTGCTGGTCAGCTGTTCTTCATGGCCAACCAGCCCCGCAACCAGCCCAATAGCTTTCAAAGGTCAGTACAAGGAATTGTGTATATCAGGCTGCAAGGCTGGCTGGTTACTGATGTGACAGTGTAACTTTGACTGTCCATCACTGACTAAGGCCACAGTGTCATTTTGCTGGTTTGGTAGGATACGTACTTGATTGGGTCTGTATCTTTCATCGTATGGACCTCAAGCGACATGCCGTCTGGTTAGAGCTGTGCATGAAGAAGGCTTCTCATAGAGTGAGGAACCTCTTTGCGCAATCGCTGGCCAAAACCTTGAGCAGCAGCAGTTTGTGGAATCTCCCAAAGGTGTACCACCCAGGCATGAAACGCTGGAACCCACTTGATTTGTGCATTGGCTGCAGGTGACCTTCTTCATGCGGAAAGGAGCAGACCTGCTGAGCAAATGGGTAGGAGAGGCAGAGCGGCAGCTGCGGCTGCTGTTTGAGGAGGCCTCTAGGTGTCAGCCATCCATCATCTTCTTTGATGAGATTGACGGCTTGGCTCCAGTAAGTTCTGCGCAGTTGCTGATCAATGGTGGGACTAGAATATAGGAGTGGGATGGGGGATTGGGGCAGGGGAGATGGCGGAACAAGGAAGGGGTGTGTGACAGATTGGAGGACCCTTCAATCTGCTTCCTTCGCTCTCTTGCTGTCATGCTGGAGTGGGTATTTGCTTGTCCTGGAACTCTCTGCTGCATCTGTGTACTGGATGTTAGCTGTTGCTGTGAACCTTGGGTTCAAAAGGAAGGTTGTCAAGAAAGGCTTTCTGAGGAGGTTTTCCAACTGGTGCCCCGTCTAGCAAGGCAGCCGCAATTCATCTCTCACCAGGCAGTGATGTGCGTGGCTCTGAAGCTGTTGCTCCTCCCTGTATGTTGTCAGGTGCGCAGCAGCAAGCAGGACCAGGTGCACAACAGCATTGTCTCAACCTTGCTGGCCTTGATGGATGGGCTGGACAGCAGAGGCAGGGTGGTGGTCATTGGGGCAACCAATCGCATTGATGCCCTGGATGGCGCCCTCAGAAGACCTGGCAGGTACCAAGTTACATACAGAGCAGAAGCGAGAAGAAATGGATGGAAGAACCATTTCTGAGTGTGTCCAAACGGCAAATGGCAAAAGATTGTCAGATGGCCGTCTCCATTTCATACAGATATATCCTGTGTTTCCTTCTAATCATCAAGTATCTGTCACGTTGTGCCGGTGTAGGATCATTTTATCTGAGGTCCGAGGTTCCTAGGAGTGCTTGATATGCTTCAGGCGCTGCTTGCCATTGCAAATCTCTTACTTGATTGACTGCAGCATCTCCTTAGGTTGTTGCTAGTGAACATGAGTGCTTTGTTATCGTCTCTTACATTTGTACAATGGGGTTTGAAAACCTTTGAAGTCTGATGCCATGGAAGGCAGCCAGATAGCAGGGTATTGCGGATGCTTTGGCAGGTGGTATAGACATAATTGCAGGTCTTTCCATTTTATGAAGTTATGTCGGCGCTATGGTAGCGCCAGCTTTATCTGTCCATGATATATTTCTTCGGAAGTACTGGAGGTAAGTTGCCTATCTATTTACTAGGTGAAGGCGTTCTATCTTAACAAAGTTAGAGAGACATTGCCCTCTTGAGGTTGCATAGCTTGGGTCTCTGCCTCAGAGCCTGCCCTTTTGATCATCTTCCTGCAGGTTTGACCGTGAGCTGCTGTTCCCTCTGCCCAACTATGAGGCCCGCCATGCCATCCTGCGCATCCATACCTCCAGCTGGAAGGTCCCGCCCAGCCCTCAGCTGCTGCTGGACCTTGCAGGAACATGTGTGGGCTACTGTGGTGCTGACCTCAAGGTAGGTGATACTGGTTACTTGCAGACCTCAGTACTTGCTTTCCATGGTTCAGATAACCTGGTCAATTGTGAAGCTGGGGCGACAGCTGAGTTATGTTGGTACCTTTGCAAGGCTTTTTGATATGTGTGTGTCCAATAGCACCTATCGCAGTTTGCTAATTGTTACAAAACTAAGTGCGCAGAACTCGCAGTTTCGGTTTGATGTTATCTTGCCCAGTGGTGTGTGGGCCACTGGAAACCCCCGCCACCGGACCTTTCTGTAGCCAGGTGTACCATTCTTTCAGACTACATAGTGTGTATCTGATCGTATGGATGTAAAGCATCTCCAGTCTACGTAAGCAAGGCTGAACATTCCAGTTCTCAGCAGTGCTGCTTGGACGCCATTGCATTTAACGTCACCTGGTGTGTGGGCGAGTCGACCATCAGCTGTCCGACTATGTAATAGTGAGCAGAAGCCTTCTGTTTATGGCTGGGGTTTGTTCGACCATTGGCCCAGCTGGTCGTGTCCTTTGATTGATCAGTTGATTGAACATTCTCGCTGCTGACCTGCTGCTGCTTCATCCTTTGCAGGCCCTTTGCACAGAGGCATCTCTAGCTGCCTTGCGGCGCGTGTACCCTCAGGTTTACGATAGTGACGCAAAGCTGCTGGTATCACCTGAGCAAGTCATCGTACAGCGCTGCGACTTCCTCACAGCCTTCCAAGGCATCACGCCTGCTGCTCACCGAGGTGCAGCTGCTGCTGCTCGGCCACTGTCACCTCTCATAGCACCTCTACTAGCACGGCACTTATCTGCATGCTTACAGCAGCTGCAGGAGATCTTCCCGCCTGTGGAAGCTTGTATAGCAGCTGCAGAAACCAATAAGGCACCGCACCAGCAGCAGCAGCAGGGGGGAGAAGATGGAGTAGCGGGTGGGGTTAGGGCGGGGGTGGTAGTACTAGAAGAAGATGGAGAAGCAGGAGATGAAGTTAGACAGCAGCAGCAGGAACAGCAAGGTGGGGGTGATGCAGGCCCGAGCACCAGCAGCGGGACTGGGGGTTTTGGCAGCAAGGGTGCAGGGCTTCACAGTAGCAGCAGCACTAGCTTGGCGAACAGTAGGTTGTTCCTTGTGCAGCGGCCGAGGTTGCTGGTGTGCGGGGGTGAGGGATGTGGGCAGGAGCACATGGGTCCGGCGCTGCTGCATGTGCTGGAGGGGCTGCCTGTGCAGAGCATAGGGCTGCCGAGCTTGCTGGCAGATGCAGGTGCAAGGTGAGGGGAACGGGTTTATAATGCTGGAAAGCACCCGAAAAATCACATCATGTATCCGTGGGAACTGCCAGCTGATCATAATTGTGTGGAGTGCGGTGTCTTTTTCTGCCTTTGTACCAGAATGCTTGACGATTGACCCCTTCTGGTTCCAAGGGGTTACCTGCTCATCGAGGCATCCTTCTGGGGTCTGAAGCTTTGTGTTTGACTTCCTTCTACCCTCCAGGCTGCCTTGCAATAGCTTATAATTCCTGCTCTACTTCATGAGCTTGTGTGTTGCAGCTCCGGCCTCCCTCCACTCCCTTATACACCTCCTCTAGCTTGGCCACAACTGGCATACAATAGATAATTAATTGTACTTGCTCTGCAGGACGTTGGAAGAGGGTCTAGTGCATGCCTTCCTAGAAGCACGCCGTGCCGCCCCTGCCGTCCTGTACCTTCCCTCCCTCCCGCTGTGGTGGTCCACTGCCTCCCCTACCTTACGTGCCACCCTCACCTGCCTCATGCGGGAGCTGCCTCCTGACCTCCCGGTGCTGCTGCTAGCTACTGCTGATGTGGATGCGGCTGAGTTGGAGCCAGGGATAGCAGATCTGTTCCCACCTGGGGATACTGTCGTGCTGAGGCTGGGGGCGCCGAGAGAGGCTGAGCTGAAGGAGTTCTTTAAGGTAGGAGTTGGGGAGGGGGGCCTGGTTGTGGGGGCATAATTGTGAGAAAGCAAGAAAGCAGTAGATTGCGGAGAGGGGTAGTGGATCTCTTTCCCCCTGGTGATACTGTAGTGCTGAGACAGGGGGCAACAAGAGAGGCTGAATGAAAGGAGTTCTTCAAGCTATGGGTGGGGGAGGGAGGTCCTGGTTGTAGAAGGGTGTACCTGTGGGAGAGCAGGGAAACCGTAGACTGCAGTGAGGGGTAGCAGATATGTTTTCCTGGGTGTTTGGTCATGCTGTAAAAAGCAGTGGCAGGACTTGTGGTAGCAGGGTCTTGGGGAGTGGGACGTAAAATGTGCAATGGATGGGGGCTAGGCGAGCAGTGATGCGGGGCCGATCAGCTATTTTTGACTTGAAAATTATGGTGGCGTAGCTGGGGCGACTTGCGTGTCAGTTAGGGAGGAGTTACGAGGTTGGCTGGGTGCTATAAAGTGGGATCCAAATGCAAAACTATGTCTTAAGGATGTGTGTAGGTTTGGATGTTTTGAAAAGAGTACCGTTTACGCGGGAGACGTTGATGGGAAGGACGACTTGTCCAGATGCAGACCAGGGAGGAGGGAGGGACAGGGGCATCGCATCGCAAGGGGCAGGCAATGTACTCTCTGTTCTAACATAGTCTTAAAAGATGGTAAAAGAAAATCCATTAACTTCATACCAAAGGGAGACTGGGGCAAGCTGCAATGAGATGTTTCTGTGAACATGGTTAGGAGCCTTTACTTCTGCATGGAACATAAAGATGCATAAACAAATCACTAAGGCTTCATCTTGTGTTTTCCCTCCTTAATTGGATTGTGCGCTCCGGTCTTCTTCCCCTAGGATGTTTTCATGACAGCAGCACAACCACCGGCGCCTGTGGCTGCTCACTCTCCAAATCGGGGTCGGCCACCAGCACTGCCTATGGCGCCTAACACTGCTGCTACAGCTGCAGCAGAAGCAGCAGCCCGTGCAGCAGCTCGGGCAGCTTATGAAGAGGACCAAGGGGTGCTGCGACTGTTGAGGATGACCCTCCGGGACATCACTATGAAGCTGCTCTGCAACAGGCGGTAGGTGCTTGAGCTTCAGGGCTATGTGTAACTGCTTGACCAGCGCTTCTTCAACCCTGTTCTTCTCATTCGCACTCTTCAGCGTTTGGTTACCTGTGCCCAACATCCAGACAATGTCTCAGACAATAATACACTGAACACTCAAGTTCATTCACAGACTTGCGGGGAGTAGCAAGTCCTGTTGTCTTTTTGATGCTGTGGAACATACTTATGGTTTTGATTAGCTCAGGCACAAGGGGGTGAGCTGCGAAGGGAAGGGCTGTGCTGGGTGAGTTAGGGAACATTTTTCGGTTGAGGGGAAATCTCATCTCGGGCTAGCTTGGGGGTTGTTAAGGGGGCTGTGGGGTGCTGCGCTTGTGAGGCTGACCCCTAGGGACAGCAGTGAAAAGCTGCTGTTTACAAAAGGTGATGGCTGGGTTGTCAAGCAATGTATTTGAGACTGTGTTGGTACTTTTTAGGAGGGAGGTATGGTTCAGGGCTTAGTGACCTGTGGCAAGCCTGCACCTGCTCACCTGTGGGGCTTCTGACGAAGGTTTTTGGAGGTTTACCGACTGCTTTACACCTGAGTCTGGAATTGTCTTGCAGGTGGAAGATGTTTATGAAACTGACTGCACACCTTCCCATTACTATGGGAGACAACCCTAAGGCCCTGAACCCTTTTGCAGATGGAATCTTAAGATTAAACTGACCTTCCGCTCGTATAGTACCAAAGTATTTGCCTAAGGCCCTGAACACGTCTGCAGATGGGAGATGTCCTTGCAGATTGACCTTGCCCTTCTATAATATTGATGTGTTCACCCTAAGGGCCTGAACCTTATCTGCCGATGGAATTCATATCTGCAAACTGACGTACCCTTGTACAATAGCAAAGCCCCAAAGCCCTAAGGCCCTGAACCCTTCTGCAGGTGGAAGATGTTCATGGAGCCACCAGATCCTGAGGACGAGGACGGCATGGAGTACTACGAGACAGTCTCCCACCCCATGGACTTAGCAACTATCTTAGCTAGAGTGGATGCTCGCATGTACAGCACCCCTGCAGCTTACCTAGCAGATATGGCCCTCGTACTGAGATGCATGCAGCAACTGCATGGGGTGCCCGCTGCACCACCCCTACCACAACCAGTACTTGTTAGTAACCTTGCTACTGCTGATACAGCAGGGGCGGCAGCAGCAGGAGGTGGAAGCGATGCAGCGGGGATGGCAGGGGCGGCGGTGGGAGGGGGAGTAGGTGGAGGGGTGGTGGTGGGGCATGGAGAAGAGGTGCTGGTAGATGCGGGTGTGAATGGTGTGGGGGAAGCAGCAGCTGGTGGAGGTGCGGGGGGAAGTGGCTTGCTACTGGGAGAGGCAGCTACGGCAAGAAGCTCGCCCATAGCAGCAGCAGCAGCAGCAGCAGGAGGGAGCAATGGCACATCAGCAGCAGGGGGAGCAGCTGCAGGTGATGGGGCTCAACAGCAGCAGCAGCAGCAGCAGGGGCCAGCCCACAGGGAAGTCAGCAGAGCCCAAGGACTTCTTGACGAGGCAACGGAGCTCGTGAGGCAGCGAGTTTGGCCTGAGTTAGTGGCTAAGTGTGAGGGCATTGTGGCTAAGGGGGGTCCTGCACCTGCACCACCTGGAGTGCTGCTGCCAGAGCATCTGTTGCCACCACTGCCACCTGCTACTGCTGGTGGTGGTGCAGGGGGCAGGGGGGGTAGAGCTGATGGGGAGGGGGAGCTGGGGAGAGGGGGTGCACATGTACCTCCACGTGTGACAAGGTGAGAGCTAGGGTTTAGTTGGGTTTGGTGGCAGGGGATGGTTATCTGATGTGAACGGTATCGCTGGACACAATCCATCGTCTTGCTGCTTTTGGAGCATCCTTAAGAGCTTACATCTCAACAGGCAAGCCTGTTAACCCCACAATTGACATATCCTCTTGGAGTTGCGTGACTGTCAACTGATGGGTCTGATGGATCACTGCACAGCTTCCGCGCTGTGCAGCACCGCACTGTATAGCATAAGCAACATGGTTCCAACCAGTCTGGTAGCATCAACTGATAGGCTTTGAAAGAAGAAAGGGACACATGCCTATGGGATAGGCCGCATAGGAAAGATGGGCATATGCTATGCTTTGTTGTGTTGCCTCTTATGTTATTCTTTTGTTCTGTGTTGCCTCTCAGGACTCGTGGTGCTTTCACCATCGAGGACTCATTGCTACATAACGACCCCGAGGCATTGAGGCGCAGACTGCGGCAAGCGAAGGGAGGAGGGAGGGCTCCCACCCCTCCCTGTGCAGCTGCAGCAGCAGAAGGAGCAGCAGCAGCAGCGGCAGGAGATGGGCAAGGAGAAGCAGCTGGTGCAGATTGTGAGCAGGCTGGGCTATGTGGCAAAGAAAATGAAGAGGGATGTGCAAGGGAGTTGGCAAGCAGCAGAGCAGCTGCTGTAGGAGGCGGCACCCTGGGTACAGAGCAGCAGCAGCAGCAGCAGAATGGGCAGGTTAGGGGAGAGGGCGAGGAGGCGGCAGAGCATGATGCAACAGCAGCAGGGGAGAATGGGGAAGTTGCATTGACTGCTGTAGGTGGTGGTGAGAGGGGGAAGGTGGTAGGGGTCCGGGCTATGGAGTGGGAGGGTGGGGGTGTGGGGGTTAATGGGGAGGGAGTGGTTGCAGCTACAGAAGCAGGAGATGCGGATATGATGGAGGTCCAGGAGGGGATTGAGGATGGGGTTCAGGACCCAGCAGTAGCAGCAGGAGGAGGAGGAGCGGCAGTTGGCCCGTCGGGTGTAGGTGCTGTAGCAGCTGGTGGTGTTGCATATGGCAGTGGCAGCAGTCAGCACAGCTCTCCTTTGGCATTAGCTCCTGTGACAAATGGACAGATGCCGAGGAGGCACCATCACTACGACCAGCAGCAGCAGCAGTCGAGGCAGCCAGGGGAGAAGCTGCATGCGGCGGCAGTAGCTGCTGCTGTGGCTGCTGCTGGGGGTACTCCAGGGCAGGGAACAAGGTTGGATCCAGCGGCAGCAATAGGGAGATGTGCCCCTCCTGGGATGGTGGGAGAGCAGGAGCCGCAGCAGCAGGGCGTAGGACAAAGAGCTGGGACTTCTGCTGCTGCTGGCGGTGGTGGCGGGGTGGGAGAGGGGTGGGGAGGTGCTGCCGGCTGCAGCAGTGGCAATGGTGACCAGCTGGTGGGAGCAGTAGCAGGGGCTGCTGCTGATGGGGACAAGATAGGGCAGGGGGCGGGCCATGAGGGTATGAGGGCTGCTGAGGTGGAGAGGAGGGTGGTGGTTAGAGCAGCTGATCCGGGGGATTTGGACCGGGCAGAGGTGCTGTTGGGGCGGATGGTGGAAGCAAGTGAGGGTCTAGTGGTGTCTCAGTTGGAGGGGGTGCATGCGAAGTGTAGTAGGTTGGTGGTGAGGGCTGGGGGGGAGGTGGATAGGGGGAGGGTGTTGGGGATGCTGGAGGGGGTGGTGACAGACCTTGAGCAACAACGGGAGCAGCAGTGATGGCAGGGCTGAGGTAGGCAGTGGGAGCTGTGCCGTCCAGCGATTATGCTGGAATTCATTTTCACAATAGGGTTACGGTCTTTATTGATTTGTCAAGGTGATGATTGTTATTGAAAAGATCTCAAATTATTGATTCTGACAGGATTTGAAATTTTCCAGGGGTGTGCAAAATAAGGGAACTTGAACCGTGGCATATGTGACGCGCTATTGCCCCGCAATTTTTAGTCTAGATGCCTGGAGGCCCCTTTTGTTGCCCTCTTGAGGTTGGCACACCTTTAATTCTCGTCTGTTTGTCAATGTTGAATCTGCTACCAGAGCTCACAAATAGGCATGTCGACATGTGTGAACGTGTGCTGTTTGGCTTCAGGCTCCAGTCGCAGATGGCTAGTGAGGGCTACGGTATCCATTGGCTGTTTAGAGGAAGTTCTTATGAGGAAAAGCTTGTTCAATGGCTGTGGGTCGAGGATGACGCACCTGGAGTGAGTGGATAGAGGACAACACGCCGGTACAAAATGTGATACTAAGCCTGCTGCCATTGGCTCTGGATCCAGAATGTAGAATGCATTGTGGAAAATCTGAGGTTTGGCCTACCGTTGCAACAGTATATCTCCTGTTCGGCATGGAGTTCCTGGTGCCTCACAAGCGGGTGACGACGTGCATTCATTGAACTTCGAGGTGGCAGGCTTTGGGGCCTTGTCACAGGCGCTGGCTTGAAGGGCCACTCGAATAGTAGTTTGATATTGTTGGTGGCGCAATTAGTATGTGCCTGGACCTACCGTGCCCATGAACCGATGAGAACAAAATAACCATAAGGTTCTTTGCTAGAGCATGCTGAAAGCATAGTGCCTTTTTGGACGCACTATTGT
The DNA here is from genome assembly GCA_963556185.1 of Pseudopediastrum boryanum. Classification (NCBI taxonomy): domain Eukaryota; kingdom Viridiplantae; phylum Chlorophyta; class Chlorophyceae; order Sphaeropleales; family Hydrodictyaceae; genus Pseudopediastrum; species Pseudopediastrum boryanum. The sequence goes on along the minus strand of OY744497.1, from coordinate 4,020,883 downwards.
CTTTGTGGCCAATTAAACATCAGTAAAGCGGCCATGGTGAAAGGTGTAGCAAGGTGAAAGGCGACCACCTGTGGAAGGGACGGGGCTGGACAATGCAGCTGAGTCGTTGCAGCAGCGTTGGAAAGCTGCATGGCCTCCCCTGCATGCCAGCAGCTCGCCGCTGCACCTTGCGAACACGGCAGCGCATCCCTAAGGGCCTCCTTGTCCGGTTGCAATGTCTGCCAGATGATAAGGTCGCAGGTCAGTCAGTCTGCATTCGGCATGCACCTATCCAAGTAAATGCACCCTAGCAGATTCGTGATGGAAGCAAACCAGAGGCGCATGCTGTGCGCGCCTGTAGTGAGCGTGCTCAAACCCCTGACGTGAGCGTTCCTACCTCACCTTGAACCTCAGGTCCAGTCACCACCAAGGAATCGAACCTTGAGCAGCCAGCAAGCACTACAGAGCAAGACTCAAACCCTTCACAGATCCCACAACCTAAACCTGAAGCTGCTGTACCAATCCAGGGCATCAGTGGGTCGGCAGTAGCAGTACCAGCAGCAGCTGCTGCCACTTCTGCTACAACAGCTGCTTCTGCTAACGGTAGCCCAAACTTTGAAGCATCTAACGGCAATGAAGCAGCAGCAGTAGCACCAGCAGACCTCCCTGATTCAGGTACACAGAGCATCCATCGGGCAGCAGCACCCAGCAATGCTTTTGGGGATGAACTGAAGAGGTGGGTAACAGTCAATTGAGTCCATTATTGTTATGTTTCATTATCTGCCATAGCAAAAAATGCCGTAGGCGCCGCACATTGCTGAGTTCAGTACGATAAATATGTGTTTGGATGTCTGCACCAGCCACCCTGCACATACTGAATCCCTCTGAAAGGGACCAAGTCCATAGTTTGACTGGGTACCAGGGAAAGAGCATGTGAGGTGTCTGCAAGGTATAAGCAGCTGCGGTTGAGCTTCAGTACCAAAGACGACTGGAGTACAGTCCTAAGAGGCAGATCAACACATTCCTTGTCCTCAGTCCCTGCTTTACAAAGTGCAGCGTTATATGTTATTAGCTGCACTCCAAAGCATGTATATCTTGCCAGAGCTACCTTCTTCAACCAGCTACCCTGAACTACTCCATGCTCGCTAAGCAAAACCTTAGCCATTGGGCGAACATATATCTTGCTTGTCTCCATCCATTGCGGTGACATTGAGGGGTCCTGTCTTTGTTCTTGACAGTTCTATTTGCTTGTCAGTGCTGCACGCACCCAGCTGAAGCAGCAGCAGCAGGAGCAGCAGCAGCAGAAGTTGCAGCAGCAGCAGGCGCATCAGCAGCAGCGATGGGAGCAGCAGCAGCACAGGGAGCAGCAGCAGCAGCAGTGACAGCAGCAGCAGCAGGAGCAACAAAGACTATCAGAAAACTGCATGTGGCTGGGGCCCGTGAACTCCTAACCGAAGTATTTCCATTCACTTTCGAGCAGCCCCACCCATCTGCAGTTTGTGTTTGTGCCTATCCATGTGACAATCACTGAACTGGTCCTACCAGTATGCGCAATAACTATGCATGTAGGCCTCCTTTTTGCCAATGGCACACAAAGGCCACTTGTACTCAATTGTTGCCCTGATATCTTCTGCCTTCTCCTGCAGGGTTGTGTCTCTGGCCATCCCCATCTCCATTCAAAACCTAGCAGGGTTCAGCTTGTCCATTGTGGGTGCCGTGTACATAGGCCGGCTGGGCCCCCTGCCACTGTCTGCCTCAGTCCTGGCAAACTCCCTGTACAATTGCTCCGGGCTGTCCATTGCTATGGGGCTAAGTGCCGGGATGGAGACACTCTGTGGACAGGTGGGAAGTGGGAGGTCTGGAGAATGTCTTCAGTGGCAACTTGGAGTTGGAGTAGGAATTCTGGGAAGCGGGAGCTCTGGGAGGCAGGGAGTCTGGGAAATGGGAGGTCTGGGAAGTGGGAAGTCTGGGACTAAGCGGGAAGTCTGGGAAACGGGAAATCTGAAAAGAGGGAAAGTCTAGGAGGTGGGAAGTCTGGGAGGTCATATTAGCACATGTCGTGATATGCCATAGCAAAAGTGCCATACGCCCTGGACGTCAAGCTTTTACAAGAAACAGCGAGGTGGAACAAATGACAGGATGTCCTCGGCATGCAGACATACGTTTTTCACAGCATATGCCTGAACATGCAGTCATAGAGGCTACGGATTGGAATGGAGCGAAACAGAATGGGTGCAGCAATTACCTGGTGTGTGTCCTTGAAAGGGCTACTGCTGCCAGTAGTGTCAAGTAAAGGCGCAAGGCAGCCAGCGGGTTTGGATCGGATGACTGATTGGATGAGCTGGCGCACTGTGGCGATGAGGTAATGTAGCTTTAAATTTTTTTTATCTTTTATGTAAATACCAATGTAAGAAAGTAGAACATAATGAAGTAATGGGAGGTTGGCCTTTGGTTGTAGCTATTTTTGGTCATTGTGTCCTGAGGGGAGGATGCAGCAGGCACTTTGATTGCATCTGTTGCCTATTGTTGCCTCTGAATACTTCATACTGTTAATTATTATCTCAAGCTTTTCAAACTGGTACTTCCTCATGTTCGAATGATGAATGTGGCAGGACCCAGCTTGCTGTCCTCTTACGCTTTCCCGGATACTGCTTTTCCTAATGCTACTGTTACGGCTACCCCTCACTTTCCCCACCACCTGTCCTCTTTTGCTCTCCCTTGTCTCCTTGCAGGCAAACGGTGCCGGGAATTACAAACGAGTGGGCATCATCCTCCAGCGTGGCCTGCTCGTGTGTTGGTCCGTATGTATTGGTGTGGCCCTCCTTTGGATGGCCTCCCACTCCATCCTCCTCGCCTTAGGCCAACAGCCAGAGATCTCCACCTTAGCGAGCCGCTACCTCATCCTTTGCATCCCGTGCCTCTTCTTCTCTATCTCTATGGAGTGTATAAAGAAGTATTTGCAGGCGCAGAGGGCGGTTTTGCCGGCTATGGGGGCGGCGGCGGTGGCTACCTTGGTTTCGCCATTGGTTTTTTGGTGGTTTGTTGTGAAGGCGGGGATGGGGTTGGATGGAGCAGCTTATGCGTTTATTTGCTGTCAAGTGATGACGCTGGTGGGCTTGTTAGGGTATACCATGTACAGAGCACGAGCTATGGAGGTGAGAGGGGGAGGGGGGGGACTGGTGGGGGCTTGGGGGGGGGGGGGAACGGACGGACGAGCTGGGGTTGTTATGGTGTACCATGTACAGAGCACGGGCCATTGAGGTGAGGGGGGGAGGGGAGATGGGTAGGTGCCGGGAGAGGGGGCTGCCGTTGGCGGATAGATGAGGTGGGGGATGTAAACGGTGAAGGTATCGAGGGGAAGGGTGTAAAAAAAAAGTGTGCAGGAGTTTTACAGGGGGAAGAATGGGGGGAGGGGCGCATTGAGGGTGAGAGGGTTTAGAGGGATAGGATGGGGGAAGAAGCATGCGACAGGAGGCTAGGCGGGGGCCTGGGGTTAAGGTATGTGAGAAAGCAACTGTAAAGGTTTGGGGGAGGCGAATGTGGGAAGTGAGAAAGGAAGCGGACTCAGAGAGGGAGGGGGTTGGAGGACGTTTGTGGGAAGATGGAAGGTGGGGGGCATTGGGGGTTTTAGTGTTTGGGTGAGGTGGGCCGAAGAAAAGAAGGCGGGGCGGCTCTGCTGGGGAAGAGGTGGGGTGGGGGAGGGGGGTGGAGGTGGGCGGGGCCTGGACGGGGAGGTTCTGGGGGGAGGAAAGGAATGGAGGGTTTGGGGAGAAAATGGGATTCTGGGAGGTATGATGGAGGATTTGTGGTCTTCTATGCCGTGTGGGGCAGAGGGCACTGAGGATGAGGGCAGGGGAGGGGAGGATAGAGGGGACGCTGGGGAAAAAGGGGGGGGGGGTGTTAACAGAGACCAATAGAGGAGAGGGGTGCTTCAGCAGCCAAGGGTATGGGGAAACAGCATGGGTACTAACTAGGCAAGGGGGATGGATCTAGAGCTCCGAACAGTGGTGAGCTGTGAAAAGGAAAAGGTTGCACAGGAGACTAAGGTGGAAAATGTGCATCTCGTGCTTCAGAGGGTGCTTGAATCCTACAAGCTTCATAGAGCAGCACCAGCAGCAGCAGCAGAAAGTGCGGGATGATGTTCAGCGCTGTGGATGCGTCCAATTCTGAAGCTATAGCGTGAATGCTCACTATGCACCTATGTCACTTGCCATTTCCTTATACTTATAACAAACAAGGTATATATATATATATATATATATATATATATATATATATATTTTTTCCTTGTTTGTTTGTTTTGTATACCTATAACGTGCTAGGTAGCTTGCTATGGTATGTGCAGATATGCTAGAAGCCATGTCTAAGCCCCACACACTCTCAAAGTGGTTAATAATGCACTAGCAGCACTCTATCTGGAGTTCATCATTAAGTCAAAGATGTTACTCCTGCTGCTCTGGCTGCTGGTGGTGGTGGTGGTGGTGTGCTTAGGGTCACCTTAACCTTGATATTTTGTTTGTTTGTATTCGTTTGTTTAGGGTCACCCCCAACAAACTTGGGGAGGGTGGTCACCAGAGGCCCTCAAGGGCTGGGGGGAGTATCTCAACTATGGTGTACCAGCTGCTGCAATGATCTGCATGGAATGGTGGGCATATGAGGTCGTCATTCTGCTAGCAGGTGAGGGGTTTAGGGTTTAGGGGGTTTAGGAGCTTTAGGGTTTTAGGCACAAGACGGGCAAGGCTTGGAAACAGTAGTTCACAGACTCTATGGATTTGAGATTGAAGTTGAGATTGGAAGGAGGAGCGAGGTGACATGGTGATTGTAGCACAAGATGTCTTCAGTAGCAACTCCCTGACAGGTCAGCAGTCTATGAATCAGAGTGATCCTGGACTTCCTGGCTTAAACTGACATTGAGATGGGGTTGTACTCCTTGTGGGTGGCCTTACCCAGGGGGCCAGCCAGGTCCTCACATGGCATGGGGCTTGATAGATCGTTATTAGATTCTTTGGTACGCCTTAGCAAATGTATTATGGGTTGGATAGCTGGATAGTAAACCTATGCATATTCCTTGTTGGTCTATGGCGTGTGCTGTGGTACAATAGTTAGCTGCGCTGAGTATCTGGCAGCTGCAGCAATGGTTTTCTGGTTCAGCTCTTGCTCATCCTCTATATAACTAGGGAACTGTTTTTGCTATTACATTGAACCTGCAATGCCCTGCGCTACCTCAATATGCCACAGAAGCCATCAAAATCTTTTGCATGTAATCGCAACAGAACAAATGACACTGTTATGGATCTAGATTCAATGCTAAAGCCGGGATTTCTGTGTTATATTGCAGGCCTTCTGCCTCAAGCAGAGATCGCCTTGTCCACCATGGGAGTCTGCCTGAACATCAATGCGTGGGCATACATGCTGCCCATGGGTTTGGCTTCAGCTGTCAACACTTCAATTTCAAATGCCTTGGGAGCAGGTGAGGGGCACTCAGCATGCTAGAAACGCTGCTAGGAGCAGGGCATGTAGTGACTGCTGTTTAAGGATTGCTTGAAGCATTATGAAGGGAAGATATGCTGGGGTCTGCAGGGCTTAGGGATTTGTGAGGTGAAGGCTTAGGGGCTTGCAGAGTCAAGGCTTAGGGTAATGCAGAGTCAAGGCTTAGGGTTTTGTGGGGTTAATGCTTAGGGTTTTGTCGGGGCTAAGGTAAAGGCTTAGGGTTGTGTGTGGTCTAGGATTAGGGTTTTCTGCGGGCAATTCTTGGTTCTGTGATTACATGGCCGATGCTGTGTTGCAGTGTGCATGTAAGGTTGGCATCAGCAAGAGGAAGTGCCTTGTTGTAAGCGTCTGCCTGGACTTCTAGAAGATTGCCTCACAACTGGCACGATGTAGCTTGAGCGCTTAGTTACCAGAAAGGGCTCAGAAAGGCCTCCTTATGAAATAAGAAACGCAGCTGCTATGGGCACGCATATTATACCGTAACTGGTGCACTACTCCAAAGCTACATTGGAAAATTCAATGGGTGTTGACAGCGGAGGCTCATGAGGTGCTTGATTTTGGGTTCATCAAAGCCACTGGTGGCACCATCCTCCAGCTTTTGCTGTTGGTGAATGTGGTTATGGGACGTGCCCTAGTTCACAAGTGAAGACGGTGTCTGTTCCTACAAGTGATTTGGCGCTCTTGCTTGATAAAATCCAACATGAACATGAAATGAAGAGATGCGATTGGAAAGGAAGCTAAGGTGACTAAGTGCTGCTGATGCATGTTGTTGAGGTTGCTCTTGTTCTGTGGTGGCTCTGTTCTGCAGGTGATGGCAAGGCTGCCAAGAACATCTTCCTAGGAGGCATCCTTGCTGCCTGCTGCATGCAAACAGCAATCGTAGCGGGGGTCCTAAGCGTAGGGCCGCGGATCGTCACTCTCTTCTGCTCAGATGCAAATGTCATTGCAAGCTGTGTCAGTGTGCTGCCACTGCTTAGTGTGCTGATGTTCTTTGATGGCATCAACTCAGTGGCTTCTGGGGTTCTGAGAGGAGCCGGGAGGCAGGCGTTAGGGGCTGGGATTAATGCCCTAGGGTATTGGGTGGTGGGGGTGCCGCTAGCAGCAGCTCTTGCGTTTAAGGCAGGGCTTGGGGTGCAAGGGTTTTGGCTAGGGGTTGGGAGTGGAGCACTGTTGCAAGCAGTGGTGGTTATGGTGTTGGTCAGTAGATGGGACTGGGACGTGGAGGTGGAGAGGGTCAAAGCTGCCATTGCTGGCAGTGGGGGAAAGCCAATTGTAAGCTACGGGCATTAATGAATTATACCATCTTCATGGGGTTATACTTGCAGGTGCTTTGCTGTCCTCCATATAGCACAACCAATGGGCTAGCAAGTATGTAGGCACTGCGGTAATGTATTTTATGGTTGTGGCCTAGTGCAACGGACATCGGGGTTGATGGGTGGCTCACCAGTGGGGGTTTTAGGCTGCTGTAATGGGACGGTGCAGTCAAATGTCTGGTCATGACTGAATGATACTCTGGGCCGCATTTTTTGCGGAAGGCACCCCGCCCCAATGATTATGCTTATGCGCCTTATACAGGGGTCGAATTGTTAGTGGTGGATCTCCACGTGGCTGCTGGAAGACGTTGTCATATCCTGGTTGGGGTTGCTTCAGTGCGTGGTTATTTTTATTATTATTATTACATTTCATGATATGCCATAGCAATAAGTGCCATAGGCCCCGCACCTCAAGCTGTCACAAAGAGCAGCGAGGTGGAACAGAATACGGGTAAACTTCGACATGTATGACAATATATGCATGCCTAAACATGAGGTCCAGCAGCTAGGTCAAAATCAACCAAAACCTCCACTGCCCCAATGGGGGTAAGAGCCTCCCTCCTACTTAAGAAAGCAAGGAGGGCTTGTAAGCCCGGGTGCAAGCAATGGTTGGTAACAAACCCCATTGGTTGGACCTCACGCCACATCAGAAGGGTGAGCATAAGCATTCCTAATCTTCCAAGCAGCTGCAACATATTTAGCTATACACTTAAATGCATGCTTGAAAGGGCCATATACTAAGCCAGACTCCTCATCGACGTCTACACCCCAGAACTCTTCATTAAGCATGCTATGCAGCTTCTCCTCATCAGATTTGCCATCCAATATCTGACATTTTGCAGCAACATCAGGGTCAGAAGTGCGTGGTTGTTACTAAAGTCTCATTATGCTGATCAGGAGTCAGGCAAAGATGTGCAAGCCTTTAAAGGTAGCATGGGTGGGCCACTGGTGAGATACAATACAATACCTAATGAGTTATCATGCTGCCTAGATCAGTGTGGCAGTTAAAAAATGCATGCCGTGAGCCATTAAACACTGTATATCATCTGACAGTTGACCAATGGGTACTCGGTAAAGTGCACACCCGATAAAGCAGTTGCACTTGCTGCCGGTTCCCATCTGGAGCAGTATTCAGTAGTACGGGTCTGCAACAGGGAGGTACTCCACATTTTTTGCTTGATCAGCGATCGGCCAATTATAGCACGATCTGGGAGACACACACGGCTGCTAATTGTGGAACCCTGGAGCATGACTTCCAGTTGCAGCACAAACAGAAACCGGCTGGAACAATTGCACCTCCATCGACCTGTACCTGAACTATTTAGTCACCCTGCCACAAATTGGGCATTCAAGCACGACTGGGAGGAGCCACTGCATGCAAGATATGGCTCAGCCAATTCACGGTGATATTCAAGAGGAGCACACTGCATTTCGCCCTTTAGTTTCCAGGCTGGGCCTGCTACACACAGGAAGTCTACAGCTGTCGTACTGTTGTCCAACAGTGTCCACCTTCACTGTGCCCTTCCAACATCGGCCTTGGCTTTGCACTCGCCCTTGTGGCCTGACTTCCAGTGCACCTTTTGACAGGTACGCCCACAGTATGCTTCACTCTGGCAAGCTGTGCACACCTGTAGAGCAAAGCATCCAGGTCAGAGGTAACCAGTACCAGGACCAACGCAACCGCTAGAACTTTACTGTCAAGAAGAGGGTGTTTGCCGCTGCCCTGCACTGAAGATGCTGTTACATTCTGCCAAGCACAGAAACAAAGCTTCCAGGATATACGGCAGATATGCTTCCGTGATCTCAGCACAGCAAGCCTTGCTATGGCATAGCCTTTTAGGAGATTGCATCAAGTATAGATGCCTCAGCTCCATGATCTAGTTAACAGATGTTCATTACTGTCGTTTGGCGGCCCTGTGTATTATTCTCACACCTAAAATGCTTGTGCTGTGGGTGCAATGACCGATTCCGATGGCCTACAATGTGCACATCCACATCAAGGCTGGCTTCCACCAGGTCCCACCTTGAGCTTGTCTGTGTCAAAGGGGCTGCAGAACATCAAGCACTTTGGGTTGGCACAGACCAGCCCTGGCCTTGCAGCAGCTGTTCCCATGGGTAGGAAGGCTGGCAGCAGCAGGTGAAGCCCCATATCCCCCTGCTTACCACCCACAGCTTGCCAGGCACTGCTGAAGGGGCCTTGGAGTTTCCAGGGCAGCAGGCTGCAGAGTTGGGTGTGGATAGTCTTGTAGGAAGCTATGTGGTGCAGCTCAGTGATGGATACCTGCAGTGCTCTGCCCAATCCCCAGGTCTCCTGTCCTGCAGCATGTAGCAGACAATTTCACCATATGCAAAAAGGAGTACCACCGATGACTACCAGAGCACGGAAGGATCTGCAGATGCACAGAAGTTGACAAGGCAGTATGGATAACCAGTGCAACGGTCAACTCACAAGCAACAACAGATGGCCAGCAACAGAGGTCCCAGCAGACACTCGGGCAACCTCCAGCAGACTCGCATTACTTACCAGGAACATCCAACCAGCTGTAGACAATCTGGCTGCGCGCAGCCAACTGCGTCTGCATTGCCATGAGGCGGGCCAGGTTGCCTGAGCAAGAAGCCAGCATGCGCATACCCACGGCAGCACACTCCTTCAGGCGTTCAAGCACATGGCTGATGGCCTGTTGCTTGGCAGCCGTGTTCTGTGTCAAGCACTCCATTAAATACTCCCCGTCCAGCCGTTGCACCGCACCAGTGTCACTACCAAACTTTGCTTCTTCTATCTCTAGCATGACGTCTGGATCACACCCTAGCTCTGAGTAAAAGTCAAAATTCTCCCAGAAGGTGCACCTGCAAGGCAGGCAGCACAGTCGAACATATTCAGATCTAAAAGCTACGCTCCTTTTTGCCTTATCTGTCAGAAACGGCACAATACTGGTGAAGATACGTTGGAACAGTGGATGAGCTATTACCTCACAGGCAGCACAAGCATGTCTCTCTGACCTCTGACCACCTTCTCACCGCTAGAGACAGATCTAGAGCCCGGGTACCAACCAGCTACCTAAACAGCCCGTAAGCTCAAGCCAAAATACAGATCCTGCTTCATGTCATGTGCCAGTGGGCAGCACTTCCCACTACACCACGCAGTTCAAGGCCATAGAAGTGCCCTTATAAAATGCTCTGCATGTGCTTTTGGGCCCACCAGCTACCGCAAAACAATTACCTGGTGACAATGGATGATGCTCTGAGTTCCAGGTCTAAAATGAGATGACATGCCACAACAGCTGCAGCCACAGGTTGTGCGGCCACCTTGTACCACAACCAAGCAGGCCAGTCTTGTGATGTCAAGGCAGATGGGTCCACAACTGGCCCACAGGACCGGCACTCAGAGTGGTTGTTGCTACCTGAACCAGAAAACACAGCAAAAGCTGACTATGAACCTCTATAAAGCATCAAACATAGTTTGAGAGGGCCCATGTCGTAGGAAACACCAGCCAAAGATGACAATTTCTGCAGCCACATGCAGCTTTGCAAAATGGTTAATTCGCAGTGGCTTGTTTTGATTACCGACTCACCCTTTTTCTGGTGGCATGTGCATGCTAAGCTGTGACTTTTGTTGCTGTCCTTGCTTTGCCGCATTGTCTTCTTTGCTTGACTCTTCGTTTTGGCAAGGTCAGGTATCACAGTCCCTTTGGGGTGTCCCTTGGCATTGCCCATGACCTCCTCAAGCATGGCCATAGTGAGTGACAGACGCTTGCAGGCAGTAGAGGTAGCTCTTGTCATTGCTGATGCTGACTCTGGGGTGCTCATGACCAGGTCCTGTTGGGTTAGGCTGAGGGGAAGGATGTTCACCAGCAACTTTGAAGTGATGGAAGTGCTCACCAAGGGAACATATGGAGATTGAAGGACGAGGTCTACAAGCTGGAACAGCTGGGGTCTGTGGTGCATGAGGAGAGGTGACAGTCTCCCCTCACCTGTGCATGCAGAAGACAGGCATCAATAATGAACCTTTGGAAATCAGCACTTGCAGCTCAGTATTACTGCTGGTAGATCCACACATGCGAGACACTCTGTCAATGACCCAGACAATAAAATGAATAACTGTGTTGTATCAGGAGCTTTTGCACAGGTCCTCCTCAGCCTACATGCTCATCTGGGTGTCGTGCTTATGCAACTCCGCTGTCTATCTGTCTCCACAAGTACCTGAGCACTGACACCCACATTATCGAATGGCGAAGCCCGGCGACTGCCTTATGCCGCCTCGCTGGCTTCTCTGCTCCCTAATCATGATATCCTAGACAGCCTGATCTACGTAGTGCTGCTTAATACTGTCCTGGGCGCAGCTATACCAAGAACAGGGTCCTGAGAGGTTTCGATGTCTGTAGGTTCTTACATGCCAAACACACTGCCATAGATGCGGCCCTAGACACAAACCAAGCCTGGCCTTGAACACACGCGAGCAAGTTCCGACCCTGGCCTGGGACAGGCCAGGGCTATGCTGAGAACATACAGCACACACGTTTCCTACATATGACAAGGATACATCGGGACAAGCTGGCCATCAGCTTGTCCACACATATATGCAATCAACAACATGCAGAACTCCCGCCAAGTTCGTCACCCGAGGTCTGAACCCTAGTGTGTTGAACCCAATCGTGCAGCAAGGTCAATAGGCTTGACATGGGTGTACATTTGCAGTGATGGCTGACCCAAGGCTGACAAGTTATGTTCACGAGCCATAGCAGGATGTGTTCTCCAGCATGGGCGCAAATGCAGCAGCTCTGCCATAGCCAGAAGTTGGAATTGTCATACTGTACAAACCCGAAAATCTGCAGCTCAACCCAAACAGATTTGGCTTTGCGTACCCGTCAGGTGTGTGAACATAGTATGCTCAGTGATGCTGCCAGTGGGTTCATCCAGTAGCAGCTTAAGCACTTCCACATGCCTTATTGCCATCCTGGCAAGGAAGTGCTGTTGCACCCTGGCTTCTGCTGCTGGGAGGTGCGCAAGGTACTGCAGCATGGCTGTGGCGGCCTCCACAAGCACGCCACCAGCAACAGCTGCAACAGCATGCTTGAAGTCCCAGCACTGGGCAGAAGGGCATTGCAGCATGGTTGCAACCAGCCGCCAGCCGCTGCTGCTTGCCAGTGTGGTGTCAGTTAGGTGCGTGCTCAGGTTCAAACTGCTGTTGATCACCAGAATCACCATGTCTGCATGTGCAAGCACAGGGATGTTATCAAGGAGGCATGGGATGGTGACAAGCTTCATGGTGGAAAATCAAGCGACATAGACATTCCAGTTCATGACAAGCATATCTGAGTGCCATACATCAGTCGCAGCTGCGGAATGTGGTACCAGTGTTGCTCAGTTTCAGACGGCTCTTTATCACCAGAACCCATGTCTACCATGGTCAGCATTGCGCAAACGCAGTCAATTCCTGCAACACATACCAGCTCAGCAAGATCAGTCGCAAGCACCATGCATTGCAGCCAGGAGCCAGCGGCAGCTTGCCAGGCTGCACAGATGGCTCTTAGATGCCTACTAACAGTATTGCCAGATGCTAGGTTCACCTCAGTGCTAACACCATGCCTGTAAAGTACTGTCCATACAGACAGGAGCAAGGAGCAAGCACTGACCTGTGCCAAGTGCTGAGACCACAGGCACATAGCTTAAAGCCTGCTACTGGTAGTAGCTCCTATTATAAGAAGATAGCACATGAAGAACAGGCAGCATCAACAGCAGGCCCAGGGATTGCGTTCAGGCTCACTAGCTATGCAGAGCCCTGGCAAAGGTCAAGACACATGTATGGCGCTTTATTTAGAAAGGATCTTGTACCAGTAGTTCCCTACCTGCAGAAAACTCTGGATGGATGTTGATGCAAGCCCCAAGCTCAAGCACCTGCTGCAGTGTACTGAGGATGACAAGTGTAATGGGTGCTTGCCACAGCTTCTCAAGAGGGCTCTGTGCTTGCTTGGCAATAGATGGGCTGTATTTCTGGATCGTAGGGATGGTGAAAGAAGACCAAGGACTGGTGGTGCAGAATGGCTGCTCAGTAGAATGATCCGCTGATCCAGGAGCTGCATTCGAAGCTGTGGAAGGGACCTGCTCCTCTTTGTCGGGTGAGTCATAGGATGCCGTTGCTGCAAGCGTCTGGACTAAGAGTCGTATGGAGGAGGGGTTGCAGATCTGGCGAATGGCCTCTTTGTAGTTGGATGGTGTGCTGCAATTAACCACCAGAGGTGGTGCTTGCACCATGTTGAAGCCTGGCTGCCAGATGTCCACATGAGCTGCATAGAGAGCTACTTGGCCAATGAAGCGGCAGAGAAGCATGCTGGCCTCTGCAGAACTGCTGACGATGGCGTGGCATGTCTCATTGGGGTCCATGGGTAGCGTCTGAAGTGCCAGGAGCTGCATGGAAAAGCACATACAGAAGTGCATGTTACTCTTGGCCAAGGTGCAAGGATCAAGGAAAGGAGTGCGCTTGCAAGCAAAATGTGCACAACATTGAACTTCACAGTCCCAGGTGCAGGTCTCATTAAGCTGCTGATGAGGCCTACCTCTTCACAAACTTCTGGAATCCAGGCGCTTTCTGATGCAATCATCATGACTTCTCTGACATGTTTCTCCTTTAGCGGCTGATTCAGGGCAGTTTCTAATCCATGGCAAACCTTCAGTACCTCCTGAATCCCAACCTTGTTCTTGGCTGCTCGGCTTAACTTAGCAAAAGCCTTCAAGGCCCGAAACGCCCCTATAGAAAATGGACACGTTGTGTTCAGCTGTCTCAGTTCGGCCTTTGCACCCCGAGTCCCTGCTGGTCTATCGATCACCACATTGTGCGAGCTGGTGACCATTGCATGTCGTTGCATGGCACGTACCTCCATCCATACTGAGCCGTACGTTATGCCGAGGGTCGGAGCTTAGACGACCATGGGATCAACGACTATCCCAGTCTTTGCTTGAGAGTCCAGGCTCCTGATAACTCCGTAGGTGCTTTTAGGACAGACACAATTATTGTGTGTAGTGACTATCCACTTATATGTTTAAGATGCAGGCTACAGGCTAATATGCCGGGTGCTGCAATGATCGTCACCTCGTGCTGAAGGTATGATCGTCACCTCGGCTCAACATCGACAAATGGGCACGAAAATGTCAAGCCTCCCATTGGTGCATAAGCGGCATCAGGAACTTTAAGTCATTCTAGAATAGAATGAAAGCTGAACATTCTACTGGTGTTGAGCAGTACAGAAACAGCACAGTACTGCCACACTGGAACTGTTCTGCAGCTAAGACGTTAATGGCTCCATTCACCACGCGTCAGGATGAGACCTCTCAAAACTCAAGTCTGACACCGCGGACAATTCAAGCTTACCAGACCGTATGGCATTCAAGTAAGGAACTGCTGGATGAACAGGGGCTGGCGACAAAGTGAGCAGGTCCACTGGAGCAGTGCAGAGTGCACCAGAACGAAAGACTGAATGGAGGTTGGCCTGCTGCAACCAAACTCACCAAAATGCTAATGTTAGGCTGCACTGGATCTGAGATCTTGCATGCATCTTGACCTCTCACCACAATCTCACTCGAGTGATTGCGGGTGCCTACGTAGCCGAACTAGCCACTTGCTGAGCGCCCTTCAAGCGATATTCAGCCTTACCAGCCTTCCACACACGTACCGAGTAAATATATAGCAAACAGCCTCGCTTCTCTACTTCCTACTCCTCTATTGCCTCCTGATGCTGCATTCACGCCGGGACGCCCGGGTGCTGCAAACGAGGTCGGGATGCTCCGTAAGTGCTGCAAAATATGTTTTACGTTATGGATCTAGGTGGCCTGTCAACCTTACTTCTGGGTCCCAAGCTGGACACTTCTTGGCATCGTTGCAGCCTAGCTCATCTCCTTTCCGAAACAAGCGGCGAACACGGCCCATGATCGCAGTCCGGTGCTCTGTGGTAGATACCGTTGCTCAACACACGGCCCTGAATGACGTAAGTTTGCGCCTTGCAGCAACTATAGGCCTCCAGTCCCCATGGGAGCCTCCTACCGCTGTTGGCAGCGAGATGCAAGCATCCAAAAAGAGAGAAGCCAGCTTCATAATTGACTTTGACCTGCATGACCGCAGATCTGCAGCCGAATGGTCCGTCTTGTCAGCAGCAGACACGGCGAAGACCTGGTCTGGGACATGACACTCGAGCTGGACGACTTGCGCATTAGTACCGAGCACGAAGATCCCGATTCAGCTTCCATGCTTGCTAGCCCGCTGTACTCCAAGCAGACAGCTGTCCTCTGCTCCGCCTTACAGTCCGTGTTACAGCATCGCTGGCCAGACCCAAGCATGCGTGAACAGCTGCAAGGCTTGTACCTTAGCGCCCTGAATAACGTCTGTGAAGCAGCTTATGTTGCAGACTGGCTTAAACCGCCGGGTGACGATGTCCAACCTGAAAACAAATCCAGACATCTAGCTGGTATTTCATCCACAAGCAGTGTCCAGCAGCATGGTGCAGCAACGTCTACCACCAGCACGGAGGAGAACAGCAGCAGCAGCAGCAGCAGCAGTGCAAGCAGCCTTGGCAGCAACAGCGGCAGCAGCAGCTCATCCGCTTCCTCTTCATCTGCTACTACAGATGAAGAAGCAGAGCAGATGCCAGATTCTTCAGACCTCTATGCAGTGCTGCGCATTTCCAACACAGCTACACCGGCTGAGGTCAAGGCTTCATTCAGGAAGTTAGCCCTGCGCTACCACCCTGATGTGAACACCAAGGCTGATGCTGGGGAGCGCTTCAAGGTCATGGTTGAAGCTTATGGTGAGCGAAACTGCATGGCACATGTGCTATGGTCGTAGCTTATCAATGCAGTATTACAGGCAGGCACCTTTTGAGTTGCTGTAATTTGGGGATCTGTTTTTGGTGCACTGTCAATCAAGAAATCAGTCAATCAATCAATTCAATAACAGCTATGCAAATGGCCACACATACCAAGGCCTTAATCACACGGCTGCTGGTCACAATCAATAAGCTGCACCACCAATGCTGGACTTGCCCCATCTAGCTGAGGCTAGATGCAACTGCATGCACATTAACTGAAGTTTAACTTGCAAGCCATACTGGCAAAGCCTAAAGCTTACAACTTTACTGCACTGCGGAAGCCTTTTCTTAATTTGCAGAATCTGTCAAAAACAGGCTTGACCACGAACGGCGAGATGTGTATAACAAACCTTGGGCATGCAGGCGGTTTCTGGGTCGTCCAGACCTCACGGAGGCTGCATGTACCGTATCACATGCCTGCGTCTTCCTTCAGCAATCAGCGTGCTGGGCATGTAGGAATGCACAACTCATCTAAGGAAGGACCAAGCCTTACTGCAGACCCATCGCTGTACCTCCCAGGACCAGATTGAAGCTGAACAGCAACGTGTGACCTAGGCAGTACATCCTGCTCACCCCACTCCTGCATGCTCCTGCAGATATCCTGTCTGACCCCAAGTCCCGTGCTTTGTATGACCGTTATGGGAAGGAGGGTATGCAGGGCAGAGATGGGGCCGCAGCTGGTGTGGGGAATGCAAGGGACGCCTGGGAGGAGTTCAAGCCATATGTGCGTCAGAACAAGCACACCAGAGCAAGAGCAGCCAGCAGGTAAGACTTGACCCTGGTTTTATTCATGTCAGTGCTACAGCTCTGCTAGTAGATTGGAACCCCTGGGTTTTGGCTGCCGTCCATGTTTATACTGCACCTTACAGCAGACCGCTTTCACCATGTGTGGGTATGGCAGGCAGTGTGCACTTCTACCATATGCCACAATTTGCAACCATGCGGATCTTGGCTTGATAGCGGGGCGATTGAATCAGGTGTATGAAAGGTTTTGGGACATTTAAGGCTAGAGATTTTCTGAGAGAGCTTGTTTTAGCTGCAAGCAGGGCGTGGTGTGTTCTGCAAGACGCAATTGCGTGGCAACTCTGGCATGTGTCTATAGAGTGCAATTTTTACCATGCAATTACGGTAGCTGTGCAAACGCGTCTTCTCATGAAAACACTTAGGTGATTGCAAGGAGAGCACATTCCCTGACATGCCTGATCCAGTGAGGAAATAGATTTTGACGGCGCTTAAGGCGTGTAACTGTTCTTAATTTCTGGTCTTGGCTTTGTGACTATGCGCGTTCAGTCTGATGCACGATGGCCCTGCGGGGGGCCCGGTACTGTCCAACACAACTGCCATACCATCAGCACCACCAGCAGCAGCAGGAGCAGCAACAGCAGCAGCTACGGCAAGTGAACAAGAAATCACAGGGAACCATCTCAAAGATCAGCAGCCAGAGGGGGCACATGCGGACGCCAGCAGCAGCTCAAGGGCTGGCGAACAAGATACACCTGCAGCTGCTGGGGGCCAGGGGTCTACAGGTGAAGCGTCACCGCTACCAAAGCCAGGAGCTATAGTGGAATACCCCTTGACACCTAGAGAGCAGGATGAGTATCAGGATGGACGAATAGCAGGTAAGCTCAGACTGCAGTAGTCCCTGCTTATCCTGTAGTGGTAGGTAAAATGAGAGTTGGTAATGTGTCACTGAGTGCCAATGATGCTCTAAGGGATTTTGGCTCCAATTTTGATCTGGTACACTGAATATACGCATGGAGGCAGCATTCAGGAGCAGCAGCCAGCAGCAATAGAAAGCAATGATCAGCACCAGCGGCAGCAGCAGCACCAGCCAGCCTTAGTCAAGCGCTCAGTAGCACCAAGGGCGGGTACAGCAGCAGGAGCAGTTGAAGCAATGGGATTCTTCTTGGAATCACGCCCAGCTCATAAGAGCTGTCACTATATAATGAGATAGATCAATGCGCAGCTTTGGTGCCGTGCTGTCAGTGCTGGGAACGATGTGGAGAGCAGAAGTTGGAGCTGAAATTCTGCTATTACTGCATGCTGTTCTATGTATTGGACAAAAGGTGGACGTGCTTCATGACCACGCTCCTTTGGTAGACAGACTGGGATCTTGCTGTCTGGATCTCTTTTTATCCCTGTGGGATATTTTAAGGAATATAAGAAGAAGATTTTAAATATGAATACTCCTTCTTAAGCATAGATGCCAACTGTCGTCAGGAAGTGCAGTGTGAATTGAGTAAGGTGAAGTGCTTCTGTGTCTCCCTCCCAGGTGTCGGGTTGCTGGTGGCATGTAACATGCACCGGCCTGATGCAGCTCGCATCCCAGAGCACCTGCTGGGCCTGTGTGAGATTGAAGCACTCCGTCAAGAGGAAGAGGGGTCAGACAGGTGTGCTGGGGTTGGGAATAGATGGACGGGGGCTTGTTGCAAGAGCAGTCTCATGACTTAACCTGGTCAGCTGGTGATGGAAATGGTAGTAGGGGAAGACATCGCTGAGCCCTGCATGCTCTTCTTTGTTCCAGCACTGCATTGCAGACCCCTGCTTTGCTTTTCCGCACTCTCCCCTGCTTTGATTACCTGTACGTGACACCCAAGATGTAGCTAGCGATGTGTCTTGGTGCAGTCACCCAATACTTAGCAGCGGCCCTCTCTGTTGGTGGCTCCATAGATGGCAGTTACGTATCGTCACATATCGTATCGTATCGTATCATACGGATACGATACGCAGTTGGCATAAGCACCCCCAGAAATACGTTGTGATACGTTCCAATACAAAGAGTCAAATAGACGCCTGGAACAGCCTCTGAGCTGCTTTTGAGCAGCTGTGGCTGTCACACAAGCCAATACCTTACATGATTTCGTTACCTGCCTAGAGCATCCTATACACTAGCATGACTGCTGCTGTAATGCTGTTGTCCTGCCTGCTGCCTTGGGAGCTGGGAGTCTGGGACTATCTGCTCCTCTCGCCAGGTGACTCTGATCCATCTCAACTGACGTCCAGAGTGCGATCGATCCTACAGCTTGGCTGCGTTCGCTGCATTGTCTGCACGCAGGGCAATTTCGACGTCTTCCGGAAAAGCACTGCATGCTTTCACATCCGCGCTGGCAAGCAGACGGTTCTTGATCATGGTCGCATTTGTCACGAAGATATGTACGCGTTGCTTGCATTTAACCTCATAGACATGGTTGCCCAGCATCGTTTCCCTTTGCCACTTGGCCTCAGACGAAGAAGGGTTCGTGGCCATGCTGCACAACCAGAATTAAGTGCCATACACGAGCAGCAATGGACGCAGTACGCTTAAAAGACTCGCATGCACTGCCAATATGTCTGCAACAACGCCTGCTGGTTGCTTGCTTGCTTCCAAATCGTGTACTGCCTGTAGGCCACGGGCTCTGGTGACCCTAAAACCTTAGTCAAACTTGGAACGTACTTTCTTGCGTATCTGCGTATCGTAACGTAAAGTACGTATCGTAACGTATCATACGCACTTTCAATTCCAAAATCCACGTAACTGCCATCTATGGGTGGCTCTAGTAACAGATACTCAGGATCCAGTCCCAGCACGCGCCATTTACGATGTTAACGATGTTACGGTTATCCTAGGTGCTTTGCTCACTCAGGATAACTCATCTGCTATCAGGACACAAAAACTGCAAAACCAAGAGGACCCTTGGCAAATCCGTCAACACCAGGCTATGTTCCAGGGTCTCTGCATTTGTTGTTTTTGTACTCGCGCTTGCATTGTTACGACTGCTTTATTTCTTCTTTGCATTCATCATGAAGTGGATAAGCGTTAAGCCCCTCACTGAATGCTCGTGTGCTCTGCTGGCTGACTGCATTTAGGTGGTTAGCTGATGAGCTGGCTTCCCCTACATTCCGGCAACTGGAAGATCTGACGCAGGTCACTGTGCAACAATATGATCCACGGTTTGAGGTGTGGGTGGTGCAGCCAGATGATCTGTCACCAGGGTGTGGGGGACCCCCTTTGCCTGAGGAGATAATATTGTGATGCCATGGTGCCCTGATGCAGGGGTTTCCGTGAGTCACAGCTAGGAGATAGAATCATGTGGCAGACTGGGGCAGTCCGTCCTCTAACCTCGTTGGAACGGGGCTGGTGCAGGGTGCCTGGGTGCAAGAGCCAAATGAGCATTGTCTATTTGCATGCGTCTGCGCGGCTTTGATCCGGCGGATTATTCTTCGGTAGTTGGGAGGGGCATCTATGGGAGCTACAAGTGCTGTGGTAGGCCACTATAAAAGCAGGGTCGCATGAGCACTAGTTGCATGCGGCTGTCATGCTGAGCCTTCCTGAGTTACGCACATGGATGTGATTCATTTTAACCGCATTCTTGCAGGCCTGACCTCCGAGTGTGGTTCCGTGTCGCCAGCGACCTCAAACGTGTAGTTCAGCTTGCTTTGCTGTTCCAGTCTTCGTTAGTGCCTCAACTTCCAGAGATTAAGGTCACATTGCGTCTTGTACCTGGGCTATGTGCGGCTAGCGCTAACATCTGCAAGATGCACCGGGTGAGACTCCCTCAATGCTGACACAACCGTGAATGAGATGACGGACGGTTAGGCAGCGGACTCAGCAGGTAGCCCAACAACCGGGTTTACTCACTGGCGAGACGCATGGCCAGAGCCTCTGGGTGCTTTCTGATGTCGGAAAATGTGCTTGCAGCAGATCCCAACCGATCGCGGCAAGTATGGTCCCGGACGCATGCCTGCTATGCACATAGATCTACTCCCCGAAACTGAACCGGAGGTTAAAATCGCTAATCTGACGGTTTGCAAGGGAAGGCCCCCGCTACACTGCTGACAGGCAGAAAGCGTGGATAAAGTTTAGCTCCCGCTTCCCGGTGGTAGGTGCCCATGTCTGCAATGGTTATGCCTGCACAAGCATGGTGTCGAGTCCTGAAGCTGCGGCCCTTTCCCATTGTAATGATATAGTAGGTAGAAGATTTTGAGCCCCATTTGATGGCAGTGGTCTGGTAAAAAGCCTTCTTCTGCTGCAAGAAGGTCAGTGTGGCTGTGCTGGGCCAGCCTTAATCTTGAACAGGCCTTATCCATGAGCCTATGCTTGAAACCAAGCTAGCAGCAGCAGCATGGGGGCCCTGTTCTCAGCAGCAACTAGCCATCAGCAGCAGCAGCAGGTATCACAGTATAACTATTCCTGCAGCCCCTGCATGATCCAGTCCAAAGCTAAATCCACCCTTGTTCTCATCCTTCTTGTTTTAGAATCTATGCGTAAGAACTTCAGCAACCTTGAAAGGCAGGGAGTGAGCTCTGCTCAATTAACAGTTGAGCTCAATCTATCCATGTTCTGCTCCTTGCTGGCAGGTGTAACCAGGTGACCATGAGTGGCCAGTGCAGGTGCTTGTCCTATCAATGGAAGATGTCCCCCCTTTTAGTAGTGATGGTTCTCTTCACATTTATGCTACATGGAATTCAGGTGAGCGACCTTGGTCCAGGTTTTTGTGTGGGGTAGGGTACAGCAGGTGTTCATGTTGGGTAGGGTTTAGCAGGCGTTTATGTGGGGTAGGGTTTAGTAGGTGTTGATGTGGGGTAATGGTTCAGTGGGATGGAGGTCATTTGAGTTAAGAAGGGAAAGGGCCCCAGGGTGCATTGGCGCATCTAGTAATGCACCATGTGTAATTATCAGAAATCCGCGTTGCAAAAGCAAATAAAACAGCAAACAGGCCTATGGCACTTTGTGCCATGATATCTCATGATGAAGTGCTGTAATAAAGCTAAGAGGCATGATGAGTGGGAGGGAAGCTCTGCCCTCAGGGCTTTGTTGGCAGCTGCAACACACTATGGCAAAAGGGGGTTCTATTTGGACACATGGGCCGCCATGAGCTCAGAAGAGGGGACACAATTATGGCATCCCTTTTTGTTCCGCTTTCATTCCCCCCCTTCATTACTGGGATTGGGGGCGGAGAAGGGGAGCTGGTGTGAAAAGGATTCTGGGAGAGGGAGCAGGGAGAACCAGAGGGTGGGTGGGGGAGCAATGGGTGGCATTGAGTGCTTGGGGGGGGGGGGGTGCAGGGGAAAAAGGGTCAACCTCAAGACCCATGTGGGTGGGATCCAAGGCCACACCTAGCTGAAGAAATCCACCTTTAGGATTGTGGAGGTTTCTGAGTAAAGTGAACTTGAGTGACCTTGCGGCCTTTTGTCCTTGCTAAGAAGCTATATTGCCACCAAAAACTGCCTGCTGTGTTTTCCCTTCACTGACGACGCTGCAGGGTTTTGCCCCAGAGAACCATGCAACCATGGGCATGCGTTTTAACCGCCTGGGAACCCTCTTGGACCTCTCAAAGCTCAGCCAGCTGTCACTCGCCTCACCAGCAACACTCAAATCCTCAGATGACAGCTCCATCATCGCTTTTGCCGCCAAGAAATTCAAAGTTGCAGCAGAACAGCTGGAGATTACAAAGGAGCTGGAGACAGACAAGGAGGGGTTCAAGCATGTTACCTTGCGCCAGGTTTTAGGAGGGGTGCCTGTCTATGGTTGTGATCTGAAGCTGCACATTGAGAAGATGGCAAGACTGTCTACGCAGCCACAGGTAATGCTGAGGGGGCCTAGGATATCACATTTCAGGATATGCCATAGCAAAAGTGCCAAAAGCCCTGTATCGCACCTGAAGCTGACATGGAGGTGATAAGGGGCCTACACATTCCGACAAGAGCAGGATTTTGTCACCATTGCAGCCTCGAACACAGAAAAGCCTGCCAGGAAAGTGCGAAGAAGGTGTGCAAGGTCCCACGGAGCGGGGTGGAAGGGGCAAATCAGGGGTTAATGCACAGGTTGAAGGGGCGCTGCACAGGATAACGGCGCATGTGTTGGGAAAGATGGACGTGGCAAAGAATGCTGCTGAGCCATAAACCTTTTTGGAAAGCAGTAAAGGACATGCTAGCTGATCGCAGGCGGATTAGGCTGTAGCTGTGTGCTCTTTCATTTTCAGCAACCATGGAATAGTGCACCTTAATCAATCAATCAAAACGCAAGACCAGCAATGCCAATGGCCAAACAAACCTAGGCCACAAACACAAGGCTCCTGATCACAATCACGAAGCCACACAACCGATGGTGGATTTGCCACACACAAGCTGAGGCTAGATGCAACGGCGTGCACACCAAGGGGAAACAAACACCACCACTAAAACCCAAAACCTGCTCCACTTCCATCACACATGGGTGGCGGGGAGGCAGCAGGATCAAGCACCACCCTAGTAGGGGCTGGAGGTGGCTCCCACCACCTAGGTACTGGTACTAGTGCACCTTAGTAGGGTCTTAAGCCTTTATCACAGGAAAACCTCCTTCCTCCCACCATGCGGTTTGACCTATTGCTGCCCTTTTCTGACTCTAGCATTCATCCCGTGCCATGGCTTATCCTGCTCTGTAAACCGCTAATACTGCTGGAGCGCAGAAATGCAGATGATACTTTTTGCACACACACGACTCACTGCATGTGTATGAAAATTCATGATATGCCATGGCAAAGAATGCCACAGGCCCCTCACCTCAAGCCGCGGTGGTGGTGCCGCTTCCTTTTTGGTACCCATCCCATTCCTGCAACTTTAGACCGGCTCAAAGACATGTCTGCCATTGTTACTGAACTATACTATAAAGCCTCCATTCTCTATTCTAATACACAGGATCTGTGGCTCATGACCTCAAGCCGCCTAAAGACATGGACCTTAAGCGTCCTGCAATTGACGCTGACAACGCTGCCATGTTCATCCTGGAGCATCTGGGCCCCCTCTCTGTCAGGCTAGCACAGCTGGTGGATAGGCTGGTGTGTGAGGTGAAAGACTCGACAGGACAGAGGTCATGTGGTGCCAGTAGTGTTTTGCTGGAGGAGGAGGCAGGGCCGGGGACGGCTCCGCGGAAGTTTGTGATCCGTGGCAAAGGTAAGGAGTTCTGGTTGGGATTGTAAGTGCCGGCAGAGAGGTTAGCAGGGGATAAAAGAGAAGGGGCAAGGGGATGAATGGAGTAAAGGTGGGGGCTCCGTGTAGTTTTCACACCAAGGAACCCTTTCTACAATCCCATGGTGGAGAACAATACACAGTCTCCTTGCGTAAATCTCTCTCTCAAGTAAAGGTGTGTCAGGCAGGAAAGCAAAGGCAGCGGGTGTGGCAGGAGGGCGAATTTGCAGTGTCAATAGGGTGGCAGCAGGAGCGGGGTGGGAAGGGAAGGGGGGGTGACTAGGCCTGTGATGGCCATTGATGTGAGTACAGGTTTCTGTTGAGGAAAAGCAAAAGACCCAAGCCCTGCTTCCAGAATGTTTACATCAGATACTTGGGTGTTTTCAGGGTGAGGTTGGTGACGGAAGCTGGTCAGCAAAGCAGGGGAGGGGGAGAGGGGTAAGTCAGGGAGGCTGCAGCAAAAAAGGACAGGAAGGGGCCTAGGCAAAAAGGGAGGTTGGTAGGGGTAGGGCGCAGCTCCCTGAACTTACTTTTTCAGATTGCTGTATGCATCTGTGCCAAGTTGGGCGGGGTAGAATGGGAGAGAGGGAAGGAGGATTGGGTGGGGGGGCCTTCAGGCGGCAAGAAGCAGAGCCAGATAGTCCCCCTGAAATCATCTCTAAGGCGTCTTGCGGATAACACTGTCATGTCTTCTGCATGCAGACCCCCTATGTCTGGTCTTATCTTCTGCTTTCATTTTGCTTGGCCTATGGCACTTTTTGCTATGGCATATCATGAAATGTAATAAAACATTCTGGTCCCAGACCCCTAAGCCCTCTCCCTCTTTCCTGTGCCCCCCTTTCTTTTTTCTGCAGACAAAGACCATGTGATCTGGTACTCCAAGGTCCCCATTAAAGATGCCGATCGCCCAGCGATAATCGACATCATGATCGACGCACTCACCGGCAAAGTGCGCCAAAGTTCAAATCTCATACCGACAGCTACCACACCGGCAACTGACTGAGGCCTTGGGAAGGGGAAACTCGTGTTACCATGGGGAACTAAGTGTACCTTCCCACCACCTAACACAGCAATTCCAAGTACAAAATGAAGAACTTCAAGACCGGATTGTTTATGTGTGATCTGATGAATACAGATCACTCTGAGCCATGCGTCGTCTTCCAAACCGATACCAACGGATGGGGGAACGGTCAGCTGTCCGATCGGAGGACGATTACAGCGGATGCTCATTGGGCCCTGGATACGGTCGTCGATTACTTTGAATAGTGCACGGCCGCAACGGGGTCGATGGGAACGGACTGTAACGGTCCCCGGTACCCGGTTGGACGTGTGCATTCCAGTAAGGACTGGGACAATGCTATCTGGGACAATGGCTGCTTTTGTATGTATTTTGGAGATGGTTCCAACAAAGGCGGTGGCTCCTGTGTCGGGTTCCTCCCATTAGTTACATTGGTCATCATTGGGCATCAGTGAGGTCTCACATGGTGTAACTTTCAGCACCGGTGCCCTCGAGCACTATGCCGAACCTGGGGGTTTAAATGAGGCCGTCAGCGACATTTTTGGGGTGACCATTCAGGACTGGGTGCACCGACACGGAGAAGGGAACTTCACCATAAAGCCGGCCGACTTCCTGATAGGTTCAGAGCTGCAACCGGAGAAGTGTGGTTTCTTTTTAAGGGACATGAAAGACCCACGGGCAGATGGACAGTCACGAAACTGCTGGGCGTCGGACTTCAATGATTTGGACACTCATTACTCATCAGGCCCAGCGAATCGTGCGTATTACCTCATGGTTCAGGGCTTGGACTGCGGGAGGGCTCAGGGTTTACCAGCAGCCATAGGGTTTGATAAAGCTGCTAAGACCTGGTACAGAGCGCTGACCAAGTACATGACAGCTACCACAAACTACTTTGGCGCACGGGTGGCCACTGTTGCTGCTGCTGGGGATCTATACGGGAGGTCTGGGCAGGAGGTAGATGCCGTGAATGCAGCTTGGGATATTGTGAATGCACCGAAGAAAGATGGCGTTGATCCTAAGACTTGCGACTTGGACTTTGCAACAAAGCCATGTGCAGCAACAGCAGCTGCTGCTGCTAGTAAAAGAGCTGCTGCTCCTGCTATTGTGAGGGCTAAGGAAGTTTTAACATCAGCAGGACCAGATCAGCTACTGGAAGATGTAAAGGTTGCGGTTGAGAGGTTGGGGCCATGTGAGGCTGGGTATGAAGTCACAGTGCAATGTGCTGTCCTTACAAAAAGTGCCAATGTTGCAGCTACATGATAGACTGTGTTCATCAAGCTGTTATTGCATGTATGGTGCTTTTGAGCTAGCTGCTGGACCTCATGTCTAGCCGCATATGTTGTCATACATGCCGAAGATAACCCGTATTCTGGTCCACCTCCTGTTCTTTATGACAGCTTGAGGTTCGGGGCCTATGGCACTTTTTTGCTATGGCATATCATGATTTGAAGGAGGCTGGGCGCAGCTGCATTCTGCATTGCTGTAGGAGGCAGTGCATTGTGCATTGTTGCAGTGGCTGTAACAGCACCCTTGTTACCGCTCCATGAGAAGCTGATGTGTGCTGTAATCAAGTTATGTAAGCATGGCCAAACGTAGGTATAAGGTTCTGTCTGTGTTCCTGAAGGGGCTGCCAAAGGAAAGGTGGACGATTGGACGGACATCTTGTGTTGTATCTATCTATCTTACTTGCTTCATATGAAGTGAAGCTACAGGGTGTGTTTGCTCAGTTTTTCTATTGAGGCGAGGTGGCTAGAAAGCCGGTTACTAGTCAGTCCTATGGTCCCGTACTGCCAAGTCTTGCCGGAAACTCCATCCATCAGTTCGCTCAGTTGTGGTGTCCAGGGCCTCTAGTGCTTTGCCTCTGCTGTATGCAATTACCCTCAAAGTACAATGAGTGTGCATTGGCCTAGCCGCTGTTTTGAGATCTTCTGTCCCTTTCCTGACGCAATTACGAGACTTTTATTTGTATGAGATAGATCACTGCACAGCCCTCGGATCGTGCAGACTTTTGTTTGTGTGGTGAGTCTGAGTAAGGACGTGATGGGTTTTGTATGCTAGTGCAGCTCTGCATCTGTGTAAACCACATGAACTAGAGAATAGGATTTATCTACGACTATACATTGCCAGAAGATGTGGAAGCAGCAGGATGTGATGTGTTTGATCGTTTCGGCCTGGTAGAACTCTGGCAGCTGCCGCACCTTCAATAATCTGGGCATGGCAGAGGCCACAGTGTGGAGTGCTACATACTGCACTTAGCTCTGTCAGTGGTAGTGCTACTGCACTTAGCTCTGTCAGTGGTAGTGCTACATCAGAGCATCTTATATGTCTAGAATTCGTTTGCGTAGGCTTGGTAAAAGGGCTTGTTGATGCTGTTGCTCACATCTGGTTTTAGCACGGTGTCTTGCGTTGCTTCAAAGGGGAATCATTGTAAAGGGAAGTCCTGTTGCAGGGCCTAGAGTATGGCTTAGGGACAAAAAGTCGTCATCAGTTTGCTACCAGACCGCTTATGAGGGTTGGGTTGCTTAATACACTTTATGTGTTTGCAACACATTGACATTACGATTACGATTACGATTACATCATGGCCCCTCAAAGGGGGCGCCCGTACGGAGCCAACCTAGGCTCCATGGGCAGAAATACTGGAACCTGGTCCATCAGAAGTGAATGTCTCAGCAATATCACCTCTTGGTCCAGAAGAAAAGGTATCGAAAATACGACCTTGCCATTCATCCCCGAATGATGACAAATCAAAGTAAGGATTATAGTCCTCACATTCCTCCGACCTCCGAAATTCCATGCATTCATAAACAAACTTTGCAACTTGGAAACTTGGCTCTTGGTCCATGAACAATCTCACGTTGTCTGAATTATGCTTCATTGTACTAGAAGCTTCCTGGCAACCTCCAAACTGTGCAAACAAAACGGTATTATACTTCTCACGAATTCTATCATATGCTGGGCATTCAAAAAGAAAGTGTACCTCGTCCTCAACCACTGTGCAAGAACATTTTGAACATACACGATGCTGCCTTGGCAGTTTGGGACGAGCCCACCTCCCAGTTTCAATAGCAAGATGGTGTGCACCAGTACGAAACCGCATTAACTGTTTCACATAAGTAAACGGGATACCTGATGTGTGCCTGATATACCTTGGCATACCCTGAGGATAGCCAGCCTCTAACTCCTCCTGAGGGATGTCTCCCGTCATAAACCACGAATGATATGTGGAAAGCTTGATCAAATTTGAGCTGACAGATTGCCTGGGGTTTGCATATGCGGCCACCTTGTCCCATGGCTCTTGCAACATGGTATCCCAAGCACCCCACACTTTAAGCCATGGAATAGCTGCAAGTTTATCATTGTCCGGCTCAGCTAGGCCATTTGTTGCCAGAAACTCTGCAATGGTCCCATCTGCGTCTCTACCCTGAGAAAGAGAGCGTACTGTATGCATAAACCGTCCAGCCCAGCTCTTAGGAGCAGAACCAACCCCCTCGCCTGCGTAAGATGCCAAAGATTCACGCACAGCCATGCCCAATAGGCTATCAGAGGGCACTTTAGAGCCATGCCGCGTGTGCTGCCGCTGCGCTTTGCGGCCCATACTGGTTGGGGTCATGTGGCGGGTGCTGCACAGGTGCAGTTGTCTCCTACATGTTGGAGCCGCCATGTCATGGGTGCAGCACAACTGCAAAGTCAGTTTTGTGTGATTTATCTCACACAGACGCTGATGTTGCTGCCGCTGTGGCGCAAGGGGTGGAATATCAGATCATGCTTACATGATATACTTCTACCACTTGGTGGGAGCACAGTGTGTCGACAATACATATAGCCTGAGCCTGAGCAAGGCATTTCCTTGATTGACTTGGTGTTGACTGGGTCAACTGGTCAGCGCACGGCAGTCAGAAATTGCTGGCCTGACATGCATTGGCTAGCAAAGGATCAAGGGGGGGACTGCTTTACATACGCAGTTGATTGGCTAAGTTGGCCCCTTGTGGGTGGCGCTGCCCCCACTGGCGCCCACAATTTGATGGGGTCATTTGTTGTATGAACCGATCTGGTATCAAGCATCCACCATCCATGCTCCTATGTGCAGGACTTTCACCTACGCCTTGTGGGATTGTTGGAATCATGGCAAGCTGTGATCTGTCATGAACCCTTACATGGTCACCCTGGTTCGTGATTGCCATCCATGTCTGCAAGTAGAAGCTCAATTACTACACGCAGTTTACTATCTGTTCTAACTTGGATTTATGGTTATGTGTTGATGTTTTTGGCCTTTTGAGCCTTCTTTGGCTCCCTAGTTGGTAATCTGGTAGATTCTCAAGCAAGCAGTGCTAATAAGTCCCACTAGAAATGGCATCTGTTGGACATTGCTTGGCTGAAGGTGGAGCTGCTAGATGGTAATGCCACCAGACTCAAGAAGCTTGCTATGTTGGTCTCCAGGCAGGGCCAAATGACGCTGCGTCAACTTGCACCAACACAGGGAGGACATGGTTCCATGCAGCCTGGGACTGGGGATCGCGCACATCATTCGATTGCTGCTTGGCTGGGCGTTATACGGCTCCCTTCATACACCACTAACCCCTTGCAGATATGAATGAATCTCACCAGTGGAGAGCGAGTTCATTTCCAGTGGCCATAATCAAGCGGAATAGAATTCTAGGCCATCTTGCATAGAGTTGGACCGTTTAAAGGTATGCACAGAGCGCTCTGCCTTGAGTCCATGCTTCCGCTGCCCGAATACAAATGACCTAGTATAGCTGACCTAGTACATACCAGTATATCTGCGCGCGCCCTTGCTTGGAGCAGGGCATGTATGTCATCCCTACGCGAGGCAAGCCGAGCGTGGCGTGGGAGCACCTGATGTTTTTCAGTTGCATGCTGGTGCACTGCAGCTGTATAGAACAGAAGCTAGGCACACTCAGAAGCAGATGTCATCCAGATGTCTATTCCACCATGAATCATCAGGTGACCAGTCGACACTGGGTAGTTGCTGGGGGCAACTGCTTGCAGGACTTCCTGCCACGGAAAAAGAGCTATATATGGTCGAACTGCCCCACAGGAAGCCACCTTTCCATATTTTGCCATATCCTCCTGCAATACTCCTGTAAACATGTCTCCTCGCACC
Organism: Pseudopediastrum boryanum; assembly: GCA_963556185.1. Lineage (NCBI taxonomy): Eukaryota > Viridiplantae > Chlorophyta > Chlorophyceae > Sphaeropleales > Hydrodictyaceae > Pseudopediastrum > Pseudopediastrum boryanum. The sequence continues at coordinate 3,991,177 of OY744497.1, read as the reverse complement.
GTGCTCTTCGCCCTTGTGGCATTGGCTGCCGTGAGCAGTGCATACGGCCAGTTGGCCCTGTGCAAGAACGGCGAGCGCCCAGCAATCCCTACCAAGGTTAGGATCACCAAGAATCAGTTCGACATCAGCAAGAAGAAGACTGGTACGTCACGCAACAGCAGCATGCATCCGCGACAGTATTCACTTGTCCGATGCAGTCCTGACTTCTTCACGTTCTGCTTGCAGAGGTTGTGATCACCTTCGATAACCCCACCACGATGAACGATGGTTGCCCCAACACCTACACCATCGACATGAGCAACACCAAGAACACCCCCCTTGGCGTGACCAAGCCCATGTCCTCCCCTATCGCCACCCCTGTCTCCACTACCTTCTACCTGCCATGCGGAGAGAAGCACGTCGTCAGGTGAGGGAGTACGCAGTCTCAAGCAGAAATGCTGTACGAAGGCTATTCTGGCCCTTCAACCTGTCACCTAAGTCCCTGGTCTGACTCTTCTTGCGTGTTCAGCCAAAGAGATAACCACGTGCAACATAAGCAGCAGGCCTCGCCCTGGAACTCGATTTCGCCGTTGGGCCGCTCTGCACATGCTTGGTCCTGTGAGGGTCAACTCCTCCTCCCCACTGTTGGGGCTGTAGCAGTAGTGTTGGGCACTGACACCTCCGCCCTGACCTAACTTTAGTTTTCTCTACCAAGACACGTGTGATGCTTGACCCTTGTCTTACCCACGGACATCCTTGGCATTACTGTTCTCTGTATACAACAGGCCAGCTGTCATTACCATCTTTTGTTGGGAGGTGGTATCAGATGATAGTCAAACAATGGCCTATGCCTTTGCAGCTAACTGATTCTTCGTCCCATGTTGCCTTTATCCTGCAGGGTTGTGAGCTTCAAGACCAAGGACGGCAAGGAGGCCAAGAACACCCAGGGTCTGGTGATCATCCCTGCATGCGCTGGTGTCACCACCGGCCGCAAGATGCTGTGAAGGGCTTTACTGCTTGTATAGCATGAATTGCGCCTGATCTACCTGGAGGCATGAGTCAGTGAGGGGTGGCCTACTGCCTTATGCCTCTATGTTTTGGTTCTGGCTGTGACGCGGCGACAACCCCCCTGAATCCTGCGGGTAGCTGCGCAGTGGTTGTATGCAGTGTGCATCCCTCTTTGATCAGAGCTATGGAGCAGTAAATCTTTAGCTCTCCCAAACCTATGGAATGAGATACACATTTTTAGTCAAGCACCGAAATGTGCAGCATGCACGCAGTTTGTGCTGTGCAGAACCTGCATGGTGGGATTGGCACTGAAAACTTGGGTATGTGGGCGTGCATTGCTTGCCTGCCATGGGGAGCAAGCAGACAAACTATTGTTGTTTATATCTTTGTTGTTTGTAATCTTTGAAGAGTTGAGTGGGCTTGATTGTGCACTACCGTATATGGAGACTGAAAAGCTAGTGGCGGCCAGCGCGTCTTTACTTAGAAAGCCACTGGTATTTAGCAGTGAACTAGTAAAAGGAAGTTACATTGAGGCGACTAAACAAACAAACAAACATTTAAGGTGCGGCAACCGCAAAGGGCTGCTAGGTCGAAACGACCAAACACACCATCGGATGGGTCCAAAAACAATGGATTCCACACCACCAATCAATAGAAATACCCAAGCATACAACCAACAAATCACCAGGAGGATCTATCTGTTTCCAAATCAAACACAATCCAGAGCACCAACCAAGCAAAATGTCCAGTAAGTCCACCTCATCTGTACCACCCAAGATGTCCAGCGCACCAACCAAGGCGAATACCCAAGCATGTATCTAGCTATACTTCAACCAGTTCCTCATCAGACGAAGTACCAGGAAGATCTGTCTCCGACTCCGAATCAAACATATCCAAATATTGACCTGCCGGGAGCAAGATATCCGGTAAGTCCACCACATCAGTACCACCTGACTGATGGCAGTACCAACAGACACGAACACTACAGTTGGTTGCAAAAGTTTTGGCCGGAACATAAGGCTGGGGTTTAAGCAGCAGCAGCAAGACCTGATTTACAACCATTTATGTTTAAGAAAGTAAACAGGCAGAGCATCAATGTGCTGCAGTTGGTATGCCCAAGTGGTACCACAAGTAGCCTCGCACGCGAGACGTCCCGAGTTCGAGCCCCGGGCGTGCCCTATAAATATACTATATAAAAGCCAGCCAGCCAGCCTTAGCCTTAGCCGCAGACGCAGACCAGCAAGCCTCCCCCCTGTTCCTATAGTCCTCCTGCTTTTTTTAACCTGGCTCTCCCCTTCCACCTCTGCCCCTCCTGTGGTTGCCAGCCCCACACCCCATCTGCTCCCCTCCCACAGCCCTCTCAGCTCAGCCTTGCACTTGCCCCAACTTCTCGCATGCCCTGCCTACCCCCACCTGCCCTGCCATTGAACTGGTATAGCCCCTGCGCCTGCTTCACACCTGGTCTATATGCTACTGCCCCTAAACAGTAAAGAAAGGGCACCTGTGCCTGCTGGCAGTTCTCAGCATTTACCCCCTTAAAAAGCAGCAAAAATGCCTCCGCTGTCTCCCTTGCAAGACCCCTGCTTTTCTCAGCAGCCAAGCAACACAGAGCAACAGAGATGCTGACCGCACCCATTGGTGACAACCTGGACCTCATACAGAAGCTGCCTGTGCAAGAGAGCAATGAACGGCCATGCCATTTCACAGAAGCAGACCATTTCCTAACAAAATCTGAGTTTTGGGCCAAAACTTTTGCAACCAACTGTGTCCAATGTTTGCACCTCCTGTTTCCTCAAGTGCAAGCAGAGATAACAGCTGTGTCTAGCCTGTTGCAAAGAACTTGTTGATGCAATTATTGCCTGCTGTGCTAAATTGGTGGCAACCGCAACTGCATTGAGAAAGTGCTTGAGCTGACTTTTCAGATTTTGGTCAAAAGTGGGTACGCCCCTGTGGTCACCTGAGTTAGGGTGCATGGAATGGAACTTCTCCCATTTATCAGCAAGCTTTCCTTGGCTTTACAGTACCATGTCACTAGCTGCAGTCATGCATGCTCTGCACAGCAGGCCCCACATTAGCTATCCCTGCAATGCTGAGCATTGCTACAGGCAGCAAAAAGTGTGGTTTTCAACATGGATGCTTCCCCTGCTGGAGGGGCCCTGCTTCTGGCAATCTTACCATAAGCTTCAAGGTCACTGCCAAGGATTCAGTATTAACAGAAGCTGGTGTGCTTTGCATGCCAGTTTGATGGTAGGAAGCTTCCTTCTACATGCTGCAATCAGCGGCGGGCGAGACGGGCCTATGCTGCAAGGCTGTCACCCACGCTGTCACCACCACTTTGGAGGACTGTTTTCTTTGTCACCTGTCACTGCTTGAAACAAGGTCTAGCATACCACAGAGTTGTTCACTGGGCCAGGCTTGTTGTAAAACAAGACATGTTACGCATATCCCTTCGGTGCAGCACCACCTTCTAGACCCGACGTGCCCTTGCTACTGCTGTTTTAACACTTTCCACCAGATCTTGCCATGATAGTGCTAGCAGATCTCTCAACAACCTCCTCAAAGCATATGTTTTTATTCAGCACCGCTCCCCCTTTCTACAATACCACATCGGCTATGCCAATCATGCTCCACCTGCAGAGAACAGCAGCTCGCTACATGTGCTGGGGGTATACCCTGCTTTGGGGGCGCCAGATATGCCCTTTGGGTATTCCGCATGGCACAGGCAGCTTCAGAGACAGCCCCTGCTCCAGCTGTAATGTCCTATGGCATGTGCTACCAGGGGAAGTGTGCAAGTCAAGGTATCTCAGTTGTTGGTATTTGCTTAGTGTACTGCTGCAGCTGGTGAGGGTAGGGGTAGGAAGGGCCCCCGTCATGGGTTGCCAGCACATGCAACAATTTATTCACCCTGGCTGTGACTGTTGCATAGGTCCAGCCCCTGGTACCTTAAACCAGCCCTGCCCCAAGCCAAAGCCCTTGCCTCTGTCAAACAGCAGCAGCAGAACCAATGTCCACAGTTGGTTGCAAAAGTTTTGGCCGGAACATAAGGCTGGGGTTTAAGCAGCAGCAGCAAGACCTGATTTACAACCATTTATGTTTAAGAAAGTAAACAGGCAGAGCATCAATGTGCTGCAGTTGGTATGCCCAAGTGGTACCACAAGTAGCCTCGCACGCGAGACGTCCCGAGTTCGAGCCCCGGGCGTGCCCTATAAATATACTATATAAAAGCCAGCCAGCCAGCCTTAGCCTTAGCCGCAGACGCAGACCAGCAAGCCTCCCCCCTGTTCCTATAGTCCTCCTGCTTTTTTTAACCTGGCTCTCCCCTTCCACCTCTGCCCCTCCTGTGGTTGCCAGCCCCACACCCCATCTGCTCCCCTCCCACAGCCCTCTCAGCTCAGCCTTGCACTTGCCCCAACTTCTCGCATGCCCTGCCTACCCCCACCTGCCCTGCCATTGAACTGGTATAGCCCCTGCGCCTGCTTCACACCTGGTCTATATGCTACTGCCCCTAAACAGTAAAGAAAGGGCACCTGTGCCTGCTGGCAGTTCTCAGCATTTACCCCCTTAAAAAGCAGCAAAAATGCCTCCGCTGTCTCCCTTGCAAGACCCCTGCTTTTCTCAGCAGCCAAGCAACACAGAGCAACAGAGATGCTGACCGGACCCATTGGTGACAACCTGGACCTCATACAGAAGCTGCCTGTGCAAGAGAGCAATGAACGGCCATGCCATTTCACAGAAGCAGACCATTTCCTAACAAAATCTGAGTTTTGGGCCAAAACTTTTGCAACCAACTGTAGGTGTCTAGCAGTCCGGTTACTAGTCAATCAGGTGGGCACTGCCGGTTGCCAAAGCAGCAGTAGTGAACTAGTGGACCATATCACAAAGACTTTTCAAAACAGCTAAACATACCGTTTTGTCCTCTGCGTTCAGGTTCTGTAGACAACTACAAACTCAAAACTACAACAAACGTCAGCAGCTTGGTAAAGCAGCTGCAAACCGGCAGCAACCTACTGGCCATGGACAATACAGCAATGCTGCATACAAAGCAATATGGTGTCGACAAGCGTCCATAGACATCTATGGACTCGCATCTACTGGGTACTGAGGCTGAGGGGTCTGCGTTCACTGTGACCGCAATGTCTGGCCAACCTGGCGTCAGATTCGTACATCTCGACGTTGGGTCCTCGTATCCCAGAGTATCGGTTGTCATGGTAGAGGGATGGGCGGCCATGACCATCAAAAAGCCGATACGGGCCGGAAGGTTTCGCCTTTGTACGAACGTGCCCATGGACCCAGACCGTGACCACCTACAAACTGATATACGTATTGTACTGCCAATTCGACTCTTCGGTCCACGGCTGGGCTTTTTCTTCAACTACACTTGATTTTATTTATGGGACAACGACAACAAAATATTTGGAGGTTACCAGATGGTGGTGGAGACGACAACCAACAACGTACAACATTTGCAGCATTTACTCGGGGGTTTCTACGCAAGTCTCGAAGCTTGGTTAAACAGCCACGGGAGGAGCTACCTCAGAAAGTCAGGGGCCTTATCAACAGGATCGAACAGCAAACCAATGCCTGCATGGACTACCTGTTTGATAACGGCTATGAGGCAAAGAAGGTGATCTACCTGTACCTACACACCCAGGGGAGCAATGCTGCCTACACTGGTTCTGCATGGAACGGACTTCCGGATCGTACCCCTGGACACTTGAGGGCAGCTGTCTCTTGGAGTTCCTTGCCTACTGATAATGACAAAGAGCGCAGGAAAAAGAGGTGTGCCTATGGGATGTATGAGTATTGGGCAAAGTGGGGACTTGTTGACATGATTGTTATACCATTACAAATTGCTCCTAACAACTGCACAAAAAGGCAACTACTATGTTATGAGCAGTGGTGGATGGACAGTTTGGGGACATTAGAGTTTGGGTACAATCATAAGAGGGCTGTAGCAGGGGATTATGGTATGGTGCGACAGTCTTTAGCATACAGGGTGTATGGTTTTAGGGACATGGAGAGGCGCATTGGCTACCTTAGTGATCAATTACCCAAGATGACCCTGAAGGTCAACGGTTAGCACAGGAGGTTGGGCAGGGTCAAGGACAGGGCCAAAATCTAGGGCAGGGTTTGGGACAAGGACATGGGCAAGCCCAACACCAACCTCTCACGGTGGAAAATGCCCATCACAAGCTAGCTGGTTATAAAACTCATACATTGATAAAGATCCTCTCATGCTTAAAGGAGGTTCAAGCAGGCCTTGTTACTTTAGGCAATGGAGTAACAACAGAGCATGTTAATAAACTAACTGAGATCCTTGAGAGGGTCGTCTACATCCGTCAGTTACATATCGGCAGAAACAAGGGGCCTAACTCTATGATGGTTTGTGTGTGGGAAAACCTCCTATTTGATAAGATCGATTTTAAAAAGGCTCTTAGGGAAGCTGCAAAGGAGCTTCCATCTGAGTACCCGGCTTGCCCGCTCATAGCATTCAAGTATAGTGATCCAATTGGTCGGTACATTCTAAGTGGTAGCAAGGTCGGGAAGTACACTTCTGACGAACAAACTGCATGTAGTGCTCGGTGCAAATGTAGGGAAGTAGGGTGGTCTGATTTTGTGGCAGAGGGTCAGGAACATATAGTCATTGGCAGTGCGGGTTTTTTGGACCTACTTTTACCAGAACTGTCACACCTTGGTATTACGGAAGCAGATATGAAGCAGTTCAAACTTTTGTGGAAGTATGGACCGAAACTGAGGTTCATACCATCTACGGGAACATTAGATGCAGAAACCAGAAATAGGGTTCTCCAGTCCATTTATGCGGGTGCTGATAGTTATGAGAAAAAGTTCATTAAGCGGTTCCCTGATGTGGATCTTGCCTACATAGGCCAGTATATCCACGTTTTTAAAGCTAACATTAAGGAGCAGATTGATAGATGTCCTGATGGCATGAGTTTGTCTCTTATGGATATCAGGCAGACACTTGGAGCTCCTGATATCACGCTAGATAAGGTTAAAATCATTTGCAAGGTCCTACATAAGTATCTCGTGGTTACTGTTGCTGATAAGGTCACCAATGCTTTTGTGGCTACATGCAAGCCATGCTACTTTACAAAGCTCGCTCAGGTTAAGCAACAAAGCCATTATGCATCAGTACCACAAGGGGAACTTGATGTTTTCCAGTCTACTAGGGAGGGTTTACATGCCATTGGCGCAGGTTTCATGGAAGGGCAAGATCGTTTGGCATATGCAAATCTTTTGCCTAAGTTACATAAGCCCCTTATTCCCTTTAGGGTTCTCACCTGTTGCAAGGGTATCCAACTATCCAAAGTAGGTACTTGGTTGACCAGCATTATGAGGGTTTTGCTGCCTGGTGCAAACACTATCTGGAAACTAGAGGTTAAGCGTGGAGGTTTAAAGGGCATAGGGGCTGACAAACCTTTCTTCATCTTACATTCTAAAGACGTGGTAGGCATGATCAAAAACCTAAATCAATCAAAGATGCCTTCAAGTGAATTCTGGGAACGGGGAGGGGCACAAGGGTTTGACTGGACAGATATGTACACAAATCTTCCTATGGAGGATTTGGCATCTCTTGTTATTCAGGAAGCTCTGAGGCCATGTTGGTTCCATGTGGGAAACTCAAAAGAGACCCAACACCCTGACCCAGTCCTCAAGGTATACTCCTACAAAGGCTACAAACCTATTTGGTACAAGGATCTGGCCACAGGCATCCAGAGAAACAAGAGAAATCTAGAGGAAGGTGGGGTCAGGGAGGATGGGCAACCTACTGGGGAAATCATATGTGGAAAAGATCAACAGGGGGAGTTCCTTTTGATCACCTTAGCCCAGGTAGAGGCTTTGTATTCTTTCTTGTTAGAGCATGCATACATCAAGATTTTTGCAACTATTTTAAGGCAGATAAAGGGGATCCCGATAGGCATCAGTCCAGGGGTTTACATAGCCACTTTGGTTGCTTTTGTTTATGAGTTGCGTTTCTTGAGGCAGTTAGTTGATATCATTGTCAGTTGTAACCCAGATCCTATCAATGATGATATGGGTAAGAGGTATGTGGATCAGTATGATTCTGAGGCAGCAACACAAGCTGGTTGGCAGCCAGATCCACCTCTAGAGGCATACAAGGGGAATGCAGCAAGGTATGTTTGGGCATCTTTCAAGTACACTGCACGTTTTGTTGACGACATAGAATCACTGGCTAACTCTCTCATGAAAAGGTTGCTACATCAGAGCCAGTCTATAGCAGGTGGTCTTATCTCTGGTTTATATCCTGATACTACACCTATCATTGAACAGCAACATGAAGATCTTTCACGGTTTCCTTTTCTCGACACCCTCCAGTTATTTGCTGATCATGAAGGGTTTATCAGATGTCTCAGCCATTTGTACGATAAGCGTAGGGAAAAGTGTTACGATTTGATTGAAAGGGTACAGTACACACCACCTGTGGCAGGGTTGTCTGATTCCTGCCTTTATAATATTTTTGTGGGTCAGCTTTTTAGGTACCAGCGCATCATCACGGACATGGTTAACTACGAGGAGGAGGTAGCACTCTTGGTGAGCAAGTTGGTTGGGTTGGGGTTCAAAGAGTTGAAGCTACGAGCTAAGTTAAAGAGGCATTTGCAAAACCATGAGCAGAATGTATTTCCTGGCGAGAGCAGGACAGAGCTTGTAACCCGCATTTGGTCTAGATTAGAAGTGGAGGAGGGGGACTCAGAGGGAGAGGAATTAATGGAAGTGCAAGAGGGAGATTTGGAAGGAGAGGAATTGATGGAAGTGGAAGAAGGGGATTGGGATGGAGAAGAATTGATGGAAGTGGATGGGTTTTAAGAGCACATGGGCAGGGACAGAGGTTTTGCTTTATTTTGGGGCTGTTCGGGAAGACAAGGCACATTTTGGGTGGGGTAAGGGAGAGCTGGTAGTATGTTCCCCCTTAGGGTGGGTGGGATTTTCTCTGAACTGTTAATTCTTTACGGTCATGGTCACATGGCTTAGGGTGGGGTTAGTAGGGTTTTAGGATTTAGGACATTTAGGGTTTTAGGATTTAGGATTTAGGACATGTTTCCAGTTTTACTTGATTTTTGTTCTATTATATATTTTTTATTAGTTTTTTGGGGTCACCACCGGTCCGGGTTGGATTCAGACACTTTTCGCTATAGGGCATAGTTGGGTTCACCATTCATGTTAGATATATCAAACATAGTTGGGCTCACTCTGCAAGGCGGCCATGTGGGGCCATTGATGGAGTAACATATATATAAATTTTTTCCCCCTGTAATCCAAGTATGTGGACTCTGTAATCTGTAATTATAGGAACCATGGGGAGCAGCTTGTCTGCCCGTGTATAGTATGCACACATGTGACATGTAAGAAAAATCCTCTCAGAAGCTAAAAACATACTTATTTGTCCGATAAGGCAGCCTTGCGAAGGTCTCCAGGTTCAAATCGGCACTTGTCACTACGACGAGTGACAGTGGCACACGCCTGGCACACGCCTGTTTCTTGAAGACCAGAAGTTGACGCCAGAGCCGTGGTTAGTCTATATACCGGAGGGCAACAAGAAGACCACTGGGCCTTCATTTCAAGAGACTGACTGTGGCTTGGCGTTGCGCTACAGGTGATCATTGCTACCGTTTTTAGAAGACAGCTCTAGGCGTTGATCAGCACTTCCAGCTCTTAGCAAAAGATAAGTACAGGGCAGGCCCCACCCTACACTTATCTATAGTCCTCTAGATTGCAGCATCATATGATATTTGACAGATATTGATTTCAGCGGCGCTGGTGGTGAGGTTGTTCGAACGCTAACAAGCAGCAGTTCCCGCCTTGAGTCAAATCCTGCATTCTGAGTAGCGCCATAGCACACAGAGCAGCAACAGATTGCTCCTATGAGACCAGTACTTACATGCTTCATTCAGAGACTTTAGGTTGGCTACATGAGACGTGACCTCAGGCCCATGCATCGCAGCACTTCACCTCAAGTAACTTTCTCGTCCCTTTCCTTCATTCACCATTCATGTTAGATATATCAAACATGCCTCACCAGGAGTGAATGGACATGCACCCTAGAGTGATTCAGGTACGCATTAATACTTGCTCATGAGTTAACAAACAAAACAAATATAAGGTGTGGCTGCACCTATAGGCTAATACTTAGCAGCTGCTCTTCATTTATTCAGAGCAACAGGAAAGGTTATGTAGTACAGCAGCAGCACGCTATAACTTTAGGAGTCTGTCAGGCACACTGCTCATTACAGCCTACTAGCCTAGGATCTCGGCTCCCTGTCCGGTCAGTAGTCAGCCACATCAGCATGTCTGCCCAGTGTGCCAGGGTGTCGATCCGATTCTGCTACTTCATTGCAGCTTCAGGACCGAACTCGTGTGCTTTATACAGTGTGCCTGCTATGACGACGCCCGTCTCCCAGCAACCATTTGACATACCTGCTCAGGTGGGAGTTCTTGTTTGTAGTCTGCTTCGTTTAAATGCGCCCGACGCGTATCGACCATAACTAACGCGTCATTGTGAGCCATCCAACGACTAGTGACCGCCACCCATACCATTGAAGGGTCTTCTATCGTGTCAACCTGCAGCCATTAGTATGCTGCTACAGTAGCTACATTGATGCTCGGTGTCTTATCCTGGTTGTTGGCACTTGTGCGAGCTGCACGAGACCACTCCTCACGATGGACCACTCGGCGGTACTCGGTACGTTAACGGCTTCAAGGGCATTGCTTAAAGACGCTCCAGTAAAATAAGAACCCCAAGCTAGGTACTTGTATGGTACAATTTAATGCAAACTGCTGAGCAGCCGCGACAAGCCGTGACAAACGCACTCACTTTAGACATGCATGCCGCTGCCGAGGCATCCAAACGGCCAGCAACCCTCTGCCCACAACCCCGACCTCCAGCATGAATAATACACACAGTTGTCTAAAAATGCCTACAACACGGGTTTTGGCTGCCACATTCCAGGAGCTTGACTACTTGACAGTGACTGGCTCCTAGTGAGACGCTATTTAAAAATGTACCAGCATGTATGTGATCAGGAGCCAGCAGTGCTGTCATCTATCTCACAAGGCCATGCATGCGGAACAAAAAGACTACGTGTAACTGGCAATCACAAATGCATGACGAATGCATCCAGCCGTATCTTATGCCTATGTGCGCACTGATCAAACTGCCACGCTCCACACAATCCACCCTTTTGACAGTGATGAACCCCTGATGCCTTACTACCTGCTGCACCCATATTGTAGCATCAAGCAAGTGATCACATACCGTCGCTCATTCTTCTGCCTCTGAAGAGCATTGCAACGCACAAAGTTGGCTGTCAACCAAGGAAATCAACTAAGCCACAGCTCGACCTGCTTCTCTTCTTTGTGTGAGCCAAGTAGCTAATGTAGCTGCACCAAACCCAGTTGCCCCTCCCTCCTTGGCACTCCAGGCAGGGCCAGCTATATCCATGTGCGCCCACTCCACCCCAGGCTCTATGAACTCGTTCAGGAAGAGGGCAGCAGTGATGGTTCCGCCAAAGCGCCCTGCACATGCACATACCCCATGTACAACCCCCTTCATATCCATGAGAGAGCCTGTTTTAGTTGTCAGACTATGATAGCATGTAGGATTGTGCAGCAACCCCGGCATGACTCTGACCAGTCTCTCACATTGGGGGTGAGAGAATGAGACAAAGGGCCAAAACCACGAAAAACGGAGACAAACAGACCATAGGCTTCCTGAACCTCATAGCTAGACATGGAGGGTATGAGACAGGTGTATGCTAGGGCCCCTTAGCAACTTCCTCAGCTGCACAACCTGACACTACTGCACACGGCAGAGTGGCAATAGCTTGTAAAGCAGATATGTTTGCAAGCAAGGTACTTATGACACCATCTCGCAGGAGGTGACCGTATCCTGTGCGAAGCCAAGTGGGGCATGCATAGGTGTGTGGGGGATCTGGCCTCTATGCATCAGCGGCCGAGTGCTGTCAACAATTGCAAACTCTAGTCAGCAAAGCTGTAGCCATGCATATGCTCCTAAGCCCATATGCTCAGCATGGGTCTTATTGGAAGCAAAGACTGGTAGATCCTGCACGGCTCTATCAGCATCGTCCAGCTGACCCCTAACTCAACCAATGGGTACAACAGCTATCCTGGGCCATGATACCTGCCTGTACCTTCTGCTCATATTGCAAATGGAAAGCCATTCATATGCATGCTAAAAGAAGAGGCAGAAGGAAGTACTGCTGCTGCTGCTGATGGGGATAACCTGCTCCAGCTAAAGTTCCACTCTGCCTTCCATTACTTGCATACTGTCGTAATCACTGCCAGCTACTGATGCAAGAGCTAGGTCCCCCGTACCCACCCACCTCCATGGTTCTTCAGATCGGCCACGTGCGACTCATTGAGTTTCTTCAAGTCAGGGTCCAACGGCATCCGCCAAAACTTTTCACCTGAGCCAGCCAGCACCAGAGCATAAACAGAAGCATAAATGGCATATACAGTACAACCAGCCAAAGTTGCAAACGTCCCACAATCAGCACCGCTTGCTTGTGAAGGCCTGTCTGCCCATGAATGCATTTGTGCAAGCCCCCATGCCCTATGCATGACTTTTGATGAACCTGCAAGCAGCTACATGTGCTGTGCAGAACCTCACATGGCAACAGCAGGAAGTAGGGAGGTGGTTGAGCTGTTTCCAGGTGATCAAGAGCTATCAACCAATTTCCTCTCACAGGCTGGCCATGATCTTGCTGCTGATTAACATCTGCTGCTGTCAGTTTTTAGTTAGGAGTGCATCACAGTTACTACAGTCCAGTACTGATGGCTTCCAGCAAGTTGCAAGCCTGGCCATCCAGCTCTTAGCTTGGTGGTTGCAACATGCTTTTTTCGCTCTACCCTGCATTTTTCGCGTTCAGCACTGTATGACAGACCCTGCTTTCTTGTCGCATCACTCTACCCTGCTCTGATTACCTGTACCCAATCTGCGAGCTATTAGCTCACAGTATTCATTGCTACGGTGGGCCTCAGGGCATTAGAGCTGTACTGAGACCATCGTCACATTCATGTGAGGGACCTGTATGCAAGCCTCGCCTGGTTTTACTATGTGCACTCAGGCTGCATCTAGCCTCCGCTTATGCATGGGCAAGGTCGATTGTGCTACTTTGTGACTCTGATCAGGAGCCTTGTGTTCATAACCTGGGCTTTTGGCCAAAGATACAGCTGGTCTTGCATTAGTTTGATCACTAATCAGATGACTGATTAACTCTCAGGTTGCAGCATCAAGTGGCACTGCAGATAAATTCAGAAGCCACCAACAATATATGCAGATCTCCCTCAACCATGCATGTACTTCTTCATCACAATCTGGGCCTCGCATTGATGTCCTAGTCAGTCACAAAGGGAACCGAAGAGCAACAGAGCTCCCTGCAGCAAGTCTTAGGGTGCATACCTTGCAGCAGTCTCATTTCAGTTGCGTCCACAGCATTTCACAGGACGTAGCAGCAACAATCAAAACCTTCCAAAGAAAACACAGGTCAACTCTACAGACATGATAACATCCAGGCAAGACAACAGTGCTGTAACATACCTGCAGCTCCACTGGCAGCGGTCAGCTCAGCAGCCAAGCTGTCCGCATTGGCAAATAAGCCTGCAGTCTCCTGTCCCAGTGCTATGCCACAGGCTCCTGTCAAGGTGGCTATGTCCAGCACCACCTGCAACAGCAACAATAGCAACCTCCATCACTGATAGAGAAGGAGAGGGGGGGGGAAGACGTGCAAAGAGGCAGGACGGGGAGGAGGGGGAGGGGAGGCAGGAGGGGGTAGGAGGTGGGTAGGGGGGCCTGGAGGGAAAGGGGGCGGGTAGGGGGGCCTGGAGGAATAGGGGGCGGGCAGGGGGCCCCAGAGGAGGGTAGGAGGGGGAAGGGGGACAGCTGTGGTAGGGGGGAGAGGGGGAAAGGGATGGAGGGGCGACAAGTAATCATTGTGTGCAAATGAGACCAACATCAGCTCTGTACATGAACTCTGGACACGAAATAGGGTTACGGGAGGCACGAGCGGCATGTAGTGCGATCCTGCAGTGCTTAGCGGCATCTGAGCGAGGACAGCAGACCTATACATGCCTAGGGCGAAGCCCCTCTGCCTGCAGCTCCCAACATGGTTACTAATGATGCAATGCATCAAACTCCATGCAGAATAGCCCAGAGGAGTTCCCGGGTAAACAATTATCATGTGTATATTCAAGCTAAACAGCTCAATAATGGCCCAGGACCAGAGACCCTATATCAAGGGTGATCCTGCTCTGCTTGCCACTTCCAGTCCCTCTGTGCCCCCCAGACCTGTGCTCCTGCCTTCTTCTGTGCGTACCAAAGGGCATCTGCCAATGTGAGCCGCCCCTCAGCATCTGTGTTGTCCACTTCCACTGTCAAGCCGTTAGCAGATGTGTGAATGTCACTGGGTCGCGTGGCCTTGCCATTAATCATGTTCTCACATGCAGCTGATATGAAATGTACCTAAGATGGAAGGAAAGTTGGGTATAAAGGGTAAGAAGTGTGGGAGGGGAGATTTAGGATCTGGGAACATTTGTACCGAGGATAAGGGGGATGCCAAGAGGTCCACCTTCTGCCTGCCAGTACTTGTAGATAAGAAAGGCCAAAGCGGTTAGTTATGTACTGCAAAAGGGCATCAGTTGCAGCTCCTGCAGATGCTAAATGTATGGATTTTAACCATGCTGCAAGGGTTTTGGTAGAACTCATATCACAGTGGGAGTCCTGGAAGCCATCACAACATATTATACGCCCAAGCTGATGCCAGCAGCAGGTGCCGGTAGCAAAACTGGACTGTACCACCCATCAGAGCAAGCAAGGTCATATCCCTGGCTACAACCCAACGCCCCAGATACCTTTGACCTGAACACAGCCATCACTAGCGGTGCTGCTCCACGACGATGGCTGCACAATGAAATAAGGGACCAGCAAGCTTTTCAGGCCTGCCTCAAATCCCTGGCTCGCGGCAAGGCCCCGGGACCCGACCAAATAACAAATGAGATGCTGAACATGCTGCCTCCCCAAGGACAAGACCTCCTACACGGTTACATCCAATTGATGTGGGCAACAGGCTACACCCCTAAAGCATGGAAAGAGAGCACCACAGTGCTCCTGTTCAAAAACAAAGGCACACCCCTCAAACTGCAATTCTACAGACGCATTGGCCTAGAGATGACAATATACAAACTATGGACCAGAATGATCACATGGGTCCTTGCTGACTATGCCGAAAGACACAACATTCTGAGCTACACCCAGGGTGGGTTCCGAAACAAACGAACCTGCATGGACCAGCTGGAGCTGTTCACCCTCTTGCTTGAGGATGCCAAACTGACCCGGAAAGACATCTATCTCCTTATGGTTGACTTTTCCGAGGCTTTTGACACAATTGACCATGACAAGCTGCTGCAAATCATGTATGACCTGGGCTTCCCGACAGATGCCACAGAGGTGGTCAAAGACCTGTACACGGGTGCAACAACAGCATTTACAACCCCATTCGGGAATACCGAACCAATGCCCATGGACAGAGGGACAATTCAAGGTGACAGCCTCTCACCGTTTCTGTTCATTTTATATCTGGAGCCCCTGCTACGCTGGCTAAGGGTAGGTGCCAGAGGATACATCCCAGGTGCATACAACAACCGAGATACGCTTTTCAAACTGAAACAGCAGATCCCAGATGTCACATATGCGGATGACCTGAACCTGATATGTTCATGCATTGGGGATTTAACCAGCCAAGCTGACAAGGTCACCCTGTATGCTGACTGGGGACACCTAAAAATAAACAACACAAAGACCCTCCTCACAGGTGCCAGATATAGGGCTGACGCCAAAGACCCTTTTAATCTGGAGAAGCTCCGGCGTAGCCTAACTGATGTGAAGGTCCAACGATCCCCTGCAACACTCCACGACCCACGAAAACCGTTCCGTTACCTGGGCCTGCAATTCACCATGCACCTTGACTGGTCAGCCCAATATCAACTGACCAGGGATACCATTCGAGACATGTGTCACATCATGAAGCACTCATACGCTACAACCTCCCAAAAGATGCGCACCCTGAATACATGCATACGGACAAAAATTCGGTATGCATTCTGTGTGGCCCCTTACACCAAAGCTCAGCTCAAAGCGTTAGACAGCCCCCTCTGTAGGGCAGCCAAAGAAGCATATGGTCTTCCAAACAGTACTGCCACGGCAGTAGCACATGAAGACGTCAGTAAAGGCGGTCTAGGGTGCCCCTCCCTACTAGCAGAGTACAATACTGTACAAATACAGCGGTTGACAGAGGCTCTCAATGACCCCGGACCAGTGGGAGAGCTCAGCTGTACACGCCTGCAGACAGATGGCAGCTGCCTGGACAAACTGACAGCAATGGCTCGCCCTGCCCTAACACACCACAGCCTGAGGCTGAGGCAGGTGATTGCATGCGCAAGCATAGATGTCGAGCTCAAAAAGCAGGGACTTGGCCCAACAGAACTACCCGATACCAGCCCACTCTTGCAAGACCTGCAGAAGATGCAGGCACTTGCAAGCCCCCAACCACCAGACCTCCTCCTAGCTGACCTTCACCAACTCAGACAAGTAGGTATGCACCGACTTCAGGACATTATGTCCTCCACAGGTAGAACTGTCCTTACAACACGACAGCTCATGTTGAAACTGGACAAGGATATCACCGTTAGGACGCTGACCGCTTTTAAACGTATTGCATACATGCTCACTCTCCCGCCAGGCATCACAAAAGAAACCTACTGCAGCAGGCCACCTGTGCAAGCAGGACATGGTGCAACAATCCATCCGGAGTATGCAAGGCTGCTGAAGTTCCACAACCTCATCGATGACATAGACATACGCAATGCACCTCTCCCAGCATTGTGGGCTGCACAGACACATGCCCCAAGCACAGAGCAAGCCCTGACAGAAATTCAGGCTTACCTGTCCTCACTCAGCGCACCACCAAGAGGCCACACTAAAAGCAGCAGTGTGCGCCAGACTGCAACAGACATCACAGCCCCACTGGTGTACCGAATAGAAACAGGCTATCACGTTTACCAGCGAATCAAGAATGAGAAAAGACAGCCCTTCAAAGATATGCGAGAGCAATTATATAACAACTTTGCAGAAGGGCAGGACCAAGTAGAAGGTATAGAAGGTCTGGCAGTGGCGGCACGCCACACCGGACGAGGGCAAAAGAGAAAGAAAGTAGCAACACAGAACCAGGTCATTGTGCGATGGGCCCCAACAGTTATGCAAGGATGGGTGGTGGAACTGGCTAAGCAAAAGGGCTATCACATTGATGATGCTCCAGAGCACGCTCTACAGCCAATGACCCATCATGAAGTCTGCAACACACCAAACCTCCCGACTGAATGCTGCTGTCCTAACGCCCACCTGCCAGCACGACGAATCCCTGCACGTACAACCCTAGCACATTGCAGCATATGTAGCAGACGATATCATATTGATTGTCTCCCGCTAACCCATCGCCCTGCAGGGGACATATTGGAAGAGGATGTCACGACAGGCTGGACCTGCATTGAATGTAACAGGGATCAGTATGCCACTAAAGGCCTCCCTCTTGATATAAGGCACTACAACGTCCATTGGAAGCCCAGTCGAGAAAGTGAGAGTGACCTCATCGCACATAATCCAGTTGTTGCTGAGATGATTGCTGCTTACCGGTTGCAACAGGCAGCAGCAGCAAATGACCGGTCCCCGGCAACTCCTGCACTTGGCGAGCTGGCTCAAGCTCAGCAAGGGTTATCGGCACTGCAGTAACAAGGCGACTACTACCCCGATCACCCTCAAAGATACAACATCAACATTGGACAGCAGTACAGCAACCTTTTCGACATGGACACATCACCAATGAACCCCCATGCTGATATCCACCCCACAGGAAGACACGAAGTCTTTATTAGAGAGGTAGAGATGTGCATAGATGGACAAATGTGGATAAAAACGCTCGCCTGCATATACACACCAGATGGCAAATGTCGCTACACCCTCACCCCTGAAAGGACAGCAATACTGTACCAACAGTACTGCCACAGCACTCGCCACAAACCAAATGTTATGCGGAAGTTGAAGGCAGGTACCTTTCCCCAAGAACTGTATGCCCTCATGTGCAGGTACAGAGATGGAGCACAGATCAAAGATCACAAAGCCATTAGGAAGGTCCAAATAAAGAACCACTGGGCCACTCCCCCTGAGGTGTATGAGGCTCTCAGGCAGCTCACAGACATAACAAAAGAGAGATTCGCAAGCCCACTCAATTACAACCCAACATTTACGATGTACTGGAGCGCCCACAAAAGGGACCAAATCTTTGGGGCGAAATGGGATAGCTACAGATATAGGTGGACCGGCGGAAGCGTGCACAACCCAGAGTATGAGGATGAAGACCTGAACAAGAACATGGCTACTGCCATAGCAGCGGCCCGTAACACAACAGCCCCTGTCTTTGGCATACATATCCTGCCTGCCTGGTCCGATGCAAACAGAACTGCCTACCTTGCATGGCTACAACACTTCCCAGAAAACTGCATGCATCTCCTACAAATACCCCGAAAACACTTCAGGTTCCAGAAACTCACAACTTGGGAACGGGGCGACATGTATGCAGGAAACCCTAGATGGGACGTAAATATCATTGTCACAGGCAACGCAAAGGGTTTTGAGGCCCACCTCCCTTACTGGGAGAGCGGCTACATGACCAGGTTTCTGCAAACGCTGCAGGATGCCATTAATCAGTCCCTGCCGGACGACAAAGAGATACAAGACATCAGCATGTACTACAACCCCCCAAGCAGCAATGCCCCGCCCAGCACATCTCATCAGCCAACATTGCTGACGCCAAAACAGCTCAGCAAAATGGGTTACCCCAAACAAACAAACGGCTCTGAGTCCCTCCGGGACGATTCAGCCACCAGTCAAGACCCTCCAGCCATGGTTGACGCCAGCACTACACTGGATGACCTGGAAACGCAATTAGCCACTGCCCTACCAACAGCCCCACCCCTCCGGTACAATTGGAAAAACTATGCCTACACAGATGGTAGCTACAAGCAAACAAGCCACAAAACATCACCAATGGATGCAGAGTGTGATACCCCAGGCATAGGGGCAGGAGTGTACTTCCCCCCACAAGCAGCCAATGAGGACGATGAACGTGGGGTTCCAATTGTCCCTGCAGGCGACAGCCATCCCCAGAACACCATAAACAGAGCAGAACTGGTTGGTATCCTTGCTGCGCTGAGGCATGGAGCCCACATGATAGCCACCGACAGCCTCAGCTCAATGTACCAAATCAAAAAGATGCTGAGACGCCCACAAGATCTCCTAAATCACCAGCACTGTGAGCTAATTAAAGAGATAGTAACCGAGATCGTCAACAGGGGACTGAGGACAACCCTTCACAAGGTCAAGGGCCATGCTTCAAGTTATCGGTAATGAAAGAGCGGACGCAATCGCTAAGGCGGCTGCGACAGGGGACACCTCCGACTATGAGGAATGTGAGAAGTACGAGAGTCCTAGTAACAACAGGTTGACCCAATATTGGCCGCACAAGACCCAATGGAACAATCGTTGGTCACGGACCAATAATGGGCAGCGCACGTTAATTGACCGTTTCAAGCGGGTGAACCCTTTGACAGACCTTCACGACTCGGTACGTCATTACTGCCACCAAAAGAGTCGCTTTGGGATGGCAAACAGAGCTACCTGTTATTTCGAGGCTTTTAAAAGGATTGAGGAAAGACTGGACCTGCCTGCTAGCAACGAGTACATGACCTCGGGAAAAATCAAGTATGCAGAACGTAAAACCGCTTTGCGCTACCGGTACGGGACCATGTGGACAAGGAAAATGGCCTATAGGTGTGGACATGCACCTAGTAGCAAATGTCTCCTGTGCGGTGACGAGGATGGCGGACACCACACAGCCTCAGGATGCCCAGCTTTGAAAAGAATGTACATCAACAGGCATAACAAGGTCGGCCGACTAATCATGACAAGAGTGTTAAGGGGACGCAAAGGAGCATTTGTCATTCAAATGGACCTTGGATCAACTGAAAACTGTGCAGAAGACGGCATCATGGCCCACCAGTCTAGAAACATCCCGTGGGAGCTCCTTCCAAGGGGACTAAAGGAGGCAGTGCAACAAGCACAAGGCACCACCGACAAGCGCCCTGATGGTATGCTATACAAACCCAAGAATGGAAACAACCCAGCAGAGTACTGGATAATAGAGGTCAAGATCTGCAGGGATTCAGACCCAACAGGCCAGCAAAGCAAAGCTGATTATCAACACCAAGTACTCATTGACAAAATCAAAGACATAGACCCCACTGCCAAAGTATGGTACTATCCCTTGCTTGTCGGAGTTGCAGGCACCATATACAACAGTACCACCATGAATCTTCAAGCCCTCGGTATCAAAGGGCAAGCTCTAAAGCAATGCATTTCAGAAGTACATACTGCAGCAGTTAAGTCCTTACACAGCATATACACAACAAAAAGAAAACTGGAAAAGCCCAAAGAGCCTCAATGGCACAGGAGGAACTACAAGAAAGTAAGCTAACAAAGGCGGGTGGGCGGAAGCCCACCCACGGATGTAACTATCCTATGGTAGGCTGGCCCAGTGTAATCCTTACACCAATGGGCCCCTCCCTTAATCTTACGCGGGAGGGCACCTCACGCCCCTCCTTGCGTAGCTCTCTCTCTCTCTCATATCACAGTTGGATACGAGGTCATTATGGGAGGGAGGTGATGGTGCTTCAGAGAAACAAAACAAAGCGAGAAACCACCTACCATAGTTAAGACACGTGCATCATTGAGGACACTTGCCTACCAAAGTCAGCCCTCGCCAAACATTACCCACTAGTTCGTCTAACGTCTAGTTAGAAGCAGCATACTTGACGCATGCCCAGCCTGACGCAAGCGTTTGCCCACCACCAACACACAATACATGAGGAAATTGGCGGCAGACCTTCCCCCAACCCCTCTCTTTCTTCTGCCACAGCATCATAAAGCTCAAGGGATGATATTGAGAGAGTTTCATCAATGGCTGAACTACTGTTTACTGCTACCCTGTCCCCCTTACCTCCAGCCCAGGTGGTTGCAGCTCTCCAATGAACCATGCAGCCCCCAGCATGACCTACGCGTTTCCCACCACCAACACTCAACACATGGAAGCTGGCTGCAGACCTTCCCCCAACCCCTCCCTTTCTTCTGCCCCAGCCTCATGAAAACCAAGGGATGATATTGAGAGTGTCTCAAGGGCTGGACCACTATATAAACTGCTACCCTGTCCCCCTCACCTCCAGCGCAGGTGGCTGCAGCTCTGCAATGATCCGTGCAGCCCCCAGCACAGCTGCTGCACCCCCCATGTCACACTTCATGGTTTCCACCCCACCCTGGACCTTGAGGTTGTAGCCCCCTGTGTCAAAGGTGATGCCCTTGCCAACCAGGGCAAGCACCTGCAGAATGGACCATGCATGTGGAAGCACAAGGACTGTCACTGCTATTGTGGTAGTACGATTATGTGTAATATTACGATTGACATTCGTATCTCATGGTATTAGATTGGATTGCCTTCAGCAGACAAGACTGGATCACCTTCAAAATTGGTGCTCTAGAAGTGCAGGTGACCACTGCATCCCAGGTCAGCTTTGTGCAGCAGCCTATCCAGCTCCTTCAGCAGGCCTGACAGCCATTGCAAATCGCCGAGCAGCTGTCAGGACAGAATATACAGGTATGGGGTGGTTGTTGCAATTCCCACGCCAAACTTATGGGAGGTTGCGTTCCAGCACTGCATCACAGAGCCCTGTCTATCCGTCTGCACGCTCCCCTGCGTTGCTAATGATGTGGAATAAAATCTGACACATGGTGCACGTGCAGCTTCACAACAGATAAACAACAGCTTAGGCTGCTGCTCTACATTGTAACTCACCTCTTTCCCAACAGCTGACACATTGCTGTGCATTTCCAAAACAATTCCCCCTCTCCCCATGGAACCCTCCTACCGGTGCCAGCAGTTACTTATCCGCTGCAGCCGCCTTGCACTGCTGCAGCTGCCTTGCACTCGGCTTGCTGTCTGCTGACGGTTCTCTGGGGCGATAGCATGAATTGCTGCGAGGCAGGCATCTAGCTGGCTACTGACTGCTTCCCTAATCACCAACATAGGTACTTGGAGAGTGTAACCCAAGTATCCTTAAGAACATCCAAGAAACCAACCGCAAATGTCCCCTACCGTCAAACTTTCTTGCTAAGGAGAGGTTGCCTTAGTTCACACCCAAGGCTCATTGTGCAACATGCTGTATTAGGTTGGGACAGGAGGGCAACAGCCAGCGCGTGCACAAGATGCAAGTCCAACTGCATGCAGTGGGAGTCACACACTCATGCAGTGACCCCAGTAGTTCAGGGCTGGCATGCTACAAGAAGCCGCTGCAAGCGGCCTACACCAGGCCCCATTCTGGATGCAGGGCATGTACCAGTTGCACGCTGAGGACAATGAGACCTTATCGCGCTGCTGAAAATGTGGTGCACCCAAGGCATGAAAAGCAGCACCCTGCATCTAAATGCATTGCTGTTTACGCCTGTCTGCAAACTGCTATGGCCCGGATTGGCATCTACAGTCCCTCACTGCATGTATCAGCCCGGCTTTGTTCCCCACCTTGCCACCTGGCTGGACATCCTTTGCCTTGTATGTAAGGTGGATGAACTTTAGGGGCTCATCAGAGCCCTGGCCTACCCCCAGGAACAGCCCCATGCCAAGAGCCTCACACTCCTCCTTCTCTAGCACCTGCAGCTGCATGGTATTGCCTGATGCCTGCTGAGCAATGTAAGCTGCTGTTGTGGCTAGGCAGGTGGGGGTGCAGATGTTGGCTGGGAGGTCAACAAGGTACCTGTGGGAAAGATGGAGTTGATGAGCAGGCTGTTAAGCTGTACAAAGACTGGGGGAAGCACAGGAGTGAAGGACTTCTATCCTTATGGCTGGAATATGCCAGCGCTGTACAGCACTCATAATGATCAACAGGGAGATCAGCCAACCACAAGGAGGCAACTTTTTGAAAGGTGACTTTCTACAAAAAGAAGGGTTCAAGGATAATCTCTTTCAACAAAGGCTAGCTTCAGGGTGGGTGGCTCTTGCTGGTAATTCCCCTTCTTGTGCCTGGCTGGAGCTTTAAGGGAGAATGGAGCGCAACCATCCTCCATTCCCCCCATCTCCCACCCCTATCCCCCCTCCACCCCATCGTTCTCCGTCCTTGATGAACAATGGAATCAATCCTCTTTGATCACTGTTCTTTAGAGCAGTATCTTCTCTCAGAATTTGTTGACTAGGTGAGCACAGATGAATGTCAACACCCGCGTCGCAATTGAGCTAAAATGCAGGTCAAAGACTGCACCAAAAAACCTTCCTTGCATGAGCTTTACCACTGGGGGGAGCCCAACATCCTATAGAAGAGGGGGGTGAACGCAGGGTTTGGCGGACCCATCACCCCCCCTCAGTTTTAGGGTTTTGTCACTAGTGACATGGGCTCAAAAGGCCATCAGAACCCCCTTTCCCCCATGGATTCAGGCTGTCAGAATCCCAGTCCCCCTCTTCCCAACAGGATTGTGGGCCTCCCCCAGCAACCCACCTGGTCAAGTAGACACCCCTGGCATAAGCTACTGCCGCCTGAACCAGGTCACCACCTTGGTTCCCAGCTCCTGGCAGCACCACCTCCACGGACTCCAAGTGGTGCACAGGCTCCTTCTTGCTCTTCAGCATGGTGCGCTCATACAGGAGCTGGCTCAAGAAGCTGCTGAGGAAGCTTTGGGCTGCTGCTGAGGAGTCAGCTGAGGGGAAGAGGATGGTGAGGTGCTTGAGGGGATGCTTCTTGGCCACTGCAGCAAGTGCTGCACCAGCTGCCTGCATATGACAAATGGTGCAGCAGATGGTCCAATCAGTCGAGGGCTAAGAAGCCATGCTACCCAGCGCCCATGCTAATTTCTAGGCAGCCCAAGGCGTCTGCTTGGGTTAGCAGCCAGCCCGAGGCTGCAGCTCTCATGGGCTGCATCAGCTGCTTGCAGTGTACGTTAGGAGTGCGTCTCTCAACTGTGGGCACCTTCCGCTTGTCTTTGTAGAGTGGGAAAAGATGTGGCATGGAGAGGTGCGGGAAAGCAAGGGGATTTATACGCGGCTGCGTTAAAGAAACAGGGGGCCCAAACTTCAAACATCCAATATCCTGGGCAGGTCTGTCTAATTGCGGCATGTACTTCCTAGTGCACTTTAGGAGCATAACTATGGCCACTAGCACATATGAAGCTGTGTTACTGTGGAGTTACCTGGTGTGCAGAGTGGCCCCATGCTGCTGCAGGTAGTGCCTGTGTGGGCTGCTGCGGTCCCAGGCCCAACAACAGGAGGGATTGAGCCTTTGAGCCAGGCAGTTGCAGCTGCACAAGCTGGCTGGCCTCACCCTGCAAAGAACATTCATTTGCAACTGTTGACTTACGGCTGGATAAAGATAATCATATAACCGTTGTAGCGAGCGAGCGAGCCTTTATTGTGACCTGTCGGCATGTTTGTGGGTTGAATTAATCAGTTGCTTGTTAAGCGTCCCCGCGTACAAAAGCGAAAGCGATTTGATTTTTCATCTAAGCGCAACTGCAGCAAAAGATTCGTGGTGTACTTGACGGTATTCTAGCTTGATTATACAAGCATGAGGAATGCAGCAGTCAGAGCATTGTAGCCTGCAAGGACCCCAAAGTGACAAGAATGCTGAATTAAGAGGCTAATAAGCTTCACCTTCTTGGCCTTGAAAGCAGAGCTAAGAACTGCATATGCTGCTGCAGCCTGGACTTGTGCAGGAAGTCCTTCCAACGTGGAGGCCTTCAAGCTGCAGCTGCTGTCTACAAACATGGGAGGGTGGAACCGAATCAGGTCAGGTCAACACCTTTAGAACTTTAGCTTCATGAAAAGGAAAGGTTGCAGCAAGTGAGGGAGCTGATTCATGGTTGATCACCTTCAGCTTTAATGTCTTCCTCTGCCACTAGGGCCACCAAGATTTGATTGCAGCCTTGCACGGCATTTACAGTTTCGGTTGCTACTGTTACATGGGGGACCCCCACCGGCTCCAGCTCCAGCTTTACAGTCATATTCAACAATAACCAGCAGACCCTCAGATAACACTGTCACAGATAGGAGTATGGCAAGTTCCACTGGGGCTTGCAAACTTAAGGGGGGAGGGGCTTTTGGAAGGACGCGCGAAAGTTTGCAAGTGGCATGCCAGATGGGTTCCAATGCAAGCAGCAGGTAGGGTCCCCTGATCTTTCGCCAAAGCAGCCAGATTGGTATGAGCCTACCTGTTGGTGCAGTAAGCTGAGATGACCACATTGGCAGAGGCAGTTATGACTAAGAGTGCGTGGTTCTCTCACTGCTCCACCACACGTCGGTGACCGCTCGTATGGCTTCAGCCTTCAAGCCTCCAGGCTTCAGAGCAACAGTGGAAAGCCCATCAGCCATAACAACGTTAACGTGGTGTTTGTCTGTCGTGTTACGGTTTGGACCGCGATCTATACCATGCAGCGTGTAGCCTGCTTACAACCTGCGCAGAGCCGCGGCCTGTGCAAGGTCGCGTCCGCGTCAAGAAGGCCGTTATCATCGTCATGTATAACAAGGGCAGCTGCGACAGATGCACCCGCTAGGATAAGCGCCACTGACAGGGTCAAGCTGGGTGACAGTGACCTAAGCGTCAGCGGTAAGCAGCTCACCTACTGTTGACATTAAAGCACATGCTTCTTACAAAACTTTACTACTTGCCGAAGCATCCAGGCTGCGGTAATACAGAACTGAACTTTCCAACTGGCCTTATGCCTGCGCTGGCATCCCCAAACCTATTACAGCAAATCCGTTCCAGGCCGCAGCTGACGTATCTATTGTCTTCCCATGCAGTATGTTGCTTGGGCACCATGACCTGGGGCAAGCAGAACACAGAGGCAGAAGCCCATGAGCAGCTATCCTACGCCTTTGACTCTGGGATCAACTTCATGGATACAGCAGAGATGTACCCTGTACCACCTGCAGCAGAAACCAAGGGTCTCACAGACACCTACATTGGCACCTGGATGAAGAACAGAAAGAGGGAGGACATCATCCTCGCAACCAAGGTGAGAAGCTGCAGAGTTCATGAGGTGCTAGCAGCTGTCGGAGTGTTCAGCAGATTGCCGGCACTGCAGCACTTGAAAGTTGCACTTTGCACCCACAGATGCAAGCTTCATCCCCCCATGGGTCGGTAATGTAGTAGCGGGCTGGCAATGGGTTGCTGTGTCAGTTGCAAATGGCTCTAGTGCCCTGGCAGCCATGCAGTAGCTGTCCTCAAGTGCCAGAAGCGCACGAGCACATGCAGGAAGGCTGGCTCCCTCTGAAACACCCATAAGCTTATAGGCTAGTTCGTGAAACCAACCAACAGTTGAATATGTGAGGTTGTCCTTTGCACGATGTAGCACATTCTTCAGCACCACCTGCCTAGGCATATGTTGTCATACATGCTGAAGACAACACGTATTGTGTTCCACCTCGCTATTGTTTGTGACAGCTTGAGGTGCGGGGCCTATGGCACTTGTTGCTATGGCATCTCATGATATGTCATATTAAAACCACCTGTGACCCCACAGGGGGTCTGGCACCCTGGGGTGCTGCTGGTGCTAGAGCATGGTTGGGGGGAGGGGGGGTTTCCTGACCCCGCGCCCCCCCCCCCCCCCCGGGGTTTAACCACCAATAACTTGTCTTATAGACCCAGGTACCAGTGCATAATAAGTGACTTGAGTGAGCCAGACGACCATGGAGTATTATTACATTTCATGAAATGCCATAGGAAAAAGTGCCATGCGCCCTGCACCTCAATCTGTCACAAAAAACAGCGAGTATGCCAAGCAGTAGTTTACCAATGTGAAATTGACTCATCTGCTTGACCTAACCATGCCCGCATGCAATTCCCAAACCTCGAATTTGCAGGTTTCAGGGTACAGTGACCGCAACACGTGGGTAAGAGACCCACCGGAGGTCACCCGGGTGACGCCAAAGCAGATCATCCAGAGTGTGGACAGCAGCTTGAAGCGGCTACAGACAGACTACATTGACCTTCTGCAGATTCACTGGTAGGGGGGAAGCTGATGAACGGGGTGGTCATGCAAGGCTAGGTTGTTATCTTCCAGTGTGAACTCTGTCTCACTTGCAGCGGCAGTACAAGTTGACATGGCCACTCTTGTCTTATGGATCTTTTGCCATTCTTGGATGGACCAAGCGTTATAGCACTACTCTAGCACGGTAGCGTCTGCACTCCAAACGAAGAAAGACCCACTGGCCCTCCAACGCTGGTCCCCGCAAAATCATACCTAATATGAGGCCTGGCATCCCAGACATGCCAGGATATATATGTCTAGCGAAACATCTTTTGCATGCTGTGCTCTCAGCACAAGGAGTGCTTTCTTGCCTGTTAGTATGAAGGGCTAATAGCGAAGAAGTGATTAATAGTGTTGCATCTGCCTTGCAGCAAATGTATCACACCTGTGCTGTACTTCCACAATGCAGCACACAATCACAAGGTGGGAATGTGCTTTGCTCGTGCAGGCCAGACAGGTATGTGCCTTTGTTTGGTGCGGCTGCATATGACCCAGCGAATGAGCGACCAGACGACACTCCCTTCGAGGAACAGTTGCGAGGCCTAGAGGAAGTCATCAAGGCAGGAAAGGTGGGCAGGACAGGGCAAAGAAGCTGCCTCATACAAGAAATAGTCAGATGTAACAGCAGAAATTGATCACAGCAGAAGAACACGAGAGCTGCACCAGTAGCACAAGCAGCAGGAGCAGGAGCAGCCCTTTAGAGTGATAGACGCAAGTAGCATGACTGGGATTGAGGTTCTCATGAATTGATTCTGTGTTGTTTAGGTGTCACAGCCGCAGCAAGGGTTTAGGTGTCACAGCCGCAGCAAGGGTTTAGGTGTCACAGCCGCAGCAAGGGTTTAGGGTGTCACAGCCGCAGCAAGGGTTTAGGTGTCACAGCTGCAGCAAGGGTTTAGGTGTCACAGCTGCAGCAAGGGTTTAGGGTGTCACAGCCGCAGCAAGGGTTTAGGTGTCACAGCCGCAGCAAGGGTTTAGGTGTCACAGCTGCAGCAAGGGTTTAGGTGGCACAGCCGCAGCAAGGGTTTAGGTGTCACAGCTGCAGCAAGGGTTTAGGTGTGACAGCCGCAGCAAGGCGTGCACTGACCCTCAGAGCGGCAGGTGCTTGCCAAGGCCGTGTATGTTCAGTGATGCGGCAAGTGGCAGGTTTTGGCTTAGTTTTTTCAGGATACCAAGGAGGAGCAGAAATATGACGGGATTTGCGTGGCACTTGAGCAGCAGGAAGGCAGCAGGTCAAATGCTGGACTGGGCATGTGGGTGGTAGCAACAGCACAGTCATAAGGATAGGCTCTCAAGGTCCTAGTTGTTGACCGTTAGGTCAGATGACCAATAGTCCAGCAATGCTAGCATCTGGCACGGCTTCGCTTATTGCTTGATTGCTTACAATGGTGTCGTCCTGGGAGCACCAGGGCCATTGGTTGTGTAACAACAGTGGTAGGGGAGATAGTTGTTTGCTGTAGCTGCGGCAACTGCAGCGGCCGCAGCAGCAGCATCCGGGGCAGGAGTTGAAGCAGCATACTAGGATTGCAATGCTGCACAGGGAGGCAATGGTGCTGGTTGACCACCCATCCAGCAAGATGCAGCAAGGGAGGGAGCTCGGAGATTGGGTACAGGTAATCAAAGCAGGGGAGGGAGCTGGTCCAAGACAATGTAGTGGTGATGATCTGAACCAGCCTAGGGTTTAAAGTTTAGTATAACCCTAAACCTTAAACCCTAAGGCAGCTAGTCCAATGCATAATCCGAACTGTATCTCCGTGAGAAACGTCCATGCCATTTTCTTCCGCACTGCCCATTCTTTCTTGCCAGAGCATGGTGTGTTTATAGTTGCAGATTGCATACCAACACATAACCCTCCTGGTTGCTGCTTTTGCCATGTTCCCTGTCGGCTGATAGGTGCGTTACATTGGTGTTTCCAACGAAACCTCTTATGGTGTGGCTGAGTTCTGTCATCTGGCTAAGTCGGCGGGCCTGCCCAAGATCCAGACCATTCAGAATTGCTAC
The DNA here is from genome assembly GCA_963556185.1 of Pseudopediastrum boryanum. NCBI lineage: Eukaryota > Viridiplantae > Chlorophyta > Chlorophyceae > Sphaeropleales > Hydrodictyaceae > Pseudopediastrum > Pseudopediastrum boryanum. Next base: position 3,961,968 of record OY744497.1, on the reverse strand, counting down.
CATCTCAACTGTAGAGTGGCCTTCGAGACTGACTTGGCAGAAACATGCAAGTAGGTGCAACCCTAAAGCAAACATACTTATCGTGCTTGCACAGCGCAGTTTGGGCAATCATCCACAATGATTATTCAGAATGAACTGTGAAGGTGGACAGGCATTAAGCATGCTTCAAAATCCTATGGTGTGGGCTTTCACTAGCTTCCTTACGTGGTCCTACATGCAAAACATCATTGTATAGTTTGGACCCATGTCGTGCTGTTGGCTTTTGTGTCATTACTACCCACGCTTGCTGATCACATGTGTTGTGCTGGCTGATCATGTGTGTTGTGAGCACAGCCTAGGGCACACCTGTTGGGATCCAAAAGCATATACTTAATCTAAAGAGTATAATTGATCTGAAATAGCATATTATTAATTTTGCTCGCATCATATTGTGGGGTTGTGTGCTCTGCAGGCGGCACAATGTAAGCCTGTTGGCCTACAGTCCACTGGCAGGCGGCAGCTTGAGTGGGAAGTACATTGATGGGACTGCTTCTAAGGGCGCTCGCTTCAACTTCTTCCCTGGCTACATGGAGCGGTACAACAAGAGCCTGTCACGTACTGCCACGTTGGAGTACATTGAGATTGCCAAGAAGTACAACATGACACCCACGCAACTAGCGCTGGCTTGGTGCCAATCACGGTAAGTACCAGGAGAAGGGTAGCACTTCAGTGCTTGGTTTGAATGCAGAAACATGTGATTGTGTGTGTTATAGTTCAGTTGATGCACAGGAGCTTACAGCCTGTGAGGGCAGGGCATGCACACTGGGGCTGAACTGCAGGTAGCGCTGCAAGGGGTGGGGAAGGTGACATGCAGGTGCCGGTCACCCTAGCAGCACGTCGCACAACCCTAGCATGCAGGATATGGGTCTGTCTACTCGCTAGCAATGTTACTGTGCTAGATGGAGGTCGGCAGAACGCCTGCATGATTAGTTCTAACATACCATATGCCTTCTCCACCACTTCCCAAACAGGCTGCAAATCACTTGCTGAGTTCCAAGCATACCATTAGATCACATGGATGGGTTTGGAGCTTGAATAGCAGAGCTGCATGGAGCTGTCTAGACATGTAAGGGATACTACTAGTAACAGGTCAAGGAATCGGAGCTATTACTGAATGTGAGCATGGTCTTTGCAAAGTTGCAGGCCCTTGACGAGTCTGGCATAGCTGGTCATGCGTTTTGATTGATTGATGAGGATTTGAGTGGAAGCTCTTTGTAGATGTGGACATCATGCCATCTTGCATGAGCAGCTTATGTATCATTGCTGAAGTACTTGTGGGCACTAGCCACCCACTGCCTTGGACATCACATCCTTTATAATGACGTGCTGATCTGCCTCGTATGGGTGTAGCTGGCAGTGGTGGAATGCTGAAAGTTGCAGGGTAACATTCCCTGAAGCTGCACAGCACAGCATACCCTCTGCTTGATTATGATTAGGGGCGCAGCAGCACAGTCTTCCTTTATAGAGACCAGGTAGAAGGATTGACCTGGGTGGAAGAAATGCGTTGAATGCTTTCAGCGGACAATGCCTCTGCAGCGCAGTGTCAGCTGATTAATGTATCATTATCCGCAGGTGGTTCGTGACCTCTACCATCATTGGCGCAACCAGCAAGGAGCAGTTGAAAGAGAATCTGGAGGCTTTTAGCTTGGAGGTACCAGAGGAGGCAATTGCAGATATTAACGATGTGTACAAGCGTTTCAAGGACCCGCCTACCTCAGCTTGAGGACTATGTGCATGGGGCTTGGGAGTAGATGCTGCTATTGGTATTCTGTCCTTGGCTGGTTGAGGTTGGCTGTAGAAGTGCTGTGGTTGTGAAGGTAATGGGCAAGCTACAAGCTGAGGTAAGGTGCCGACTACTTGCAGAGTGCGATGCTTTGGTATCAACATCGATAGTGATTGAAAGCAGCACGCCTTTCAAACTGTCTGACAATCAATGGAGCGTAACTGGATGTCCGATCCTTGGTATAACCGGAAGGCCATCTGGTATGGGGATGGCTTGTTAGTGCACGTTCAAAGCACACAATGATACTCAGTGAGCAGCAACGGAGCAAGGAGCGTGCTGCTCATGCTGTCACCAGCAGCATGAGTTGGCAACGGTTATCTATGAAAACGTGGCTTATCGCGTCCGTTAAAGGAGGCAGTTTAGACTGTGTCACGTCATTCGCAGCAGAACTTGCTGTCGGAGTTGTTAGTTGCGCGCAAGATCACTAGCCCACGGCGAAGCCTGCCCACAAGACAGCAAGGTGGGGATCCGTAACAAAGCTACATACGTGCTCAGACCGGCTGTGCTAAAGTAGTTCTAGCATCGGAGCCAAAGAGCATGCACGCATGCCGTGCTGACCTTGCTACCGGCATGGTGACCTGTCGGTGGTGCCGACAGATTGACCCGTGTGCCTTCATACTGCAGATGTCTACAGTTTTGCTCAAGCCAAGGGCTGTGCCTGTGGCACCAGCAAGGCCTGTGCCTAGTAATACGAGCACTGTGAGATGGGTACCCCAGTGCCTCTCACCGTGCGACTGGCAAGACCCCGCACAGCTCGCAGAAGCGATCAAACAGGGGCGTGATGGTGTCCTTATACTGAAGAGCACTCGTCAAGCCCCCTTCCAAGATATCAAGTCGCTGTTCGACGGTGTGACGCCTGAGCTTGCAGCAAGGGCCAACACGGCGGTACCCTGGCAAGAGCGGTACTCGTTTGGTTTGGAAGGATGCCCATGGGGAGGGCAGGTAAGACGGAAATGTAGCAAATTGCCCAATGCACTTGATCGAATACTCTCTTTAAAAGACTGTCAAGTGCTTGCACAAGTACTAGTGAAGTGAAGTGAAGTACTAGTACTACAATTTGTAGGGCTACATGATGATCAGTGGACCCATATATGTCCATGCGCTCAGGCCACCATGGGTTGACCCAAAAACGGTCCTACTACAACGCACTGCTCCTGTAGATGCTGGCTTGTATATATGTTGTGTTTTATGCTGCTGGCCATCAGCGGCTGGACAAGCCTGCACAACCGTATGCAGGTGCACATGCATCACAGTGCTCTTGCATCCTTTTTTTAAAAAGCACAACCCGCATGTGCACAGTATAGTACTACTGCATCTTATCAGAGTCGGTTTTTATGCACGAGTTACCTAGCTGCCGTTAAACAATGTTCGCACCCTAACATACAGCCTCCAACGGACCACTTATTACACTGCATTATGTGAGTGTTGCCACTCAATACTGTTGGTAAGTCAAGCACAGCAATACTGGCGCATGCTCTAGCGCCCCCAATCGACAAAGCCAGCGGGGAAGCCAGCCAAGCCTCACAACCCCTTCCACCTGTTCCTCTGCTTGCGAGGCAGGGGTGGTCCGCTGGTGGATCATAAGCGTGTGATTGACCTCAGTGCACATCGCATGGAGCAACTCACCAGGTGGGCACTCGGCATGTTTGGACTCCAACACTATGAAGCTATTTTCGTGTACTCATATGTTTCTCAAGGAATCTTGACATCATGTATCTATGGGAACCGTGTGATACAGCTATGTTTTAAATGCGATGCTTGGCATTTTATGGAGGGGTTTCTGGCTTTGCCTCATGGTTTGCTACAGCAGCTGCAGCCGGTGACCCTCTGCAGGCGGTTCTAAACCATGCGGTGCTGGGCTGTGCTTATGTTCGTATGATTTGGACTATCCATGTTGGCACTGGACTACTGCACATGCGGTGGTCGCAAATGGTATGGCTTAGGGCAATGAGGAGGGTCCACACTCAACCCCCCTTGACCAGGGGGATGCCACAAAGGCCTGGCAAGAAACAATAATCATGCTGCTCTGGTACCGGCATCGCCAGCACACCCAAGGAATTTTCAAAGTGGCTGCAGCTGCTCAGTACATGAGACCAAAATGCTACAGCTAGTCCATAGACTCATCTAGCATGCCACAAGCTTTGGTGGTTCTGCCTGAGGTTTACACGGTGACATGCTTGACATGGACATGGCACACGAAGCAGCACCACAAGCAAGCATCGGCTGAACACTGCTGCCTCCTCCTGCGTCTGCAGTGCTGACCCTGAGCTTGCAAAAGAGCTTGGCAAGCCCCTCTCCAGCTCCCTAGACTTCTTTGATGGCATCACAAAGGGAATGGCGGGCACTGTGTTGGGCGCGCTGGGGATGGCTACTGGCTGCACAGCATACAGCATGGAGGAGGCGCGCTTCGCTTATAGGTAAGTAAGTGAAGCCGACGAAGCCCTTCATCATGATCTATGTCATCGTCATTTTTGCTTGCATACTGAAGACAACTGCATACAATGTTTCATAACAGCTTGAGACTGCGGCGTCGATGGCACTTGTTATGGCATATTGTGATGAGTAATGAAATTGGCCCTTCATCATGAATAGGTAGTTCGATAATGGGTCATGCTGTGGCCTTGGTATCTTCCCATGAGATGCTAATGACCTAGCTTGCCAGGGTTTTGTGCACCATGGCATGCTCAGTTGGTCTGCTGATCTGCTCGTGGATGTGTGAGGGGAGACGGAGGGGTCATGTATTAGTCTCCAAAGTGCGATTGTGGGAAGGCCTTGAAAGTCTTCTCATCCATGTTGTCGTGGGGGGATGTGCATGTATATCTCTGCATAGACAACATTTGGGCACTGAACCTATTTGACCAGGGCTATGCTGCATGTTTGAGTGGCTAATGCTATGCAGAGTCCCTGATTGCCTAATGTTACACAAGTCTTTAATTGGCTGACTAGCTAAATAAATGTTGAGCAGCCAACCCTACTGAGGCATCACATGCAGTAGTTGCTGAAGGTCAAAGGCCCTCTGTGATGCTGTTCTAAATTGAGTAGGGAGAGACATCAACATCCGTGGTTCTCACCATGTGATGTACTTAGTTTTTATCGGAAGCAAGGCGGTGCACTTGCACTTGGTTTGGTGAAGCCTTCACACATGGAGCAATGGTTTTCCAAAGTTAACCGCTTCTGCAGCGAGTTTGGCTGTTGCTGCACACATGTACACTGCATCTCAGGGGTAACACTTGTCATGGTCGTAGGTTCCACCCTGCTGTCTTTTGTGACAGGTTGAGGCTCCCGGGTCCATGGTCCGTTCGGTGTGGCATACCATGAAAGCTGATGAGCATGGTTCTCCTGACAATGATGTGATCTCTTCTGCTGCAGGATGGTGGACTATACTGCACGTGCTGGTGGTGCTGCCGCCCCTCCTCGCTGTGGTGCGCATCGGGACTTTGGCACAGCTACTTTGATCTGGCAGGATGGGCCTGGGCTGGAGATCAGGTGGGTAGCGCTTGAGATCTTAAAGCCCTCTCCTCTATGTCAGCTGCTGGTAGATTTGCATGCGGCAAGCAGGTGGGTGCATGGCAGTGGAAGTGTTCATATGCTGCAGCTTGGTGTGCATGTTTTGCGGCTGTAATTTGCACCCTTTCTTCCATTGCCTATTTGCCAGAGACTCCTGTAAATGTGGCTTCAGCTGATCAATATGGTGCTGCACGCAAGAGAGGTGTAAAACCTATCAGCAATGTCTACCCCTGATGCATGCTTTTTCACTGATATTGATGCATCACTGCCGGCGCAAATCAACTGCTCCCAAGTGGTTTCCACCCATGTTGTATGCTAACCTGCAAGGTTGCGCGACCCTACTGCTGTTGCTTGCAGATTTTCCAGTGTCTTTTCCAGGCCCCAGCTCCCCCCCCCCCCCCCGCCCCCCATCATGTGCCCTGTTTAACTCCTCTGTACAACCTTGTACGTATGTGTTGCATATTTTCCCCTGCTTTGGAATATGCAGTCTTACCACAGTGACGATGGATCCAGCAAGGTCCTTCTTATGTTCTTGGACATGGAATCACTAGCAGCTTCTCTGGACTAGTCATGGGCATACTGAGCATCGGTAACTACGTTGTGCTGGTTTGGGCCTCCCATGCCATTGTATCATAAACATTTCTATCTTGCCAGCATTGCGACAGGAAATGACAGACCTAGAAAAGCAGAATCAGTCCTTGGAGCAGCTGCACAGATATCGGAGCAGTATAAAGTAGTGTATGCACTCAGAGTCCAAGTTGGCTGCTTGTGGTGGAACTGCCCTCACTGGTGCCCCACTTCAATACCTGGGGTCATTTGGTAATCTGTAATCTGCCGATTCTGTTGCCGTGTTATGCAGGGTTGGGGATGAGTGGCGCCCCCTGCCTGACTGGGCAACTTCTGATGCTGAGACAGCAGTGCTGCTGTTTGGCTTGTGCACGGCTTGGCGCTCCAATGACCGCATCAGGGCTGCGGAGCACCGGGTGGGAGATGTCACCAGGGGTGGCACCGGGTCACCCCGACGGCTGTCGGCGGTGCTGTTCATGGGTGAGTGCAGCTGCAGCGGATGAGGTGGTATTAAGGTACATTTCTTGATATGCCATAGCAAAACTGCCATAGGCCCAGCACCTCAAGCTGTTGTCGAAAGTAGCGAGGTAGAGCAGCGGATGGCGCATATGAGATCTGCAGGAGCTTTGCATGGGTCTATGTGACCTGGCAGTTGTGGGTGTGCTCGACAGTCATGCTATTGAGCACCTAAGTGTACAAGAATTTAGTATAGTAGAGATAAAGAGTAGAGATAAAGAACGCGTCAGGGCTCACTGGCTCAGGGATCTGGTGGCCTGCTCCCAAGCAAAACCTATACTGGGTCTATGCGTCATTGCCTGCGGTGTTGATTAAGAGCACAAGCACAGCTGCAGTGGAGCTAGAAGCTTGCGGTGGAACCCTCTTGCGGTTTGTTGTTTGTTTGTATGGCAGGCACTGGGGCTGCTTAAAGGAGTGGAGGCATGTCGCAGGGGAAGTTGCACAGGGCCCCTCATTCGGCTGCACCCCCTAGGCCCCCTGCAAACCCGATAAGAAGCACATGCCACTGCTTTTGAACTATAATGTATTCAATTGGATTAGGAACAGGGTGGTCCACATCCCTAAGATGCGCCGCCGGCTGCTTTCTCTGGCTTGTAGGTCTTTCTGATGATGCTCTGCTGGCCCCTTCTCCATCAAGCCCTGATGAGGTCCCCAGGTACCGTGAGGCCAAGGTGGGGTCTGTCCATCCAGTGGTGCGTAGGAAGTGGTCCTGGAGGGAGGGATCTGTCACTGTTGAGGAAGCAGCTGCAGAGGAAGAGGAGAGGACAAGGTACCCCAGTCAAGAGGCTCTTATTGCTGCTCTATACAAGCTGGCTTGAAGCAGTAGTTGTCTGAAAATTGTTACGCCGTCACCAAGGGACCACAGCGGTGCTCGGAATAGTGCCAGGCCTGGGTTGCATGCTTGTGATGAGAAATTGGCCATGTGCGATTGTGCAAGAGGCGGTTTTTCCTGGGCTCCATTGTCGGCAATGGAGCAGCTGCAGAGGAAGCAGAGAGGACACGGTAATCCCCAGTCAAGAGGCTGTTATTGCTGCTCTTTATAAGCTGGTGTGGAGCAGCAGCTGTATGGGGACTGTGACTGTGTAAAGGGGCCACAGCACTGCTTGTAACCGTGCCAGGCCTGGTTTGGATGCTTGTGGTGAGAGGTAAGGGCGCCATGTTATCTTGACATCAAGGAACCCTTCCCACAATCCCACGCTGGAGAACATTACATGGTCTCCTTACCTTGCGTATCTTTCTCTCTCTGGTGATGAGAAAAGAGCCATGTGCATTTGTACAAGAGGCTGCCTTATCGGGGTTATATAATTGGCCATGAAGCTGCTGCAGAGGAAGAGTGATGTGTAAGGTGCGAAATGTGACTGGATCTGCTGAGCAGGGGTAAAGCCAATTCTTATATCAGATAGGTCACTGCACAACTTTTGCGCCGTGCAACGCCCGTGGCATGACTCCAAGCAGTTTGTTAGTATGTGGAGAGCAGAAATTGTCATACAATTGTGATGTATGGCCCTGACCGCCTCAGCTTCACTGCAGCAGTTGATGCCAAGGTATGGATGTTGGAAGTTAGGCTTTGCCCTAAGGCAGTCATGAGGAAGCCCTTTGTGGTACAAATGCTTTAAAGAATGATACATAATATGGTGGGTTGGTGGTCACCTTTATCAGGTGTGTGCAAAGTGCTATGTACAGGCATGCAATGCACAGAAGTTGGTTGCTGATGCTGAGACTGCATCTGTCGGCAACGGTAGGTGTGCAGAGAGTATAGCTTTATGAGGGCTGTTCGTAAGATGTACTTGCATGCTTGGGTTTTTGTTGCAAACGGTTGTTGCCTATGAGCACAGCCAAGGTTGAAGTGTATCATAGCAAATGTTTGTTTGTTTGCATGGCTGTATGTAAATAGAGTGTGCTGTAGACGCTGGATGTAAACTTACGCAGGCTGGGACTCTGGCAGAGGCTCCGCCTCAGCCTCAGTTACTCAAGTAGCCTGGCGTAGCTCTTCTTCTTCTTCTTCGCTGGATGTGTGTATGGATGACTGATATGGAGGCCAAGGAGTGACCCCTTGCACACATTCCCAGGTTTGGCTGAGGCCAAGGAGCTGCAATGATCTGCAGGCAAGGAATTTATTTGGTTGAGCTGTGCTTTATGGGCATGGGATGCCTGGGAGTCAAAGCATCATTTCCTTGCAGATAGCTTTCAAGAGAATATGTATAAGTGCTGAGTGGTGGCTTTTTGAGGTGTTTATGATGCAGTGTTATGGAGGTAGGGTGCGGTCCAGGCACGATCCTGGCGATCGTTCTGGTCTGGTCACATGCAGCAAGCGGTCTTTGACTTGTTAGCTGCCTTCTGCATTAGGCGATTCACAACATATCAGCATGCTTGAATATGATATCTTCGCCTTTGCTCCACGCATCCGGCCCCTGCATTAGCCGACTGAACTGGCTGCAGGTCTTCGGCACCAGAGTGAGCGTGGCACTTGGTGTCACTCAGGGCGCGCCACAAGATCTTGGCGTGTACATTAGTCGGTTGTGTGGCATGGTCATTAAACCCAGCAACACGACGGCCTCTGATCAAACTTTAGGCAGCATTGCCCTGTTCCAGGCAGATCTGGACTTGCACATCGCGGTGCGATCCACTAGTGTGTTTGTGCGCTGCAGTCGACGTGTTCGCTCTTTGCCCACCATTACCTTGCTGACCCTGTAGAACGCTCCTCATACCACGGTGGAGTGTGTCGGACGCGCTGTTCTCTCCCACCACTGAAGGACGCTAGAGGTGAAAGGTCTCACCTGGCAAGGGCTATTGGACCAGAGGAACAGCCTCTTGTGCCCATATCCTGCTTGTATCGGCTGCTTGACGCCCAGTAACACTTAGAATGGCAGCATTGCGCCCACGCAGCACCCAGTGCTGCAGGTGCAGTCATACATCCACCACCCAAACAGCAGTGCCTACTCCCCTAAAAAGGAGGGCGGTACTAACTGGAATGGTAGCATTGACGTCCCTAGCAGCTAGTAACCGCAGCCAAGCTCGGCAGGAGCCCATCAACAAGGAGGTCGATGCTGCCACATCACCATTCATCCAGGAGCTGCTGGCAAAGACAGCAGCAAAGAAAGATGAGCGTACCCAGGAGAGGCTGAATGACTATTACAAGCGCAACTTCAAGGATTACTTTGAGTTTGAGGCAGGCAGCATAAGAGCTGGCAAGGCACGGGGCATATCTGATGAGTCTCAGCAGGCCATTCTGCAATGGCTGGAGCGGAACTCAGAAACGCCCTTCAAGAAGTAGACCACAGGACTCGTCAAACTGCTGTCAGCTTGTCTATGCTCTTTGAGGCGTAACGCATGTGATGCTCTGGCATGTCATGGTCAAAGAACACTTGGGGACGGAGGAATTGTTCCTGGCTGGAGTGGTAGTACTGTGGGCGTGGTTGTGTTACACGCTCAAGCTCCATACACAATTTTTATGGGTAGCTTTCACTCTCTGTTATTGTGTGTTCGGTTAGTGACATGAAAAGCATTCCCAGCAGTTAAATCTAGGGCCAGGTCCCACTGCAACTGCATTCTGCCATTAAGTGAATGGGCGGAGGACTCAATCCTCTGTATGTGGCCTTTGTTCCTGTCTGGCATGCACCAGTATCGGACTCCGCCCTGTTCTGTTGGTGTTAGGGGGTATGCAATGGCAAATGTTGATGTAAGGGGGCATGGCAAATGGTAGTTGAAGTTGTAGTCCTTCATTGTCTGGGGGTTTTCTGTTTAATGTTGTGCTGAGTTGGGGGTTTTGGCCCTGTGAGCCTTCATTGGCTTCAGAGGTCTTGAAGCCATAGGGTTGCAAGATCCCTATTGGCTTCAAGGGATGCCTCTTGGGCTAGTTGGTACAGGTTTTGCCAGAAGTACTCTGTCAAACGGGGGGTACGCTGCATGTAGTCCCAAGTTACTCTGTCACAGCATGCTCGATTCGCAGCAGGGTTACTGCATGGCACTCAGCACACAGGGCGCGTGCTGCCAGCGTGGCTTTTTGAGACACTCTCCTCCATGCATTTGAAATCTGGGGTTCTCCCCGCAGTGCCTCGGGTGAGAGGTAACTCGCACCTTCATGGTTGAAGCATTGGCTCTCTTCTCTCGGATATCCTTTATAGATGCTTTCCTTGGCGTTTGCTTTAGCCTCCCATGTGCTAGGTGCATGCTGCCTGGGTTTGGTTCTGGATACCATCACAGGCTGATGGCTGCAGTGGGTTCAAGCATGGGGTGTAGGGGTAGCCGCTGTGTGTGTGGCCTACCCTGGCGATTTTGTGGATCTCAAGCCTTATGCTGTTGAATTTGGTTCTCTTGCATGGGCACAAAACACGGCATTCTCATAAGTGGCAGGGAGTGTGCTTGGTTGTGTTGGGAAGTTTCCGAAGGTCGGGATCTGCACAGCCCTTAGAACTTGCGGAGGAGAGGTCAGAACGACCTAAACTCTTTCCATATCAGCAGTGGGAGTCTGCACTTTGGGGGCTTTTTTCCAGCTGGTTGCTTGTCCTGCTGGGCCTGTCAGGCGAGAAGGGGATAGCTACCGAGGTTCTCTTTGTGTTGCACCGTAGTTTGTGGCTCTGAGATTTACTGTCAGCTGGAGGCAAGCCGTCATCAATGGAACGGGGGTGCCGACAGATTACTTATCGAAACAATACTTTTAGTCTGATCTGGTAGGTGGGACCTCGGCACAAGCCCCCCCCCCAAACACTGACACCTCCCCTCACTCTACACCTCCCCGTATTCCTTCAAGTGCACGACAGCTGCGGCAAGCTCCTTCCTGTGCGTCTGCTGCAAAGTGCCAGTATGAACACAAGTAAGGCGCAAGGTTTCAAGGAAAAATGCAGAGCCAGGATGCACAGATTCAACCATAACACAAACCCTCCTTATGCTGTGCTGCTGCACCTATCAAAGCAGCACAATTCACATAACAACTTTGCAGCTACCGGCTACTTGCAGTGCCGGCTGCTGCACCTAATCACTATGGCCTAACCCTCCGCCCGCCCTCTCTCAGCTGTCATGGGCAATACCCCTATGACCTAGTAGCAGTTCTGCCTCCCCTCCTCCTTCACAAAAAGGGTGCATGCCTCACGGTGCTGCTGCAGCTGCTGCCTCTGCTACTCTACTGCTTGCTGAACGCCTCTCCTTCACTGTCATGTATAGCCCATCTGTAGTGTGGATTGTAGCGCCTGTGGTCATGTTGATGGTTTGACCAGGCACTAACTGAAAGTCAAACTTCTTCAGCAGCACTGCCATGGCACAAACACCCTCCATTAGGGCAAACTGATCCCCAATGCACTTGCGGGGACCACCACTGAAGGGGATGTACCTGTGTGAAACAAAGGAGCGGTTTGAAACAACTGTTTAGTCATGTCATGTCAGCAGTTGCTCTCTGTCAAGCCAACTGACAAAGAGCAACTGTGAGCGCAATCAAGTGAGAATGATAATCTCAGATGCTGGATTTGTCAATGTCACAGCTGTCTGATACTGTACCCCGTCTATACCACCAGGAAACGAATTCCATTTGCGCTTGAGATTGTTGGTACAGGTTGCCTAGCATCCGGGCCCATACCCACCCCACTGCCTACTGATGTGTCATGCACACGCAAGCTGGCAAGCTCTCCAAACAAGTGTACCTCACGGCCTTTGTACATGTTGAGCAACAGTAGGGAATCTATGAAGAGAACAGTCCCTGTCATTAGCAAGCATGTATTATCTATTAAGAGAGACCACTGCACAGCCCTCCGGGCCGTGCAGCACCCAAGCATGACGCCAACCAGTTTGTTAGGGGTGTGGGGTGGTGAAAGTGAGAGCATGTTTTTATTTAAGAGTCCATTCATGCTGCGACTGCACAAGAGCAAGGAGCACATACCTATAGTCAGTAGTCTGCTCATTGGGCACAGGCTCGTCCAAGGGGAAGCGCTCAGGAATGAAGGCCTCCGGGTCATCCCATACCTACAAAGGACCAAAGGAAGAACACATGGCAACAGCACCCTAGATCACGATTGCTCTCATAAGCAATGCATGCAGCTTCAGAGTTTTCTGCTTGCAGCGAACTGGTATGAAACCGTTCATTATTTCACCACCACGAGGCGCACAGTACTGCACTCAGCGCACAGTACTGCATTCAGAATGTGAGCACATTTTTTGTGGGAGACATGACTCTAAGCTGCACAGCAACTCCAGCAGTGTCCATTGGATGCTGCCTCCACTGCTACTCACTGTAACAATGCGCAGCAGGGAAGGCAGCCATCACTGAAAACCGCGAAGCCAGAAGTACTGAGTCTGCCAATTTCCAGGGCCCTAAGTCAGCCGTGTGTGTCCGTCACAAGACTGCAATGTCTTCTCTTCTCCAGAAGGGATGCTGACCTTCCAATGAACACACATACCATCACTTTCCTTTTCCTTTTCCCATGCCAACCCCTCGTGCCTCTGCCCTACACTTTTCCTCCCCTCCCCCACCTTTCAGCCCCAGCCCCCTCTACCTACCATCGCCCCCCCCCCTCCCCCTTCACCCAGCCAGCCTCAGCCCAAGCTGCAGCTCTCCAGACCCAAAAAAACCCAGTACCGTCAAGGCCCCAATCTGGACCCCCCCCCTCCCAATTCCCCCTCCCCAAACCCCTTCCTTTTCCCCTCCCCAATCATACCCATCCGTGGCTGTAGGATGCTGTACACACTAATAATGCCATCTTTTCCCTTAGCCATTGTACTGTTGGGGATTCTCTGCTCCATACCAGCTCATCAGGCACCATAGCACCATCAACAGCAAGAACATCCCGCCCAATCTTTTAACACACCTGAGATGGTGTTCCAGAAAAGCAAAGATCATCATTTCCCCTCCCCCCCTTCCCCGCCACCAACCCTACCCCTGGAATCCCCTCTACCTCAGAGCCCAGCCTCCATACACCAGACTTGACCCTAACACCCAAATAATGGGCTCCAGAAGATGGAATAGATCAGGCCCCATCAGCAAACATAGAAACAGCCCGTGTGTAACCATAGAAAATCATACCTGTGGTGAGTGATGAATGTTGTACACACTAATCATGACATCTTGCCCCTTAGCCACCTGGTACCCCCCTGGCAGCTCATCAGGTACCAGCGCCCTCCTGAGCAGCACTGGGGGGTGCGGGTACAGCCGCATGCTCTCATTGAAGCAGCGCATGTTGTACTTCAGCGCCTGGTACTGCTGCATGGTAGGGGTGTCACTGCTGCCTAGAACCTCATCTACCTCAGCCTGGAAGGACAGGGGCAAATGCCAATCTATTAGATGGTCAAGAAGACATGGCATGAGGTGATGACGATAATAATAGCACGTGAGATTGAGTATTGAGGTTATATAATCAAGCCCTAACTGATCTGACATGGGGCTTTGGGCCTACTACTGCATGGTAGGGGTGTCACTGCTGCCTACAACCTCATCTACTTCAGCCTAAAGGGATACACAAAAGAAACACGAGCAGAAAACAGTCTCCTAGATAATCTCAGAGACATGGCACGAGGTGACGACGAAGATAGCCGATGAGAATGAGTTCTAACGTTACATAATCAAGCCCAACTCAATCTGGCATGTAGTAGAAAATGGCTATGGGTCTGGTACTGCTGCATGGTATGGGTGTCACTGCTGGCTACAACCTCATCTAACTCAGCCTGGGTGAAAGACAGAAATGACAGGAGCAGATGCCAGGCCGTTACATAACTACATAGACATACCACGATGATTTGCCATGAACATGAGTATTTTGTAAATCAAGGCAAACCCCTTTCTGGCATGCCATGGAGAATGGCTAAGGGCCTCATACTGCTGCAAGTTAGGGGTGTCACTGCAGCCTAGAAGCTTGTTGACCTCAGCCGGGGGGAGGGAAGGCAACAAGAACGGCCATGTCTGCTACGTAAGTGGCTTTGTACAGATCGCTGAAATGTCTAAAATAACTCACACGGCACTGCCAACTCAGTACACAGGGGCATCAACAGCATTTCCCAAAACCCTGACACCCTGGCAACTCTCGCAGCAAAAGCAGACCGTACCATACCCTGTACCTTTGAACTGCATCCTCAGTGTCAACGCTTCCACAGCAGACTTGGATGGTGTCTTTTTCTTATATTGCAAAATCCAAAATTGAAAGGAAAAAATCTGTTTTTTAAACCAAAAAAGGTCGTAAGCACCCAGTACTCTGCCTACACATTACTGCACCAGAATCACACCTTTGCAAGCTGGTAAAGCCGGCAGCCCCTAGATCGCTACAACCCAGACCCTGGCAACCCAGCCCAGCAGTCCACCTGCTACCCAGGGTTTTACCTGTGCCTTAGCCAACTTGTCAGGGTTTTGCACCAGCAGGTACAGTGTCCATGTGAGGGCACTAGCAGTGGTCTCATGCCCAGCCACCAACATAGACAGCAGGTCATCACGCAACTGAGTGCTGTTCACCTCCTCACGAGCAGCAATCAGGAAACGCAGCACGCTGGGATCACCTGGAAGGAGAGCAACAGCATAGCATAAGGAGTAAGATGACAGGGTGCCTCGCGTCTCAGTCAGACGTAGGGCAACATCGAACCAAATACGGCCTTCTTTTCCAGCTTGCAGAGCTGCTGCTGCAGGACTGGCATAAAAAGCTGTCAATACCCCTTCCAATAGCAGGCATGATGCCACTCCAACTTCTCCCTGCCCACTGATCCTAATTACGATAGCCTCCCCTGCTTCTCCTGCTCTATGTGTATACAGGCTGCTGCTGCCTCCCTCCTGTGTGCCTAAGGAGTTGTAAAGCTGCTGCCTTTTTAAAAACACAAGCAAAGAAATAAGCGTCACAAGATGCACAACCTTTTTTGGCCCCTGCTCCTCCGTCACGTTGCAGGTTTCAAACATGAGCAGCCCTATACACCCTAAGCAGACACCACCAACAAAACCTGAAACCCAGCAAACAACGCTGCAACCACCAACATCGTCTCAGTAGCTTTCAACACTTATTCTCGTAGACTTCTCAATTCCGTCATCAGTACTGCTGCTGGTGCTGCTGATGCAGACCCCATATCAATTGCTGCCATCCACCTCAGCTAGCAGGCACACTACGGGCCTAATAACTGAATATGGCCCCACGCTCTGATTACGGCCAGTCACGGTGCCGATACCCTTCCAAGCTGCTGCAGGGTATGTTGCTGACCAGTACCACTGGTCTACCTTGGTCGCACAGTAACAATCCAATGGCAATACCCACTTCCTTTGGTGGAAGTAGTCCTCCCCTGGATCTGCTGCTCCTGCTATGCGCTAGAAGCAGGAGTGGATCTATACTCCCTAAGCAAACACAGCGGCGCCTTGTTTCTACATACCTTCTTCCCCACTTACCCTGGTTGAGGTAGTCTTCCCCTGCGTCTGCTGCTGCTGCTGCCGCTGCCATCTCTTCATCATCCACCATTTCCTTGCACTTCCTTATGAGCTGGGTGGTGGTGTCACGGATTAATTCCACTGCTGCCAGGGCCTTCTGTTGACGAGGGATCAGGGGAGCAAGGATGGGGAACTGCAATAAGGGAGGCAACAGCACAACACCTTGCGAGCAACGTTCAAGAGGCTTCAAGATACTCTAAAATAACGACCAAACACCTGCAGTCCCTGCATACGTATTCCAATTACAAGGTAGGCTATGGAGCGCTAGCAACAATAGGCGCAAGGTGAGCTACAGGGCTCTTTCCCAAGGCCTGGGCGAACTCTTAGGCAATAGTTTCAAATTGTAAATTGCCATTACTCATGAAATTTATTATAGATGATAAATACTTATCATATACAAGATGGAATATTGACCTGTGAGCGCTTCATCCTACTCCTGGTCCCAGCCACCAAAAGGTCAAGCCTTCTGCCTTTCCAGCCTGTCAAGTTCTCACTGAACCTCTGCTGCTGCTACGTGTCCTTCACCCGGTGTGATGTACATCCTCTACCAAGTGGCAGCAGATTCTTTGGAAAGCCCCTGCTGGCTCTCCTCACCAGCAAACACGTCTCGAGAAAGGACACCGCAGCAGATCCACAGCCAGCTGCTGCATTTCAAGAGCAAGACCTCATCTTCTACTGCTGCTCCCCCTGAAGTACCTCCACCTCCCCTCACACCCACCACTGCAGCTCTCTGCTTATTGACCCCATCGCCCGCCACCTTCCACCACATTACTATTACATTTCATGATATGCCATAGCAAAAGATGCCATAGGCCCCGCACTTGAAGCAGCCACAAAGAACAGCGAGGTGGAAACACCATACCCCAAAATAACACCACCCATACCCAGGTTCACCTTCCACAATGGCAGCAGGTCAGTCGCCCTCTGCTCCGTCTCCTTCAGTGCAGTATACACCGCCTGGATCAGCGGACTGTCTTTGTTCAAAGCATTGAAGTCATAGTTGAACACGCTCTTGCCAATGATGTCCAACGTGAGCTGGCTGAAGCATGCCTCCATGTTGATGGCCTCCCCTGATGCTGCTGATACCTTGAGCTTGTCAACCAAGTGGAGGCTGCTGGGGCCAAACACCCGGTTGATCATCTCATCTAGGTAAGCCCTATAGAAGCAACAGAACCAGCAAACAGGAGGTTGAGCACATATAGGAACAGGAGCAGGAGGCTGCAGCATGTAGGAGGTGTAGAGAGGAATTCGCCAATATTCAAGTCCACTAATCATCATCTCGTATGGGTAAGCCCTACAAAAGCAACACAACCAACAAGCAAAAAGTTGAGCACATACAGGAACAGAAACAAGAGGCGGCAGCATGTAGGAGGTGTAGAGAGGAGATAACCATCATCCAAGGCCATGATAGTCTCATCGGAAAGCTACAAAACCAACAAACAACTGCAGTTGCTGTACCATTTGCTGCTGCTGCTGCTCCTTGTGCCCCTATGACTGCTATTGCTGTCGCCTTTGCTGCTGCTGCTACCGCTGCTCTTGCTGGTTCCACTTGCTGCTGGTGCTGCTCCTCATACTCCTGCTACTGCTGCTTCTGGTGCTGTAGTGCTGCTCTTGCTGGTTCTAGTTGCTGTCCTCCTTGCTGTGGTGCTGCTCCTTGTGCTCCTGCGCGCTACTCCTGTTTCTCCTGCTGCTGGAAGCTGCTATCGCTGCTCTTTTTCCTGCCATCGCTGTTCCACTTGCTGCTGCTGCTGTCCTTTGTGCTCCTACAACTGCTACTGCTTTTTCTTTTGCTGCTGTTCTTTCTGCTGCTGGATGGTCAAGAAGGATCTGCACCTGCTTGTGTTGCTGCTCCTCACTGTCCCCTGCTGTCTTCACAGCTGCTGCTGCTGTTTCCTTTCCTCCTCCCCTCATCCTCCTGCTGCTGCTATTGCTCTGCTGCTGATGTCCCTGCCCATGTTGCTGCTAACAAGCACTTCTCCAGCATTTGTAACCTTGGCTGCTCTCACATGCTTGCTAAGGTTAACACTGTCATCCACATATGCAAGCCAGCACAGCTTATTTTGGACCCCTGCAGGAACCATTGTGAGAGAACACCAAAAAATCAAGGCCAACAGGTAACCAGTGCATCGGAAGCTCAATCTCTAACCAGCACTGGCAACCCTATGCACCCTCTCTGATCCCCGCATCCCCCACAGACATCCCTGCTCCCAGCCCCCTGTCCCCCACTGCCCACAAACCTGTGTAGCGAAGGCCCGACCGCCCTCCTCCGTGCCCTCCACTGCTCCCCACCCCCCACAGCAAACCCATCTCCAAACAGGAACTGAGAAACCTCAGCCACCAGCCCCTTGTTATAGATGTTGCGCTGGGGGTTATCTGAGGACCTCAGCACATGCTTTGCAGCTGCAGGATCACTGATCACTAGGAAGCTGCTGATGGGGCCGGTGGGGAGGAGGTAGACGGGGCCACTCTCAGTGAACCACTTGTAGAGGGCTTTGAAGAGAGCACCACCTAAGAGGTCTGCGATGTCATCTGGCTTGGCATCTGCAACGGGGATGTTCTGCAGGCGAGGGATAGTGGGGAAGAATTGAGGGCTTGGGAGGTACATGCAGGGCAATAGCGGTGCAAGGGATGCGCAGTGACAAGTTGTGTTGAGTCGCGCCAAGATGGGCTGCACAGCCAGAAAGCTGTGCAGTAACCTATGTCATTTGGAGCAGGGCTGTGTAGGGATCAGGATGCATCAAGACATGCAGAAGGGTGTGGTCTCCGCATTAGCTTTTGAGTTTGAGGCGCTCGTTTGAGACTGCTGTCAGGAAGCAAGCGGGACATGATGCCACACAAGGCTTTGTGTTGGCGACCTTTTAGCAGGCATCAGCTGTGGCCCTATTCAGGGGGCCCACTGCAACTACACATTGGTGCAGGTAGTTCTTCATCTAGACATCGATTATGCTGACTACTGTTGCTGCTGTTGCTGCTACTGGTGCTGTTGCTTTTGCTACTGCTGCTTATGGTACTGCTGCTACTGCTGCTGCTGTTGCTGCTGCTACTGCTGCTACCAGCACAGCAACCCATTGCTCCTCAGGTATAAGGATAGATCATGTCCATTGATAAGCAGCTTTTCAAATTCCACGACTGTTCTGTCTCCGCCTCTGCTATCAAACTTGCAGGAATGGTCCTGATCCTGCTACTCACCCCTTTGCCACCCCACAGGAGGTTAAGCTGGGTCAACCAGGCGGGGCTGGACATAGTTGCTCCAGCTCCCGCTGCATCGATTGATTTTCCTTTGGCCCAAGGCTCCTGCGTTGTAATCTCGCAAGTATAAGTCTGTGCCACCCGTGCCTTCCGACAATTGCAGTAGGACCTTCAGATACCTCATCTTGTTGAGCACGCGCAATCAGCCCTCTAGCAGGGCGGCATGGCCTATGAGACCTGGTGAACGGTGCTACTGCCCTGCTGGTGTTCTTGCACGCAGGTTGGCCAATGGCCCCTGCCTGCCTACGACTGAGAGTCTGCATGGCGAAGCTGATCCTCTGCTGCGTCCAGCAAGCCGAGAGATCTTGAGCAGTTCCCTTGCAGTGCCAAACGTTCATTGGGATCTTCTGTGCAAGCAGCAGTTGCTAGCACGCTTTGACGCTTTCAAGTGAGACCATCTGTCACCCAGTGAGCTCCGCAGCCTCTATACCGCCGATGTGATGTCCCGTCGACATTGATTGATTCATGGCTTGCTGTTGACTATGGCACATACCCCGATCCAGGCATGGCCCATGATCAAGGCCACGACACCTTTGCGTATGGCCCAGGGCGCAGAGCATGTCCAAGGATCCACCCTCCTCAGAACTGTCGCTGCCAGTGGTTGATGTCGAGAGAAATCGAATACTATACTGTAAAATCACAGTGAGATGGTGCTGCCAACATGCTGGATGTCCTGACTGCAGCATCTCAGCTTCTGAAAGGCGTGCTTCCTACCGCTCCTCACACGGTTGCACTCCACCCCGAGGAAGAAGAACTCACAGACCCAGCAGACCTAAAAACAGCGTTGCGTAGCGTCGAATGCCCTAGTATAAGAACGAGTTGGAGCGCCTTGAACAGGTCCAGAAAGGAGCAGTGTGTCTCGGGGTGTACAAATCACCCCCAAGATTACTTTCAGGACCTCCCCTCTGTGCAAGAAGAACCATATGTGGAGGCAGTTTTTAGACAGTTCCAAGTTGAGCAGCATGGCCAGGGGGCTTCTTTCAAGGCCTATCATGCACATGGGTCCCTGTGTACTGGTCAGAAAGCAGGTGCGAATGCATACTGGCAGAATGAGTGAGCCTTGTGCAGTTGAGCCTGGTGCAGTTGAGGTTACCCATAGTACAGTCAGGGCTGTCTCCTTCTCAGAAAGCTACAGCTAGGCTTTTTTACTTAGACTCGTCTGCCTTCAGTACCATCACTGTTTCAAACATGCAACAGATTTACTAATTTTTCTTGGGTTCGCCACTACTAAGGAGATTGTGGTTGCTTTCTATTCCCCGAGACTGATCATTCTTCCCGCCGATTACAGGATCCATATGAGTTTGCTTGCAATGAGCACGGTCTGCTGTGAGTAATGTACTTCACCTCTTGTCCAACACAGACCTTCAGGCATCGCAACAATACATCCTGTAACAGGGGATACAGGCCACAGGAACACATGGCATCTTGTGACCTAGTGCTAGTCCTGCATGAAGTGAAGCATCTGGGCATTGTAGCAAATGATCACGTGTCCTCCTTTGGAACTGCATGTGCCTTCAGCAGAGCCTAAGTTCCTTAGGTGCAGGAATTGACTGTCTCCAGCATGTCACGCGCATAAATCATTCCAGGCCTGATCTTTCTACTGCTTCCCAGCATTGAAAGGCTTTACATACTGCTCTTCTAAATACACCATCATACCAGCTTTAAGATACTTCTTAAAGCAGTTTACAGCTGTTGCGTTCGTAGTAGCTTCGGAGGGCTGCTCTGTGTTCAGCTCGTGTCGGAGTCTGGTATAACTTTGGTTACTCACCCAACACACCCATACACCTTGGTACTGATCGGTGTCTTAATATTCGGTTATGAATCAAGTCTCTTTATTTGGCTGTGATGGATGCTGCTGTATATCTGCCTGTGCAGGTTTAGAAGCATCTTCTTGGCTCAATGAAAACACCCCATTCAGCCCGTCCTATGTTGAAGAGCTTTCCTGCTCAGCCTTTTACCACCCCCACCCACCTGCTCACCACCGTGCCCGCCTTGACCTCGACTCCAACCTCAGCAACTGCACCAGGGGGAGTTTAGAAGCCTCATGGGAGCTACACCCTCGCTACTTAACCTCCATAACGCTTGGCAGAGACCTCCTAAAACCCAGCACCACTGCCTGGGGTTTTGCAGCTGAAACGCTGCAGTCTAAGGGTTCAGGACAGGCAAAAGGCAAGACCTCCTGCAGCAGGAAGCTCTTTGGTAGAGTCTTTGTTGAGAGATGCTATGGGAAGCAGCTGCTGTTGCAACTTCAGCAGCTTCTGCCTGGGAATGCTCATCTGCTAGATGCTGCAGCAACTTGGCATTGTGTACCTGGGTCTGTGCCTTTCACTCAGTGCAAGTTGAGCTGTACATTCTCGGGGTTTGCAAGACCAGTGGCACAGGGTCTTCAGTTAGGTGAGCAGGGTTCAAAGCTGGGCACGGGGGACAATACTCAGCAGCAAGAGCGGTTGTGGTCAGTGGTAGTGGGCTGGGATCCTGCTTGTTTGAAGGCTTGGTCTCTGTCTGTAATGCTACACGGAGGACAAAGCCAAGGTGGAGAGACTGACCACAGTATGTATACCGGACAGATGCTTTAGGGGGCGGTGCTTGCAACTGCAGTGGGTCTACTCCATGTTTCGGTGCATGTGCATCTGGGAGCAGACGGTTCATAGCAACTTCTGTGGTAGGCTGTCTTCATTGCGGTGAAAGAGGCCTGCCAAGCTACTGTATTTGAGGCTTGTTTGCCTTACTCATGGTTATCAAGCATGGTATCCACATCCTGGTCCTTGAAACGTAGGTGGTATTGTCTGCACAACATAAGAGGTGCTGCTATTTCAGGTTGCACAGCCGCTAGCAATAACACATGGCATGGGTCATTGTGACTTAGCTGCTTTCTGAGACCCAGACCTTGAAGTAGAGTGCTGTGCTGGATGGGGCACTTATATCATTTCGCTGCAGGCTGGTTTGCAGAGTGATGTGGTGTTTGTTGTGGGTGCATTTGGGCTTGGCTTGCTGTTGGAGTGGGTCAGACTGTCAACTTGAAGCACATGGCAGTGTGAATTACCATAGTCGGCTGGCCTGACATGCATTTGCTGGCAAGGGAATTACCATACTCAACTGGCCTGAGATACATTTGTTGGCAAGGGAATCACCATACTGGACTGGCCTGAGATACATTTTCTGGCAAGGGAATGAATTACCATACTTGACTGGCCTGACGGTTAGGTTGCTGGCAAGGGATCAATGCTGCATGGGCTGTGGCTGACAGCCGTCTTGCTTTCCTATGGGACATGGCTTGTTTCAAGTGGGCCATTGCATTGGAGCTTAAGCTGGCTCCCTTGTGTATGTCCCCGTAGTGTATGCAAGTAAGGGGAATTTCAACTTCATCCCTGGATGTGTAACGGGGTTGATCCGACCCCCTTAGTGTCGACGGGTTGGACAGTTGGTACACAAGATGTTCCTGTTTAGTCAAATGACCGACCCGTCGCCAAGGGGGTCAAATACGTCACACATCCAGGGATGGAGTTGGACTACCCTAACTTACGTGTTAAATGGTGGGCTCCTTGCTGGCGATGCTGCCCTCACATTGATGCCCAACATTGATAGGGCCATGTGGTGTATATATGGTAATAGTTGTAGTGTCTGTGGTGGTGGTGCCGTTTCCTTACCTCCAAAATAAAACTTAATTGTAGTGTCTGTTGTCATTTGGCTGGTACTTTCATATGTATACAACAACAACAAACATTTAAGGTATAATCAGACCTACGCAAGAAAGATAGAGAACGTATGCACGCATAGAAAGTGGGGACACCCTTCTTGCATGTGTTGAGGTTAAAGAACTGAGTTAGTGTCGTATGGCACCCCATTTTGGCCGTGATTTGAACGCACTGCGTATACAGCACCAAAGCTTGGCTGTGTGGAATGCACTGCCAGTGGCCCAATATTCTTGAGCGGTTCAGTGGGCGGCAGCCAGGCAGTAGAAGACCCGAAGCTCACTGTTTACGTTTATCCCATGCAGTATTCTGTAGTCGACATCACATGCATATCATTTTGATTGACCTAGAAATCACCACATTGCCCGTTGGCACTGAATACCCAGCCCGGCTAAAGGACCGTGCAGCAGCACGGAGCTGCCAAACGTGTGCCGCCATCAGCATGTTTGATATACATGAATGGTGAATGGTAGTGAATGAAGATCATGACCATTACCCAGCTGGACCGAGCGAGGAAATAAATGGTTCCTCGCATACCACATGATACCGCAGCAAGCCGGCAGCACACCATGGCGCTGCAAACAAGCAGTTCTCAGTTCACATTCACTGCAACTTGTCCAAGCAGACGAATCAAAGCATACAATCTGGTCAGAAGCTCCCCCTCCAGCTGTGCCATCTGACTCTCAGCAAGTGCTTCAACGGCGACAGCTGCTGCGCTAGTGCTGGGTTCAACACATTGAAGTTATCCTTCTCCAGCGCCTTCAGAAATTCCTCCGCAGCTACACTCTGCAGAAACAGCTGCGATGCGCCCTTCGGGAGCTTCCCGCTCATGTCCCGGGCGTGCTGCAAGTGCTCCCTAGCTGCTGCTGCTACTGCTAGTGCCACATCCCGTAGTGCCTCACTCACTTCCCCCCGGTACAAGTCTTCTTGGGAGAGCTTGTGCTTGGCGCAGAGCTCCACTGGTAGGTAGGAGCGGCGCTTTGAGGCGTGGTAGGGTGTCCCTTTTAACAGGGTGGTGATGCCTATGGCCTTGCCTAAATGCGAGGCTGCGTGGTCAGCATCTGTATTGCGGATGCCTGTACAAGAGGAATAGAGATAATGAAGCAGATGGTGAGCAGTGGTTTACAATTCAGATTCACCACCACATGGCAGCCATCTGAAGAAGTGGTAGCAATGCATTCAGTGATGCCGGAAGATTCAGACAAGAGCAGTTCAGGTCCAGCCAACACATTCTATCACTAGTACTTTTATTACTACATATCATGATATGCCATAGCAAAAATTGCCATAGGGCCCCCACCTCAAGCTGTCACAAAGAACAGCAAGGTGGAACAGAATACGGGTGGTCTTCGGCATGCATGACAACATATGCCTAGACATGAGGTCCAACCACTAGTGCTACATGCCAAAAATGGTCAGCATCCCAATGTTCCACCCCCTAAGTTCCACACCCTGGTTTCGTGCTCTTATGCAAGCAAGCCCTGAACATCAGCTCAAGTATGACATACTCTAAGAAGAACTGTAAATTTTAGTGACCAGGATGCAGCCCAACTACCGTACTTGAATGTGCTGAGAGAGGAGAGCCTTTCACGCCACGTTCCCCAACAACAGGTTTACCTTGATTACTTGTAGCCAAATCACCAGCATGGATTTGAGACCCCGCGGTAGAAGCAGCTTGCACAGCATAGATGTACCAAACCCTACGTCTGCCTTAATTTCTCACGACCCGATTGACTACCAAACCTGAGATGTGCTGTAACACATCAATACCAACGCCATACTTTCAAACCACGCTATAGCTTCTGCAAAAAAAACCATACGACTTCACCACAGAGATACCAGTATTGTCCCATTCTCCCATGTCCATTCACCTGCTGCTGCTAAACTGAGGTACAACAGTTGAGACGCCGTACTCTCAGCATACTGCTCCAGCTCCTCCAGGGTAACAGGAGGCTGCGGCTGCACTAGGTCCTGCTCCCGCGCATCTAAAATGCGCTTTAGCTGGTAGCGGTTTAGGGGCGTCTGCTGCTGCACATCCCACAAGGCGATGATAACCGGATGCCGGAGTGGGGTTTGGGTTGTGAGGCTGTCTAGGGCATCTCTCCACCATTGAAACCTGGGCAGCAGCCAACAGCATCAAGACGCCCTGGGCATGTTAATCGCATGGCATAGAAGGAGCTGCGCTATACTCTACTGGTTGTGATACTTGAAGGTGATACAGGCAAAAATGCAGGGGCGCTGGTTAGGCGGCAAACGCTCGGTTCATGACAGTTGTGATACTGCTGGTAGCTGCAGATTGAGTATACATTGCCTTTTAGCACAGCATGGTTCTGGTTTAGCTGGGCTTAAGTCTGGATAATTATGCAGCACCTCATGAGATTGTGAGTGGGTATCGTGTATCAAAATATTGGGCCCTTCAAATGGCACAACTTACATTTGACAGGAGCTATAGAAGCACCCATGTGAATGGGTCCCCTGGTTCCTGTGCACCTGCTAAGTGCACAGCTGATCTAAGTTTTCACCTGCTGACCATTCGAACCCAGGTTCCGTATTACCGGTACACCTCTGCTGGCCAACCAGAGAGGTACCATGATGCAATGGGGTTAACAAATGCTCCATGCAGGGACCCAAGACAGAAGCCCCGCTATTTGATCAGAACCACTCCCACAAGAATCCTCCATGCTCACCGCATCTGTGTTATTATGGACTCTTTATTCTTCACATGCTCCCCTATCATTACTGTTTCGAGGTTGTAAGCTCGCAGGGCAAGAATCCGAGTCCTCAGCTCCTGTCCCAAATATGCTCACATCAGTTAACTAGCTCTCCTGCAAGTTGC
Organism: Pseudopediastrum boryanum; assembly: GCA_963556185.1. Lineage (NCBI taxonomy): Eukaryota > Viridiplantae > Chlorophyta > Chlorophyceae > Sphaeropleales > Hydrodictyaceae > Pseudopediastrum > Pseudopediastrum boryanum. Next base: position 3,936,403 of record OY744497.1, on the reverse strand, counting down.
TGTTGGAGAGAGGGTGGTAGTTGCCTGGTTACCTTTGGTAGCTGCAGTATCCATGTTAAGTTGTCTTGGTCATACTGCCTGCATGCAATCGAGGCATGAGCTGCTCGAACGGCTGAGAATGACTCGGCTAAGCCCTGCTGTGTGGTAGTACCTGACCAACTGCGCACAGTGTTCGTAGGCTGTTCTAACTTCAGGTGCTGCAGGCCCTGAGTAAAAGCGCTGTATCTGTAGCTGAAGCGGCAGCCTAGCTCGCAACAAACTCATGGTCTCGCGGTATTGCGTGTACAGTGGTGGTCGGCCAGATGACGTGGCCTGCAAGGGCAATAGATCCTAGTGGATACTGTAGGGCAGGCGCGATGCACCTGTGGATGCTCCGCGGGCTGATTACTCCGGCGTCTGGCTGCCATAGCGCTTCCAATTGCTGCTCGAAGGCCGGTTGAGTACCAGTGCAGTACACGCCACACTCGAGTGACCGCAGGTGACCTGAGTGCGACGCGGTACTACTACCGCCACACATCTATGCGGACGTGCCCATGCAGGTAATTCGGTCCTTAACGAAGGAGATATCAGTAGCTTGGGTGTCAATTGCTCTGCTGACACGCTGCCAAAGATTGCGCGGAGTATGTGGTGTTCCTGTGGTGTCAGCTTGGCTTGGCCTAGATGATGCAGCAACAATTCCGCCTTGCGTGCAAGCGAGTCAATTGTATTGAGACGAGTCGCCTACGGCAATTCCATACCGTGCGCATGGCAGCAGCTGCCGGTACAGAAGCAACGGCTGAAGTGTCAGTCCAGTTGCCCACGACATATAAGAGACTAGTAGCTGGAAGAACGGGCCAATCCTTCAGGGATGTGGCTGTAGCGAAGACAGTCGACTTGGAGCAACCAGGACCCGGTGAGGTGCGAGATGACAGTATGGGCCAGCGCTTTGCCCAGCTTAAAGAGGCACTGCCAGTCATCTTCTGTCAGGGTCTTGGGGTAATTTTTAGGGTTAATTGCAGTAGCTTTGTACCGGTTTTTGCACCAGTGCAGCAGCAAGCTGCAAATCCTGGCTTCCTTCTCATTTCTTCCAGCAGCAGCTTTCTTGTTGACAGCAACCTTGGAGCAGGCAAATCCAGAGCAGTTGATGCCCATGGTCTTCAATGCGACATTTATCAGCCTCCTAGTGATGCCCTTAATGAACAGTGGAGCGTCCGAGTGCAGCAGAAGCAGTCTGGTAGCCTTGAAACATGCATTGTGAAGCTGCTTAGCACACCACCGTCAGCATCACATGTGCACATCCAAACAGTCGCTTCACACATGTTTGGAATTTCCTGCTGCAATACAGCTCATGCAAGATATGCACCTCTGTGCAGTTGTCCTCATCACAAACCACTCCATGGCTGCACTCCTGCCACTTGCCTTCCACCAGTAGAACGTGCATACCGAATCCGATGGCAAGCAGCCCCTGCACACAGTCCAGGCTTTTGCCTCCATCCCATGTCTTGGTTCTGCCTTGCATCTCCATTCCTTTCGGAGTTCGCCACCCCCTTAAACCTCCATCTCGCTTAACAGTGTGGCACTCTCAAAACCGCCTCAGCCCCCAACCCGAGCTGCCTTCTGTGCAGCCACACCGTGAATTTTGTTCTTCAATTGTTTTGTTCCTTTTGTCCTTCCCGCTCCCTAATGGCATCCAAAATTGTGCCCCCTACATAGCCTCTACCCTGTCATCCCCATTACCCCCTCTCACGACAGCTTCCTGACAGCCTCCCATCACCTCACCTCCCATTGCAGGTGCTGGTCCAGGTACATTATGCTGTAAACGACGGACACAAAAGCGCCTTGTCATTTGCCTGAGGGTTTCAAACGTTGCCTCTAATGGTAAAGTACCAATCCTTTTTGCAGGTGCTGGTCCAGGTACATTATGCCGGCATCAACGGTGGCTGTGAGACCTTCCGGGCCCGTGGTCAGTACGCATTTGCTGGTAATGCAGACAAGGAAGACTTCCCCCTAGGTGCTGAGGGATGTGGGGTAGTGGCTGCAGTAGGAGCAGGAGTCACCAGTCTCAAGGTGGGTGACCATGCAGTGATATTGATTGCATACACTCTTTTTAAGTTAAGAGAGAACACTGCACAGCCCTCCGGGCCACAGCCCTCCAAGCCATGCAGCATCCAAGCATGACTCCAACCAGTTTGTTACGGTTGTGGGGTGAGTAAGTGCGAGCGATGGAGAGCCAGAGGGCTGCGAATTCTAGTGAGGCTCGTTTGTGACAGTTGACACCTTCCATTTCAGGCCGTCGGCGGTGCCACCTGAAAAAGCACGTCATGAGCTCCAGTAAGTGCTTTTTTCATGGCGACCTGCTATGATTCGGCTCACTTCGTTTTAAACTGAGGGCCATCGAGCAAATCCATCCTTCTCTTGCATACCTGTTTAGAAGGGTTGTTTTCAACAGTTGAGCCATGCCCATGTCATACAACATGAGGAGGAACCAGCACACTTCCTGGACAAATGAGTGCACCAGGCAACAGCATTTGCTATTCAACAGTTAATTCTGGAAGCTTTTTGTATCCTACTGTACTGCTATCGTCAACTGCTTGCTTGCTACACTGCTGGTGCTGCAGGTTGGAGATGCAGTAGCATGTAACAGCCTCGCCGCTTTCACAGAATATGGCACCAGCACCGCCGTCATGTGCACCCCTATCCCCAGCCCCTCCCCAGAGGCTGTAGCCATAACCCTATCAGCTCTAACAGCCTGTGCTGCTTTAGAAGGTACTGCTGAGATCCAAGCAGGGGAGACAGTGCTAGTCACGGCGGCAGCAGGAGGCACCGGACACTTCGCAGTGCAGCTAGCAAAGCTGGCGGGGTGTCGCGTGGTTGCGGTGTGTGGGTCACGGACGAAAGCACAGCGGTTGCTGGAGCTGGGGGTCGACAGAGCGATTGTGTACACAGAAGAGGTGGGTCTCTCAGGATGAGCTGTACCAAGGGGTATAAAGATTTATTTTGCACTTCTTTATTCCCCTTGGCTGTACTGTGAAGAATCATGTGTCAAATAGAAGCCCCACCCTACCTCCATATAGCGTATGAGATTTGTCTGTTAGAGCAAGTGAGTTAGGCGACCATTGCCTGCCGGTCTATGGGTAAGGGGTAGTGTGATCTACCGGAAAAGGTTCTGTGGCAATGCTATGGTTCATAGAGCAAGGAGAAAGAAAAGGTCTGCCCACTGGTCCTTCGCAGACCACAACACATTTGAAGTTCTTGGGTTGTAGCACGAGTAAGTGGTATGGTATATCTTCAGGTGCTGAAGCTGTGGATGGTGGGTGGGACCTTCAGTTGTTGACGGCTGCAATCTCGCACTGGATCAGGGGCATGCGTGATAAGTTCCCCTGTCAAGAGGCGGGTTCATGCTGTGGTGAAAGGGTGGCCAAAGCAATGGCTCCATTATTGGCAAAGTGCCTCGTTGGCAGAGGTTTATGGAACCTAGGGAGTACTCCCGGGAAAAGGGGACAGGCGATGTCATGCTCCAAGGTTGATAGACCAGCATAGAAGCATGGCCCTGTCCATTTCTCCGAGAGAGCTGCTAGACGCAAGTTTTCCATCAGCATAGCAGGTGACTCATACCTCTTTTCTTGAGTGTGGGCAACTGATTGAATTTATGCTAGTATGTACAAACTGCAATGCCGGGTGCAATGCATAAAGGTACACGCCACATTTTCTAATGGCAACATGTTCTGCTCCTGCAGGATGTCTCAGCCATCCTTGCTGCTGAGTTTCCAGCAGGTGTGGATGTGGTGTATGAAGGGGTGGGGGGCGCTTTACGAGCAGCCATACTACCACACATCGCTCCAGGGGGACGCTTGCTACAGGTGGGTGATAGCCATAACAGTACAGAACAGAAGTACATGTCGTATTGCGATCAATTCCCACCAGCGCCTGACTCTAGTAGGGCCTTCTCTGGGACCCTAATCTGGTATGATTGAGATAGAGATATGCACAGCATTATAGAGGTCCAGTTTAGTCCCCTGCAAAGTGAAAGTGGGCTGTGGGGTGTGAAAGGAAGATGTAGGGTTTAGAGTTTACTAGTTTCCGGTCAGGTGAGGAGTGGAATCAGAGGGAGGTGTAGTTTGGTATGTTAGTAGTGGATATTGTTTCTGCAGACAAGGGGGCTTCCTAGGTGCTCTTGCTGAGTGGGAGAGTTCAGGGATAGTTGGTCTTCTTGCATGCAAACCAGGAGGTGCACCACATCCACCCTGCCATTTACAGCTTCACCAGCTGCAGGTTAGAATGTGACTTGGCTGCTCATGATGTTCAGAGAGAGAAGGTATGCAAAGCCACATCTGGGTGGATGTTTGTCCCATCCCTCACATACAACCCAATGACTGCATGGGGCATCTGCGAAGCAAGGCAACCTGCAGGTACTAGCAATTGCAGCCAAGGCCTTGGAGTGAAGTGCACATCATGATTGACGTGTCCCAGCGTTGAATTCCAGGCTGGTTTGTCTGGTTTTCTTCGTGGAACGCCTAGCATGGTACCGCAGGGTGTGGATCTATCCTTCAAGGCATCCAGCTGCTGGTGTCTGTTGCTCCTGCATTGGGTTGTTTTTGGTATTACTGCTCGCCCAGGTGGGGGTGTTTTTCTGCTGCAGTGCAGAAGCTCCTGCTGTTTGTGCTGGAACCTTTTGCACTTGCTGCTGCTGCTGCTGCTTTTGCTGACAATCCTGCTGATATGATGTATTTATACGAGCACAATGCAATTGCCTGGGAGTAAATCCAGCCATGAGAAAGAGCCCCAGTGCTCATCTTTCGAGACCTCTAGCCACTGAAATGGTGGTTATGCCGGTTCCTGTTGCTGCCGCTGCTCCTGTTCATTCTTCTGAGTTGTTTGCTCTCCTGTGGTGCTAGGTTGGCTATATCTCTGAGTACCCACATACAAAACTGCAAGTCAGTGCTGGCCCTGATGGCGTGCCTCTGGACGAGCTCTTCTGGAAAGGAGTCAACGCAGAGTGGCAGGGCAGGCACATCTACGGACAAGTTTGGCCAAAGGTAGGATAATACACCCTTCCAGGAGCAGCACGTTAGTACAATAGAACTTGGGAGAATGGAACCCCTCCCGGCACTAGCCAGCAGGCCAGATTCCAGTACATATAATTAGTGTTTGTATGTGTGGTAGCCGTCAATGGTGGACAGCAAGTCTGTATGGTAGGATATTGGAAGGCAGTGGATTTGCATGTCATGAAATAGGCTTGCTGGCCTGGTATGTTCAACTTAAACTGGCCAGCTTTGGTTTCAGGGTGCAGTTTGTGGTTGTGTGTGGATGGGAAGGAGCGGATGGCATGCACTCAGTCGTCGTGGGTTCTCTTTGAACTAGCTGGGTTGCAGCTTCCACATAAAAGTGTGTGTTTGAAGTTGCATGTGCCGTAGGACAACAGGGAACAGTGTGCCATATGTTTAGGGTTCAACCCTAAACCCTTAACTAGTGTGCCGTATGACATCAGGGCACAGCAGAACATGCTGGGTGCACTGCATGTGTCAGTACAATTTTGTGCACCTTGTCTCAGCACAACCCCATACAGGACTGACAGCCGACAGCAACCCCATAGCCTTTTGCTGCCAGGAGCGGCGGGTGAAGTGCTACCGTCAACTTAAAACGCATATTCCTATTCATGTTCTTATGCTTATGCCTCGTCCTATATGAGATAGGTCACTGCAAGGCCTTGGGGCCATGCACCGCCCGCGACATAAACCAGTATCACCAGTATCACCCACTTGACACCTACTCTTCTGTCACACTGCTCCTCTAGAGGTGATAAAACCCTAAGGTTCGTGAAGATAAAGGGATCAATTAGGGTTTATAACCTCTGGCTCCTCGGCTGCAGTGCTGCCTCAGCAGTCTGCCCTGTTCCATCATCCCCTAGTGATTTAATTATTTAAAACCACTTTCCCAATGAGCAAGCACTAGGTCAGGGCACAGGCCCGCTGCTTATACCCCAAATAGTGTGTTAAACCATGAAACAGCCGGGGCTTGTGGGAGCTGTGTCTTCCTTTACGCGCATGTCGAGGATATGGATGTCAAGAACTGATTTATTCCGTGTACTGCGCTCGACTGTTGCTGTAGGACATGCGGAAGGTAAGAGACTGCAAGCGGAAGGTGTTCAAGCTGCACCAAGAAGGGAAGCTCAAGGCCTGGGTTGACACCAGCCATGGCTTCAGAGGAGTGGAGCAAGTGCCTGATGCCATTGACTACATGCTACAAGGGGGTCATGTGGGGAAGGTTGTAATACCAATCTTGTGATCAGCCATTAATCAGAAGTGATTAGCCATGCAGCATGTGGCTCAATAAGAGGGTTGCAGCCCTTTGGTCTCCTCCCAGCAACCAATTGCAAAGCACTTTGTCTTGTGATACAGCCACTCTTTGTTATGGTGATAGTGCCGTTTCTGGTGCGCGGAAACAGCATCATGACCATAGCTGCTTCGCAATATCACCGATGAACCGTGTGGGTATGCAGGCTGGGTGTCCCAGGCAATGAGCTGTGGGGTGTGGTCGCAGCAACGTGCCTTGGTAGCAGTGAAGCCATGGTATCCTTAATGTGATCTGGCAGCGTTTAGGTATCATTTTTGGAAATGAACTCTGCGTTGGGTCCTTGTGGATGACGCTGCCCCCACCGGCGCGCCAATTTGATGGGACCATTTGGTAATCTCATGTCTGGTCATATGTCTGGTCATATCGTTCACCGAGATCCTCCCATGACATCCCGAGATGTCCTGGCCCAGTATGATGGCCCCTATGATAGCAATCATGCGTGTTGGCTGATAAATCATGGGTCCTTGGTGCTGTTTGGCAATCAGCTTATTCACCCGGCAGCAGAAGGCGATGGTTACACGTGGGCCTCGCGGCTCATCTGGAGGTTCTGGCCCTTCCCGCGGTTGCCACACCTAAAATGTTTGTATGTAGTATGAGTATGTCTGGATGGTGCTGGTAAGGGTAGGTAGTTGACTTATCTTTATCAGTCGATATAAATGGGGCTTGTGCCCGCTGAGTGTAGTGTTTACCTTAAACGTTTGTCTGTTCTGGCCATAGTACGTCCCCAGTTCCACCGGCCACCTGCCCTTTCAGTCGCCCGCATGTTATAAATGTGTCTCCTGAAATAGTTAGCACCTGCTGGTTTCGTTGGCGTGGTTATCCCTGCACAAGTGTGAACGACTGCAAGCTGACTTGTATGTCAGCAATGGATAGGGCCGCAAGTTGATACGCCATGCCTGACTGCTCTTTTCTCCGGTTCCGCTCTGCACCCTCCGACGGCTGCTGGACATCCTTACTCCCTAGATGTGCACGGACTGATCACGCTTACTCATTACATGCTCAATCTGTGCCATATAGCCGCACGTAGTGACTAAGCCAATGCTTTCATGAAAGCAGATCCCCCGTTCACCCGACTCTATCTACCGAGTCCACGGCCAACTTTGTTTTAATACCGAACAATGCGGATGTCTGTGGAGCTTACTATGTTTATTCTCCCAAATAACAACACAGAACTGAAACATTCACTTTGCGGCAACTGCACAGGGTCGAAACGACCAAACACCATCAACATGGAACATCCAACAGGCACTATAACCCCACAATCAGCATGCACCCGTATGCACCACATATGAACATAAAGGAAAATAGACGTCTGTGCACATGATCTGCAAGCTCTTCGCACAGCTCTAGGCACAATCTGTACTGGCATTTCCCCTCTGCAGCTGAAAGACAAACTGTAGTAAGCCAAAACGTGTTTCATTGAATCAACGTCGAAGACTATAGATCTCTCTGTACCTTCCATTCATAACTGCCAATTAGACTGGAACAATCAATTCCATCACACACTAGCTCAAGACCTAAATGCACACGTCAGCAGTACATGAGTACCTACTGAGTGGATGTTGACTGTATCAGAGCTGCAAGCTCCACATACAGCTCTTAGCTGTAGCTACCTTCGCCCCCCCCCCAAAGAGGCAACAGCCACGAAAGGGATACTGCTAGTCAACACTAAACAACACACTACTATGTAAAGACTGTTCAACCAACAAACAAACAAAAATTTAAGGTGCCAACACCATAAGGCAGTTGGCCTAACGACACACTTCAGAGAGGAACACGGCTGATACATGATGGAACACTAAATACAAGGCGTTTGCGTGCTTCACCACAAAACTAAAACTTAAACCCTAGCAGACAACAAAGGCCACCCACAGGGACATTATCGTATCCGTCAGCAAAAAACATGCTGAATGCGAGGGCTTAGCCTACGGTCCACCCGCCACGGGACACAATCGGATGGTTGGCGATGTTCGTGCCAATACAGCAATGCAGGCAGCAGCCGCTGGCTGCGCCAAGGCTTAACCCAAGGCACTTGAGGCTTAGGCAGGAGTGCCACAGCCGAACATGCACCGGATGCAGCACACACTGTCGGCAGACTACAAAACAAACACTCCAGCTCATTATCGTGATTCAATGTGTGACTGCACCCAAGGCAGCTAGGCCAAAACGGCCACACACTTAAAGAGATGCAACACCTACAGCACTTTCTTCTTGCTGGCACATTTGGCTGCGCCCTATGGAGGTCGGCAGAACGCCTGCATGTTATGTTTTGGTCTGAGCCCCTGTACTCTGTGGTAGCCTACTAAACAGCTGCAGCACAGTTTACAGGGCTTCTGTAATCAACGGGCAACATGGAGTGACACCAACTTCATGACAACATCAAACAAACATGGAAGGATGGAAAGATTCAGTAAAAATCTCTCGGAGAGCTCTAGAGGAAACAGAAGCGGTGCAGAAACAGAAGCTCCAACAACCAAACAAGGCAGTAAAGTGCGGTTGACAAAACGTTAACCAAACTGCTGAACACCTGCCAGGCAATTCATATAGTGCACTGACGCCCGGGCTGCAATCTTGTGCTGTGCAAATACATTTGCACTCCTATAGAAAGAAGCCCAACCTCTGGACTTTCTCCCTTGCATAACTGCTATGCGAGGCACAATAACATCTCCACGCACTGTGCAATAATACATGAGCAGTCGATAATCTTCACACCCAAACTTCATCACGTCAATTGACTATTGCAGACACAATATTACCTCAACTTGATGGCCGAATGAAACAAACGACAACTCTGCAGAGATGCTGACAACTTTAACATTCCAAGGACACATGCCAACTTCTCATCACTCCTTGGTAGGGTTTGAACGGGTTGCAGTTGCACATGAATCACATGCAGCAACTGCATCAAGTCATCCATCTTGCACAAGATGACCATCAAGATCAGTCCATTGCTGACGGCTTGCTGACTTCATGCCAATGTGGGAACACTTCCATGAGCTTCAATTACCCTGTGCCCGATTTAACTCAACAAAGGCAGCAGGTCACCTAGCTCTCTAGATGCTAGAAGCAAAAGCATGCTCGAGTCTGTACACCACTCTGTCTCCAGCTTTCTGTCTCTCTAACTCTCGTACCAACAACCATTAAATCCAGATTCAACATCTTCCATGCCATTTATCTGACAATCCCGTAAGCTGACCCTTGCACCCCTGAAAAAAGTGGTCGGAGTCATGCTTGTGTGCTCCACGGCCCGGAGGGCCGTGCAGTATTATCTCTTAACAATCCCGTGAGCTCCATCCTGACAAATACATGTCCAAGGTTGAGCGTCCAACACAGCATTTCACATGCATCAATTGCGGACTTGCAGTTAACTGTACAGCAAAAGCTCTTCATCCAGCTCCAGCTGCCACTTGGCATGCAGCCAGAGAAAAGGGACACATGGCCCATGGGAGTGCACATGTACATCTAAGGAAAGAGGGGTTTATGCCGTATCATATCACCTTCTTACTATTGCATGCAGCCACTCACACCCCACCAACCTTGATCAAACCCAGCTGGCCTGTCTCATCCACTGCGACAAGCCTTTCCAAGTGTGCAGCCAGCGGCAGTGTCTGCACTGCTGTACAGACCCCAGGCAATGTTCCTGTCCATATGTCCTCAGGCCGCGTCTTACGTCTTATTACCTATGTCTCACAAGAGACCTGTCTTGTCACTACCACTTGATGCACCACCAGATTTCCGGCACCGCTATCATGGATCTACAGCACCAGCTCCACATCCTTATGGAGCAATGGCCAATCACTGCCAGTACTGTGAACTCCCCCTTCCCCCCCCCCCCACCCTTCCCCTCTGGCCCCGCACCCCTGCCGCCCCTCCCACCCCCCAACACACACACCAGCCCTAGCTGCAGCATAATCGCCACAGCTATCCCACCCATAGCAACTTGAACCCCTGCCCAAAATGACTCCAGAATCATCCCAGTCAGTATTCCCCTTCCCATATGAAGGAGCACAGCACACCCCTGTCTTTCGCCCTTCGCTTGCACCCCTGCGTTTTTGCCTGTACAACCTTCATGAGGAGCACAGCATGGGCATTCATGATGCAGCAGCTGCCACCGGCTCAAAGCTGTGCAGCACATCCACAACCTCTCTAAATGATGGCCGATCTGCCGGTGCTGCCACACATCTCAGCACCAGGTTCTGCAGCAGGGGTCGCACCTGCTGCACCTTAGGGCACCCCTCAGGCCCCGCCAAGCGCTCCACCAAGTCTTCTAGGAACAGTCCATATGCATTCACCTCCATGGCCTCCCAGAAGCTCTCACCAGGAGGGTAGCAATAGCTGGCACCTGCAGCAGCAGCGAAGGTTTAGGGTTTAAGGTTCAAGAGCAGCAGCAGCATGGGTTTAAGGTTCAAGGGCAGCAGCAGCAGCATGGGTTTAGGGCTGAAGAGCAGCAGCAGCAACAGGAGTTTAGGGTCCAGGGCTTAACAACAGCAGCAAGAGCAACCGAATAAGAGCACTATCCAAAGCTAGTTTCAGGACTGCAGGACTCGGGTTAAGGTTGCACCTGCATGGTGCCATTATAACAGCTTGAGGTGCCTGGCATACCAGTATGGCAGTTGACTATGGCATCTCATGACTAGTGGTGGGTAACCTGCAGCCAAACATTGCTTTCCAAGCATATAGGCACCTGAAACTAATAACGATGGAGCATGGCGTCAGCAAAGGCAGGCGATAGCTTTGGTGTGCCGCACATAGGAGGCTGCTCTTCCTGTATCGAAAGTGGACAACATTTGGTGTTGTCCATCGGAATGCCTCTACAGGAGACCCTTTCTTTCTCAGTGTCCCTAGATATAATTACTGCAAACTTCTGAGGAGCAGGATGCACACCTCCAAATTGCAGCCTATGAAGTACAGCTGTCACCCAATTTCAACAGCAGCTGTATCCAAACAATTGGTTAAAGCTACAGCAGCTGAGTCCTGCACCACCGCTGGCAAACAACTCACAACACCCAGTTTCCCTTTGCGCCCAAATCCCCCCTAGTAATAAACATGATTTCAACACACTAATTCCCCTTCATGGCCCATATGAACAACAACAACGAAAAGCCCTGCCACCTGAGCATAGGATCACGTTTCTGTAACCAGAGACCACTGGAACCAGTTACTCAGCCGTTTTAGCTTTTCAGCACGCCTGCCAGCCTTTTCAGTCCACGGATCAGCTCACATGCCAAGGTATAAATTTGTGATGGTGGATGCAACCTGCTTTAATTGCTGAGCCTTGCTTTTTTGTTCCAGCACTGCTTGACAGACCCTGCTTTGCTCATACGCACTCTCCCCTGCTTTGATTGCCGGTACCCAACCTCCAGAACCAATCACTCACCAAAGTCACAGATGACTGGATGGTTGTCCTGATCAACCAGGATGTTGTGCGCATACACGTCTCCATGGCACATGTGAAGGGAGTGCATGTACTCCAGGGCAGAGGCAACACCCCTGCTGATCTTCAGCATGCCACTCAAAGTGAAACGTTGCCCATCAACCCACCTATTGGACACAAGAAAGCACATGAACAGGCTCAGGTCATAAAGTCTTTTACCAATGACAGCCAAATGATGCAGCCAAATGATACGTTGGAAGGCCAAGAGAGATCCTCGCAAGAAGCAGCACTACCATCTGGACTTTGGTGTGATTTGGGCATTGTGTGCATACACAGTGAAACAAAAGGGAGGAGCTACGGGCTGTTTCCTATGGTTAGGCAAACTATCACACACAAATTTGCATCTGATTTAGCAATGCCTGAACACAATCTGAAACAAAGCAAACATGGTGTGGCAACCAGTGCGGCTGCTATAACGCCCACAGTACCCTTGGGCAAGCCCCCCTGCACTATGCAAAGTCAGTCTAGGATTCAAGAAAGTGTCCACCTCCACCGCCACCCCTCCCCTGTATAGGCTCTGCGCATTGCTAAACCCTACATGCCTCGCCACACATTATCCCGGGGATAAACCCCACCCCCACCCCCCACCCCCCCACTCACTTGCATCTCAGCAGGTGCTCACTGGTTGGTCTCAGAGCCAGAGGCACTCCTCTCACCAGGTCCAGCACCAAGCCCTGAGGCTCGGTCACCATGGCTCTCACTCGAGTGAGATTGGGGTGACGCACAGAGCAGCTGATGCCCACTTCCTCATCCACCCGACCATCAGGACCCACATCACCACGGAACAGCTTCACAGCCACCTTCTGACCATTGTACACACCTGTGGCAAGGCGAGGCATATGTTGTCATGCATGTCCAAGACAACCCGTATTCTGTTCCATCTCGCTGTACTTTGTGACAGCTTGAGGTGCGGGGCCTATAGCACTTCTTGCTATGGCATATCATGGAATGTAATAATACACACCTGTGGCAAGGAGAGGATACCGCAAACCTTCAGGACCCTTGCTGGCCCTCATGTCTAGGCATACGTTGTCATACATGACGAAGACAACCCGTATTCTGTTCCACCTTGCTGTTCTCTATGACAGCTTGAGGTGCGGGGCCTATGGCACTTTTTGCTATGGCATATCATGAAATGTAATAATAACCTGCAGGATGACGTCCATCAATCGGCTGACGAGCTTTAACTGCACAATGAAAACCGCCTTTTCTGTCAGGCTTTCTTTTGGACCCAGTGAACTCTGGAGCTAAGCAGCTTTACTTCACCTCACCTACTGTGCTGTGCAAGCGTGGACCCTGATTGCCCTGCTTCTCCCTGTTTGTGAGATGATGATCTTTTGGCTGTTTAGCCCTAGCAATCTGCCTCCCTCTATCATTTTCCAAAGAAGCTTTGGCTCTGTACATCTCCATTGTTTTATTGACCTGTTCTTCATACCCAAGCGCCTTCAATGTGGCCTTCGCCATGACTTCCCAAAAAAAAAGTCATCCACCCACACTTTACACAGTTTGCGCCCACGGTGCACTTAATCCCGCTGCCTTCCCCTCCGCCTACCTTCAAACACATCCCCTGAGGCGCCTGCTCCCAGCTTGGCCCCCAGGCTCAACTCAGCCACAGTCACTTTGGGCAGCTCAGCAGGCACTGGCGGCACCTGGACAGCTGCCGGGTTACCTCCCAAGGAACACCACGCCAGACTAGGTAGCCCACCTACAGCAACAGAAGCAAGGACGAGCCACCAGGAAGGGGCACGCACAGTCAGACATGGGCATAGGGGGCATGCTATAGGTTGTCCCAGCGCATGGTAAAACAACCGGTCCTGTTGCGTGTTTCTGGCTTCATCTCTCCATTAACATAACCAAGTGTAACCCTGTATTTCAACAAGCTCCTGCCGTGGAAGATCATATGTTGCATTTGTTGATCACCAACAGGTTTGGACCCCTTACCTGGCGACCCCAAAGCCTTGAAGATGCATTGTGTAAAGGGCCAGGTGCGCCCAAAATCAAACTACGCTCCCCTCAATGAGAAAGGGTACTATGGCTATGGTAACAACTATCCTTCGGTGTTGACAGTTATTGGTAAACCCTAAATCCCCATATTCTTAAACCCTAACCCTGAGCCCTAAGCCCTGGAACCCACCCTTTAGACCCCTTACCTGACTGCAGTAGATCCGAGGGCCACTGTCCTAGGGAGCCCACAGCCAAGCGGAACATCTCCAGGTTGGGCAGCTGGAACATGTCAGCTGGCAGCGTTTCAAAGGGGTTGAAGGAGGCTTGCAGCTTCACCAGCGAGCTAAGCGCGCCAAACCCTGCAGTACAGGTGAGGGCAAAGAGTGCATGGCACAGTGGTTAGTTTAAGATCAAGGCACAGTGCTTAGGCCATAAGCAGGCACATTGCTTAGTGTTGAGAAGCAAGCACAGTGATTTTGGTAATTTGAATGCAAGCATAGTAATCATGCCAAAAGCAAGCACAGTTGTTAGTTTGAAAGCAAGCACCAAGCAACTGCTCGTAGTTTACCCTAACCCTAAACCCTACCCACAAACCCTAAACCCTGAACTAATACACAGTCCCCTAACACTGGTACTCCTCACCTTCAGGTAGAGTGGTCAGTTTGTTATCAGTGATAAAGAGCTCCACCAGGCCCTTTAGTTGGGTGAAGCTAGCAGGCAGGGTAGTCAACTGGTTACTCTTGAGACCAAGCTTGGACAGGTGACTGAGTTGACCAAAGCTGTCAGGGAGTTTAGTGAGCTGGTTACCCATCACATTCAAGGCCTGAAAAGGAAGCAGGAGGAAGTGGGATATTGACCAATGTTGAAAGCAGATTATAGTTTGGAGACCAAGTGGATGAGGGAATGAACTACAAAGCAAGGCCTTTGCATGACTATAAAAGAAACTGTTACAAAAACAATCAGTTGTGGCTTGACTGGCAACAAAAGCAGACTGAACCAGTCAAAACCGATACAACCAGGCACTCAACTCGTATCAACCATCGGATACAATGCTGAGTATTGAAAGGAATCCAGTGGCATGTGATTACCAATGAGGCAGAAAAGAAACGATGATGAAATTGTGGGTTCCATGGGTCCTTAAAGTCATAATGTAACAATAAGCGTGCCAGCCTGAGCATACTCTACTCGAAACCTCCTACCCCTTTCCTTCCATGTCACAGTCTTCGATCTGTAGCAGTCCCCAGCTGCAGGATCTCCTTATACCCCGACCAGCTGACAAAGCAACAACAATCAAAACTTCAATTTACTCTCCATCAAACTGGACCAGCACCTGTGAATGTACTGTCTGCTCAGTGTATGCTTGAAGACCTCAGTCCTCTCAATCGTATTTGCTTCATGCATCTGCTGCCTAGTTCCTTTTGGCTGCTTTGAAAACGTCTTTATAGCTCAAATAAAATCAATCATGATTTTTCATGCATCTGCTGCTTACCTCCAATCCAGTCAGGTCACATATTTTGGGTGGCAATGCCCTCATATGGTTATAAGAAGCATCAAGCTCTCTCAGGGCAGCCAGGTCACCAATCTCAGCAGGAAGGCTGGTCAGGGTATTGCGGGACACATTTAACACCTAGCAGCAGTACAACAGTACAACATAGGCAGAGATTAGCGGGTGGTACCTTCCCAGAAAGTGGATCTAATACAGACGGTTCCTCATGATGTCCTGTGACATTATGTCCTCCAGCACAGGACAGAGCAGATGTCAGCCAATGCTGCTAAAAGTGCCCAAAGCTGCTTTGCAATGTCTTCCAAGCCTATCTCCCAGGGGATTCTGCACAATCCCTTGTTCCACCATGTACTTTCAGTGCTTTCAGGTTTGTCCCTTGTCGTGACGCGCCAATTCAACGCAGCTTGGGAGGTTACATGTGCATGTCTGGCTCTGACTCGGTCAGATATGTCCGTCGTGTTGTCAATGCAACAAGGCAGTTAACTTTTCCTGCTGTGTCAAATCAGAGTCATCAACTCAGACATCATACAACGTCACTGTCCTTCAGCAGCTTGCTGCTCAGTTTTAATTGTTCAACGCAATCTGCCGAACACCCTTTCTGCGCTGCTGCTCCACAGGTCCTCCTCCTGCCATAGTAGTGCATGAGCCCAAAGACCTCCACAGTGCTGCGCATCAGTCTCACGTCCTTGCTTGCATGCCCTGCCCCATTCCTGCTTTACAGCTTCATGAGGACCCCTAACAATGCAGCAAAAGCCCCTCACTTTGCTCCCAGCAGATTTAACGCAATTGATCTACGTAGGGCAGTATCGCACCACGCATGTGCTAACCCAGCGGAGTAACTACCAGGGGTTTTGAGGCACTCTCCTTACTCAGCAGCTTTCTGGTTACTACGATTACACAGCACCCACCTTCAGCTTCTGCAGACGTGCAATGCTAGCTGGTACATGCACCATCTTATGGCCAGATACATTGATGCTGGTGACATTAACAAAGCAGCAGATCCCTGGAGGAAAGTAGCCAAAGCACAACCCTGTGCCAAGGTACGGTGCAGTGACCTGAACCACCTGCTGACTGACTTGGTTGCATGTTTGACCATCCTCAGTTGCCTGTCAGCAGCAGCAGCAGCAGAATTAGAACTAAGAGCACAAGCAACAGGAAGCAACAAGGGTGGGTTTGCAACAGCAGCAACAGTAGCTTCAATGGCGTGGCTGTTGTTTAGAAGTATTTTTGCATGGTGCTGCAGGGTTGATTCCGTGACTAGCCTAGTTCAACATGCTCCTGCGAGATCTTGGCTGGAGCCCCGCCATTGTGCACGAGCCAAAGAGTATGAGTATGTATGAGGTCCAACAAGTGATGCTACAGCAACTGCAAGAGGTGAAAGTCAAATGCAGGCTTTGCTCGCATACAGCAAGCTTTGCAGAGGCCTCTGCATTCAGTGTTCACCTCCTTGTGGCCTTGCTAAGACTGTTGCCATAGCAGGAGATCAATGTGAGAGCTCATTTATTTAATTGAGCTTGTCTGCGTACGTCGTATGGCTTATTGCTCCTGCTTCCCTAACTGAATGCAAATTCTGGCGGGTCTAGTCCTTATCCAGTTATCAGAAACCGCAGTTCAGGCACATGGTGTGCTTACTAGCTACCGGAATGCGTCACATCGCGCAAAATGTGCATCTGAAGCCCGCTTAACGAGTCACAAGGGGAAGCTATCCCATGCGGACCTGCTGCAGAGAGTCGACGGAGTCCAGGCTGATGGGGACAAGGGCGTCGCTGGCCTTGACGCCAAACCGAGCGCCCTCATCCGCCATTGTCTCGATGATACATATCATGTCTCCGACGGTCGCAGCCATCCTTACAAGCTTCGTCTAGGTACCGTAACAATGCAAAGTGACCAGCTACAGTTGCCCAAGTCCGAAGCTCCTTGGTGCACGCGGCTGGGGTGGCCCGCAAGCTCGCACCAGTCCTCAGCTGTAAGCCAGCTATACGCAGAAACACAGATTGCACTGCTTTCAACCCTTCTGTGCTTATTTTCACAGTGCAAAAAGAGCACTACTGTATGCGTCAGGTGGAGCTAAGTGATGCTTGACTTCGCGACACTTCACAGTTATCTCGTTAACGGCCGTGACAGGCTGCAGCAGCTGCAGGTGGAAGTGGGTATCATTTGAGAGAAACTTCCAGTCGTGTGCCAAGTTAAGGTGTTCTCAACGATGCTGACCTGATGGAGTTACTCAGAGTGCGACGGAGTGCTAATGTGGCACCTGGGGGCGTTAGGTCTTGTTAAGACCCAGACACAGGGTGAACCAGCGGCAGCTTCGGCCTCACCTGCGTTTTGCCCTTGCACAGTATTCACGAAAATTGTTTAATTTCTTGCGGGGCTATCCTGAGAGCCAAGTCGTCCTTGTGTTCTTTGCTGCAGTGGCTGAAGCATTGCCAACTGAACCGCGTGACCTACCCTGAGTCAGACGTCAAGACGACATTGAGCTTGCGAGGCTTGACCAACAGTTGCATTACAAGAATCTTTGACGATTGCCTTGCTGCAGCACCGGCTGTCTTGAAGGTTGCCTCTTGTTTCCAGCCCAGCATCTTGGGAAGCAGCTTTCGGAACTTTGTTACGTCTGCAGCCTTGCGATCGGCCCGAACAGCTGTTGACATCTTGCTGATAAGCAGTCTGCCAGCGGCCATGCCCGGGGCAGTTCAGCAGCAGCAGCAGGCGAACTTGTCTCAGGCAATCGTGCCCGTTACCCCAGTGTACACGTACGACCCCACGCTGTACTATGGGATGCATGGCTACGTGCCGTCCTATCAGGCATTCCAAGGCAATGGAGTTAGCACACCGTTTCCAGGGATGAGCTTCTGGACGGGTTGGGGCCGATCAGAGGAAGCCCAGGTCAGCAGCCCGAAGGCGGCCCCCTCTGGCCTGCAACGCTTCCCCTCAGTGAAGCTTCCAGAAGACCCCCTGAACGAGCTAACCGACATTCTATTCAGCGAGTAAGTACTGCTTCAGGGTACTGTTCTAGCAGGCTCATCCATGTCCCAGCTTCCCGTTGCAGGCCACCTCCAGGTGTAACCTGTTTTCCTGGTGCTCCATTCAAGCAACATGCACACATGTCCTTGGGCTCTTAATGATGTCCGTTTCTTACCATCTTCTGCTCTTGCTGCAGGCCACCTACTCTACAGTCCCAGCCATCCCTGAAAGTCCTGAAGCAGCAGCAGCCGCTGCCAAAGCAGCTGCAGCTTCCTCAGCATCACCCGCTGCAGAGGTCTGCAGCCTCATCAGCGGGCCCCACCCTTCTCAGCAGCACTCCTAGTGGTCCTAACTACTGGTCAGGCTTCAGCGCATGAAGCTGCCTCTCCTGTACAGGGTTTCAGGCCTGCACACAGGCAGATTTGCAGAGGGTGCAGAGCAACAGCAGGCAGGCCCTCTGCCATGCCATTCTTGGAGCCTTATCACCGTAAGACACATTGCTTGCTTCTGCTCATGGAGCTTCCTTACTTGGTCGTAGTTCACTCAGTTGCTTTTCGTCCGCATATGAATGCTCATTTGCCTAGTGATGGCTTGGCAGGAGTCCAAATGTGTGGCAGCGGCTTGCAGGAGTGGTTTTGCAGCATGATTCTCAAGCTGACGAACGCTCCCTTCGGCTTGAGTGTTCGCTATCTGTGGGGAAGGGTTTCTCCTGTTCTGGAGTGATCACATCGATCTGGCATTTTACTTTGCTGATCTTGCTGGCTTCACTTTGGGGCAGGTTTGCAACTTGTAGTACTGATGGGTATGCAATTAGTGTTTCTATAGTGCTGCGCCATAGTGCTTGCACCTATGTTACCTCAGGGTATTGCTGAGGTGCTTCAGGTTGGGGGGGGAGGGGGGGGGATGAGGCTCAACGATGCAGCCATAAGAGCGTGAGTTTAAATGGGGGGTTGCTTCACTCATGTCACTAGTTTTCATACACGCTGCAGCTAGCAGTTGTGCCTGTTGTATGTCCTGTGCTGTGGGAGTGGAGGGTTTGCATTCTAGCCCTGTACATCGCCAGCTGCATATAATGGGTTGGTGCTGCATGTGTGCGTGTGTTGCATCTGGGGAAAAGGGTGAGCTTAGGTGCCTCGCCAAGTTTGAGTGAGACAACATTGGTTAATGGGGTGCGGGCAGGTTGCACCAGGGCTGGGGGCATGCACATACCAAACCGTGCATGGCCCTCACATAATTATGTTGTGGAGTGGCACGGGGAGCATCTGGTCTGCAGCTGCAAGCCGTTTGTAATCATCTGGCTGGGTGGAATTATGGACAATTGACGCTTGCCCTGTGTGCGCTGCTGCAGCATGCCAACTGCAGCTTTTTCAGGCATGGCTAATACCTAGGCTTGTTATGAGCTTATGCTATCTGGAGGGCCCTTGGGGATCTCATGTGGGAACCTTGTGGCAAGAAGAAAGAATGGGAGGGGTATTGAGGGTACAGGGTGGAAACTGAATCTCTTGATGGTGCATCAGACGAAATTGTCAGGCTGGATTGCGGGGGCTACGTGCCGGATGGGCGGTGGCCGCACGCATCGGTTGCATTGCTTGTATATTTTGTGCCATATTGCTTGGACAACTGTTTTTAGTTGGCAGCAAGTACCAAGGCATTGATAGATGCCAGAAGGAATGGTGCAGATATCCTGCCTTAGGTACTTGCTCAAGTAGTTGCAGCCTTTCCTGCGGGGACTGTTTAATTCTTTAGCATCAAAAATGTGTTGTGGAAAGTCTAGGGGGCATCTGATGGTCAAGGGATGGGATATAGGAGCAGTGACAAGGTGAAGATGGTTGATGGGGAGGCAAGGGTGTTGCAGTCTTGGCATCATGAAAGATGTTGTTGTACTGCTAGTCCTGTGTTTGTATTTGGTTGGGCCCCTGGCTCGATGTGGGGACGGGTGAACTGATTTGTCATTTTGCTCATACACTTGAGCAATGCTGGTTATCCTTGCAGCAGAAGCAGCATTGCTCAAGTGTAGGAGAAGAGTATTTGTTTTTAAATTGCAGCTATGGTTTCCCTGTGGATAGAGCACATGTAGTGCCAGACTGTCCTTACCTTTGCAACAGTTGTGCTTAGGGGACGTTCAGAGGTCCTTGTGCTTGGGCCTGCCAGTGGATGGGAACAGCGCAAGATGATGAGCAGCTGCTGCTGCTGGTGGTTTCAAGCATGTGACTGGATGATCCTGGCAGTACGGGAAGTCACACAAGGATGTGTGCCTTTCTCTAGAATGAAGGTTCCAAGAAGATGTGGATTGGGTGCACTTGGAGCATGTTTTACTCAACTACTGGGCCTCAAAGGAAGGGCTACTGGGACTTACTTGTTGCCACTGATGTGTGTGTGGGGTGTACTGCACATGTATTAGTTTTGTGTGTCATGGCAATTGTACATTGCCGGACAATGAAGCATATTGATGGTTGTGTGGTGCTGCACTTCCCTTTGGACTGACCCGAGTGTCTTATGGCCCGTGTAGATGCCATGACGTAGGAAGCTTGTCATAACAAACAAACAAACAAAAATTTAAGGTGCGGCAACCGCAAAGGGCTGCTAGGTCGAAACGACCAAACACACCATCGGATGGGTCCAAAATGCTTTGCTACATCGCAATCCTTCTGGGAGTTGAAGGTGGTCGCGTTGACAGTTATCTTTGCATGCGCATGGCCACACTTTACTTGAACTCTGACGCGGGCTGCCGCCGATATGCTCGAGTCTTCGCCCGATCCGAACTCGGCTGGGACCAAATATCATTTTAGTCCACAGCGGTGGTTGGAGGAGATGCGTTTAAGTGTGTTGGTGCCACGGCGAGGAAGTGGGCTGCGGTTGGACCGCCCAGCAAGACTAAGGTAACACATGCCCAAGGTAACACATGCCAGTGAGGGCGGAGCACAGAGCAGGTTGCAGTGCAAGCCTACCAGACTATCATATGGCCCTGCCCTGCCCCGCATAAACCAGAACAAACAAACAAACATTTAAGGTGCGGCAACCGCAAAGGGCTGCTAGGTCGAAACGACCAAACACACCACTATCGGATGGGTCCAAAAACAATGGATTCCACACCACCAATCAAGAGAAATACCCAAGCATACAACCAACAAATCACCAGGAGGATCTATCTGTTTCCAAATCAAACACAATCCAGAGCACCAACCAAGCAAGATGTCCAGTAAGTCCACCTCATCTGTACCACCCAAGATGTCCAGCGCACCAACCAAGGTCCACCAGAACGTTTGCCCACGTAACGAGCTACCAGGTGCAAGGGCCCCCAACATGCTGGAACAGTTTGTTAAGAGAGACCACTGCTGGAACAGTTTGAAAGTGACAAGAAGGGAAATAGCCCCGTAGCCAGCAGTCCAGCACGATGCTCAACTGGGTTTCGGCAAGAAGGAACTGACTAAGATCCACTTCATCAACTCACTCTCACAATTATCACTATTGAAAACATCACCACAACTTTCATCATCACTTGACTCAAGTACATCAAGCTGCAAGTCAAACAACCACTCAATATTTTGGTTACTGAAAACAAGCATGAACAAACACATCGTGTGACTATGCCCCATCCTAATTCTGTATGCAGCTCCTTGTAATCCTAGTACACTGCTGAGTCCTGGCAGCACCCTGCACACATAGGCAGGTCTATCTCGCTAGCATGCTGCTCCACCACCTCTTACAGGTGGTCACCCTAGCAGCTTGGACATGAAGCTGTAGCATGCAGGAGTCGGGTCTGTCTACTCGCTAGCACATCATGTGGCGGTTGCCAGCACGCCTGCATCGTAAGATGCAACATACCGTCTACTTCTCTGAGAACTGGACGGTATGATGGATCTTACGATGCATGCGTGCTGCCGACCGCCATATCTGCTAGCAAGTAGACAGACCTGATTCTCACTACCCACATCATCCTCAGGATGCATCACTGTTCTCTGCCAGCCTAGAATGCCAGCGGTAAGCTGTGCAACTGAGTCAAGATGCAACAGAGGCCCTTTTGACTGTTTCACAGCCTAGCTCTGGCATTGCATTCATGTGGCAGAGATCAGCGATGCATCACCCTCTTCCTTTCCCACCCACTTGTGACGTTTTCCCACCCTCTCCAACCCCACCGTAAGCACCAGTCCTGCTAATTCCCTGCATGCCATAACACGCGTACTGCAGAGCACACATACCAACCATGCGTATCTACAAGTAGAACAGCTCATCACTGCAAATGCCCTTCCTCAGGCCCGTCCAACTCCCCTTTCTCAGACACCCCCAGTCCCCCTTCTGCAGCCCCGTCCAATTTCCCTTACCCAACGTCGTCCAACCCTCCTTTCCCAGACCCGCTTGATTCCCCTTCTCCAGACACGCCCAATTCCCCTTCCGCAGCCCTGTCCAACTTCCCTTACCCAACCTCGTCCAACCCTCCTTACCCAGACCCACCCAATTCCCCTTACCCAGCCCCGTCCAACCCCCCTTCCTCAGACCCGCTTGATTCCCCTCCCTCAGGCCCGTCAGATTCCGGCATATCCTCCATCTCCATGGCACGAACAGCATACCTTTCTGCCTCATCCTCCTCATCAACCTCCCCTTCGTCCTCACTGTCCCAAACCCCCCAATGGTCCATAACAATCTCGAAAGCATCCGCTCCCGGCTTGATGGCGATCAAGTCCCGAGGGAACTCGCCCTCTGGGTACTTGCCCTCTTCCTGAATCCAGTCCACCACCTGCTGATGCCCCATAGCAATGGCAAACAGCCTAGCCCCCGGTCCCTCCCTGTCGTTAGGCTCATACGGGCACCCCTGCTCCCGCACCCACTGCAAGATCTCCAGGTGGCCCCCTTTAGCTGCTGCTGTGCAAGTAGTTCCATCCCAGCAGAGGCCATTCTCCCATGCCCACTTCAGCACCTCAAAGCGCCCGTGTTTTGCTGCTGCTGCGCACGTGCTTACACTAACCTCACACCCATGATCCCAAGCCCACTGCAGCACCTCTAAGTGCCCCTCACGTGCCGCCGCCCTGCAGGTTTCCGGCCCCCAAGCACAGCCCTTTTTCCGTGCCCACTTCAAGACCTCTAGATGATTTCCCCCTGCTGCTGCTGAACATGTGGAGGCATCCCACGGACACCTACAATTTTGCTTCCGTACCCACTGCAGCAGCTTGAGATGTCCACCTCCTGCTGCTGCAGTACACAGTTTGGTATCCCATCGGCAGCCCTTCTCCCGCATCCACTGCACAAGCTCCAAGTGACCCGCAGCTGCTGCTGCTGCAATGGCCCGTACTGAATCAAATCTTGGCAATTGCAAACCATCCTCCTTCGCTGCTTCCTGAATGTCCCGACGCCCATCCGCTGCTGCCAGGATGCATACATCAGGGCACTCGATCTTGTCACCCTTCCCCCGTGCCCACTGCACTATCTCCCAGAACCCATACAACCCAGCGGTATTGGCAACATGCCTTATAGGCACCCCCTGTTCGTCCAGCCACTGCAGTACCTTCAGCTGCCCCCCTGATGCTGCGTAGTGCAATACCGCATCCATATTCAGCTCCAATTACTCGTCTATCGCCCACTGTAGGAGGTGCACATGCCCTGGCTCTGCTGCTGAAGTTATCCCGTGCTTCCCCCAAGGGCCCCCGTTCTCCTTCACCCACTTAACCACAGGAAGATGCCCTGCCTTAGAGCCTGCGCTCACAACGGTAGTATCCCACGGGCAGCCGGCCTCCCTTGCCCACTTCAGCATCTCTAGATCACCCTTTCCAGCTGCCGCTGAGCAAACCCCAGTGTCTATGTCACCCCCCTGCTCCTTCACCCATTTCAGGAGCTCTAGGTGGCCCCCTTTTGCTGCTTGACGTGAGGTCCCGCTATCCCAGGGGCAGCCGTTAGCGTGGGCCCACTGTAGGAGTTCTAAGTGGCCTCCTTGAGCTGCTGCTGCACAGGTGCTTGGGTCCCAGGGTGCCAGTACAGAGCGTAGGAACTGCAAGACGTGCAGGTGGCCGCCTCTTGCTGCTGCAATGCATAAGGTGGTGCTTGCTCGGCGCCTACCCAGGGCCAGCTGGACGATGGCAAGATGGCCTGAGGGCAACAGAAAAGAGCAGCAGGGTCAGCAGCCACTTCCTCTATGTGACATGTGGAGCGATGCAGGATCGGAGTTTTAAGGGGACCAAAAGCGAAGGGGTCCCCGTCGAGGAGGTTGAGGCAGCAGGATCAGAGTTTTAGGAAAGTAGATGACATGCAAAGCAGGACTCTGAGGGTGGAAACACCTTAAGTTATATACACTAAGGCCAAGACATGTAGTCGTTATCATTATCCCTGGCTGCATAGCAAAGACAAATGAGTATGGTTCCACCTTGCTCAGTTTTTGTATCAGCTTGAGCTGTGGGGCCTATGGCACTTTTGGTATGGCATAGCATGAAGTGTAATGAGGCAGACCTGGTTGATCCAGGACATGGGCATGATGCTGCCACTTCTTCATTATGTATGACAATCGACGTGCTGCAGACCTTAGTGCTACAAGCTGGTGTGATGTCAGCATTTGAATATACTATTGATTTCGGGCAGAACTGTGCTGTTCACACCCCTGCATGATCACTTGGGCATGGCTCTTAGGACATGGAGACACCATTAGGTCTGAACGCATACCTCCCTAGGCCTTTGAATTCTCCTTAGGTAACCCAAGTAGGACATACTTTTTCTTGTTCTAACCCTGTACGTACCTTCCCTAGCTGCTGCTTCGCACACATCATCTGCTGGCCAAGGCAAGCCCTGCTGACCGAAGGAGGCCTCCCTGAGGACTTCAATATACCCGAGCTTGGCAGCCAGAATGAGGAGATGCTTCTGCACCATGTAGCTGGACTCTGTAAGGCGCTGCTTCAGAGCCCACTGCGGAACAGACGCTGTGCCATCAATCTTTAAGCCCTGCTGTTGTGTGACCCACAGTCTGAACACTTTGCTGAGAGGCTTGACGCATAGCGTCCGCTCATTAGGGGAAAGCAAGGAGAAGATCTGCTGTAGGGCAGTTGAGTCCAGCTCCGCTGTGGCACGCTCACGCCTGCCAGCCGACATCTCTCAAACAAAGAGCGACTGATTACTCAGCCCACTCAACTGGGGTGCCACTGCGCCTGTTTCAAAGCGTACACATGTGCAAAGTACAGGTAAGCAGAAACGCATGCGTGTTTCGACACAGCTCCAAGCAAGTACTTTTTGGCCTCCCAGATAGAAATGTAACGGAGCAGGTAAGGGCGCATCATGGCACAAGGAGCCTTAGTATTACAAGCAATATGTGAGCCCTGGAGGGAACTAGCAAAGCAGAACTCACTCTGACACCTCTGGTCACGGTGACCACTCACCAGGATCAGCACTTAGCTGGGTCTCCAAGTAACATTCTTGGCGTCTCGTTACACCCCCGGGGGGTCCTGCTCGTCCGGGGGGGTGGGGGGGGGGGGTCAGGACCCCCTTCCCCTACCCCCCCCCCTACCCCCTACCCCCAAGCTCGTTCAAGGGGGTGGTGGTGGGGGGGGGGGGGGTCTGGACCCCCCCTCCCCCTCTTGGATTTGCAAGTTGACAGTCTCTTTCAGCACTTCTCAGGACTGCAATACTCAGGATGTTACCTTACAACACTATCTTTGGCCACACTCATGGCCAGCAAGGTTGGTCAAGCACTGATCACAGCTACTGCTAGAATAGCCCACCACCACTCCCAACCACCGCCTCCTCCCCCCCTCCCCCCTACCCCTCACCTCGTCCAGGGGGGGGGGTGGGGGGGGGGGGGTCAGGACCCCCCTCCCCTCTCCCCCCCTACCCCCTACCCCCCAAGTCGTCCAAGGGGGGGGTGGGGGGGGGGGGGTTCCAGACACCTCCCCCCCTGTAACGAGACGCCAAGAATGTTACTTGGAGACCCAGTTAGTCTGCATTGAAGCAGATTGCTCGCGGTCCGCACCGAGATCGAGTATTGTAAGTGACATGAAGAAGTCTTACTAACTCATAAATAGGGGGCTGCTGCCGCCAGGGTGAGATGCCTTCACCCATGGGAACCCTGCAGGGAGTTGAATTGTCATGAATCACCCTTGCTCCACTCACCCCCACTCTTTGATCATGTAGACACAGCCAATCAGCCAAACAAGTTCTAAGTGCAGTTTCTCTGGAGGCCTGCACTGTCACTGTCTCTGTGCTGCGGCAAAGCCATGTCTTTGCACTTCTGCACTGGCTCACCCTCTGGCAAAGGTCCCTGGAGGTCCTCGAAGCTAAGTAATTGCTTCTACCACTACTGCTGCTGCTGCTGCTGCTGTTGCGCTTGCTGTTGCTGCTGCAAGTTATTTTCTTCATCGCACTGGCTTCCGCTGTGGCAGAAGTCCCTGCAAATCCTCCAATTGCTCCTGCCCCTGCTGCTGCTGCTGTTGCTGCTGCAAGTTGTCTCCTGCATTTGCTCTGGCTTCCCCTGTGCGTGTCATAAGTCCCTGAAGTTCCTCCAATGGTTCCTGCCCCTGCTCACTGCTGCTCATATCCTTGCACTGGCTTGCCCTGTGGCAAAGATCAGTGAACATTCCCCAGCTGCGCATGCAGCTGCTGCTGTGCCTATTACGGAACAGTTCCTTGCCTTCTGTGTCACTGTTGCTGCTGCATCTGCAATTCTGGTGTGCTGCTCGTGGAATGTCCAAGACCTTGTTTATGGGCCTGCATAACGTCTTGTGCAGCTGCTGCTAGAACGTTGTAGCTCTGTTGCTGCAACTTGCAAAAAAATAAGGTGGATCTGCTGTGTGTTGGTGTTACTGTGGATGTTGCTGATGATGTGGCGACTGCGTATGCTGCTCCAGACCAGCTGCTGCTATGGAAGAGGATGGGGGTGAGGAAACTTCCATTTGTGCTGCTCTGTGTAGTGTTGGTGGTGCTGCTCCTGCTGGTGCTGTTGCTGCTATGCACAGTGGTGATGGTGGCGGTGCTGTTGCTCCTGCTGTTGCAGTTGCTGCTGCTGCTATGCTTAGTGGTGGTGGGTGGTGCTGCTCCTGCTGCGGCTGCGTCTGCTGCTGCTGTGCGTAGCCGGTGGTGCTGTTGCTCCTTCTGCTGCTGTTGCTGCTGCTGTTATGCTTAGTAATGGTGGGGGTGCTGCACCTGCTCGCTCCTGCTGCTGCTGCAGCCGTGCTATGCGTAGTGGTGGCAGTGCTGCTGCTCCTGCTGCTGTTGCTGCTTCTGCTTCTATGACATCTATGACATCATTCCCTGTGCCATTGCAGCAGGAAGGCGCAACTTGGGCTTCACAACATTCGCTCTCACTAAGCCTGGGGGTGCATTTGTGCTCTGTTACAGTGGTTGCAATCAGTGGTGGATCCCCCATGGGCCTCGAAGTAGGCCTGCAGGCTAGTGCTGGGAGGGGCTTCAGTCCCCTAACTTGTATTGTAATGTAATGTTAGTATTGAACAAGCGCTGTCTAAGGCCGCCATGCTACTGACGCCTTCTTGCAACTATCAAGAAAAGGGGCCAAGCTCCTGTGAACTAAGTTTGCTTCCGAATAATGGCACTGGCTGTGCCAGAAGCAGCAGCATTCATATGTCTTGTAGCCACCAACATACATGAGGCATTGGTGCGCGCCATTAGTTGGCACAACACGTTCATCTCCTCTTGGAAAGCTCTTGCCAGCAATTGTTTTCCTTGAAAGCTGCGTCCAAGTCCTCAAAACGTACTTTATAAATCCGACGACACTGGCAACAGCAGAAGGAAGTGGATCTTGGACACCTGAATGCTCGCCCGCAGCTGCTGCTGCTGCTGCTGTTGGTGGTGGTGGTGGTGGTGATGCAGATTAAGGGAGCAAAGCAATGCAGAATGCAGCATTAGCTGCTCAGCAAACAGCAGGAGGCGTGTGCTGGGTGCCTGCTTCATATTCAGCCATCGCAGCATGACACACCCACTGCAGCTGCCCTGCTTATGCCCTGCTAAGGTGCTGTGCTCATGCCCAGTGGACAAGCAGGATGCTGTATGGTTAGCAATAGATAGGGGTATTAACGACGGCCAATGATCTGCAGCAGCTGGAGCTCTTTTAGGCCACGGACATCTGTGGTCTGCATGTTTCTTGAGACGGGCAAAAAGTGGATGGCCATGACCTGCTGGTGCGGCTGTTGTTGCTCCCTGCTGCCCTGGCTGCTGCTGCTGCTGCTGCTGTACTTCTTCCTTTGCCTTCTACTATTCAATTGTTAATCCAGATGTCCTTGTACCTGCTGCGGCTGCTGTTGCTCCTGATGTTGTTGATGATCCTGCTGCTAATGCTCTGCTATTGTAGCTGGTGCTCATGCTGTTGTTGGTCATGCTTCTGCTGCTCCCAATCTTTATGCTGCTCCTGCTGCTGCTCCTGCTGTTGCTCTTACCACCTCAATTGCATGCAGCTTTTCGTCCCCACTATGGATAGACAGCTGCAGCTCCCACCATGCAGGCAGTGAAGAAAGGCTCCACTGGAGATGTTGGGAGCAAAAGTGCAGCAGTCCAATCTGAGAGCCATCATTGGCGGGCACCACTGGCCACTTAGACAGCTCCAAGCTGCAGAGTCCCATATGGTTTCAAGGTGTGATGCTGCTGAAACCCCCATGCGACCCTGTTTACATCAATACGGACAACCAGAAGCACAAGCAGCATATTGGTCTTGAAGCATTTATCAATTTGCAGACGGGTGGGCAATAGACTATGCTGTTGGACGACAGGGAGTGGGGACGGCACCAGGAGCAGCAGCAGCGTGACACTTGAGCCAATAATCCTGTGCGTTTTTGACATGCCAAAGGCTAGGGAAGGGGTGGGTAGCTGCTGGGGTAACATGGCTGCCCCCAAAACTCGCGGCATATCTAGAAGTTCAAGCTGCCCCATATGAACTGCTGCATATAAGATGGCCATTCATTGAGAACTTCTCCCATTCTCCCTGGTAAATGGTAGCTCCGCCTCATTACCCGCCTTCCAAAATCCAATTGCTTACAAGTTAGAAAGAACCAAGGAAGGTAGAGCCAAATGCAGTCTGAGGTGGATATCAGTATGACAACTGAAGGAGATGGGTGATGATACCACACCCATATGATGGCACTATGTACGCAGCTTAACATTATCATGGTTTATCAGATGGCTTATGTAGCCAGTGACTGCCAGTGACTGCCGGCTATAGCTCCAACCGTGTGGGTGATGGTACCGCTACCGTGAAACTCTAATCCTGGATTTATTTTTGATCCCACCATCAAAGTATCAGTTCCATTACTACAGGTAACCAGTTACCCAGTGACACCAACAATAGGGCTGAGCACCGCGCACTGTCCGGACTGGTTCAGAAGCCCCATGCACTCTTCTCCTTTCAGCATACTCTGACAATACCTGTATCATTAAAATGAAAGATAAACAAAGAAGTAAGCTGGGCGACCGCAAGAGCTCTGCTAGGTCGAACCGACCATTAACACACCATACTGATCGGGGCTGGATCCGCCAACTGAGAATGGCTTCCATACCACCGACCAGTATGATTACCCAGACAATCGGCGCAATCAAGATTGAGGTAGAGGCAGGCATTGCATGACGGAGATGCAATCTCTTGCGAAGCTAATGGGGGTTTGGGGTCAGTCTGAAGAACGAGCCATCGGACGAATCGGAACGAGAGATGCGTGAAGGCAGGCGCCCGGAAAGAGGCCGTAGACCCGGTGACGAGCTGTCGCCTGAACCTGCTTAGGTATGCTGACATTGCTAACTTTTAATACACTTTGAAAGGCATGCCTTATGCCCAACATCTCCTTCCCCGGCCCTAACCTACGAGGCCTGTAGCCTATTCCGCGTTAGTATGAGATAGATCGCTGCACAGCTTTTGGGCCCTGCAGAACCCGCCACATGACTCCGCGTTATGCATATGTATTTCAAGGGCGTAACATAACTACTCAGGGGTAGCTGAAAAATGACTCACTGTCACGAAAGGCAACAAAGGACTCAGCTTGCTCCACTCACTTGGATTTTATTTGCGGTGACGCCCCTCCTAGGCCGAGGTAGAAGGGCTACTGGAGTTGACGGCTTTCTGAAGAATGGCCTCGGCCGTTCCATGATCGTCCTGAGACGAAGGGTACAATTTATACAGTTCAAAGTGATTCCCCATGACTCCGTAAGGGTCGCAGGGCTAGTGCCTGCTGGGGTGGGTTTCAGTCCCATAGAATGTGTGGTATTGTATTATTTGAATGCTAGAACACCACCCAATGCAGGGCAGCACATCCTGCCGTGTGGGTGAATACTAGTTGCAAAGAGCCACTAAGACCATAACATTACCAATTACCAATTACCAATTACCAAATGGCCCCGTCAAAGCGGGGCGCCGGTGGGGGCAGCGCCACCCACAAGGAGCCAACTTAGGCTCCAACGGCATACTCAATTTCCTGTCCAAGCTCAAACAATGGCTGCCACCAGCCCACCCTAAATCCCTTGCTAGCCAATGTATGTCAGGCCAGCCCATTTCGACTTGCCATGCGCTGACCAGTTGACCCAGTCAACAGCAAGCCAAACAGTTTTATGCCTTGCTCAGGGCCATTACATCAACCACTAGATGAGGAATGACTAATTAACTGCCTAAATCAATGATACATTATCAGGCCAAATGATCACAGATTACAAATTGGCCTCACGCAGAACACAGGAGGCCCCACACATTATTACAACAGGCCAACTGAGAACACAAAACATACTGAAGACACTAAAAATGTAGCCTCCAACGAGCCAACCAAGCAGAGCCCGGGTCGAGAACTACCGCTGACCTCGACTCCTAAAGCGGCATTGAAAGGCCTCCAGAGGTTCAACACTATCCCAATATGTATACGAAACCCTAGCTGTGTGATTGTTGCCTGAGTGAACCTAGATTTAAACCCGCACTTGCTTGCTGCCCTCCACATGGAAGACAACAGCCCCAAACAAAGTATTCAACCCCAGACACCCATTGTGGCAATACCCAGTGCTAAACCCCAGACACTACATAATCCTGTCGAAAAGCACCCTTGCATGCATGGAACATGATGCCAGCCTGCTCACCAAAACCTTTAAGCACAACAAACACCACAACAAGGCAGAATCGTGCCTAAGGCCTGCAGTGCTAACTACCAGCACATGATGCCACGAAGTGTGTGTGCCTGTGTAACTAGGGTGTAGCTATTTTCGAAGCTACAGCCAATGACTTAAGCTACAGCCAGTGCAACACGCAGTACAACCAGGCAACACTGAGCACATAGACTGCCCTGGCACCCTACAGAGGGCATTCAGACCTGTACCACTCAAGACGCCAACCTGGCATGCTCACAGCAAACTGCGCAGGCAGTACACTGCATAGCTCCTCTGGAATGAAATACAGTATAAGACATCAAACCAATGGATGCTATCCATGGTCCCTCTCAGAGAAGGACAGAGCATCCATGAGCATAAAGCCACATCACTTCCTCGGCGACTCATATTATAATTAAATTTCACGATATGCTATAGCACAAGATGCCATAGGCCCCGCACCTCCAGCTGTTTATAGGACAGAGAAGTATGCGCCTAGACATGAGGTCCAGCAGCTAAGTCAAATGCACCCAGACCTCCAGTGCCTCAGATTCAGACCAGCTTTCTTTACAAAACCTCGCCATACCTAGCAGTTAACCCTACTTCTGCTGGCTGCTCCTGGCACCCAGTGACCTCTATTCCTCCATCTCCCACAGCTATACGTCAATGCCAAGCTCTCTAAGAAAATCATCGCTCAGCATTTCATCCACCTCCTTGCCTACATTCTCATCTTCAAGCTTTGCCAAATGCTTTTTAGCCCAGCTCTCTTCGTCCTCTTCTTCCACTTCCTCCTCCTCCTTGGCCATGCCACCCCCATGCTGGCTTAACCCGGCCCTTGCTGCTACCCTCGCTACAGCATCTGCCGGGCCCCCCTGCTGCTGCAGGTACCGCTGCGCAAACTTCACAGTGTCGAGAGCTGCTGCCTTACGCCTCACTGATGCTTGTTTGGATGCTGCTGGTGAGGATAGAAGCCCTGCCCTTCGCTGCAGGTCTCGCTCAGATACGAACTGCCTCTGCAGCCACAGTGGTGGGTATGCAAATATCTGTTCCCATAAGTTCTCAAGCGCAGGACTCGTGACGCGCGCATCTCCTGATATAATGAACACCGTCCTGGCCGTCTCATATGGGTTCATCGCTGCCTTGTCTGACAGCTGCTTCACACTCTTGAGAATGTACGAGTCAGCTTCAGCTTTGTGCGAGGTATAGACGACCTTCGGACCGTCCTGCAGCTGATAGCTGGTTTCCTTAGGGGCCTGGGAAGAATCATATACCACCACAATCTCGTATTCTGCAGTGCGCAGGAAGCTTTTAAGCTGCTGGTGGAATTGTGTTCGTGCTGTATCGAAGGCTGGATTGGACCTGTCACTATCTTCGCCGTAAAGCTGCTTGCTGCTAGCTAGATCTGGGTTAGTCCTGAAGAGGTAGTTGTAACCGTCAATCAACATCAAAGGCTTCTGTGGAAGCTGCTGCTGCCTGAGTGCAGCATCCTGCTGTGCGAGCTGCTCTGGGGTCAGGTATTGTACCCTCCCCTTGACCGCCTCTGCTGCTGCTGCTGCTGCTTGCTCCGCCTCATGCTCTGCAAGTCGCTCATCTCTGCTCTTCGTGGGTTTGCGGTACCTCTGTCGGAATAGAGGTACATTGCGTTTTGAGGGTTCTGAGGGGTCAGTCGTTGGAGGGAGTGGTGGCCTTTCAGGTTCCTACAGGAGCCATTGGCGAAGGTAGGGAATCATCAGATGAGAACTAGCTTACGTACTGGTTTAGGAGCGTTCAATCTCCTTACCTCTGTACCAGCAACTTGTTTCTTCTTCTTAACGTGGGCCACCAAGCTTACTGCACGGTGTTCAGGCTGTTTCCTGATGCTAGCACGCCAGCGTTCCAGTTTCAGCCTCAACAGAAGGAAACCCATTTGAAGTCTGATGCATGTGCACAGTGGGCGGACGATGGCGGCGCCGCTGTCGCCAGAGAATTGTCACTTGGCGCTCGAGGAAGGCATGGCAGAGCACAGGGAGCGTTTGACAATGCTGGGATCCTACCGCAAGCATTAGCTGTGTGTAGTAGCAATTGAATTACCGAAGATAACCTCCGTGGCCGGATTGCTCAAGCAGAATGCAGATAACGCTGGTGACGACTGTAGTGCCACCTGGTGCCAACTCAAAATGCACCCGCTTCACTTGAGAAAAAGCCATATGAAGCGAACAGTACCAGCCCTCCTGAATACTTTCCACCAGCGTGCGCGGACATTGGATGCAAAGTCTGATCAGAAGCGCATTTGGCTGCGGTAGTGGCGGTTGCGTAAGTCTGTTGCGCTTGCCAACGTGCACGCGTCTTCACAGCCAGAGAGCTTACATACGCAGTATGGGCAAGCGCAAAGTGGATACAGATAGTGAACCCGAGATATTAGACTCCGAGGAAGAGCAGCCGAAGCCAAAAAAGTCTCGTGCCAAAAAGAAAGGGCCGGTGGAGCCCTACACGGATGCTCTCGGGTGGAACATAGTGCCCCCCTCTCTGCTCTGGAAGTATGTGCCGAGACATCTCTATATGTTACGACTCGGGGCGCAGTCCATGAAACAGTGCCTATCATGCAGAGACTATGGCAGTGAACCCTCAGCATCAATAGCTGCCTTTGATCTGGTAGGTTCCCCGTACCTGGTGCAAGCAGCCACTACACTTTTACGCATCAGAACACGTTGAAAGGTGTACAAGAACAGCAGCATCAAGTGTATCACAAGTCTTGCAGTCGGAAACAAACTCTTACCAGCTGGCCACCAGATTTTGCTGATTCTATTTGAATGCAGTTTTGGCATGACGTTGCACAACCTTGCAGGACGGCACCTTAGTAAACACGAAGAGCAGCAGGGCCTTCCCCAACGATGCCTCAGATTGGAAGTGGTACAACAAGAAAACAGCACAGCAGCTGCGAGACTTTCATGAAGATGGATTCAAAATCGTCATCTTCACGTGGGTTGCAGTGCTGTGTCATGTGCCAAGCTTTGAAGGGAACTCGTAGCGAACATGTCTGGCTAGGTCTCATGCTGCTTGAACAGCAAGGTGCTTTCACGCCCTGCAGGCTTGGCTCGCCATTACTGAGAATGAGGATCTATAAGGCTCTTGGCTATAGTGCGCAAAGTCTTAGGCATGCGCATTACTCATACGGAAGTAATTAAAACAATGGTGTCTACATGCTACGATTATGATTCTCTGATCTCGCCTTTCATCATGTTATGATTGCATGTATTTGCCTTGCATGGCTTCGTTACCTATGCCTTACGTTTTGTATTCTGTGGTTTCCTGTGGCAGTAACCAGGGTGGTATCAAGTCAGCCCTGGATGGCAAAGCAGCATCCAAGGTGAAGGAGCGCATCGACATGGTGGCAGCAGATGTGAGTAGGGGCTGCACAGTGGCAGTAGCAGTAGCAGGACAACAGCAGCTGCAACAGTGGCATGTGGGTTAAATAAATTGTTTAGCGGGGGGGAAGGGGGCATGGAAGAGTATGAGTGTCATGTGGAGAATTAGGAGTCATAGACAGCGACACGGCAGGAGATGCAGCAGCAGCAGTAGCAGTCAGATCAGCAGCAACGGCAGCAGCAGGGCATGCAACAGCAGCAGTAGCAGCAGTAACAGCAGCAGCAGTAACAGCAGCAGCAAGGGGTGCAATAGCAGCAGTAGCAGTTAGAAAGCAGCAGGGAATGCAACATGAGCAGCAGTGGTAGCAGCAGCAGCAGCGGATGTAACAGCAGCACTGGCAGAATCATTCTCCTCCATCCCAACGGATCTCTTGTGCTCATGATTTCGGCTAATCTGCTGCCACTAGAGCCCTGGTGCGGGCAGCAGTTGGGAAGCAGCAGCAGAAGCAGCAGCTGAAGGACATGTCTGAAGCATTAGCAATAAGTGTTGGATGGGTTTGCCTGTTGATATGCAATAATACAGCTAAAGCAGGGGCTGGAGGTCTAAGACACCCTCCAACAGTATCTGCCCTCCAAGTATACTGCAACTTCAAGGTCCAAAAGCACAGTAGCGGCTCACTTGGTGTGCATTGTGCCCAGTCCCTGGCTAGCTCCCATTGAGAATTGCATGCATCAATACCATTATCTAGAATGCAGTAGCTGACGACAGCTTCTCTGGCATATGACTCACCGCAATACCTGACTCTGTATCTGTAAATGCGCAGACATGCTTTAGCTGACTGAAGCAGTTGTTGTGCTGTGGCCCAGTTGGGTGTGCCCATGCAGGCGTTTGCTGCCCCTTCCATGGCTGATGGTGATTCCTGCCGTAAGCCAGCTACTGGGATGTGGGACTTCTTCAAA
This sequence comes from Pseudopediastrum boryanum, assembly GCA_963556185.1. Taxonomy (NCBI): domain Eukaryota; kingdom Viridiplantae; phylum Chlorophyta; class Chlorophyceae; order Sphaeropleales; family Hydrodictyaceae; genus Pseudopediastrum; species Pseudopediastrum boryanum. The sequence goes on along the minus strand of OY744497.1, from coordinate 3,900,894 downwards.
GAGAAATGCAATGGAGGGCTGGATGTAGGTAAGAGGTCTCATGGGTCCATCTTTATCCCCTTTTTATGGACCAGGCATTACAGCACTGAACTAGCGTGGTAAAGTCTCCATTGCAACAGATGAAGAAAGATCCACTGGCCCTGAAAGGGGTGATATCAGCAAGAACCATCCGAGTTATATGGAGCCTGGCGTCATGGATATGCGTATCCTTAACAGAAACTGTACTAAGGGCCGAACGTACAGCAAATAGCAAACAAGAGGTGGAGGCAAGGGCCCGATCTAATGGTCTGGCTAACATTCAGGCCATTGCACTGTGCTCAAGGCGGGAAGGCTAAACTAGAAGTGAAGGTTGCCTTTCAAATGGGTAAGCTGGAAGAGGATAGGAGCGTCTCAGAGCCAGATGGTCATTCCAGCAGCAGGGACCAAAAGCAGAATGCTGGCTGGTCTACTCACAGATGTTAGCAAGTTGCACCTATGGTCACACAGTAGTAGAGAGAGGGGCAATCAGACCCTGAGGGCGGCTTGGGTAGAAGAGGTACGCACCACCCATGTAATGACAAAAGCTTCCCAATCATGGTGACTCTAATGATTGTTATGGCCACCCATTGAATGACAATAGCTTCCCAATCCTGGTGACTTTGATGATTCGGTCACCCATGTAATGAACAAAGCTTCCCAATCCTGGTGACTCCAATGATTATGGTCACCCATGTAATGATAAACTGTCCCATTTCCGGTGACCAGTAATGACAAAAGCTTCCCAATCCAGGTGAATCCAATGATTCGGTCACCCATGTAATGACAAAAGCTTCCCAATCCTGGTGACTCCAATGATTATGGTCACCCATGTAATGATAAAACTGTCCCATTTCTGGTGACGAGTGATGACAAAAGCCTCCCATTCCTGGTGACTCTAATGATTGTTATGATCACCCATGTAATGACAAAAGCTTCCCAATCCTGGTGACTCCAATCATTATTATGGTCACCCACGTAATGATAAAACTATCCCATTTCTTGTGACCCAAGTAATGACGGAAGTGGCTCGCTTCTGGTGACCAAGCATGGACAACTAGGGTTAAGCTACCTGGTGCACAACACCTCCGATTATGCCTGGTGCGCTTAATCCGTTTGCTTCGCTGCGTCCATGGCATCTTGCGAGCTCACCCTCTCTAAGCGCTGTCTGGCCTCGCCCAACCCTTGACTTCCCTCGCACACAAGTAGGACAGCAACAAGATCGAGCTGGGTACCTGTACTGTGGCGTTACTACCCCCAAAGATTGAGCCACAACAGGGTGCAGCATTGTTGTTCTCCTTGTTAATGGAGATCCAGCTGAAAGTTCAGAGCCACTACGGTAGTTCGCAGTTATACCGTGCGCTGCTTGTGGAAGCCGACCACATTCACCAAGTGCCAGAGATCAGCCAATCGCGGCACATAGCGGCTGTTGGGCAAATTGATTTCACACTGCCTGCATGCCGAGAGGTAGGCGGCATTGGGATATGCAGGCCCCTGCAAGACTCCAAGCATGGGGTACTCCGTTCGGCGGAGGCATACTACAATCTAACCTGTTCTGCAGCATGCTTGGGATATTGCTGCATGATGTTGGCGCAGCGCCTGAGCTTTTCCACCCCTGGCAGCAAATGCAGTTGCGGGCCCAGCAGTACAAGCTATCCTTTGCTGTTGTTACATTTCGTGGTATGCCATAGCGAAAGTGCCATCGCCCCTGCACCTCATGCTGTGACAATAACGAGGTGGAGCTCTAAACCGGATGTCACAACTGCTACTGGGTGCCTGGATTTTTCAACAAATTTCACATGTTGAAGGATTGTGGAGTGTCGGCCCTGGTGTAGGAGTGTCGGCTGCCTTTTCAGAAAGGTTCAGCCGAGACTATGTCTTGTTTCTCTGTGAGAATGTTATGCGCAGAATGTGACAGCCAAGATCCCAAGTGATCACGTGTAGAACTGTGAATAATTGGATGTAACACTGCTGTTGAAATATATTTATATACAGAAATGAATGTATACTTAGATTTCTATTTTTCCGATAATAATGATATGTAAAAATAGAAATAAGAATAGAAAATAGATAGAAATATATACCCCCTACTGAGGGTGCACTCAAAAAGTTTAATGCTAGGAAACAACCTCTGACAAGCGCGCCTGGGTGCTGATAGTACCGCTGCTCTTGCTTCTGTTGCTGCTGCAGACATGAAGAAGAGCTTCTTTGTTGGGGATGCTGCCGGGCGGTTGCTGGATCATTCAGACTCAGACCAGTAAGTTTGCAAAAGCTTACTTACCCCAATTCATATACCCTAAACCCTATATACTTGGTAGTTGCTTGTGATCTGCAGCCAGAGAAGTTGCAGTTTAACATGTTTTACTTGTCTTGCCAGGGCTTGAAGGCTCGAGCTGGGCTGTTGCCGTGGTTGTAAACGGAACTGGTGAAGATAAGCTGCTAAGAAATCGTAAACTGCATACTGTATGCGGCCTAAAGCAACCATGTGTTATAGTCCGTGCATACCTTTCTACACAATAGCAGCCGCTCCGCTCTTTACAAATGTAGCTTCTGCACAACTACCGTAACTTCTACCAGTGTTGCTTCTGTAAGTACAAGCTGTACAGCTGCGGCTCTGCATGGACGATGGTGTTATGAGTTCTTAGGGTTGCTTCACGTTCAGACAAGGTGCTTGCATAAGGAAACATTGCCATTGCGGGCTGGTGAAGGTGGTGAGATAGTCGCTAGGGCTGCTGGCATGTGTTTATGTTATGGGTTTGTGCTCTGAAAGCCAATACATTCCTCATCTCATCTATAACCTCTTGGGGGTTAGGGGTGTCTCATCCATGACCACCATCACTAGGGGTCTCTGAGCTTTCATTCCATGGGGCTCTCATTCTCATTCCATGACTATATTGCACATGTTTCGCTGCAGTGATGGACTCTTTCTGTTGCTGCCATGCAGGCTGTTTGCCCAGGCTCTTGGTCTGCCATTCAAAGTGCCTGAGGATGTCTTTGGGTAAGACAGCTATCATAGATTGGCTTTTCTGTGAGATGCTAGGTTGTGATAAGGACATGCTTTGGTAAAAAGTCAAGAGTAAGCCCGTTGATGTTCCGTATCATAGAGCAGGTCGTCTCTCCAAGTGCATGATGCCAATGGCGTCTTTCCAAGGTACCTTAACAGAAGCCTGTTGAGGTTATCCGTTGTGACATCCCATTAAGATACACAGCACCTTCTTTGAAAGTTCTGTAAACTTGTTCAAGAAATGTTTAGCGAGCCTGTTACTCCAGCATTGCCTTGCCTGGCATGCGATTGCATAGGGTGTCAACTTAGATAGAAATGGAGGCCATGCATAAATGCGGGGCTTGAAGTGCTTGGTCCCTGCTGCTGGTGCTATACCAGCCCTTTCCCGTAGGGTCAGCGTTCAACCCCTAAACCTCTTATACCTAGGTGGTTGTTTATATTGATCAACAGCACGTGCTGTCCTGGGAGCATATCTACAAAGTGGCCAAAGAACTAGATCATAGCCAAAACCCTGAACTCAAAATCCTAAATTTAAACCCTAAACCCCAGTAAGAAGGAGGTTTGATCGTATGCTGCTGCTGGTGCTGTCTTTTGAAAGGCCCATGGAAGGCAAGCGAGCTCTGCCCTCCCAGGCCCGGGCCCCGGCCGTCAAGAAGGCAGCAGCAGGAGAGGGTGGGGGTGGCGGGGAGGATGAGGTAAAGACCAAAGGGAAGCAACCTCGCTCAGGACCAAATGCTGAGCTGCTGGAGCTGTTTGACAAGATCAGTGACGATGCCTTTGCTCAGAGCAAGGAAGATCCCAAGAAGGCTTTCAAGGGGATGGCGTTCAGGAAGGCAGCAACGGTAAGTGGAGATAGAGGTAATAAAACCTAAAAACGTCTTTTAGGCTTTTATAGGGTTTTGGCTTTTAGGGTTTTAGGGTTTTAGGCTATTTCAGGGGTTTTAGGCTTTTTTAGGGGCTTGTTGGGCTTCTTTTTAGGCTTTTTTGAGGCTTTTAGGCTTTTTAGGGTTTTACTACCTCTGGTGGGGGTGCAGGGGGTGGGTACAGGGTTATGCTACTGGATGGGGGATGTTGCGGTTTTGGAGTACAACTGCTTGAGGAAGTGGCCAAATTGCTTTGGCTGGTAAATTGATTATAGTTCTGGACATTACTGCACTGATGTCAAAACTTATATGTTATTGTGTTTCATATCTATGCTGGCTCCACCATGAGCAGGCGTACGAATCTTAATAGAATAGGCTTAGTACAACAAGGTCACCAGTGGCAGACGCTGGTCCCTGTATGCTCTTGGGGTTTAGGGTTTAGGGTCTACCACCCTAGTACCCTAAACCCCAAGCTAATGGCCTATATCAGCTGGGGAGCTTCTGCCTGGTGATGGTTGATTGTTTGTAGCTGCCTGTTAGCCTTGCTGGCTTTAGATGCCTGCACTGTTGTCTTGCAAGTTAACCCCTTCCTCACCATCCGTGAGGTTTGTTCATGCAGAGATCTGATTGCTACAAGCTGAAGATAACCCAACATGGATTGTTGCCATTGGATTGCATCGTTGCTGTGCTACCTAGCGAGCATGGTTTGAGCTTGCCCACCACCCCTGGCCTTTTTGTTACTCTTTTACCCCCCATCATGCAGGCACTGTTCCACCTCACTGTTTTTTGTATCAGCTTGAGGTGCAGGGCCTGTGGCATCTTTTGCTATGGCATATCACAAATGGTTATAATTGATACCTTGAAGGTTGTACAGGCAAAAAACAGGGGTGCAGGCTAGGCGGAAAATGCAGAGTTCATGAGAGGCTGGCACGGCACATACGAGCAAAGAGCATCTAACTGAGACCACCATATAATTGATACCTCCCTTCCTGCAGGCACTGGCTACGTTCCCAGTCAAGATTGCAGATGGTAACCTGAAGCAAGTGGGACAGCTGGCTGGGGTGGGGAAAGGCTCTTTGGCACTGGTAAGCAGTGGGTGGGAGTCACGCTAAGCCCTAAATCCAAAACCCTAAACCCCAAACCCTAACTAGGAGTCACCAACCCTCCTGCTTATCAGGCAGCACTTGTTACTGACAGCACACTGCATGCACTAGCTATGGGCCTTTTTCAATAGCATGTTTGATATATATAACATGATTGGTGAATGAAGAGGTGAGACTGGAAAGTAGTGGGAGGTGAAACGCTGATGATGCATGTTGTTGAGGTCACGCCTTGCTAACTGAAGGTTTCCATGCTGCTTCACCACGGCCGGGAACAGGGGGCAAGGGCTATGCTTCTTAATGCGATGGTGGCCTGGGCTGGGGGAAAGGGGCTGGGTGGGGGGGGGGGGGGTGAGGTGGGGGGGGGGGGCGCTGGGAGGAAGGGGCTTCGGGGTGGGATGGGGGTCGCCCAGCACTGGCCACTTTAGCAGCCGCACCACGCAACTGTAGCATGTAAGAGTTGGGTCCAGTGCCTACTCGCTAGCTGTGGCTGTGCCATGTGGAGGACACCAAAATGCCTGCATATGCGATTGGGAGGAGCAGGAGGGTGGGCGAGGGGTGTTGGAATAGGTGCTGGTCAGAAGCAATAGGCATAATTTGGAGAAGGCATGAGCCAGCATTGTTGTAGTTGTCAGGTTGCTGGTGATTGTATGAGTAGACAGTGCAATACCAAGCAAAGAGCACCTTGAGATTGAGGTGCTGATGGATCTTGTGCCCTGTAGAGACAGAGCAGGGCTGGAAAAAGCACAGGCGAAGAAGGACATAACACGAGAAGATAGTGACATTATTTATTGCTTTATGGGCCTCTCACTATATATCTATGATGACAGGGTTGGTACGAAGAGCCAAATATTTTCCAGTGGAACTGGACACCATCTTGCTGGCAGTAAGCTGGAAAACCTATCATGCTTGTGTTCTAATCCAACCTCCGTGGTTTGTTGTTTTGAATTTTTTTTCTGACTTTTGTTTTTTTGTTTGTTTTGTTTTGTCTGTGGCAGCTTATGTTATACCGTGACGTCCACAAGTGCCACTGCATCTCTGCCTCTAGCTTGTCGCCACTGCTGATTCTGCTTTACCATATGGCCTGTGATCATGACACCTGCAACTTGAAACCAATTCAATGTATCGTTGTATGCTGTGGCGTGCTTATGGGGTTCAATTGCTTTGCAGATCAAGGAGTACTTGAGCACAGGCACCATCCAGGGTGCAATGGAGGTGGATGCTGCCAAGGAGGCCAAGGAAGCTGCAGCACCTGCACCTATCAGCAAGCAACACAAGGAGGCGCTGGCATTCATGTGAAGTAGGAGATGTAGACGGGATATGAATTGGTTGATGGGCGTGGTGGTGGCATGGTGGGTAATGGTATTAAACATGAATGGCGAATGAGGGGATGAGATCGGAACGAATGCTCAGGAGCTCAAGAGTCAGCCCCTGGGCTTCATGTAACCTAGGAGATGTGAAAGGGGCATTGGTTCCTTGATGGGCATGGTGGTGGCATGGTGGGTAGATGGATTTAAACATAAATGGCGAATGAGGGGATGAGATTGGTACGAACGCTCAGGAGCGAGCTCAGCAGTCGCTGGGCTTCATGTGAAGGAGATGTAGAAGGCGGCATTGCTTGGTTGATGGGCATGGTGGTGCCATGCTTGGTACACGGTATCTAGCATGAATGGCGGATGAGGATATGAGACTGGAATGGATGCTAGGGTTTTGTGCTGTTGATACATGGTGCGGCGGCAGCATGGCTGGTGGGAATTTGGGGCTGGGCTGTTGCTTGATGTCCCCCAGGTGCAGCACTGGGCCTTGTAAGCTGGTTCCGTGGAGCATGGCATGCCAGTTATGAGCTGCTGGAGGTTTGGCGCTTTATCCGGTTGGATTGCTGCTTTGCGCAAATCAGCCTGGCCGGGAAAGCGGTTGAGAATCAGTGAGTGCTGTATGTGCCCTGATTGATTTGGGTTACAAACTATTGTTAACTGCCGATTTTCTGGGTTGCTGCAAAATTGGTTCGCATTTTTGTTTAGTCATCGGAGTGATGCACATCCGGTGGGAGTTTGGGGCCACCCCTACGCAGTGGCAAGTGAATCTGCTCCACCGAGACCTCATCCCGCAGATAGAGCTCTACGGTTACCAGAAAGATATTATTCACTGCTTTGTCCGGTAAGCACTCGGTCACAGTCACACCGGGGCACTTGCCATGTCTGGAACATTACGTAGAACCTTCTGACTCTTTAACACACCGAGCTCCTTTACATATGGTATCGATGCGTGCCTGGCTCACACATGACAAACCAGAGGGGCATATCAGGCTCACCACGTATAACCCAAATAAACCCAAGGCGACCGTCGACCCGTCGTGCTCCTAACTGAAGCGATGCATAGGTATGAGCCCCCGCTGTTGATTCGCCACCATACAGGCACTCTTAAGGTGTATGACGGCTCGGCTTGCTACGCACATACCAGGTATGTGCGCAGCGAATCCAGCTGTCATACACCTCATGAGTGCGTGGTGCAGTTGCTTGTAAAGCAAACCCAGTGATGCTGCCGATGATTGGCAGTATCACTAGATAGATGCTAACTGCGCAGCAGAAGCGCAATGACCCCCCGCAACTTTAAGCTACACCCGTTGCAGAGTATTCTGCATTGCTTGCCACAGCCTGTAGACCAAGTGGGATATGCCCTGCCTACCCGCTGGCACATCATCTGGCGGCTACATATACTGTGCTGTATGGAAGCCAGCAGGACGCCTGGCTTCAACCCTTGCACACGCTCACTTCAACTCATTCAGGAAGTCAGTGTTATCAACCTGCAGAGCAAGCAAGTAGGACAAACATACAGTCAGCGTAGGCCAACTGCTGGTGGCCTGGCCTTGCTGCACATGATGGAGTGTTACCACAAGAATGGCAGGCCTTCCATGTGCAGGGACACATTAAGCATTTCTCTTGTCTTCATTCACCATTCATGTTATGTATATCAAGCATGTGCAGGGACATCATTACGATAGAACTCAACTCAATGCAGCCCGTATACAATGCCAGTGCTTAGTGCGTCTATGCGTAACACCTGATCCCTCAAGCGCAGCCTTTGCCCTTATTCCAAGCTTACCAGCACACCCTGCAGAAAAGCTGGGGATCCATAGTGCGAGATAAGAGTGCCAGCAGTAGATCTCCAAAGCAACCCCCACCTCAAAACCCCATGCACCTCTGCTCACTAAGCACCAAACCTTAGGCTTCTGCTGCACCCGGCCCTGCTTACCAGCACATATTTCCAGCCATCAGGATCTGTAGTAGCCAGGATCTTTGTTCCAATACCAGGCACTGGTCCGGGCTCCCTGGTGATTGTGCCCCCAGCTGCCCGAATCTGCTCAGCTGTCTTGTACACATCAGTAGTGCTGATGGCAACCTGTAACATTGAGACACAAATTCAAAGGCACATTAACTATGGCACACTCCTGAACGTATGCAAGATGGGATTTCTCCCCTTCTCTGCGCAGCTCTCCCTCTCTCTCTAATAATGGCAATCATGGTCCTGGTGTCTATGCCCAAGTGAAGCTGATCAAAGGGGTCGGGGGGGGGGGGGGGATAGCGCCAGGAGCGGTCAGGAGCTCATTCCAACCTGCAATGTTGACAGAAGATAAGAAGACCAATCATAGCAGATACTACGTTTTGTGTCTATGCCAACTATATGAATGATGATGACCAATAGGATGGGAGGTACCCCCAGGTGCGATCATTATGAGTTCTTCTCAGCATTGGTTGACCATCATGGATGTCTTGAAGCATGGGAGGCATAAATGAAATCAATAATTGAATGTGTGGTTGCACGCAGGCAAGTAGGTTGAATTGACCAGACACATGGGAAGGAGCATGGTGGCTGCTTGTCATGCTGCTGCTACCCAGCACTGCACACTTTCAGATCTGTGCTTTGCAGGTCATTCAACGGTAGTGAACAGGTCCGATCCTGAGAAAAATTGAAGCAGGGTCAGCGAACAGCCACAACTGGTCATAGACCTCTTAATATGTTTAGCCTTATGTTGCAGCATTCCTGCGATTTTGATGCTCCAAGGACGTATGTCCTTGCTGTGGTCCACCCTTTAGCACTCCAATCTATAGGATGTACAGCCACTACCGCTTTTGCCAGAGTCACTACACACTCAAGCAACCCAGAAGAGCTCCTCATGCAGCAAAAACCTTCTGGGTTTGGTACCATACCCCTTGGAGCCTAAGAAGGTGTGGAAGCACTCTTCACTTGCCATTTGAGACATTTGAGAATGTAGAATATTTAGGGAGTCAATACCTACGGACCACTTTTGTCAAGTTGTGCATCTGAAGGCGGCAGGTTACATGGACTAGGCCGAGCTCAACATCTCTTTAAGACATGTGAGACGCAGGACAAAGGAAGGTATTTAAGGGTCTTGCTGCTCAATGTATATAAGGCGCTGCAAATGCGAGCCAGGGCAGGGAAAGAGATCAGAGTCAAGAAGCAGGGCGTTTCTGGAGAGCAGGGAGCTGCGGAGGAGGGACTGGAAGAAGATGCTCAGAAGGACTGCTTACCCAAGCATGCCCGTTGCTTATCCATTACCTATCCTGCCATACCACTTCAAATTTGTTGACATGTATCAAGAAGAAGCTGACTGCTTACCTGAGCATATCCATTGCCCTTGGTGTACTCAGTCTTGCCGTAGTTGTAGGTTAGCTCTAAGACGCAGTTGTCCTCCTCAGGTCCATAACCCAGGAAGGCCAGGGTATACTTGTACTCAGGGTTGTCCCGAGTCCGCAGCAGTGTCATGCCGAGGACCTTAGTGTAGTAGTCAATGCTCTTCTGTAAGTCTGAGACACGGAGCATTACCTACAAGAACACCAGCAGCAGCACATCCCTCAAAAACGAAGTTGTACAGCTAAGAGCTTCTTGCTGGGCCCGGGTTCATTAGAACAAAATTTAACCAACGGTGCTTTTGCTGGCTGTTCTGCCCTCCCCTGGCCCGGCTCTCTAGGTTGCAGGCATCTCCCATGGCTTGTCTACAGCGCAGCAGAGTACACGTGCCATGCAGCAGGTGGTCACTTCCTGTACCCTCCATCACTTGGCACGCAAAGAGGAAGCTTCTCCTTCTTCACTCCGGAGGAAGCTTCCTTTGAAAAGCGAAGAGGAAGATGCATAGCCTCTTGGCCCTTGGCCCTCGGTGTGGCAACTAGTTGTGGCAACAAACCAAACATCAATCTGTCTTGCTTAGGACCCACACCCCTGCTACCAGTTGTCTGTATGCATCTAAGCAATGCTTCAGTGGGTTCAGCAGGACTACAGGCTTGGCCTCCCTCTGCTGTGCACCAAACACGTTCTGCCCCAACAGGCCACCTCTTTATCTCTCACACATCTTCCACAATGTCAGGAGTTTGGACCCACCTGGCACAAAGGCTCCTTGGTCTTTGGTCTCTCAATGATCTCCCACATGTAACCCGTGGGGTCCTTGGCAAATGCAATCACTGTGTTGCCACCCTTCACCGGACCAGCTTCACGGGTGATCTGCAACACCAACAACATTGACGCATCCAAGTGAGTCAAATGTGATCAAGACCTGAGCAAAATTTGATGATTGAGTGCCGGCGTGCTTAGTCCTGAATGTGGGAAATAGGAGATGCGAGCAACGTGATAATTAGTGGCCACAATCACAAGCACCCGTGGGCTGCTCCTTCAAAGTATGAATCCAGAGAGTGTCCCAATGACTGGCCTTAAGCCCCTAGGAACTTTAAATGACAAAGGAATGCTACAGCTGCTGGCGCAGCAGCCAGCTTGAACCAGGACAGCTACGTAATAAGCTCTGAACCTTAAGGCAGGACTATAAGGACAAGCAAGGGCACTGTGGGCCACTGTCATAAATGGCCTAGCCATCAGAGCAAAAGCTGCTACCTCTGCTTCGGATGGTGTCTTGCGTCAGTGAAGTGAGATCACTCACCGTACCGCCTCCTTGCTTGATCTGCTCCGCAGTCTTGTACACGTCAGGCACTGCAACACCAAAGTGCCCAAAACCCTCCCCTAGGTCATAGGAGTCAACTCCGTAATTGAAAGTCAGCTCCAGCGCAAAGTTAGTCTCCTCTGGTCCATAGCCGAAAAATGCATTGCTGTATTTTTCCTCAGGGATGTCTCGGCTACGGAGCAGCTTCATGCCGAGGAGCTTAGTGTAGAAGTCAGTGTGCTTTTGCAGGTCGCCGACGCGGTACACGACGTGCAGCATGCGGCGTTCGTCTTTCTGAAGCCAGTCATCGGCTGCTGCTGCTGCTGCTGTAGACGTCATCTGGCGAATGGGGGCACGCCTGCAGACAAAGAGAGCAGCACATGTATTGGCGGTCGGCAAGAATGGGTATGTAATAAGAGCTATGAGTCCCCGCTTCTGTGCACATTTTTTAATGGCTGGCATGCCATAAGGCAGGTTTTTGTGGGTGATACAAGGCTATCTATGCAGAAGGGGATCGCGGGTCGACATGAGGCCAAGCTCTCTTGAACAGCTCAGTACCACTGCTCTTGGAGCTCATCCAAGGTATGCCATCTGGGACGGAAGAGCTGATAGAGGTTTAGTGGCTATAGAGCCCCGCTGCATGGGGGCTTTCACGAGCATCACAGTGCATCAGCCAGGTATTTATACTGCTGATCAAGGAACGGTTGCACTAGAAGTCTGGAACGTAACGTCCATAGACCAGGCCCCTTTCCCACCCCATGCATGCCTTGTTCCACCGTCCGGGGCTCCAATGCGTAGCCATTACGCATTCTGGAATAATCTATCGCTGAGATAGCCTTGCCAACAGGCGCGGGAGCATCCTGCTCCGTTCCCTACCTTGAGGCTACGAAAGGCCTGGAAGTTAACTGGGAGAACCTGTTGCACAGCAGACCTCTGCGGGATAACAATAACGCTGGTAAGTCCAACTCCACGCTGGATTGCAGCAACAACCAGCCGGTTTCGCAATGTATGGCATACCTTGCCAAAGGCCTTGCTACCGCTGCAGCTTGCATGACGATCTAACGCTGTGGGGTCAGAATGCAATGCAGGAGCCAAGCGCAAATCCGCGTGAAGTGGTCTCCCTATTCAACTGGCAGCAAATGCACGTCGAAGGGGCCTTGCACGAGGCAAACCAGCTTGAGGAGAGGATTGGGTGACCAGGTCACCCGTCAAGTCACTCGAGCGAGGGCACTCAATTCAACAGGCCAGTCCTTCGCCGCCAGCCAGGCCTCAGTATGTATTTTCAACATCCTTGTTGATTGCGCACACGTCACTGTCCATTTTGTGTGCGACCTGCAGCTGCTACTGTAACAGATGCCCGAAACCACATCACCACCTTATGAGCGCTGCCACTCCTCCCATGTTTCGTACCATACAGCGCCCTGCATTACTATTATAACTGAGCAAGAAGCTGGACAACATATACTGGGAGGCTGCACTTCCACTTTTCCGTGTGGGTGGAGTGCTTGTGCTGTCAGAGCGCCGTCCCCAAATCTACCTCTGACATTTTGGATCCAGAGCATCCCAAATGCTGGGGCGGCGCCTTGGCAGCGGCCCTATCCAGAGAACCAGCAAGTTCTTAATGAATGCAGCACGTACGCACCCAAGCAGCGGCAGTCCCTGCAGCCCGGCCCCCAGCAAATCCTCCTCTGCTGCTCCCACCAGCCCCATAGCATGCCGCAGTAGCGCAGCATCCACCCCTACAAGCCAATCCGGTCTCGACCATGATGTCCGCCACAGCACGACTAGCAGCAGCAACAGAGGGGCCATCAACAAGCAGCCCATAACGGGGCTCATGACAGACAGGCTCTATCAGTACCTTCTAGATCACACCAGGGAGCCTCCGATTCTACGGCAGCTGCGAGATGAGACAGCCAGTATGCATGGCGGTCACATGCAGGCGAGTTTGAGAAGCAGCAGTAGGTCAGTACCCAGCCACCATGACATAAACACTCATCCACATTCCATGCTTCTAGCCGGTTATTACTGTCCACGAAGCAGAGTATCGCATTCTGATATAGCTGCCCCGTTCATGTTCACTTTGCAACCCTGTGGTCTCAGCTGTATTAGGAAGAGCAGCTGGTGAAAAGCAGCAACAGCAGTAGCAGGTGGAAGGCACCACACAGGGTTTCATCGTCAAGTGCGTAATGCGCACTCAGATACCCCTACCATACTAGTTCTGACTACCGCTATAAGTAACGTGTTCTAGAGTTTGAAGTATGTATACATGAGTAGAAACGAAAAAGCAGCTACATGGATGAGGATGACCTGCTGTCCTGCCTGGGGCCGCTGCACGAGGCCAGAGCAGTCATCCTTCCATCCACCATGGACTGCCGGTCATGACTTTTTCCATTGCAGTCCTGACAGAGCCCTATGCCCTACTTCCTTGATCTCCCTTGCATGTGGATGCAAGCAGGCATTACAACACGAAAGCTACATGCCATGTCTGCTCTTCTGCCGGTAAAAGGCCCTAAAACTCATCATGGGTGAGTCAGCATGGTGTCTTGTTTCCATATCCTTCTGTTGATCATGTGTGAATTGACAGCATTGTGTCTCGTCCCCGCAGATATCCCCCGAGCAAGGGCAGCTGCTGTCCCTCTTAGTTGAGCTCCTCCAGGTTGAGTCAGCTATTGAGGTGGGTGTATTCACTGGCTACTCCTCTCTGGCAGTAGCACTCGCACTACCAGACCATGGTCAACTCCTAGCCTTTGACCGAGATGCCACATCTATGGCTGTAGCAAGGAGGTACTGGGAGGCAGCTGGAGTACAACACAAGGTGAGAGCAGAGGGGGGATAGACTGTGATGTGATGTCCCTCAGATAAGAGGGTCTGCATGGTCTGGAGGGCTGCACGTTCCAAGGGGCTGTGCAGTGTCTCTCTCAAACATATAATGGGGTCTCCATCCGCCTGGGTGGGATGCTGACCTTGCCATCCAAGGAACTGTTCTGAGGGTGTCTTGGAGCTGTATCAGAGAAGAACCAAACAAACAAAGTTAAGGTGTGGCTGGAGTACAACACAAGGTGAGAGCAGAGGGAGGGGCAGAGGCGGGGCGGGGGGGGGGGGGGGCGGGGGGGGGGGGAGCAGAGGACGGGGCGGGGCAGAGGGTGGGGCAGAGGCGAGGGGGGGGAGGGCGGGGGGGGGGGAGCAGAGGACAAGGTGGGGCAGAGACTAACCCTTGCTGCTACAAAGGAACCAGTGACTGTAGAGCACAAATAACCCCAGTGACCACCCACATGCACTGTGGATGGTGTGGAGTGGATGATGAATCTTGGGGGTTGTGCTGACAGAAATACAGGCAGGAGTAAGTGAACTGGAAGTTGGGGAGCGGGAGTGAATGGATGGGGTATTGCCTGGATGCAGCAGAGAGGATGAGCATGCAGTGTTATAAATGCACTGGCCTTTGAGCTAAGCACACAGGGTCACTTGAGGTGCTTACTGCTGCTGGCTGTAGTTACCCACATCCTGCAAGTGGTGTCACATGCATCCTGTCAGCCACACTGGTTGACAGCACTGCTTTTCGAGTGGTTACCATTGCTTGAGGCACTGCTGTTGTGCTGCCTTGACCTCCAGTGCAGCTCCTAGTGCTGCTGCTTGCTTTGTAGTCTGTGCCTCTCTATCCTCATCATGCAGTGGTGCTCCTGCTGGTGTTCCGACTAGGACGTGCTTTTGTCACCAATCCCCCCCAGATCACCTCCAATCAGGGTGCAGTATAACAGTTTTGGACAGGAAGTTCAGTATGCCGTTGGAGCCGAAGTTGGCTCCTTGTGGGTGGCGCTGCCCCCACCGGCGCCCCGCTTTGACGGGGCCATTAATTAATTGGTAATTGGTACAACACTGCAATATAAGTTTGGTATCAAACCCCATCAATGCCCATGCGCCCTCCACTCAGGCTGTGTTCAAAACCATGGGCTGATCGATAATATATTGGTCCGTCCTTCCAGAAGCTGCTGGTTCTTGGTGTTGCTTATGCTGTAGGTGACTGGGGTTTTAGGCCCAGCAGAGGAGGGCTTACAAGAGTTGCTAGACCAAGGCAAAGCAGGAACCTTTCATTTGGCCTTTATAGATGCCAACAAGCGGGCCTACCAGCATTACTTTGATCTCTGTTTGCAGCTGGTGCGGCCAGGGGGGTTGATTGTGGTTGATAATGTACTGTTTTATGGGAAAGTGGCAGATCCAGAGGTTCAGGACAAAATCACTGCTGCAATCAGGCAGTTCAACAGTGATTTGGTGAAGGATGAGCGGGTGTCTGTGAGCATCGTTCCTGTTGGGGACGGTATGGCTCTGTGCAGGGTGCGATGAAAGGCCGTCTTTTAATGTTTCAGTTGTACACAGGCACCAGCTGAGTCCAGGGTTGGTTAGTTGCTATGCTCTGGTGACCCATGCGTTGCCTGTGGTCACCGTCTCCATGGATCACGGTGGGCCGTCTGCACGTGCTAGCACGGACGCGTACAAGGAAGATATTATGGGTGCTGATAGAAAAGTACTAGCAATTTGGACAAACTAGCACGTTGACGCATGACATGACAAGCCGACACCACGAGAAGCAAACCGCTGCGACCTACCCTAAATGATTCATGTGTCCTGTATTCGTTCTCCTGAGTGTTCTTCATGGCATTTAGTGTAATGCTTCCATTTGGTTGCTGCGTAACTTGAATCTTGCTTACCACTGATCTAAAATTGATACAATCATATGATGGCCGTAATGGCTGATCTCATCATGGTTTGTCATCTGCCATGTCCTTGAGGAAGGCCCACTCAAGGCCAGTGCAGTTGTCCTACAAAACGATTTCTCTGCGTTCAGCTAGATCTGCATAGCTGGTTATGGCTGTCGAAGGGCTTTGCTTTACTGCGTACTTGTGATAAGCATCTGTACCTGTTTCGCATTGTAGGAGCTCTTTTCGCCTTGCTAGGTTACGGGCGCGTGTTTACCTGGAGAAAAGCCCGCAGAAATGAGGCTTAAGATGGTGGGTGGTTCACGAAGCACGATGAGCAACAGAATGGTGATTGTCGTTACCGCCGCAGTGTGCATCTATCGTGGCCTTCTCAGTAAGCGCGCAACCAGAGCTCGACGCGCAAGCATCAACACAGACTTTCAAGCCCCCACTTATTGGCGGTTTAACGCACTGCAACCGTGCCAGAATTGCTGGGGGAGCTTGTGGCACGTCTACTTGCCTTTGCAACAGTGTGGCAAATAATGAGTATTGCAAAGGGTGGGTGTGAGTCGCAAGACGCGCTCTTGCTCAGCTGATAGTGAGCCTCAGTGGTTCGGTTGGTTCGCGCCGCATCCAGTGCTGCAACACGTACTGTACGTGGCTGGCCGGCGGGTTTGGTCCCCCTCGTTCCTGCCTGCTGGCATTTCATTAGTTGCATTCACTTGATTTCAAATAGATAGGCCCAGAGCGTTGTGTTTCACTTCATGATACATAGATGTTCAGATGATCCATTGCGGTCACGTGAACGCGAACAGGCACGTCTCCCTTGCACCAGAGCCTCAGCTCGTCCAGTGTACTCGATCTGCACACGGATGACTGCCATCACTACTCTATCTGCCTCTATATGTATTGGGCCGCTACTTGTGACAGTGATGGAGACACGGATGCAAACGTGTCCCCCTTGCTTGCTTGGTTGCTGCAGGTCAGACCTGGCTCTTGCCCTAACTGCCCCCTCTCATCCTGCGCTGCGTCTCGATGCCCTTCTGGACCAGCTGGACCTGCCGAGATCCTGGAGCCGAAGGTAGGGTGCAGGACATCTGTAGTGGTTGCCTAACTGCAGCTGACCCGCTTGTGAGGTGGGAGCAGGGTTGCTAGGAGGGTTACTCACAAGCCAGAAAAGGCCAGTAGTGGCAGTCACCTCGTAATATGGCACCAAAACCATTGGTTGTTATGCAGGGTTAAGTGTTGCAAGTATTGCCATGGTTCTCACGTTTGTCCTAAGGCCCATGTACATATGGAAGGAGGGACTATTGTAAGACTATTGCACCCTCTTTATCCAAAAGATCATCTCTCTCGCGAGGTATTGTTGACCCTCCTGCATATTACCTACATACGTACTCACCCAGCAGCCCAAGTGTATCGCTTCACCTTGATGGATGGGTACTTAATGAGTCATAACACCCTGGCTCTCGCTGGTGTCCACATAAAGCTTGCTACTAGGGCTTTGCGGGTCCATTGGGGCTTGATTGCCCCGGTGCTTGCTTTCCTCACTGTGTTGGTGCTGTAATGATGCATGATGCATTGGTGCTGGGCACCAGAGCTGACTGACATCCTATGTTTCCATGCTTTGCCTCGGGGACTTGTTGAGAAACGTGTAGGGTCCTCAAACTAAGGATACACCACGGCAGGTCAGAAACCCACTTCTCAAATAATGCGGTGTGCGACGCCGCTCCACTGACAAAGCGGTGGCAACCCAACACAGTCTAATGCCGTGATACGGTCTTGCCTGTTGTGTAGCTTCTTTAAAGCTTCTTTTGGGGGGGCTTTGCCACATATGAGAATGAAGCACGCCATTGCTCGTCTTGAAGCTGCTCCTGCGCCCCATGTGTATTACCTCCTTGATTTACTGGGGACTTGATATAACCATACATAGGTGCTTCCTGTTGACTGACGTGTGACTGTACCTCCACCCCTGCTTCAGGTGTCGTGGATGCGGCAAACTGTGTCATACACGCGGTGCAGGGTAATGTAGCCCTTTTCCGGCCTACTCCAGCTTGCACTGATCCGATTGGCGGATGCGATTTCATCTTCAGCGCAACATGCCCTGCACCCGGTGCCGAGGGAGCTCCAAGCTCTACCCAGTGTCCTGGTTACCAAGGGGTCGCAATATCCGGCGCGTGCTTTCTTTACAAGGACATTAGCACAATCGGGCCCGTCAAATGGCAACTTACTGGGTCTGGCCCCGATATTATGAACGCTATCAACACGGGCTCTCTTGGGCCTTATAAGAATGCTGTTTCGCATAACTGCCAGTACATAAACACTGATACTCCCACAACTGACGGGGAGAACATCGTCGCAGTGTTTGCGACATGTGCTTAAACCGAGAAGGAACAACTCCAGGTCATGGAGGGTAATGATGAGGCATGGCAGCAAGGCTGTCTGCTGCCTCAACGCGGGAGCACGCTAGCTTGGCCCAAAAAGCCAGCTTTGGTTGGCAAGCGGCTGCCAGTGCCTCACTCCAGTTTCATTCTGAAAGCTAGAGTGCACAGTATGTCATGATGAAAATCCTGAGAAAGAAGCTGGTGGTACTTCTTTCCCACGGATGGCATGCCGACACTGCCTTTGTGCCTCTGCTGCACATGCTTCCGCACCGTTTAGCTGCTATTACAAGGAGTCTGCAAGCTGGTCATATGCACTGTTAAGATGGATGAGTGGTGTTGTCACCATGGCATATGCCTGCAGTTGGCAGTCCACTGCATGTGAGCTCTGCATCTGAGGCCAGGAAAAATGTAATGCAGTGATGAGGTGGGTTGAACCTAACATGTGGCCTACTCTGCAATATTGGCACTGGTATCGACATGACAAGCATCATAAAATGCATGGTCTGGGGTGCTGACGGTGGCAAGGGGCAACTGCCACTATGGTCAATGAGCCTTCCAATTGTGTTCCAAAGCAAGTCCAACATTGGAACTAGCTTGGACCTCAACTGGAGTGAACTTGGACCGGATTGGACCTGGAACTCAAGTCCAATGGACCATGATTGGACCTGTCATTGGACTTACATTGGATCAACCATTGGACTTACATTGGATCAACAATTGGACTCACATTGGATCAACCATTGGACCACAGTTTGGACTCCCCTTGGAACCAACATTGGACAACCTTGGAACCAGCATGGATCAAGCAGATGGTACACAATTGGACATCCTACAGACCATTGTAGCTGTGCAGCCATTCATCACCACTTCCCTATACCTTAATCCTACCCCTACACCCATCCACCATGCTTGACCATGCTTATGATCCCACCATGACATCTGGAATAACCAGTGATGTCAAAGCAACTGATAGCAACGCCCCGTCACAACCCTCCCACTCACACATCTGCGCATAGCAACTGCCCTCTGCCTAGCTACCCCTAATCCATATCTGACCAGCCCTCCTTCTCCTCCTCAGCCTCAGACTCCTCAGCCGCTTTTGCTTTTTTACCACCGCGAGCTTTGCCACCACCCCTCCCCCCATCACCGCCCCTACTGCCCCTGCCACCTCTTGCCCCCCTCCCGCCTCTGCTACCACCTTTGTCCCTCCCCTTTCCCCTGCTGCCTTTAGGTGGGCTGGCTTTCTCCTCAGAGCTGTCAGCCGTGGCAGCCTTGGACCTCAGTGAATTCACTGCACGCTTGACCTTCTTTGACTGCTCCACCTCATCATCTGCCCCATTCTTCCTCTTCCGTCTAGCTTCTTCAGTAGGGTGCTGGCTCAGGAGCTTGCCATCGCTGTCACGGCGCAGGTCATTGAAGGACAGGGTCAAGGGGTCGTCTAAGTCTTGCTCCTAGCAGCAAAGCAGTAGGCACGCAAGCAGCGGTCAGTAGCAGCAGAGCAGGGTGCATTATGCTCTCTAGCAACAATTGCAATGATAGGACTGAACAGAAGCAACAAAAGTTTCAAGCTGTTGCAATCTGCAAACAACCAAGAGAGAGAGCAAACAACCTTATACCTCCAGAACTTTGCAACGTCGAACACTGTAAGCCATGCAGAGTCTACATTGCCAGCATTGTAGACCCCCTGCTGATGTGCATTGCTCAGTATACCTACATGTCCTAGCACCTCGTGCACCAGTAGAATAATGGAGAAGCCTTCGAGCCATCAGGGCGCTATATCAGCTACATATGGAGCACTCGCCCATTCAAAAAACCCAAGCAACATATCCCGTGCAAGATGTGAAACTTGCATACAGCATAACACATGTTCTGCTTACCTGGAACTGCGCGGCGTAAGTGTTGCGGATTGTACCAGGGCTGAGGCCAGCTGCTTCCATTGCTGCTTTTGCCACCTTCATCGCCTCAACTGCTTTCTTGGCCTTCTTCTCGGCACTGGTCACTTTGGTTTCCTCTACTGCTGCTGCACCACTGTCCACATCAGCAGAAACCGAGCGATTTGCTGCACCAGACCCAGCCGAGCGCCGTCCCCTCCGACCAGGTGCCCCTCTGCCCGCTGTGCCATCTGCTGCTGCTCCATCTGCTGTTGTGTCATCTGCTGCTGCTCCATCTGCTGCTGTGCCATCTGCTGCTGCTCCATCTGCTGCTGCTCCATCTGATGGCAGTACATCTCCTGCTACTTCATCTGCTGCAAGCCCATCTGCTGGCTGATCTTCTTTAGCCGCTGCCCCAGAGCCTGGCTGCTGCTGCTTGCTGCCGTCGCCGCCAAAAGACAGGCGTTGTGGTGGTCTAGATGTGCTGGGGGTTGTTGCAGGTGTCTTCCCACCCTGTTAAGGAGGGGACAACGAAACCATGAATGATGTCGAGAATAGCTTGACAACTCCATGTCAATGGGAGCTTGACATCTCCATCGCTTTTACAAGGTCTGTGAGAAAAACACAACCAAGGCCCTGTTTCCAGTACATATTATGATATGCCATATCAGGAAAGTGCCAAAGGCCCTGCACCTCAAGTTGTTACAGTTACAGCAAGGTGTGACGACATGGACAGAATATGAGGTTTTAACAAAGCTTATCTTCAGCATGCAACCAGAATAACGGCACAAACATGACTAGACATGAGGTGCAGCACCCAAACCTAGAGTGTCCCAATTGGGGTAAGGGCGTCCTTCTTGCTCCAACCAAGACCATATCACCACTTCACAACATAAAATGAATAAGCACAGACTGCTGCTTATGCATGGCTGACATACCCATCCAGTGCGTGCATTACCCACAGCTGACTCACAACGTATATTCTCAATTAATCAAGTTCATCAAGGGGCAAAATGATTCATCCGCTACATCCTGGCAGCATGTTGTGACATACAGATTTATTGGTGGAAGTGTGTATTCCCGCTATAATAAAACGGGGTGTACTAGCCAGACCGCTGTATTTCAGAAGCGTACCTTTCCTCCTGCAGAGCTGCCCTTGTAACCACTCATCCTGGCTTCAGGGCAAAGAACCTTGTACGTGGCCACAAGCATCTGCCAAACACACAAAGCATTGAGGTCATCACCTGCTCTAGGGCGAGATATGGCTGCTGCAGGTCAACCATCCGCTATCTTTTCCAGAATTTGAGTTGGCCCTCTTTCCCCGGTCAAGAATGCAAAACATGCTGATGGGGCCCATGTGACTCCTAGCAAGCATTTCAAAGGCATACAAGGCATGGGCCCGTATCATGCAACAGCTACGGAACCATAGGACTGAGTAGTAACCGACTTCTAGCCACCTCGTCTCAATAATACTTCCTTTTACGATGCACAAAGCAGGTGCTATCATAGCCCATAATCAGAAAGAACATGCATGCGGTCATCTATGTACTTGTCACCCATACTTGGAGCAGACAAAGCACCAAATGGCTGTCATGACGTCAGCACAGGTGCAGCACAATTTTACAATGCCAAGATTTCTGGAGGCAGTTTGATAGTGTCTTACCGGGGGCAGGGGGGGGGGCTTCTCATGGCGCCGCTCGTACATCTCGCCAAACTCCTCATACCACTTGGCACCTTCAGCCTCCATCTTCTTTACTGTCTTTTTAGTGAACTTCGTGGCTCCTTCTGACAGCTCCTGCTTGTAGGTGTGCTTGATGTGGTAGTTACACGCCCCTCAGGACTTCTGAGCTATCTTCCTGTCGAAAGGGGAGCAGGAAAGGAAAGTGCCATGGTCATCAGAGAAGGGTTGGGGGCTGCAAGCTTTGACTGAGCTCTCTACTGGCATGAGAGCAATGCAGAGATCACAGGAGTCAGGACTGACACAAGAATGTTTGCTACTGATTGCAGATCTTTCCTCCTTCATCCATTTTTATGCCAGAACAGAATGGTGTCATTCCCTGGTATGGCGCTCCTCATCAGCGTTTTCATGCTGGAGCATTAGCACTGGCCAGGAGTGGAGTTGCAAAGAATCAACCCAGAATCAACATCAAGTGCATGCCACAGGAATGCACGTTGTTTGACATCCATTAAAGTTCCTGGCACCAGGTCCTTGATACAAACATTTCGTATGGCAAGTGAGAACTAGAACTGACTCCTGATAGAGCAAGCCATCAATGGAACAGGCAGCATACACAGCTGGTGGACTCACTTCTGGAGCACCTTCCTGACCATCTGCTCAGTCACACCATGCACCTGAAATTTCAGGTATATGATCTTGATGCAGAGGTCCAGGCATTGGGTCCACACATTCTCCTCGTCTGTGGTGTAGATGAGCATGCCAGGTGCCTGCAGCATGTAGTAGTCGTAGTAGTTGTAGTCCGCTGGTTTCTCTGGGTCTGGCTCTGCACCGTCCGGTACCTCTACACCGGTTTTCAGGGGCTGCATTCACAAGTACAAGCATGACACAATGCCATCGTCATATGTCTGTGGGTGAAAGCGACAAAAGGGGACTTGTAAAACAGCAGGAGAATGTGAACGACGTCCTATAGAGTTGTGCCAGTCGCCGATGCACCAGGGCGGCCAGTGCTCAGCCATTTGGCAATGCAGCCACTGGTCGATAGCACATGAGTGAAACGTACATTAACTCGTGGTACGCGCTGATCTGCCCGCTGCTTGCTTACCACGTGTTTGGCCATGTACCGTGGTATGTACTGGTCCAGATCAGCAATGGCCTGGTTAAACAGTTTCTGCGGAGCTGCATCTAGCGTGCTTGCGCTGGCCGGGGTCGTGCCTGCATGGAACGCGACCTTATTGGTCAGGCACGCACGGTTTCTCTCAAGCGAGCGCTAACCCATGCAGCTGAACAGGAGGGATTGTGCACACGGCAGGTGCAGGCTCAGCCAGTATGTGCGCATACGGAGGAATATTACGAAGGTAGCATGAGGGCCTGAATGCACGGCCAAGATGCTACCGGTGACCTACCGTTGTTGCTGGCATTGCCGCGTGCAGGCTTCTCCTTCTTCACCGTCATCTTCAATTTGAGGCTGCCATTGTCAACTTCGGAGCACGGATCATCACCAGCACGTATGGAGTCCACTATGGCTGTTAGGGACAAGAGGCACCCCTCTGTATCTGCGTACACTATCCTGTCGCTTGAAGCAAGCTCGCAATGACCCCTGAGCTGCAACTCTATATCTGCTGCGGCCTCACTAGCTGTCCTTGTATCCCTCTGATAAACCCACTTAACTGCTGTAGCCTTTGCGCCCTGTAAGAACAGTAGTTTTTTTATTGTCTGATCAGCCATGGTGGCGCTGCCCGGCGGTTTGAATTCTTAGCGCATTTGGGCAACCTGTACACTGCTTTTACATAGTGATGTAGGGTGTGGAGAGCTTAGATGTCGGCTGGCTGCTTTGCCATGGAGAAGAGCAGCTTTGGATCTGTCTTGTCGATTTGCAAATGATGAGAATTTAGAGAGGCGGTGCAAGGGTTTTACGTGCTCGGTGGTCCGGCTTTGCTTCGACTGGCAATGGCATTCACTTGGGGGAAGTAGAACAGGCTCCTACATCCTAGGGTGGGCTAGGACACGGCTTCTATGGTATCGCCACGTACTCTAGTCTGGCTGACCATGGTGATGCAGTGCTTGTTCTCGCGGCCAATAGCGTTTGGCGAGTGTGTTTCCCTGCCTCTACATTTCATCAAAGAGATGCTTGTCGTGAATGATATATTCGCCTTCCTTGTTCGCTAATTGTTTTGAATGAAGCTCATCGTCCTATGGCGAGGTGGGGTGTCTACTGACCTTTGTGAGTGCTCCTTGAGCAAACTGTGCCCCACGTCGGTCCACACACCGCTATAGATCCGTTTGGCATAGCTCTTGAAGCGCAACGAAGCTGATGCCTACGGAGGGCGGCTGGGACGTGGGCCCGCACGTCGTCTCGGTCGTGTTACTGTATGTGCAACTAACTGGTACGGACGCTGAACCTCTATGGCATTCGTCATATACAATACACGTCTAATGTGGAGGACCAATTGCCGAGCTTGTTCGTCAGCACATCCCCTCGCCTTTCTGTTGTGCTGAGTTTGTCAACTGCAGATGGTTTGATGAGAGCACACTGTGTGCATCACTAGGGGTCTGAGTGCAACCGATTGTGCTTTCTTTTATACCAAGGCAAGTTTACAATTGCGGGTTTGTGTTGTGGCATGCAGGAATACGTGGTGTCCAAGTGCTGCTGCATGGGCTATGGAGCCCTCAGACCTGTGGAGCAGCTGCGATTAGTAAGGGCACAGTTGCGATCAGTAAGGGCGCAGCTGCAGTACATATTGGATCAGCTGCAGGCAGTAGAAGAGAAGCTAAGGTCGGAATGAAGCAGAACACTGGATCTGTACCTTGAACTTGAGATCTGGTTAGGGTGGCGGGACAAGAGCGGGCTTCTTTGCACAGTAATTCCTGAGCGCTCAAGGTGGGCTTGGGTTTTGAGATGGCTTAGTATGCATAGAAGCTAGTTAGGAAAAGGAGTGGCTGGAAAAGCAGCCGCGCCTACTGCTTTTTAAGGCTGATGTGGTAGGTAGGGGGGGGGTCTGGTCAGGGTAGCGGGAGAAGGGCGGGGCTTCTTTGCACAGTAGATTATGAGCGCTCAAGGTGGGCTTGGGTTTTGAGATGGCCTAGTATGCATAGAAGCTAGTTAGTAAAAGGAAGGGCTGGTAAAGCAGCCGCGCCTACTGCTTTTTAAGGCTGATGTGGTAGGTAGGGGGGGGGGGTCTGGTCAGGGTAGCGGGAGAAGAGCGGGGCTTCTTTGCACAGTAGATCATGAGCACTCAAGGTGGGCTTGAGTTTTGAGATGGCCTAGTATGCATAGAAGCTGGTTAGGAAAAGGAAGGGCTGGAAAAGCAGCCGCGCCTACTGCTTTTTAAGGCTGTTGTGGTAGGTAGGGCGGGGGGGGGTCTGGTCAGGGTAGCGGGAGAAGAGCGGGCTTCTTTGCACAGTAGATTATGAGCGCTCAAGGTGGGCTTGGGTTTTGAGATGGCCTAGTATGCATAGAAGCTAGTTAGGAAAAGGAAGGGCTGGAAAAGCAGCCGCGCCTACTGCTTTTTAAGGCTGATGTGGTAGGTAGGGGGGGGGTCTGGTCAGGGTAGCGGGAGAAGGGCGGGCTTCTTTGCACAGTAGATCATGAGCGCTCAAGGTGGGCTTGGGTTTTGAGATGGCCTAGTATGCATAGAAGCTAGTTAGGAAAAGGAAGGGCTGGAAATGCAGCCACGCCTACTTCTTTCTAAGGCTGATGTGGTAAGTAGGGGGGTTCTGGTCAGGGTAGCGGGAGAAGGGCGGGCTTCTTTGCACAGTAGATCATGAGCGCTCAAGGTGGGCTTGGGTTTTGAGATGGCCTAGTATGCATAGAAGCTAGTTAGGAAAAGGAAGGGCTGGAAATGCAGCCGCGCCTACTTCTTTCTAAGGCTGATGTGGTAAGTAGGGGGGTTCTGGTCAGGGTAGCGGGAGAAGAGCGGGGCTTCTTTGCACAGTAGATCATGAGCGCTCAAGGTGGGCTTGGGTTTTGAGATGGCCTAGTATGCATAGAAGCTAGTTAGGAAAAGGAAGCGCTGGAAATGCAGCCGCGCCTACTTCATTTTAAGGCTGACGTGGTAAGTAGGGGGGGGGGGGTCTGGTCAGGGTAGCGGGAGAAGAGCGGGCTTCTCTGCACAGTAATTCATGAGCGCTCAAGGTGGGCTTGGGTATCGAGATGGCCAAGTATGCATAGAAGCTAGTTAGGAAAAGGAGGGGCTGGAATGTGTGCAAAAGCAGCTGTAGCAAGAGCCTCCTGGGCATGCATGCTGAGTAGGGAAGGAATGCATGTGCTTATGTTCATAGCTTGTCTGACAGCTACCATGTGTGCTACAGCTGCCTTCTCTTCATGTTGTTTCTTCCACAGATTTGCTGAACCCTGATGCATTCAATGGTTTGTGGTGTTGCAGGTGCTTGCTCTGGAGGATATTGATTGTGTCTGAATGTGGCAGCACATGGGCACTTGGCTTGATGGGAACTGCTAGCATCAAGGCAGTACTCTGCAATACTACTGGAGGGTCGTTTTCACTGGTCATGTCATCTGCGTGCGGTTTAGGTGTTAGTCTGGCAGTCTTTGCTGATGAGTGGCATGTGGATGTAGTAGGGGCCGCTGCTGGATGTTGTTATTGCTGGGCCAATGTCGGTTTTTGAGGCGTATAAGCGGAATTGCCGCGTATTGTACAGTGTATATGGGGTCATAGCATCTGCTGTTGACTTGAATGAATGTAAGAAGTTGCTAAGAGATACCACCGTACAGCCCTCTGGGCTGTGCAGCACCCAATGACCCCAATCAGGTTTACAGGGCTGTGAGAAGTTGAGACCTAGCCGGAGGGTGGAATCTGCAATAACTGAATTAATGTATGGCAGTTGGCTGAAATTGGTATCATATTTTGGATCCGGTACCGGTGCACAGCTTAGCAAGCCATGGCTGTGGTATACATGTGTCCTACATAGACGGTATTATTCAGGAACCGTTCCTGCGGCAGGGACGCTTATAGCAATGGTGCCTAGTCATCCTCCTGTGGGGTTGCTGAAAGGTTTGCAGAATACAAGGCTGGGCAGAACCAGTCACCTATCAAGCCCTTTGCGGTTGCCGCACCTTAAATTTTTGTTTGTTTGTTTGTTTCAAGTAATTCAGCAGCGTAACTGCCAGTACCCCACTCTGGCATTTTCCATATGGCACAACAATCATGTTCTAGTTGTAGTGGATTTAGTTATGCAGGCGCTCTGCTATTCTACCTCTTCCTCATCCAAACGAGTCTAGTAGATCTTGATATAGTATAACAGTCATTGACAGCAGGGAAGGTGGCTGAAATTAGTGAAAGTTCCCGGCTGTACTATCTACTTGTCTTGGCGTTGTACTGTTTGGTCGTTGGAGTCTGACATGTGCGCAGCCACACCTGTTATTTTTTTGTTTGTTTGGCGGTTATACTATAGAGAGAGAGCCAGCTTAAGAGAGGCCCACGGAACTCTGCTATATGCATGCCCTGCTTGCCTACAGAGACCAGAGTAATCTGTTGCCTACAGAGACAAGCTTGCGGCCACCCCTGGCGGCCACTGTGATCAAGCAAGCAGCTATTCTAACGCAGTATATGGCAGTCGAATTCCAGACAATTCACAAGGAGCAGCCCTAACGAAGTTACAAGCTCTACAAAGAGAACAACTAAACAGCCACGTTAGGCACTTACACCTTACCATCTGCAAACATTTTATTACATAAACAGCCAGCCACTGCATGCTGGAAACAGCTGACAGTACCCGCAGTAAATTCAGCAAAGGTGCAGCAGCAATATGCATCCAGCATGCAAGGACTAACTTAGGTACCTGTTCCCACCAACCAGTGCAGGTGGAGGTGGCCTGCCATGGATATCCATGGCAGGCCATGGCCAGCCATCTGCTCCAACATTCGTTTGCCAGCAATAATTATGCAAAAACGACCCCAGCAGGAAAGCACACATGCAATCCATACATGCAAGCATGGATAATTGAGGCAGCCGCGAGCTAGCCCCATCCATCTACATCTATACCAATCGACCACTTCAGGACCACCAATCAGCATGCTTCAGTGCACCACTAAACCCTAATGATCAACATAACGGTAGCAGCAGACTTGCAAACCATACATGCAAGGATGGATGCAATATAGGCAGCAGCAGCGAGCAAGCCCCATCATCACGTACCCCCCTCTTCAACATACACCGCCAACCTGCTGCTTCAGAGCACCTACCCCTAAACCCTAATATGTCTGCGTATACACGTATAGCCATGCGTGCGCTGGAATCCAATCGAGCAAGCACAAATCCCCCTCAAGCTCCAAAACCAGTTGTATCTCCACAGCAGCAGATGCGGCACAATCGGGATACATACAGACATACATCTGACAACTCAGTGCAGGAAAAGAACACTGGCATTTGCAGCTGTTGCTGTCTACCTACCCAGCGAGCAGTAATTCACAACACTGCTTCCAAGCTAGCCCAATTTCCAATTATAATGATTACGCAGAATGTGCTCCGGAGGTTTGGTACAGGTAATCAAAGCAGGGGAGAGTGATGCGACAAGAAAAGCATGGTTTGTCGTGCAGGGTTTGTCGTGTCGTGCTCCATCTCAAGCTCTTCTTTTGCGCTCCGGGCATGCCCCAACACCATGGCAATATTGAACTTGTAAATGACAATACAGCACACTAGTTGCAATGCCAGGTGTCCTGAGATACCCAATCACAAACAAGGTCCCTAAAAGCCATGTACACTGATGGCTTGCTTCCACACACCCAGAGTGTCGTCCTACAACCAATAAATTATCTGCCCAAACTTTGGGGTGTATCTGTTTGCACACCGTACAGTAAAACACACAAGTAATAATGCTACTGACAGATGGTCAGCAACAGACTACTATAGATACTACATATATGGGAGCTCAGTGCGTGGTCTGGGCATTGCGTAAAACACATGTCCAGTCAGCTACATGTGCATAAACTCTTGAGGCGCCACTGGATCCCTACCATCAGTCCGTCACACAACACGTGTTTGCGTATGAGACGCATGCACTAGCAGGTGCACAACACGAATAATACTATCAACCTATCTACTCATCATCCCCCTTGCCTGCACGAGCCCGTGGTCCACCAGTTTTGAACCTCAGCGGAGCAAAAGCCATGCATGCATTTCCATGGGCCCCTGTAAACCTGTGGACAAAGAGGGGCGCCTCAATGTTGTCCAACAGGACAGGATAATCAAGATCTGCAAATGTGCTTGTCCTTGACCCCTTGTCCTCGCCAAACAGAAGGAACTCGCACAGATCCTGATCTTCAAATGGCTCCTTGTAAGGCCAGAAGTCGCAGATGGCGATCCTGAGCTCCCGATCTTCACTCTCCAACACATGGCCAGGCAGGTGCAGCCGTAGGTAGTACCCCACCTGGGCTGCATATGGCTTCAGCTCCCCTGACGGAGCCTCGTATGCAACAGCAACATGGCTACCATCACGTGAGCGGCTGCGCCCATATGCAGCTGAGGTGGCATAGCCGCCACCGCTCAGAAATGCACGCTCATGTTTGAACACAGACAACAATGGCCATGCCTCTAGCCAAAGGGCATGCTCATCCTCACCAAGGTCCCCCTGATCTACAGCATCCCTCATGGTCTTCTTGACCTTCTGCTGCAGTTGCAGCGTCCAAGCACTTGCCTCCACTGGCTTGCCCGCACCTAAGAGCTGGCCCCTACTATAACACCCTGGATCCACTTTACCCCCAGACCCCTCCCTTGGGCCTACTTTGCTTCTGGCCTTGAACTCCTGCCAGGTTAACAGCTCCTGTGCTGAAGACAGTTGCACCATCTTGAGAGCACACCTGAGCAGGTAATCCCGCATCATAGTGAGCTCTGGTTCACCATGGGTCCGGTACTTTGTCCTCTTCTTGAACTCACCAACCAAGCGCTCCACCCACAGCTCACCATACCGCCAGGTGAGCCCACGCTCCAGTACTTGTGCAAGCAGTCGGCAGCAAAGAAGGTGCAGATTGAACGTACATAACCTCAGAGACAACTCCTCTACAACACACGGAGAGGCAAAACAGCAAAAGCCCAGCTCATCAGCAACACTGCTCTTGTCGAAGAGAACAGAGAGCAGCACACATCAGTACCATACCAATAGTACATCCTGGGAATGACATGGCAGAAAGTGACATAGGGGTTACGCCCGCCACCTCAAGCTGGATGATACAAAAACAGCAAGGTGGAAGTGGTGGGCACAAAGAAGCACCACCACCTATAGGGAAAGCCTCATGACTTCCAACTTGGCATTCCAGCACCTTCCAAGCAAGTCTGCACGTGCCCCGAAGCAAGACGGAGAGAGAATAATGTCAGCAGCACAATGAAGCCATGACCCAGCAGCACAATGAAGCCATGACCCAAACGCGGCATGTGGCAATCAAGTCGATCTTTGGAAGCAACCTGTCAGTACCTATCTGCTAATACGCAAGCTCATGATACATGCAAGTGAGAACAATGTGAGTACAGGCTCAAGGCTTACCTCCTCTGCCAGCTTAGCATACTCCAAGAGCTCCCTCCGTGCTGCAGCTGCAGCTACCATGAGCCCCGCTACATCTGAGAACTTTGCCATGGAAGCGTGGAAAGCAGCAAAGCGACGCAGATGACCATAGGCCTTCTTCAGCTTGTCTGGCTGCAGCACGGGCATGGCAGGATTCTGCACTGGCCGGAAGAGGATGGGTAGGAAGCACTCAATGGCTCTAACACAATCTTCAATCTGCCAAGAAGCTTTATTAGCCATGACGTCCTTGTAGAGCCTGTTGAAGGAGGGATGCAATGTGAGCCCTCCAGCCCTGCCTTTTATCACTCTCCGAGAGGCAGGGGGTACCAGGAGGCTGTTGCTGAGAACATTAGAGTTGCTGGATCCAGCCCCGTCCTGCAGCAGAAAGTGCAGGCAGCATGGAGTAAGTTGCCGCCAGATGTGGAAATTGAATGTGAAAATTGAGGCGTGCATTTTGTCTCAACTGTGAAAAGGATCCCGCACGGTGAGTAGAGCAAGAGAAGGGATGCCAAAAGATAGCATCGAAGATACGTAGCAAAAGAGCGCAGAAAGGATTAAGACAAGCATACAGAGAGGAGCGCATGGCTCACAGACTGGAGGATTATGCTACATCGATGTGCATCCATCCACTACTACTTCAGCCTCCAACTCTATACTTCCTTTGCCACATCAGACCCAGCAGATGGACAAGACAAGATAAACAGCATGCCACCATACAGCAAACTGCATACCTGCGCCCCATCGGATGCCCTCTTTGCGAAGATGGCATCTAGGAAGTCTTTGAACACCCCAAGGAAGAAGGCATGACAGAAGGGGACCACCCACAGTCTGTTGAAGTCCACGTAATGCAACTTCAAGAGAGGACTCAGGCCTTTTATTGGGATGTGAGATGGGGTTTCAAGGCCTGCATCCAAAAAGAGAATGGCAAGCAACATTAGTGCTGTGGGGGAATCAGATATCACGACTTTCAAACACAAGACAAGGAGGAAGCACGAGAATGATGCGCTTGTCCACCTGCAGCACTTACTGTACCCCCCTGAGTGTGATGGTGACCAGATGGCTAAGATCAATGAGATGGCTGCAAGCTTCCAGAGCATCTCCCTGCTTGACGTGCCCTATCCCCTAAACCCTACAGCCCAATCTATGAGAACAGCAAGGATATGTCATGCCACTCTCCAACACAACACTGCCAGTGCCTCACCTGCTACATACCGCACATTTGCTGTATAGGTGCGTGCCAGCTGCTCCTTGTGAGTCACAACACGACTGCTGTCCCTTACACCAAGCTGGAAGCTCTTGCCTGCATTGGGGCCAGCTGTTACTGGGGCAGGCTTGGCATACCCGAGATAGCGCACAGTGCCATCACATCTGGTCCCCATCAAGTTACAGAATGTACAGCAGAAATATGCTGTCCAGCTTCCAACAGCATACTGCATCTTGGCTCGGGCTGGGGAGTCTGCATATACAGCTGCAAGCATGACCATGTGGCGGAACTGCTGACCCCAGCTCAAGGTCTTGGTGATGTCGTCCCTCACAGCAGGA
The DNA here is from genome assembly GCA_963556185.1 of Pseudopediastrum boryanum. Taxonomy (NCBI): domain Eukaryota; kingdom Viridiplantae; phylum Chlorophyta; class Chlorophyceae; order Sphaeropleales; family Hydrodictyaceae; genus Pseudopediastrum; species Pseudopediastrum boryanum. Next base: position 3,869,288 of record OY744497.1, on the reverse strand, counting down.
GTCACCAGCACACCCCGGTCACCTGCGTTTGATACAGCGATAGATGCTTACATAAGTAATCTCTTGCAATTGCCATAATGCCCTACACAAGTGCATTCTTGCGCAGCTCAAATGAAGAGGTTACAAAAGAGAATGGTAAGTGCCATAGGCACCTGACCTCATGCTGCTGTTCCCACTGCTGCTGTCTGTTATCATCCATGAAATGCCATAGCAAAATGCCATAGGCACCTGACCTCATGCTGCTGTTGCCAATACTGCTGCTGTTCAATCCATGAAATGCCATGGCAAAAATGCCATAGGCACCGGAGTTCTAGCCTCACATCTGTATGGCATCTGCGACCCATCAAGACATGTGGTAATCATCTATGAAAGCAGCTGCATAGTAAACAACCAACTGTCTCACCCAGACAAAACTCATCCATTCCCAACTTACCACCCTGGTCTGGTGGCTCCTGTTGCAAAGGCTGCTGCTGCTTAGGGGGCCCAAGCTGGTCCAAGCTTTGATAAAGGGGCTCAAGGAAAGCATCCATTTTGGAAGGCTCCTCTGGCCCTTCAATGCACATGATCAGCTTGTGCCATTCCCGCCTGTAGGAGTCGCTTCCAGAAAGCCCGCCATACCTGAGCATGAAACATGCATTCGTCAGAACTAACTGGAGTAACCACGGCACTTAGATGACGCCACAGGCAAGGACACACTCCGCCAAACACAGAGAGAGGAAAATACAGTGGCACATGTTAAAGTTGAAAAAGGTACAGCAGCATTCATCATGTCACATATGCACTTTGACCCCTTGGCTGGTAAATGTCTACATTGTTACATCCATTAGAAGGCTGTTAAGCAGCAACCTAACACGGGTTTGCCCAATTACAGCGCCTGCAAACCTGCAAGAGCAGGTCACGGCCGCTTGCACAGTGACTTGCTTCCCATGCATGCAACTCGTGCCACGGTATCATGGACCCCAACAAGGTCATGTCCTTACCTCATGAACATCAAGCCAGTGCTGTGGGTAGTGAAGTTGTAAGGTTGAGCATAGTCAAATCCCACCTCTATGATGCCATTGCAGGGATCATCAACTGCACCCCCAGTAGCACGTGTCATGCGTTGGTGCTCTAAGGAGTTCCAGTAGCTGCCGATGCTGGTGTCTCGCTTCTTCCTCAGGGCTTTGACAAAGTCAGGGTCGTGGAACAGCTCCTTGATGCTGTCCTCTGGTGCCACAAACCAGAACCTCTACAACAGGAAAAGGATTTGCAGCAGAGTGACTCGTACAGCCTTTCACCATGCACACACAAGGGTGGTGTTAAATAGCTAGGTTGGTCACACATCTGGACCTGTGATCAAGACAATCGCATTACACGAGGACAGTCAAGCCTGTGCTCTGAGGTTGTGCATGCATGCATGCCTGCGCATTTGGTACCACAAGCCGTAACAGCAGGCTGTGTGAATGAGAGGGAACTATGTGTATAAGCCTAATAGCAAAGTTTTCACGACTTACCCTTGAGGGAGCGAGCCTTCCTGCCTTTGTCTTAAACCGCTTGCCCTTGCACTTCTCGCACTGGTCATTGACATGTGCTGGCCACTCTGACTTTGCAATCGGCCTCCACCCCGTGCACCCTGTACTGCAGGCATGCCACTCAATCTCTGACAGGTCCTTAACTTCCAGGATGTTACGCATCAGGTAGTAGCTGGGAGGGAGGACATGACCCTACACAAGAAACATATATGCAAGATTGCTGAATACACGGAAATGTGTTTACAAGGAGAGGCAGCGTCCTTCTGCAATTGTGGCAGGCATGGCAGAAAGTGAAGGTGTGTATAATGTGTGGCAGGTAGCAGGCTCGATTGTCAACAACTTGCTGGTAAGAAAAAAATACACCTTCCACGATAGGTCATGGCAACAACCTCACGGTCTTTGCACCTCAAGCTGTTACCAAAGAGCAAGATCACATGTCTGCTCCGTACTATGAACGCCAAGCAGTTGCTAGCGATAGGAGGTGTCCTGCATTGTTCTGCCTCCTAGCTAGATACTCAGTAAGGTCAAAATTGCTCCAAACAATACATGTTTGTAATAGTCTGAGCTCTCCTAAAAGAACTCTGCTGAACTTACCTTAGGTAGGAACTGCTCTGACAGCATAGCCAACAACTGGTTGAATGCTGCATCTGTGACGCCAAAGTCAAACTTCCAACTCATTAGGAAGACGACTGCCTTCATCACCGTGGCAGGGCAGTCTTCATACTCCTGAGCCTTGTAGAGGGGTCGCGCTGCATTTGCTTTGTACCATTCAGTCTTGGACATGAACTTGGGTATCTCGCTGGGGTGTGCATAGTCCTGCGGCCGCGACCCAGGGACCCCACCGTCATCCCAGTTCCAAGCCCATTCTTCTTCATCACCACTGTCCTGAAGGTCCTGTTCATGAAGCTGGTCCTCTTCAACCTGCTGCATTGCCTGTAGCATAGCCTGCAACTGCTGCGGAGTGCTGACTCCCAATCCTGCTAGCAACTGTGCCTGTTGTTGAAGCTGCTGCTGCCGCTGCTGCTGCTGCTGCTGACCAACACCTGTTGCCCCAGACTGCAGGTCTATGAAGTCTTCTTCGGCGTCAAAGAATACTTCTTCTGCATGCAAAGAGGATTTCTAGTATAGGTAAGAGCTACTAGAGCAGAGGGACCCAATTGGCACCATACACAGTTGCAGGTCACCTTCGTAACCTCCGGCTTCGAAGTCCATGCTGGATTGACCCTCCGACCCAAGAATGTCTTCAATATCCACTTCCATGCCATCAAAAGCATCTTCTTGGCTACCCACATCTTCGATACCCTCTGAGCCATCGCTACCATAGCATCTACCAGAGCCATGTAATTCATACCAGCGACTGCGTTGCTGTGAGTCCCAGGCCCTACAATCTCTACAGAATGTCTCTTGCACACCATTAACCAATCGCTTTTCAGCTCGGGCAAACCTGTCACCAAGCATTGAGAAAAGAACGCGACGTCGGGAGAGGCCCGCACGCGAAAAGGGGAAGGCTGACACAGGGAATACCTTGCTTTGTGAACTAGAGTATCGCTGTGCAGTTTCTAGCTATGTGACAATTCCACTGGACCGATAGCCGCCCATTGGAACTAGTTGGAACCGATTCGGCACTGGGTTGGACCCCTGGTTTGTCATAGTGTGCTGTGGCTGGAGTGGGCAGACACAGTAGATAGGTGAACGGCTGCTTGATATGCATGTGCAGAACGGCGCTGGCATGTCCCTGCCTGTTGGTAAGGAGGAAGGCATGCTGCAGTAACGTACTTCCAGCGTTCTTAAGACGGCATGATCTACTTGTGCACAGATGTGATGGCAGTAAGTGATAATGGCATGTTGCTACTACTACCTGCCCAGTGTTGCTATGGAGCAAAGCATGTTGTAGTTATTTCAGTGATTGAAAGACAGCTTGATGTCATACGTGTACACAAACATGATGGCGTAGTGTTGCTACCGTAGCTGGTGAGCGGCTGGTGAGCGGCTCAGTGTCTGTTGTTCTATAACTAGGGTGGAATGCTGCAGTTAGAATTTTACCTTTGAGGGTGTACAGGAACATTCTCCACCTGCTGATCGGTTGCCTGCTGTCATTTTGGCCTAAACCAGCAGTAAGCCCTAAGTACAGGTGCGGGTATTGCTGATAAAGCATTGCATTAAAATGGAACTAGGAAAAGGTGCCAGCTGCTGTCAGAGTTGGGTGTTAAAGGGGGCCCCAGGCGCGTGCACCTTATTATGCGCACCTTTGAAGTCTGGGGGAGGGGAATCACATCCTCAGAACAGCCATGGTGTTTTTACGCGCTGCGGATTTTTGTTTGTTTATTTGTTTACGCCCTGCTTCTCACTCCACGGTATGTGTGGTCAGAGTCAAACCCAAGTCAAACCTCATCCTGCTGCTGAATGCAAGCAGTGCATGGGCCAGAGAATGCATGAACCGTTTATTCGACTGTCAGTGCGTGACGGCCCTTGGATGCGATAGTCCAAAAGAATCTGCTGCATGCTAAGCCTTTCTGAATGAAGTGCCTTATGAGGCGTAGCTACCGATATGTTTTTTTGGGGAGTGTCACTTTAGCTGCAGTTTTACTGAAAATATAGGGTTAGACATGTGGTCTTGCTTCTTGGGCAATGCAGTATGGACATGGTATATGTGCTTGTACCTCCGCTCTGGTATGGGAAATGAAAGCGCAAACGGACAGTATTTATTGGCCTGGGACAATCGAGCCTGCTTTGGTAGAGTCGAAGACACTACACCTACAAAGAGCTGCCAGGACCTATGCATCCAAGTCACGTCGGTTGTCACTGACTTAGAAGGCTTTTCTTAGTCGGGCCAGGAAACTTATATGTACTCCACATCCATGCGCTATAGGTCTTAGCATAACATGTCTAAATGGCTTGTTTTCGTGCATCCAGCCTGAGGGCTGTTTTGACTGGTGCCTGGCTCGTGATAATGTATATGCCCTTGGGAAGGGAGCAGCCCACTAGCTTCTGGAGTGCGATTTTGTTTTGGGGCCTTCCACCAGTTGTTTTCCACACTGGACTGTGTATGAGGGTAGGTAATGTGCCACATACGGTAGTACTGAGGTTTTTGCCCAAACATAATTGTGGCTTAGCAAGTTGATGCTGTGTCATGCCAGGTTTTGCGCTACCTTGATTGCTCCTGCATGGCGGGCTAGCTAGGTTGAGTACGGTCCGATGTCATGTTCTGTGGTACCTTGCCCAGTATCGGGGGGGAAGGCAAGGGTTTAGTACTGTGTCATGTTCTGTGGTTCCTGGTCCACTATCTGGGGGAGAGCAAGGGTTTAGTACTGTGTCACGTTGTGTGGTTCCTTGCCCAAGGCACTACCTGTGGAAAAGCTAGGGTTTAGTACTGTGTCATGTTATGTGGTGCCTGGTCCACTATCTGGGGGAGAGCAAGGGTTTAGTACTGTGTCACGTTGTGTGGTTCCTTGCCCAATGCACTACCTGGGGGAAAGCTAGGGTTTAGTATTGTGTCATGTTCTGTGGTGCCTGGTCCACTATCTGGGGTAGAGCGGCGGCAAGGGTTTAGTACTGTGTCACGTTGTGTGGTTCCTTGCCCAATGCACTACCTGGGGGAAAGCTAGGGTTTAGTATTGTGTCATGTTCTGTGGTGCCTGGTCCACTATCTGGGGGAGAGCAAGGGTTTAGTACTGTGTCACGTTGTGTGGTTCCTTGCCCAAGGCATTACCTGGGGGAAAGCTAGGGTTTAGTACTGTGTCATGTTCTGTGGTGCCTGGTCCACTATCTGGGGGAGAGCAAGGGTTTAGTACTGTGTCATGTTCTGTGGTTCCTTGCCCAAGGCACTACCTGGGGAAAAGCTAGGGTTTAGTACTGTGTCATGTTCTGTGGTACCTTGCCCACTATTTGGGGAGAAGCTAGAGTTTAGTACTGTGTCACATTGTGGCACCTTGCCCACTATCTGGGGAGGAGGCAAGGGTTCCATATTGTGTCATGTCCTTTTGCGGTACTGGAGCCGGTTGTTATTGTGCCAGATATTGTCAAGGCTAAGCACAATCTGCTGGATACGAGGGGTTAGTTAGGCTGCTACCCTAACATGTGATCAGAGCTGAGTTGCAGAACCCACCACACCATTTCAGACCATGAGAATCTCTCTAGCTCTGCCTGATTTTAATTGTATATGATTTCTGTAACTAGGTGGGTGCCGTGTGATTGCGATGAGGGCCGGCGGAGGTGGTAAGGAACCCGATGTGTTGTAGCCATAAAGTTCTGAAGGATACGTCCACCACTCTTTAAATGTCCTGGGCTTTTACCGACTAAGTCGGAGACCGGGAGGCCGCCTGACTGGTCGCCTCAACGTTAAGTAGTCTCATTCACTCTGCCAGTCGGAGGCCATGTTGGATGGCGACACTCGACTCGGGATGGCCTATTGGATGTCCTGCAACCCCATCCGCTAAAACGCGGTGTATAAAAACCATAATCATACACCTATATGAAAACTACGGACATATGTGGACATCAGTATGCCGGTCTAGTGGGATGCGATTCCTTCACTTCCGTCACTTCTAAGGGGCCGTGATGCTCAGCGTTCAAGCAAACTGCGGGACGACATACAGTGTTTTCTATAAACTTGTATACTATGTGCAGAAACAGGCATGAAAGAGGCATGCCCACAGCCCACGTAATGCAGCCTCCACTTGCACATCACAGTGCCCGCGCGCTCGGTACATATATGATACATATGGCCACTCAGGAATGCCGCATGCCGGCGGGCTATTCAGGTACTCATAATAGTCCCAATGCCATACAGCTGGCTTAGTTACACAAGCGGCATAAACATGTTTACACTCTCACAAGCAGCTGGCCCTCTTGGGTGCAGCTAGCCACTCCCCGACTCCGACCTTGCAGCGGCCATCTGCATGCATTGACCACAGCGAATCTCGACAAACCTGAACGGTAGAACTGTAGGACGCCCCCATACACCTGATTAGTCACCATTCCTACACCAACCCCATCCCGCCCACTCAATATACTGTCAGTCACATTGGTTCAACTGACATTCATATGACTGCAGCAGACTTCCCACATACAATGCAACAGCAGCATTCCCTTGCTTGGCTGCTCACACAAACTGCACCCACCCCAACCTCTCTGCAGGGCCTCTGCTTGTATGACCCACCAGTCTTGCTCCCCGCTCAAACAAACAAACAATTTAGGTGTGGCAAGCGCAATGGGCTGCTAGGTCGAAACGACCAAACACACCAGTCAACGCCCCAAGCACTCACTGACCCCACCCATAGGAGGCCATCCTCCAGCCACAAAACAAAGCCAGGCAGTGTTCTTATAGGTCATTCTGACGGCCCTCCAAGCTCAACCAAATTGCCCATCGAGCACAAAACATTTTCAACGGACATGCCTGCAAAAAGCGGCCAATCAATTCTTCAATGTTGGTCGCTGGTACAGGGGCCTCATGGACAAGTGCAGGTTCCACTGAAACTTGCAATGGTGATGAAGGTGGCCCCTGTACCAGCGACCAATGCCCTAAGGCGCTGGTGGAAACCCCTCTATCCTCTCCAACGAGGCTAGAAATCATACATTAATCAGCATCCAACTCTTCTGCTGCCTGCAAAACTCACACGCCTGTTACTGCCATGCTGCTGAAAATGGCAGAATGCGCCATGCCGGTACGATTTACTGCCCCTCAGTGCCTATACAGCCGACACAGTAAAAGCACTCTAACAAACTGGCTGGAGTCATGTGGCAGCTGCTGCACCGGTTAAGGGCCTGTGCAGTGTGTTTTCTCATACGCAGCCCACCGCACTATCACTAACCTTCACTCTCCTCCCCTGACGTTGTTGTTGTCATGCCTGAGAGGGTCCCAATAGGTGCTGCTGCTGCTGAAGATGGTGCCAGAGAATCAATGTCCTTCGCTAGCTCACGTTCTAGGAGCTCTATGCAGCTGCCGACTGACGCCCCCGAGTCCATTGCCGCTGCCAGCTTGTCTTGTAATGCGCCATGCCGCCTCAGTATGGCCGCTACGTTAAGCACTGCCCATCTAACCTGAGCATCTGCTTTCTTCTGAGTAAACTGCAACATTGGGAACACACATATATACAGCCAGTCATAAAGCATGCTGTTGTGCAGTGCTTTCAGGACTTTAGCTATGTACTAGCCTGGTCCAGATGTCTCAGCTCTCTAGCAATCTCAGCTCCCTGTCTCAATTTCAGCTATCCAACACGATAGCATCTGGTCCGTGCAATGCCATGGGACCTGCATGGCTGCAGAGCTGTTCTGTAGTCTCATTGTTACCATGCAGTCTCAATCCCTTGAGAGCAATTTCAGAGTGTCGAGGACACCATGAAGAGTGTCGGGACCACATGCACTAGATGCAGCAGCTACCATCAAAAGACCAAAACAACTCTAGCATCCCATTTTGCAACCCTGCATAGAAGTGTTGATGCCTTCTGCATTAGCCTGCAAAGTTTCAATGGAGCTGCATCATAAAGAGGGGACAGAATAGTGGTGCTAATGTCCATGGAAACCAGTGGCGGCAGTACACATTGGGAGTGGGACCAGAGAGCATACCAATGTACTGAGGGGATGCCTGCACTCAGCATGGAGCTCTAACACATAATACCCAACAATGCATGATAATACCACACAGTCAGAGTGACCTCGAAGAACCCCTGCCTGCTCCCCCTGCACTGTCTAAACCCTACCTAGAGCCCCAAACGTCCATCATCCCACCTGCAGTACTTCACAGTACACCTGGGACACTACAGTACCCCCTCAATACCTCCCACATGTGATAGCCAAATCCTACATCACACCCCCTTGGGCTCTCTTTCACCCCACCTGCAGTACCCCACACAATAGCCTGCACACATATGACACCCTCATATACCCCACCTGCAGCGCCTAAGCCTTGCAACACACCCCTAATGCCCTCCTTCACCCCAACAGCAGTACCCCACATATCGCTGGGATGCTAAACCGCCCTTTTCAACCCCTTTTACCTGCAATGCCCTGAGGAGCCTATCAAGTTGCGCCACATCCCCCACCCCTCCCTCTGCCTGCCCAAATCTCAAGTATTCTGTGACCACCCCTGCCAGAGCCACGCACGTGTAGCTGTCCAACGTCCTGCTGCTCAGCCTGCCGGTGGCCACTTCAGCTTCAAAGCCACGATCACAGAACTGACAACCTGCTTGGATGTTAAGAGCACGGAACCTGCACACAGGATAAGATACATAAAAAGTTAACGTCCCGCCGACTGGTACAGCATTTAGAGGTCCTGTCCCCGCGACAGAAAGGGCCCCACCATGCCATGCGCCCCTAAAAGCCCATACACTCAGGAGTCTATTAGCATGGTCGAAAAGACAACATTATCAGATGTTGTACCTATTAAAGTCCTGGGGTGGTTGAAGTAAGGTACTTTATTAGCTGCATTGTCAAACAAACTTAACACTGCCGCTTAGAACCACTGCAGGCAAATGTGAACAAAGGTATTTAATACAGAGATAGGAGCAAGGATGGGATTTAAGTTAAAAGTAGGGTTGGAGTTATAGCATGAGACATGTGCCCTGAAGGGCTCCCAAGGGAAACAGTATTTGGGTCATAAACAGATGGAAGGAATTAGGGTTGCTTGAGTGGTGCGCTGAAACACAGTAATGAAGCTGCTGCTGCTGCCAAAAATACAAAATCTACCAGCCGGATGGAATAGGGGAATGTGGGCTTAGACCTTTATGAAGAGGAGGGTCATTGGGCAACCAGCCTCTCACTAACATCCACTCAGAACCGCCCACGTGGGATGCTACTGATTGCAATTATGCTAAAGCCTGATCTGTTGCTCTTGTGGAGACCACACAATGCACCTGATTCACTCTGTACCACTCTGTCCAAGAATATACCTCCAGACACTCACTTGAGAAAGGCATCTAGAGAACTGAGTGTGTAGACCTTGGGAAGCACTCCCAGCAGGTAAGCAATTAGGAAGTGCCCTGCCTCATGGAGGGCAACACGCTTGCCATAGCTAGGCTGCAGCCCTCTCCCCACAGTATCCAGCACCAAGGCTTCACCGCCTCCTGCATTGGCAACCTGGAACATATAAGCACCACAAGAGGAAGGAAGTTTAGAGATAAGCGTTCCAAGCTAAAACATAGCTGCACTGGACGTCGGTACACACATCGTAGCAATAAGCGTCGGAACTCTGGAACATAGCAGCATAGATGGAGGCAGGAACTTTAGCCATAGGCATTGCTAGCTGAGACGTAGCCGTTCTAGATGTGAACTGAAATTACAGCAAAGAAGAAACTCGGCCAATGCTGACCACAATACATCCCTCCAAGCCAACAAAACAAAAAAACACTTTTCAGCCCAAGCAACCTTCAGATGTGGGTACAGACATGGTAGCCATAAGCATTGCAGCGTGAAATATGGGAGGGCAGGATGTAGGTTGACGAGCTGGAGTCATGCAAAAGGGCGCACTGAGGGGCCAGGGGAGCCTCACAATCCTATCGGAGGGGGGGGGGTACCCCTACTTCAGGGGGTGGGGGGTTTGCACGAGGAGAAGCCCTGAAGCTGAAGGGGGGGTGGGGTCTGAAACCTCGCTCACTTTTACTTCAATCTATTCCTGAAAGGGTGGTGGGGGGGGGGTTAGAGTGCCTCGGGCTGCTCGCCCCTAAATTGAACAGGGGGTAAGGGTGAGCCCCTCAGTATACTACCACTGCCCCCAACACCCAAGTGACCACAGCACTAAGGAAGACTCCACATACATGGACGTTGAGTTGTCCTGACTCACTCCTGAAATACTGAAGACGCATTGGTTGCTAGACACCATCAAGACGTAAAGCCTCTATGGCCCCTGCATGGGTAGCAGCCCGCTACATGTGCTTTGGCCCAAGGGTTCAAGGTTCTAGTCCAAGGTTTCAGACCAAAACATGACCAGATAGCGCACCTGATCAGCTGTGAGGACAAACAACCCAGATGCTACCAAAGTAAGCAGCCGGCCCATGTCAAAGTGGTTGGCGTAGGCAAAAGCTGCAAAGCCGGCCAAGGCTGCTCCCTGTGTTACGTTGCGCACAGCATTCAGGCTCTTGTCTTCTGGTGATAGAAGCTTCTCTGGCTCAATTTTGTTGAGGCGAAGCTCCTGTATGGAGTAGATGGCTTTGGGGATCTGCAGGCCCCTGCCAAAGCCCACAAACAGCCCTGCGTCGCGTGCTGAAGTGACAAGGGAGATGGCCTTGTCCTCATACTCGCGTTGTTCCACAGCATGGGACTGTGCAACACAGGAACATGGGGGGTGAGGTTGTGTGGAATGTGGCAGGCCTAATGCTCACCAGGGCTGCAGACATGAGTGCAACAGGCAGAAGTATGGAAGGTGCTGGATCGTAAGTTGGAGTGAATGCGAGGCTGGTGTGTAACTGTTAGCGGCGATAGGCGCAAGAGATGAGTTACGAGGCTCTTTGGACCCGTTGGGCGCACAATCAGGCATTTGCATCTCCTCATGTACACGCAGGGGATTGTTTTGCAGCCAGGACATGTGTGGTGTCATTGTTGACTTGTGCCTATGTGGTGCTACCTCAGGAAGCCTGCATGTGCTTGTGTACTTCATCACACTCCTTTGCATGGACTGCTTTCTCTCAGGAGTCTCTGATGCGTTCATCTTGAAACATAGGTTGACAGTTATGTGCCTTATATGGATAACATCTCAGCAGTTTTTGTTGCACTACATACAGATGCAACTCTGAGCCTCTGCACAAGCTGTGCAGTTGTGGTTTCCAGAGAGGCGAATCTATTGATGGTTAAGACCTCCCATTACTGGGGGCTCTCTGTCTGCAGTGATACAAGCACTGGCTGTGCCTTGCAATGGTATAACATGGAACTTCAGCTTACATTTTTTTGTTTGTTTGTTTTGCTTCTACGATCCATGTGCTCAGACCTGTGATCGCATTGGTGAGCAGCGCGATGCAATGTGCTATGCTGCTGCTGCTGTGCTGCTGTGCCCGCACTGGTCTGCTAACCTAAATAGTCACACTCACCAGGATCTCATCTAAGCGCTTGCAGACTGCATCTGTGCTTTTCAAGTCTTCCTGTAAGCATCAATTTAAGGCAGCAGCAAAGAAGTGAGCACAACGAGGGCACGCGCCTGTGGTGCATTCAGACTGAGCCTATCAGTTTCTGACGATCCCACCTGCGAGCCAGCTGTGCTTGTGCCTGTTTGCGCCTTTAATGGACGAGGAGCCCGTCTAGTACCCCGAAAGGTGTGGGTTGGAGCTTGACTGGTACCCCGGGCTAGGAGCATAGCGCACAACGGCGCTGTGCGCGATGCTGTTGGACTCAGCAACAAGCTGCTTGAGCCAACGTGATACACTGTGTTTCAATTACAATCAAAACTTCCCCCTGCAGGGTCTGTGCTCCTGAAGCTGCTAATAAAAACGGAAAGATTTAGATCCTCACAATGGCGGCAAGTTTACTGTCACGGTCATCTGTAGAAAGCCTCACAAAAGGCCTAGTGCATTCGATCTCCGAAATGAGCGTTCTAGTACATCTGGTGACAAGGGTACATCCCCTTGGTGCCGAGCGTGGCCATCTGCAAGCAGGCGGGCCACGGCCTGTGGTTTCTCTAGTAAAAGAAGGAATGAAGGATGGATTGCTGCTGTGCGCTTCTTTTTGCCTCGGCGTTGTTTCTTGCATGTCATCCCTACTCGCAGTGCCAGTCCAGCCTAGCAAAACGAACCAAGTTCTTGATCCCAGCTCAATTCAAGTGCATATCCTCTCCACACAGTGAAGGTCGCAAAGTGCCTCCGTAGCCCTACGTCGGAGCTCACTCTCGAGGCAGCATCACGCCCCTCGGCTCGACCAGGCAGCAGGCGGCAGGTGAGCTTCCTAATCCTGCAGCGACATTATGTATTACCCAAGTACTCGACATAGCTTTATCGTGCCTTCTGCAGATGCTTAGCCTCCGGTGGTGCCGCTGGCGCCCAAGGAAGCAGAAACTTCCAGAATACACAGCCCGCTCAAGGGCTCAGCACCTAGCAGAGACAGCCTTAGCACTCAGAAATAGAGCTAGTCCATTATAAGCTACCAAGCCTGCAAAGCAGCACTCTGGGGCGCCAAAGGGTGGCGACCTACAGCTTGCACTTTGATGAACCCATATGTCACTTTTCTGCATGAAACTGGCACTGAGCACAGGTTCTGCCGAGATTAGATTAGAGATTAGAGATGTGTGGTGGCAGATGAGTGTCAGGTTATGCCGATAGCAGCAATAGGTGCCAGCATGGTGCCCAATCAATGAACAGCAGCAGGAAGCAGTGGCAGCAGCACGTGAGCTGGAGCATGGGCAGTGCAAGACCTTCTGATGTAGCCTGGCATTGCCAGGCCTTTCTTAGATGGGTTGAAGCGTCCCCCAGCTTCAGGCCTGCGACCAGCAGCATGTTCTCCAACTACACCCGCATGCTGCGTCCTTGCTGTGCAAGTTGTTTGCTGCTGCTTTCCACCTCAACACTTGTATCATGCCCACAGGCCTTGGTGCCCATCTTGAACAGCAGGGTAGCTGACAAGCTGGTCCTTTACTATTTCCAAGTCGCCTACAGCATGCCTTATACGGGGCATACCTCTCTACTCTTAGTTCTTACTTCAGTGACACGGCTCATGTTGCTGTTCCTTTCTGCATTCAGGATGAGTTACCTGCTGCCCCATCTCCACAACGGCTATGCCGTAGACCAAGCCATCATGTCAGAGGAAGACCGCGTCGTCATCATCCGCTTTGGGCACGATTGGGACCCAACCTGCATGCAGATGGACGAGATCCTCGCCTCTACTGCCGAACAGATGAAGAACTTTGCTGTGGTGTATCTTGTGGACATCGGAAAGGTCCCAGATTTCAACACCATGTACGAGTTGTATGACCCGTGTACGACCATGTTCTTCTTCCGCAACAAGCACATTATGGTAGATCTGGGGACGGGTAACAACAACAAGATCAACTGGGCTATGAATGACAAGCAGGAGTTCATTGACATAGTGGAGACTGTGTATAGAGGTGCCAGGAAGGGCAGGGGTCTGGTGGTGTCACCAAAGGATTACTCTACGAAGTACAGGTATTAAGTGGTTAGCAAAGAGGCCATGTCCGGTAGTGCTGTCACTGTCTGGTGGGGGAACTGCTGTTGCTGAATTGGCTCTTAATTCCATCATGGGTCTTGCTGCCAAGCTGGTGTGAGCTTTGCTTTGCCAGGAGTCTGTGTTTTGCCCTCTGCTTTAAACAGGGCACTGCCTGGTAAGAGTTCACTGGTACATTAGGATATGCTCATGAGTAATTGTGACGTTCCAGGGACTATCTGCTTGGCCTGCTCTTTAGGAGCCTAGCCACAGTTTGGAACAAGGGGTTCCAGAGAGGAGTTAAGCCGGGCTGATAAGGGGATGGATGGCCTGCCACGGTGGGGCCTTTAGGAAGCCTGCAAGGGCCAGAATGGCATTATAGCATGTGGTGTCTGACACCAATAGTAGTATGATACATTGTGACTAATCCCATTCTGTAGCTTGCACTGATAGTGGTTTTGGGATTTTAAAGAGTGGCCAAAGCAATGGCTTCATTTTGATTTGGCAACCTGCATGCAGCATGGAGGTAAAGTGGCTTGTGTTCGTGATGGGCCTGAGGATGGATAGCTTGGTTCGTGGCCGGAGCATGGTCTTAACGACCACAACTTGTTATTGATGAGGGGAATGCACATTCATCCATCGATTGAATGCTATTGAGGGGAATGCAGACCAACTAGAGATGCGATTAACTTGGTTTTGTTTATTCCTATAGTATGGTACTGGGTTGATTATTGACAATAACATTGCCCTTTTGTTTCAAAGGTATAGTGTGCAGCTAGGTAGACTAACACAGATGAGAGGTGCAGTGTCCGTGCGGCCGTCACTTGCCACTTTTCGAAGCACTCGACTGTACGAGTACCTGCACTTGAGGTCATGCTGAGGTGCAGTCCCTACAAGGCAGAGCTGGTCAATTCGCGAAAATAGCGGTTCCAAGCGATGGGGCTCATGTAAGAGCAAGCGTCTCTCATCTTACAGGGTCGATGAGATCACCTTTTATGGCAGCTCGTTAACATTATGCGTCGGCCTCTGTGTCCTATCCATAAGAAACCTAGAGAAGGGCCGGTGACGCCTGAAAAACTTCACAAACAACTTGCCTCAGTGCAAAGAGAGTTCCAGGAGTTGAGTGTTGCCAACTCCCAGTTGCAAGCACGCGAGCGTCTCCTTGTTGATACCTGCCGCATCTTAGCGCTGGTGACAACCATACTTGCAGAGGACGAAAAGGGCCATTCCTTAGCTCAGAGCGCCTTAGTTTCACTTGAAGCCGGACTTGCTGGGCTGGCCGGAAGCGAAGCCTCGCTAATCAATGTTCCTCAGCTTGAGCAAGTTCCAGGGGGGACCGAGCAGTTTATACTGAGCAGTCTGAATAAAGAGCGAGTCCTGGGCCCGTCCTCATCCTCCGTACTCCATGGCCAGCCTCTCAGCCTTCTGGAATTTGCCGTTCTCGCTTATGGCAGGGACCCCTTGTTCAGGCAGGACTTCCTTTCAGGCTTGCAGCTGGACCCGGAATTTATTGGAACGGCGTACAAAGACATCGTAGCGCAGTTTCGTGTGCATGCACGAGCGCTGGAGGAAGCTCAGGATGCTGAGGCAAAAGCAGCAGCCACTGCAGAGCTTGCTTGCCAGTTCCTCATCTACCTAATTCTAGTAGCAGGGATATACATCGTTGCACCATCCGTTCAATCGTTTGAAGGCATCATCAACAACGACCCGAGCCGTCATCTGGGTGAATTGGCCAGTGCTGCGCTTCTTGAGCATGTCACTGACAAGCTCAGCCTCAAGGATGAGCAGCTAGAAGAGATTATGTTTGGGTTGGAAGTCTTTTCAGACTTGCAGAAGCCTCTGGACAAGCAGGAGGCAGAGCTGTGGGATCAGATACGTGAGCTGCTGCAGCTACCTCCTAAGTTGGGACAAGAAGCGATACCATCAGCAACAGCCCAACTCCTGCAGAGCTCAGAAAGACCTGCAGTGGCAGCAGCAGCAGCTTCAACAAAAGTGCAGAGTGTGGCTGCTTCAGGAGGCAGGACAGCAGCAGCAGCAGCAGCAGCGCTACCAGGACAAGAGGGTGATACAGCCGATGAAATATCAGCAGCAGCAGCAGGCTTCATGCTAACGTCTGCGAAGGTTACAGACCACAGCGAGTTGCAGCCCCTGCTAGACCAGCTGCAGAAGATCCAATACAAGCTGATGTGGCTGGATGGGTGCGCCGCCTGGTTTGTGGTTGGGTGCCTTACCTGGGAGCAGCATCAGAAGCTGCTGCTGGAATCATGGCCTCATGTGGGCAGTGGGGTGCCCTTTGCAAAGAGTTTAGCATTGCGCTCCTCGCTGCGGTGGTTGCTGCTGTTGGAAGGGCAATAGATTGTTTTGGCACCCTCATGAGGGGGGGTACAGTGCGCCGCTTCTTATTTAAGCAGGGGCTTGAATTAATTGTGTCTCGGTATTTGTGGGCTGAATGGGGTTAAGGGCAGGTTTTTTTGAACAAGGATGCTGACCATCTTCAGTTCTGTGCTTTTGCGGTTTGAAAGACTGACTACAAAGCATATTCAAAGAGCGATTTGCAGCGGCAGGAGTGTTGTTCCATGCTCTGTTGTAGAACACGTGATCGTGCGTGGATGATGACATGCAGTCTTAGCGTACATTATACGAGACGGAGCAATGATTGAATGGCCATCTGATGATGTGATTGCCAGCTAGGGCGCATGAGAACAACTTTGAGCGCGCATGCTTCCATCATTATTTCTGAGTGTTAGTGTAATGTGGAACTTTTCATGCTTGCTTTTGTGCTGGCATCGTTCATGGCTGCTTTTTCTCGTCAAGGGCAAGATTATGTGTGTCTTGTTTTGGGTCTTACAGGAACTGTCAGCTGCCTGCAAATGTATGTGGTTATAACTATATGCCATCAGGTTTGCAATAGATTAGAGCACAGCTTTGCAGCTGTGCAGCGCCCCCGGCATGGCTCCAACCAGTTTCTTACTCAGTGGAGAGCCAAAGATTACCATTGTGCTTGTCTCTTGTTTACTTGCTTTTTTGTAATCAATGATGTAAACGGCAACGTGCCACTTACCTTCGTGTTTGACACTTGTCAGGGCTTATTAGGACTGTGAGGCCAGATGGCATGGTGCTGAATTGCTTTGTTTGCATTAGACACAGGACAGAATATTGTTAGATATATGGGTGTCCGAGCCTAATTTGGCAGTTGTGGGTGTCTTTGCTAACATGAAGTCCCCTGCTGCTGTGCTGGGGAGAATTGGTGATTGAAAAACCCGTTACCAATCCATCATGCGATTGGTAAGCTGTATGAAGGCAGCCACACAGCTTGCTTGAAGCATGGTAATGCAATGACAGAACGCCAGTGAAAGTGGCAATGTGCTGTCATGTCTGTAGTGCAGTTTTGACGGTATGTGTTTCATGACAGGTGGGCTTCAGCCCTAAAGGGGTTCTGGTTGTGGGTGCTGTCGCTGGATGGACGACCTTTTCTGTTTCATCTCCTTCAATTTGAGTAAACTGAAACGATCAAACAGGAAAAGTTTGTCCATCCAGTGATAACAACCATAAGCATTCAGGGCTGATGGCATGCTGGCAACCAGCAGGTCCCAGCATTTGCTGCCTGTGCCTGGTTAGCCTGGATGCTTGAGGAGCATTTGTCAATTGTACTGTCTAGCAGATCACTTGCACTAGTTTCTGCCCATGCAGCCCTATGGCATGATTCCAACCAGTTTGTATGTGTGAAGGGCATGTTTCAAGTCAGGGAGAGGTATTGAGACCTCTAGTAGGCCGGGGCTGTCAGGCTCTGACGATAACATGTACAGATGCTCCCACAGGGCAAACATGTAGCCGCCCGATTCAGAAAGATGGTGACAGTCCTAAGCTGACTAAAGGGATGAATCACGGCTGCCTCTTTGGCAACCTGTGGAAACGCACTCCCTTGGCCTGATCTTACAGTACTACTTGAAGGGTCTGCAAGGGCTGTACAGGGGCAGCAAGGAGGCTCACACAGCACTGTAGTAGTCGGCGGACAGTTGGGAACAGTTAGGCGACTACAATAGTGCTGTGTGAGCCCCCTTGCTGCCCCCAAATGTGACAGCTCGCGTGCGTGCAAAATTGCTGGCTTCCACCCAGCTACTTGCAGAGTTGACATTGTGCCAGCCATGCGGCAGTTCTTCTGGAGTGCTTTGTTTCAGTTTTAGGGTCCAAGTCCTTCAAGTTGCCAGTCGATTCATGTTGATGGGCATGTGCAGATAGATGTGCTGCACGGTCACTGGATGGATGACCTTTTTCTGTATTACCTTCTTTTCAGGAGTCATGAGTATTTTGCACAAAGAAATTGTCCGTCCAGTGACAGCAACATAATTCAGGGCTGATGGTGTGCTTTCAACCAGCAGGAAGCAATGCCTGCCCTGGGCCGGTTGGCCTGGACACTTGAGGACCAATTGGCATTCTTGTTTACAAGCAGATCACTGCATTGATACTTGCCCGTGTAGCTTCAGTGACATGATTCCAACAAGGTTGTTTGTATGTGGGAAGAGAAGATTGCAATGGGGAGAGGTGAAACATCTACGAGGCCGAGGCTGTCATGCCATTTAAGGAGATTTTATTTTTGGGGGCCTATGGCACTTACTGCTATGGCATGTCATGAAATGTAATAATAATAAGAAACTCAAGGATTACATGTACAGATGCTCCCACAGCTTGCCCTGTTGGAACATCTGTACATGTGATTGCCAGATTCAGATTTGCCAGATTCAGATTCAGATTCAGATTTGCCAGGTTCAAAAGCTGCCAAATGAGATGAATGTCTGGTGCCTCTTGGGCAAGTTGTATGTGGAAACATGCTCTCCTTGGCCTGACTCTTGTATGCAGTGCCTTGGGGGGCAGCAAGGGGGCTCACACAGCACTATTGTAGTCGGCTAATAGTTGGCAGTGATGAACATTGATGTGAGAGCTTGAGTGTGTGCTTACCTGGGTGTCGGCAGCGACAAGCATTCGTGTGATAGCTTGAGTGCATGCAGAATTGCTGGCTTGAAATCAGGTACCTGCAGAGTAGACATAGTGCCAGCCATGTGGCACTTCTTCTGGAGTGTTTTGTTTCAGGATTAGGGTCCAGCTGCTTCAAGTTGCCAATGGATCCATGTTTGGGGGCATGTGCAGATGTGCTGCATGTCAACACATTGCAGCTTGTGCTGCTATGCAGTGCAGTGTAAAACGAGGAGGAGAAAGAACATATTTGCCCTCCTCATTTGTTGACTGTTTGTGAGCCAGGTGGCGTGCCTTACCTACTCTTTGTCCTGCTATGCAGTTCATGGTCATCGCAGGTTTGTGTGTGCTTTGGGCTTGAGATGTACAGGACTCCTTCATCCTTGGGATATGGGTTTTAATGGTGCGGGATGATTGTGGTTTCATAGCAGCAATGTTTATTGGTCTCCAAGTAGGGTTAGCATTGCATTCCTCACTGCTGTGGCTGATGATCTGACAGACCAGGGCCCATTGGTTGTGTCCAGGAGGAGGGTGCCCTCACTGTCTGCAGTGCCGTTTCCACGAGCTGTGTTTCATCAAATGTTGAGTTCACCAGTGGAGGGGTTCTTGGTGTGGTTGCTGTCACTTGATGACGACTTTTCCATTGTACATGCATTCTGTTGATTGTTTACAGCAGCATTTGCTCCACAGTCTTTCATCCAGTGACAGCAACCAGAACCTAGTCAAGGCTGATGATGTGCTGGTAAGCACCAGGTGGCCTAGGATTGCCTGCCTTTGGCTGGTTAGCCTGAATGCTTGAGGACCAATTGGCATTCTTATGAGCAATGGTTTCGGGACATGCAACTACCGTGGCATGATAAGTTTGTTTGTCTGAAGAGCAGATTTCAAGCAAGGGGGGATGATACCTCTGGAGAGCCAAGGCTGTTAATCCTCATCCAAGAGACTCTAACTATTGCCCTGCGGAAACATGTGTACATGTCATTGCCCCATTTGAAAGATGATGACAGTCCTAAGCTGCCAAAAGGGATGAGTCTCCGGTGCCTCTTGTGCAAGCTGTGGAACCAGGCTTTGTTGGCCTCATCTGCAATTCAGCTGCCTCTGCGTGCACCAAGGCAGCTCACACGCCACTGTTTGTAGGCGGCATTGATATGCATTCATGTGACAGCTTGAGTGCGTGCAGAATTGCAGGTTGACATTGTGCCACTTATGCAGCAGTTCTTCTGGACTGTTTTGTTTCAATGTTAAGGAGCCACATTCTTCAAGTTGCCAATGGATTTGTATTGATGGCCATGTGCAGATGTATGCCAATAATTTGAAGCCTGTGCTGCTGTGCAGAGCAGTATGAATGAGGGCGGCCGATGACATTGTTGATGGCATCTCAACCAGGTGATGTGCCTTTAGCTCCTTTGGAAACTGCAAGCTTGTATGCTTTTTGGGTTGGGAGGTGGACAGGACCCCTTCCTTGGCATGCTATGCGTTTTCATAGGGCGGGGAAATTGTGGTGTTGTAGCAGCAACGTTTTTGGGGCCTTTGAGTAGGAACTAGAAGTTAAAGGGGGCCTCAAAAAGACGAGGATGGCCAGCCGGGGAGAATATTTGCGACTGTGCGTATCTCAGCTGCGGTTTTTCGATTTTTTGTCTTGATCCACTCAGTTGCAGGGCACTGCAAACTCACTCTGTTAGTTGTTTGTGCCAGTTGGATGTTCCACAGTACTATCAAGTCAGCAAGTCGGTGTCTTGTAGGAACTGAGTGGGCAGTTGCCAGTATGTGGCGGATGGGTGTTGGGTTGTTGCTGCCCATGCTTGGTCAAGGGAGGCTCTACAAAAGTCTTGTTGGACTGACCTGGTTAGGCACCATGCTTGTCCAAGAAGATATCTGTGCATTCTCTTCTTAACCAAGCACGAGCAGCAGCAGCAACAGAAGGAGAAGGAGCACCAGGGCATGGAGGCCTTGGAGGCAGTCATGCTTTGGAGGGAGCGAAGGTCTCTGGGCATCCCCTGAGGCATAACAATATTCAGGGAGAGGAGGTGGATGACACACTTTCTTCTCACTGAGTATGATTGAACCTGTGCTCATTCTAGTCGAGTATGGACAGAGGACAGACCATACTCACTGGGTAGAAGTGGGTCATTCCCCCCCTGGGTAGAAGTGGGTCATTCCCCCCCCCTGGGTAGAAGTGGGTCACTCCCCCCCCTGGGTAGAAGTGGGTCATTCCCCCCCCTGGGTAGAAGTGGGTCATTCCCCCCCCTGGGTAGAAGTGGGTCATTCCCCCCCCTGGGTAGAAGTGGGTCATTCCACCTCCCCCCTCTCCCCCTACAACTGTTGTGCCTCATGGAATGGCAATGGTGCAGGTGCATCAAGCAGTGGCACAACCCAGAATGGCTAGGGGCCTGCCAGGCTCAATGTGACACTGGGGTGTTGAATGGGCCAAAGACAGACAGGGCATGCTTGTCAGTGTGTTGCATCTTAATTGTGAAGAGTTGGGTAGGACAAAGGTGGGATTTTGTTGCAGAGCATCTTAGCAAGCGCTGATTATGATGTTGGTGTCTTGGTGGGAAGGCTATAAGTCCACAACTCCTAGAGCTGGAGCTGGCAGGTACTGAAATGCTGGCATATGTGAAGAGCACGGATAGCACCTCACTTGAATCTTTTTTAGCAAAATAATCCATTTATCGCATGGGAGTTCGCCTCCTGGAGGTTGGTGATCGTTTGGATAATAATGAATGGTTGCTACCCTAACGATCACCACCCTCCAGAACAAAAACTCGCATGCAACCACACTGGTTTGTTTTGCTTGTTTGATTAACCAGATCGACCAGCTGTGTGCAGAGTTTTCTTGATGTATTGGGAGGAGTGTACGAGGGGTATATGAGTATATGAATCCCTACATACTGGTCTGTGTCTGCGTCTGCTAGGTTATGTCAAAATTGGTATGAAGAGCCCCAGGAGGAAGTCATGGCTTTTTCTGCTATACGGGTCCTGTCTGCATGTTTGGCCACTTGCCCATGGGAAACAACTGGCGGATTTCACTGGCGTAATAATTCATGAGTTACAGCTTGAAGGTGTGAGAACTGATGCTGTTCCATCACCCAGGCGCAACCAGAATAATAGCAGGCCAAATGCATATGATAAGGCTCGTGTTGAGCTTTGCAGAAGCACATGTGTTTTGATTGCAAATGGGAAGTCTTCTGGTGCTATTAAAGATGATGGCGCCGTTACATATGACCCTGGGCGTGGTGGCATTGATTGATTACCTGGTACTGGCTTGTTGATCAGGATATGTTGTCACCGCTGCAATTGCAAAGAGTACTGCCTTATGTTTCCTTGGGTGGGGACCACCCTTTGGAGGGTCGTTTTAATCAGGATATGCTCTCACAGCTGCAATTGCTTGAGTCCTGCCTAGTATCCCCTTAAGTGACCACAACTCAATGGAGGTGAGATTCTGCTCCCCACTCATCAGTTGTCTGGTATCGGCCAGCCAGTGCCGGGAACCCGCCCGTCTCGTAATGTATTGATTTGAAATCTGTTCCCAAAAGTCATGAGGCAGGTCATGAATACTGGGTGAGTTTGTTTGGCGCCGGCGAGCAAGATACTTTGGCTCACCAAGGTGAACGGATGTTGCAGCAGAGGTACATGATCTGGGCCTTGATATACCCTGGGGGCTAAGCATAACGCATGGAAGCTCTATGAGCCATTCCAGGTGGAAGGACTTGCTGTTCTTTAACAAGCTGAAGCGGGGACAAGCAGCTGGCCTGGATCACCTACGAGCAGAGATATTGAGCAACCGCCGTGGTTAAGGCGGGTAAATATGAAGATTTGTCTTGCCCTGGTTTAGAAATGTGTTGTGAGAGCCTGTACATGCTGTTGTTAATGCAGTCTTTGAGCCTGGTGCAGCAATCTCAGCCGTGTTGAAATAGGGTGGCTCTGCCTACAATGACAGTATAGCAGTTGCCAACTTATTGGGTACGGTATTTTGTATGGTGATGCACCAGCGGTTACTGCAATGGGCTGAGGCAACGGGCACATTGACAAGCACAAGCGGCTTCCTAAATGTCATGAGAATCACAAAACATACCTTGACCAAGTTACTACCGGTAACTAAAGGTTTCAATATTGGTATTGCAATGAGCAACATCCCTGGCAAGATGGAGACAGAACCAGGAACATGAGGTGTTCTGAACTGTGTGAGCAAAGAGGGCTTCGCTGCACATGACCATGTGGTTTCAGACTCGATCATGGCTCTTTGGACGCAAGTGTTTACATTATGAGTTATTAGTTGAAAGGGCTGGATGTGGAGACAATGAGCAGCGACTCTTGTGCATACTGGTTGACTGCACAAGGGTCTTGACACGGCAAGTAGGGAGCTGTGCTAAGGAGATATGCAAAAAAGTGGGGGTGGCAGGCCTGTTCTGCTACATCTTTTAAATGTCGGTAATCATGCCAAAGACAAAGGCTCTACTATTTTGCAGTAGGGAGAAGCTACCAAAGCAGAGTAATTTCAGGGCAGAGTTTCTGCATGCACGCAGACCTTCATAAGGTCATGCCCAAGGCCTTCAAGATCATCCCTAGCTTGAGGAACTGGGAGGAAGTGCTGTACCTCACAGAGCCAGACAAGTGGAGCCCTCATGCCATGTAGGTGCCTGGGGGGGCAAGTAGGGGGGTTTCCTAGGGGTGTTAGGTGCAGAGGGCGCAGGATGGGGTTCTTCCTAGGGGTGTTAGGTGCAGGGAGTGCAGGATGGGGTTCTTCCTAGGGGTGTTAGGTGCAGGGAGTGCAGGATGGGGTTCTTCCTAGGGGTGTTAGGTGCAGAGGGCGCAGGATGGGGTTCTTCCTAGGGGTGTTGGGTGCAGGGGGTACAGGATGGGGTCCTTCCTAGGGGTGTTAGGTACCCTAGACTGTGGTGCAGACCAAACATGATTGTTTGGAGTAAACATGGACAATGGGACCAGTATCTTGTGGCTAACATCATTTCCTTGGTCTGAATGTATGTTTAGTGGATGACTGCACGTAATAGGTAGTTCAGGGCATGGGAGGGTCCAGGAGAGAGGGGCCACCGGCCTATTGCTGTTGACATTTCATGATGCCATAGCACAATGCTATAAGCTTACTATTGTACTGGGAAGCTTTGCATCTGGAAGCAGCTCAGCATGGGGTAAATGCTGGTAGACATTAGGAATAGCTCCAGGGCAGCTAGCCAGGAGGTTTGGGCTCTTGTGCTGTTTTTAGACTCTTTAATCAGCTAAACGAAGGGGCGGGCCCAGGAATAACCTCTGGAAGTGGTCTGGTTGACGAACCCCTTGCTGCTTGTGCACAGGACCATCCTTCGTCATGCATGTTGGTTGCTGGGGGTTTGAGTTTACTCTGGTTGTCTGCTGCAGGTACTATGCAGCTGCATGCCTGTTTGTGTCCAACCTTAATGTTTGGCTTGCTCAGCGGTTCCTGGCTCTGGTGTGGCTGGCGAAGGTGCGCTCAGACATTGCCACACACCAACGGCTGCACTCTGACCTGTTCCAAGCATTGAAGAAGGCAACCTACAAGGCAGCAGCATTCTTGAAGGTAGGGATGGCCCAGCGGAGCATGCTCTCTGTGGTGCATGTGGTTGTTTATGCTCATTGCCTACTGTCAAAGAAGGGGTCTTTGCTCACTGCCTACTGTGATTTAGGTGTCTGTGTTGATGTAAATGCTTTGGAGCATTATTGGCGCGTGCTGCTTAAATGGAAGGTGCGAAGCATTCTCACAATGAAGGTGCATGCAGCAATACTGCCTCTTTCAGCCCCGGCATTGATCGCTTCATTGTGGATTTGGTATCAAGGTTTGAGCTGTGTCATGGTTCCAGCTCCTGCATGTAAGGTCCATCCGCACCTTACTGCGCTCCTTGCTTAAACATTCCTGCTGTGGTGGCTTACACTGCTTCTGCATGTGCTTATCTGCTACTGGTGGTGGTCCAGGATGCTTTTGCTTCGTTAATCATAAGTCCAGCAGCTAATGGTGTCTGCCATGGCTAATGTCTGCTTGTATGGTGCTGCTACTCGTTACTTCCAGGGTCTGCTGCTGCCGCTGTGTTCCACTGGGAGCTGTACCCTGCGTGAGGCTGTGATCTTCAGCAGTGTGCTGAAGCGCACCAGCCTGCCTGTGCTCCACTCTGCTGCTGCACTGCTGCGGGTGGCCCAGATGCCCTACTGTGGCACCACAAGCTTCTTCATACGGGTGCTGCTGGACAAGAAGTATGCACTGCCTTGCAAGGTGAGCGAGATCCTGTGGTCTGTTTGCCACCCTAGCGCTCATGCCATGACTGCTCTAGGCAGATGTTATGTGGGGATGGGGGCAAGGGAGTGTGATCAGGTTTCAGGAGACTGGAAACGATGGTCAGCTCTGTTTGGATCATGAGGTACTGTGGCTAAGCACTGACAGGCGCTTAGGCCGAACCATCCCCTAGGTTTTCTGTGTTTGACCATAGTTGATGAGAGTACTTGAGTACTATGGGAAGCAGTAGATAAGAGACAATGATAGGACAGCTGAGACAATGATAAGAGACAATGATAAGAGACAATGATAAGAGACAATGATAAGAGACAATGATAGGACAGCTTATTGGGGCTGCTACTGTAGCTTCTGCTGCATAGGCACCTCCTTTTGGTGCTGGCACCACTGACAATAAGCTGATGGGAGTCCTGTTCCTCCTGCTGCTGCTGCTGCTGGTGCAGGTGGTGGATGCTCTGTCTGCACACTTTGTGTCCTTTGCGGATGATGAGCGGCAGATGCCCGTGGTGTGGCACCAGTGCCTGCTGTGCTGTGTCCAGCGCTACAAGCATGAGATCACAGAGGGGGACAAGGCACTGCTGCGGCAGCTGTGCAGTGAACAGCACCACTACCAGGTGAGGGATAGATTCAAGGTTCTGACTGTATGGTAACTGCCTGGCGAGCATTTTAATGGAGAATACAGGATCCCACCAAGCGGAGCACGTTCAATGGCGTGTTTATTGCTGATCTTAACCATATGAAATGTGGGGAGAACAGGAAGTTATAAAACGAAGCAAGAGCATTGTGAACTCCTCAAGCTGAGCTGTAAGACAGGTAGGGCGGGGCAGGTCCTGGTGAGCAACAGCACCATTGCCAGACTCGCATCAGCCTCATAGTTGGCCAGTACCGTGTTTGTTCTCAGGATGTGCTCGAGTCTAAGGGGCAAAGGTTTGCTCCTGGAGCTGCCTTCCAGGACGGTTAGGTGGAAGAGCAAACCATATGTCACGTCAGTATGGACGATACGAGCCTAGCCCAACTGGAAATAATTGAATCCAAGCTGTGGATCAGTGGTGGTCTTGCACATTTTATTCTTGCATGTAATGTCGTGGCATTCTGTGATCTCTGACTTGGCCTGCTGCCTCCCTAGGATTCGATTTCTTGCTCCCATTGACTTGGTGCTGCTGCAGTGGTGTGATCCACAACGTTCCTGTATGTACATGATGCTGGATGAAGGCTTTGTGTTACTGTTATCGGTCCTGTTGCAGACTCTTGCTTTACTCCTGCGCGTTGTTACCCTGGAGCTTACTTACCTTTTGGAAGAAGAACCAAGATGAAACTTTGAAAATCCTTTGTTAAGAGAGACCTTGAGCCTGTGCGCATCCGCTAATGACGTGTGCGGCCTTTTACGTACTGCTCCAGGTGGCTCCTGAGGTACTGCGGAAGTTGTACCATGCTAGATTGCGTCGCGAGAGAAGAAGGAATCTGAGCAGGCACAGGCCATGCAGATGACACGCAAGTGGGGCAGCGCGTGGTGGAGTTTATTCCGAATTTGCCGCCTGAGCCCATATCGGACGATGGTTTAATTGCTGTGGAATAGGTTGGCGGCATCTGTTCTCGTGTATTTGCCCGTTGCTTCTGCAACCGCCAGCGATCGTCATGGTGTTAGTTGCTAGAGGGTCCGAGCGCGGTGGCACCAAATGAACGCCGCAAAGCTGCACTGAAAGAATAGCAAGATACGTAGTAAAATTGTCTGGCTATTGTAAGTAAAGTCAACTTACAGCTTCTTGCTGGTGCTTCGAGGATGCTGACGTGGTGTGTCACGATAACCTCTATGTCAACGCCGAGCATATATACCGCAAGGAAGCCGGCTTTCATGTCGGCAGGGGTGGCGTCCTGCTGTAACCCGAGTGGGGACAAAGTTGAGTGGATTGCTTCATGGCTTGCACGGTCCATGTCCATGTGTAGAGGGGCTGTCCTCTCCGAGTTTGTGGTACAAAGTGGCTCTTCCCTGACGGGATAGGTCACCATGTATGATGAGCTGGGCACCGCGTGAGGCAGGAAACTGAGCAGCGATCACCGGCCGCCATGAACGGCGGAAGGATTGCAGCCCTGAACATGGGGGTGGGCCACCCGTGCAGTCCTCTGTTGTGAGACCTCAACTTGCTTTTGCTGGGCTGGCTCTCGCTGGTTTGCTTTGCGACAGTTGGCATGTCAAACACTCCATGTGTGGGTTCGCCCATGTTGCCGGCCTGAGGAATGACACTTAATCAATGTGTCGAATGCACCTCAGGTCCTTCGCAGGCAACCACACACACACACTCCATCTTTAATTGCCTATCAGTGTAGGTGTCCCACCATCTTCTGCCTGGCTCTTCAATTCAATGGACAATGGCAGAGAAATAAGGGAGCACTACAGTACTAGCTGCTCCTTTTTAACTGCTCCAGGGTCCACGAGAGTATAACCGCCCATGCAGTGACCCCAACAGTTCAGGGCTGGCATGCATCATCATACACTCCATGCACACAAGACCCCGCTGCAAGCGACCTACTTACACCAGACCATATTTCAGCTTGCAAAACACCATGGAACAATACGATGTCAAACCTGCAGCACCCTACATACCTCACAGAAAGATGCGGGTGGGTGGGTGGGAAATTACATAGCACGCTTGCAACCTAACTGAACCATGCCCATGCGCTACTGCAAATTTTGTTCGACAGACTTCACCACGTCAGTGCTGGCTGCCACAGGCACCACTCACTTCAGGACACCTGGGTGCCGCTGCTGCTCCTCTGCTTCTGCTTGGTGGCTGCTGCAGATGCATGCCTCTGCCCCATGGTCGGTTTGGATAGGCGAAGGGAATTGCTTGCCAGTTTCTGCAGGTCTGTATGTACAAGTGTCTGCCCCGCAGCAGAGACACAAGGTACATACAGACCTGCAGAAACTGGCAAGCAATTTCATCCTCCCTATTCAACCGAATACAAGGCAAGACACATACATACCCCTCTGCAGGGATCTATTCTAGCTCTTCCTAATGCAGCAGTATTCCACACTACTCAGGGTGGCACGGACCCCTGCACACAGCAGCCTGCAGTCACCTCCCCTCATCCGTGCCTCAAGCAGAGACCACCTTCAAGAAGCAAGCTGACCTTGTAAATGACTAAGCCACCAGCCCAGCTGCAGGACGCGACTGTAATGGGTGGGTTGGGTTGGGGAGATAGTTTGAGCCGCCGCTGCTGCTGCTGCTTCCACCAAAACATTGGTCCCATTTATGCTTAGACCGGAACATGAACATATTATGGTACTTGCTGGGCTAAGAGAAGCTGTTGGTCCTCCTCCTGCTGCTGCTTTTGTCCCTGCGCTTGCACCACTGCTGCTCCTGCGGCCATTGAGACGTTTTGCTGCTGCTGTTGCTGGAATTGCTGCAGTGGCAAGCGTTGCCCCTGAAGGTACACGCATAAAGCAAACACAGATGAGCTGCGCATGTTCCCCCTGCTTCCCTGCTGGGCAATCATCCACCTCAGCTCCCGCAGCCGCTGGCCGCTGCTGCTGTGCATCTGCTACCACCCATGTAGTCTCTGAAGCCGCTGCTGCTGAGCGGCTGCTATTTTTCCCATGTCGCTGCTGCTCCGCGCTGCCTTTGGCTTTTCTCGGCTATTCCTTCTCCCCCTGCTGCTGTTGGCATCCCTGTCATCGATGCATGCTAACACTTGAAACACGATGCTGTCTGCTGCAGTGACCCGGCAACACCTACGGCGCCATGTGTAGGGAACCAATAGTCAAGCGTCTGGCTGCACCAGCAGCGGCAGCAGCAGCGGCAGCAGCAGCCACGACCACCACCACTGCTGCAGTAGGAGCAACAGCAGGACAGTGTTCATGCACCTGCTGTTCTAGAAGCATCAGGATACTGCTGGACTTGCAACTGCTGCTACTGCTGCATGGATAGCAGTGGCAGTAACATGGTAACTGCTGCGGCTTTCCCATGCAGCAGTAGCAGCAGCCACAACGCCAATAGCATGGGCTGAGGACTTGCTTCTGCTGCTGTTGTTCCAGTGAGGTGGAGGTTGCTGCTCATGCTGCTGCTGTAACCAGCAGCAGTAGCAGCAATGAGCAAGACATTCCCTGCTGCTATGCTGCCCCAATTCAGTCCCTCGCTGCTGCTGCTGCTGGAAACCACCACCACCACCACAGCAGCAGCAGCAGCGCAAATAGCCATGAGCACGTCACGGACTTGCTGCTGCTGCTGCTGTTGGAATACTGCTGCTGCATACACTTGAACTACTGCTTCTGCTGCAGCAACAGCAGTAGGCATGCCGTATTCTTGCTGCTACTGCTAGTGCTGGTGCTACTGACCCTGCTGCTGCTGGAGAAGGAGGGCCTCTGACGGTTGCAAGTCACACTGCTCCTCCAGCAGCTGCTGCAGCTGCTCCAAAGATGTCACTTTGAAAGTAGGTTTGCACTCCCCTGACAGCTGCGCGTCATCTTCGTAGCGCTGATCTGTGTCTAGGAGCACTGTGATAGCTCCAGCTCTGTTGCCACAGACAATATCATCTTTGGCTGAGTCGCCAACCATCATGCACTGAGAGGGAGGTATCCCCCAGCTTTCGCAGATGTGGACGAGAGCTGCGGGGCTGGGCTTGTACGGGAACTCGCACTCTCTGCTGATAGCTGGGATGAAGGGAGGTAGGGGGAAGTGGTTGCTGTGGAAATATTCGATGCTGCGCTTGACATTTCGCGTGATGAGGCCGCGTGGGACGCGGATATCGTCGAGGAGCTTGCAGAGTTTGAGGAGCCCCGGCATGGCTTGCATGTCGTGTAGAGCTTGGTCCTCGATTGCTGCTATTGCTGCGTAGGCGCGCTGCTGTTCCTCGGGAGGCCAGCTGGTAATTACGTCCAGGATGTCGCCTGTGTGGACGCCTACTTGCTGCCGCATGTATGCAAAGTCGATTACTGGGACAGTAAGTGTTCCATCCATGTCGAATACCACACCTGCGTAGGAGGTCAAGGGTCATCAAGGGTCATCTGATCTACCAGATGCTTGAAGGCTAAATCATGAGCTCCAAGCACCAATGATGTATATAGGTTGTAGATATACCATCTCAAGGCATACAGCTTGCAGCCTGACAACAAACCCACCTCTGACAACCGGCTTGGCTGAGTTTGAGACAGCCATGGCCGCAACCCTCCGAGGGATAGAACTAGTCTGATGTGCCTTTGAGCGGAGCTGCTGTACCAGAGACTTGCTATACCTTGCTAATGAATAGGCCATGGCATGTGTACGTCCCTGTCTCACTGTCAACCTTCACTTGTCGATGGTACGTGGATGCATATAATCCAAATGTACCGCGTACACGGCTGCAGATTGTCTGCAAAGGCTCCTGCCGTCCAAGAGTGGTTTAGTTTTGGTTCTAAGGGCTGAATATTGCACGGGCAGAGGCAAGGTGCCTTCAACGCAGTGCGGGTGAGCCCGGCGGGTGACCAGCCTGAACTGAGGCATCAAATAGTCCTGCGATCGTCTGCTATATGCAGCATTGCGGGGCGCTTTCGTACTTATGTGCATGGCGGAAACCACACGTACTACTTCCAGATCTGAAAATTGTGACACAACTTCCTGATGGCCTGTTCTCTGAGGAACCTCCAGTTGAAGCGCTTGGAACTGGCAGCATGCCGTGTGAGGCCTCTGAGTTACATGCTAAGAAGGTGTACGAGGACCTTTTCTGTGCCCCAAAAGCCAGTGAGCAAGCCAGTCCTCGTCGAATGCAGAGCAGAGCAGATGCGCTCGGCCGAACAAGCGGGAGTTTTCTTGCAGCCCAGCGAGCTTCAGCACCACCGGATCACCGGGGATGGCAGCTGCATGTTTAGAGCCCTGGTACAAGGCAACCACCTCGTCAGTTCTGGCTGCCTCATGTCCCATGGCCAAGAATACCAAGCAGCGCTGGACCTTCGGCAAGCAGTAGTTGCAGAATTGAAGAAAAACCGAAGGTATGCCTAGCAGCCGGGTTGCGCAGAGTATTTTAAAGAACTGAACCCGGGAGGACGGTTGGTGATAGTCTGCTTTCTACAAGGAGTTATGTAGATGTGCTTTTGTCAGCAGCTGGGTGATGATGAGCTCCTGCAGACTGCTAGCATCACACTAGTCCATTCAGATGTCCTACATTCGAAGGGCAGCATACGTTGGGGCACGAATGCGATACGAATGCATCATGTTTCAGGGTCATGCCACGAAGGTTGCCGGTCATGTACACAAGCCAGAAACTGCTATGCATGCATGGATAGACCATTTGCGACAGCATTATCCACAATAGGTGTCCTTAAATTGATAGGTGCAGTGCAACGGCGGGGCCGACCCAAATTCCCCAGTGTGATGGCATTCCTTACCTTTCTATGAATTGCCATACCGGAGGTCCTGCAGCCCCTGCACTACAAGCCTTTAATTAATACAGCAAGGTGGAACGGGACGCTCCATAACAGCTGAGCTGTCGGCATGGCTAGCTAGTGCAGACATCCAGCAGCAGTACTGCTGTGCCTAGGAAGCAGCGGCCTCATGCAATGCACAAGCATTACAAGTCAAACGGGTACTTGCAGGCAGGCAGGCATGCTGATTCATGGAGCTGTTTCTGCAGCAACAGTTTTCCTGATGTATCTTGATCACTTACCCATGTGAAAGCCATGACATCGTAGGGGCGCAGTTGCACTGACTGATCAACATTCATAATCTTCCCCCTGCCTTCTCCCCCCTGTGTTGCAGCGATATTGAACCCTTCCTTCCTGGGATAGCAGAGGACTTTGATGATTATCTCAGACAGATGGCCTTGCCTGGAGTGTGGGGAGGTGCGTGTGATGATAATGTGTGATTATGGCCAGAACGCAGTAACTCTAGCACCCCACTGCAGATGTCTGAAGCAGCAGCGCCCATGCACATCCTCTGCAGCTTTTTGACGGATAAATGTTCTGCATCCGTGTCGTGCCATTGGTGCTAGGTTGTGCACCCAGGCGTTGCTTATGGTAGAAGGCACCAGGCCAACGAAGAGCTTAGCATGCATAGAGCACCTTGTCGTGGCACGCCTGCGAGTGATGGTGATCGCATAAAGCAAGGGATGTGTTCCATGCCAGCTGCACTTCAGGAGGTGGTGTGTTCTTTCCACACATAAAGAAAGTGATTGGGCGGGCTCATGAGGCCCTGCATATGTCGTGGTCTTCACCTAGCTCCTTACGTCGTGTCAACAGATCAAAGGTCACGCCTATGCTACAGACATGCAATGCTTGTCATTCAGTCAGGCAGACCAACGGTGGATGCAGATCTCCAGCCTCTACCTGCTGTGTTGTTCCACTTTGTCTCCTTGCACCACCCGCTGCCATTTGCCTAAGCATAACACCATTGTTTCTGTTCATTACAGGTGAACCTGAGCTAGTAATGGCAGCCAATGTATTAGACCGCCCCATACAAGTATACCAGCCAACTTGGACAGGGCCTCAGCATATCATCACCTATGGGGAGGACAAGAAGGCAGACCCAGTGTACGTGCTGTGGTCTGGGAACCATTATGACTTGCTGGTGCCAAATTACAGCAGCAAGTTGTGAAGGTGGCTTTGCGCGGCTGGTTTTGGTCTATGGTGATCCTCTGATGCATCTTCCTGGTTTTGGTCTATGGTGATCCTCTGATGCATCTTCCTGGTTTTGGTCTATGGTGATCCTCTGATGCATCTTCCTGGTTTTGGTCTATGGTGATCCTCTGATGCATCTTCCTGGTTTTGGTCTATGGTGATCCTCTGATGCATCTTCCTGGTTTTGGTCTATGGTGATCCTCTGATGCATCTTCCTGGGTCAGTAGCACTGTACCAGCAGCAGCAGCAGGAGCAGCAGCAGGAAGAGGAGTCCAGTTGGCTGAAGTAGCTCGCGCTGCCGACCCAAGCATCGCACAGCTAATGGCACTGGCAGCAGTAGAAGCAACAACAGCAGCTGTAGAAGCAGCAGCATCAGCAGTAGAACCAGCAGCAGCAGGTGAGCCACTTGTCCCTGCAGTATTCCTCCTGCTGCTGCTGCTGCTGTTATGCATTCGTGACACCACCAGCACTACTGCTCTAGTGGCAAAGGGGCAAAGCGGGAGGGAACTGGGAACAGTAGGAGGCCTCGGTAGGGTGCTGATGTCGCTCTTGCAGCAGCGTCGTAGTTCCTGGACTGCTTGCACCAGGGGTTCGCCATCGTTATGCAGCATGACAGCAGCAGTAATGCTTGGCCCTGCTTGCAGAACACAGCACGTACGGTGTCTGCCGCCGCCACTGCTGGGCGTGCTGCTGCTGCTGCGCTTATGGATACGTCTATCGTAGACATGACTTGGTCAGTATCGATCTTCCATCCTTCCAATGTTGCCAGACACCTTCAAGCACTCGCCACAGCACCTGGGCCTCTGCAGCACAACCAAAGGGAAGCTGGCGTTAATACCTGACTAGGGGCTGTTGGCGGGTTACTCAATCAATCAACCACCAAAACAATGGATTGATTGATTACTACGGGTTGTTGGTATGGGCTGTGCAAAGTCTGTGGCGTGGCAGAGGAGCATGGTCAAGCACTTGGTTGCATGTGCCAAGCTGCACGCACGATGTCACGGCAGCCAGCACGGCAGGGGCTGCAGCTGCTGGGATGGGTTTTAAAAGGAAGCTTTGTCTCCACCCTTCTTTGAAGTCCTTTGATCGTCCTTTTGTGTGCTTTAAAGGTACCTGCGCTGGCTGGGGTGAGGGGCGTCGGGAGCTAGACTCCGCCGCTATGGACAGCTTGGTTGCCGTCACAAACTCCACGGTTAACATCGACATGCAGCCCAAACAGCAGTCGTAGATTGGCCTGCTGCTGCAGCAGCGTCTATTGTGGCGGCAGCAGATGGTATTGTGTCGCACGGTTACACTGCCAATGTCCACTTGCAATAGCAACCGATGTAGTGCTTTGACCAGTGGTGGCTGTAATGCTTGCAATGCGGCTATGCTTCTGCTTGCAGTTGGGACGATTTTTCAGCAGCATTGTACAGGCTCATTACTTCTACCGCTTCAGTGCGCTGTGGCAGCAAATGCTTCTTGTTACAGTTATGATTGGAGATCGTAGGTGGTGGGATTGGCCTCTCACAGGATTGGCTGTGGGGAAACGCATTATGGTCCCAATGTTCAAATGGTGCTGGCAGATAGCTTCATGGTATGTGCTATGCGCTTATATGTTGCAGATTGACGGAGCGAATAGTTGTGCTGTGCATCTCTGCAGTGTTTGTTAAGTGGCATCTGGCCTAGAGAGAGGAGAGTCACTGCTGCCCAAGTTGCTCTTTATGATGATCTGCTGTTAGGCGGGAGGGATAGATGTCTCTCGGAAGTCTCCAGCAGCACCTTGCGACATGTTAGCAGCCTGATCACACTGGCATAGGAGTGGCATCTTCTTTTGGCTGGTAACTTGGTAGATCTAGTAATAGACTTAGATTGGGCACGGTTTCTACTCGGATCGGGCACTTAATGATTGAACTGTTACCCTTTTTGACTCCGTTTGAATGATTGACTTCGTTTGAACGATGATAAGTGTATTTAGACATGTATCTGGCCCTTGCTTCATTATACGTGGGTTTTTTTCATGAGCAGAGAAATGGGGGTTGGCCCTGGTGTCTTTTGCTGCACGGACTTAGCTGTCTTGCGTGGAGCCACACCTCAAACCTTCTTTGTGTATTTGTTAAGCCTTCAAACTCC
This sequence comes from Pseudopediastrum boryanum, assembly GCA_963556185.1. NCBI lineage: Eukaryota > Viridiplantae > Chlorophyta > Chlorophyceae > Sphaeropleales > Hydrodictyaceae > Pseudopediastrum > Pseudopediastrum boryanum. The sequence goes on along the minus strand of OY744497.1, from coordinate 3,834,775 downwards.
CAACCTACCGTACAACATGGAAGGCCGGAAACTTTTGCTGGCGCTCATTGGAGGCATTTTTTACTCTTAGCTCTGGTGGGTTCTTGGCAAGGACGTTATAGATGTCCCTATGTGTGCTGCTCCAACTACTAGTGTTGTGCAACCAAGTCTGAAAGTTGCTGTTGATGGTTTGGGAAGTTGAGCATTAGGGTTTGTCAGCACATATGTTTTCTGGGGCGGTATGTAGCGCCTATCTGTAGAACTGCATGATGGAGAGCTGCACGTGGTGAGTGATATGATTTGCACAAGAGTCTGTAGAGATGTTGCAGGGATCCAGTTTGAGCTGTGTTCAATCAGTGTGTGGGGGCATGTATTTCCCAGGCCAGATGTATGTGTAAGTGGACCAGCCCTTGAGCAGGTGTGGCAGTGTTCCACCAGGGCGAGCAGCAGCATGGGCACCAGCAGCATCAGCACTGGCGAGGCAAACTGCAGTGGGCGGCTTGAAAGGCCCGTTCCGTGCTTGATATATCCAACATACGTGAATGGTGAATGAGGATGGACAAGAGGTGGGCTGGCATGCATCCTAATCTAGCCTAGTACAGCTCAGTCCTTGCAGGGGCCGACCAGCAGCAGCAGAAGGACAACCGGGTATTCACCAATGCTAGCAGCAGCAGAAGTGGGTCAGTAGGTTGGGGGGTATGGGAATGCATGCATAGCTAAAGACATGCTGGCATGCCAAAACGGAGTCAGCCGCAAGAGGATCTTTAATTTGTTGTGAACTGGGGGGGAAGGGTGGCTGGCTTCTTCAATTACCAAATGACCCCGAAAGCTGCAGCAGGCAGGTGTTTGTAAGCCATCAGATTAACCCGAAGTACCAGATTGATAGCAACAGGTCGGTTCTAGGAGCAGCACCTGTCATGCTGCTGAGAAACTATGCAGAGAAGGGGGGAAATCCCTGCTTGCATATGTTAAGGGAGTGGACCCTTACCTAGTATGCTGCTGACTATTAACACGTACACACCACCACAAGTACAGTACCACATGCCCAGAAAGAACCAAGAACCAACTTAACCTTTAGTATGTCTTTGTCATCACAGCCTGGCTCTCCTTTACAGCTCTTCACGACACTCCTGTCTGCCCCATACCCATACATAAATGAGTCCATAACAGCCTCTTTCCTCACCATTAGCACTACAGCTAGCGATTGTCACCCTCAGCAGCAGCAGCTCTATCTTTCAATATGTTGTTTGCTCATCCGTTCAACTTAAAACCTGCTTCCCCTCCTGAAGACCGCCCCGTAATCTGTCCCACCTGCCTTGCTCCCATTCCTATCCCACTCACTTCATATGCTCACTTTGCACATGCATCTGGCTGACATCACGCCATCACCCTCTAAAACGCTGCACTTACCCACTGACACGGCCTCTCAAACAAACCTTTGTTAAACCTTTGATATCACCATGATCTATTTGGTTTTTGATCCCTTGGATGGCGGCCACCACGCAAGCGAGCAAGAACCAAATAGTCATGGCAATCAGCACACAAATGGATGACTGTAAAGCCAGCGTCCAAGGCATTGCCACTCTTCAATACAGTAGTAAACTGGTGTGGGGCCAAGGGGCCATTTGTGATCGTACTACTGTGACCATTGTCCCACTTGGAATAGGGGTTGGATTTAAGGCCACATCCCTCACTCATAAATTCCTCGAGAACTGGTCCCTGTCTAGGATTTACGGTTTAGGGCGCCTTAGACCCTAAGTCCCATTAGGTCAGATCCCTCATCCCTCATCACTTCCTCCAGAACTGATCTCTGTCTCTGAATGGATCAGCCCTGTCCATGTCGCTGCTGTCACTCCGCATGTCCCAGAAGGGGTCTGTCTTGCTTGTAGCAGTCACACCAGGGTCAGCATCATCATATACCTAAGTAACAAGCAGCAGAAAAAAGCAACAAGACAAACAGATAAACATTTCAGGAGCCGGTGGCAAGTGCAAGAGGGCTCCTAGGTCGGACCAACCAAACACACCATCAAATGGATTCGAAGACGATGGATACCATACACAATACTGACACATCAAACGTCCTGCAATGGGAGCCTGCCATGTTAAGGCTTCCCCAACAGCAGAAATGCATATCATAGGACTCAGACTACACATCCACCGTTCAATGGGAACAGCATAAGGTTTTAGATAAAGATATGCACCGCATCACTAAGGTGCAATCCCTGGCTAGGAGTGTGTATCCGGCTGTAGCTATTTTGCTATGATGCTATGAACGTTGTTTGGGATAGGGCAGTGCCCAGCTCGAAGCTGTGCAGCATCCAAGGCACGACTTGGTAAGAACTAGACCTGCCACCCAGCAGCAGCTCAACGCCACAGGATTGAGTTGAAAGCAGCTTCCATCTTAACACCAAGGAGCCCTTCCCACCATCCCACGCTGGAGACCAATACACACACTCCTCGCGTAGCTCTCTCTGTCTTCTAGAGCAGCGCATCACATACAAGCATTCCCTGCAATGTCATCTGTATCCACCACAACTGAGGCCATGCTTCCCCTAGGTGCAGGGTTTGATTGTGCCTGAAAATACACTTGAAAGATTTGGTTCAAGCAACAGAGGCTTATCCTATCAGAATGAATCTTCAAATGGCTCTAAGTTTGAGACAGTGTTTTTTTCTCTGTGTAGGTGGCTATAACCTATTCAACCCTTAAGTTGTTTTCAATCTTATCAATTGAATATTGCCAGGGTGCCCTACCTTGGGTGCATCTCCAGGTGGTTCCAGGTCCATGCGCACATCCTCCCCGCGCTCCTCAGTGAGGTACTTGTTGATCTCATACACCAGCCACTGCTGCTCAGGTAGGGCCAAACCCTCACCAAACCTGATACAACAACAGTAGCAATACACAAAACTCAGAGCTTGGTGTCAAGCTTCCTGAGTTCCTGTCATAACTTAGCAAAAGTGCCTTAGGCCGTGCACTTCAAGCCATCACAAAACAGCAAAACGGATCAAAGGTCACTAGGTCACCAGCTCCAATAATTTGTTGGATCAGGATCAGGTAATAACCAACCCTTCACCAAACCTGATACAACACAACAGGAGCAATTTACATAGCTCAGACTGATTGATAACACTGCTTTTCGTGATACCCGGTATGCTGTAGCTACGGAAAAATATGCCAACCCTCCACCAAAGCTGAGGCAACAGGTGCATTCCACACAGCTCAGAGGTTGGTAGCTATCTTAATGTGGTGGATCAGGATGGGGTGTGGCCAACCCTTCACCAAAGCTGACAGAACAATCACACTTCCAAAAGCTCAGAGACAATTCATATATCTTTATGATATGCCATAAAAGAAGATCCAAAGGCACCACACCTGCAGCTTTTACAGAAACAATCGCGGTGAAAAATGACGAAATGTCACCCTTGTGTACCAGCCAACCATTCTTGGCTGCTATGGAATACACGCCCTGCCCCATCATCCCTTCCTCCGGCAAAATGCGCCCCTAACATTCTCCGCTGTGCTAGTGGGTGCTGCTGCTTGTCTTTCTGTAATGCCTGGGTTTTGGGGTTTAGGGATTTAGGCGTCTAGGGTTCTAAGAGTTCTGAGACTAAAAGTAGAGCGGCCGGAAGCAGGGTGCCAGGACCCAAAAGTGCTGACCCCATGCCCCAGCCAGAAAGGTGTAATCATGCAGCCACCGACTGCTGGCAGCAAACTCCAAATACCGCCTTCTCTGGTGCTTGCTGGTAGTCAGCAAAGGAGGAGCTCGGCCCCAGTCGGGGTTTGTTGGCTTTTGTGCTCCCTCTGTGCTGGTAATGCACAAGCTCACCTGTACTTATTGACTCCCTCCACCACTTCGATAGCTGTTTGTGGTTCCCCATTGACAATTATTGTAGTGATGACCCGAGCTCCTGCTAAGTCCTCCACTTGGCCCTCAGTCTGACGTGCACCTTGACCTAGGAACTTGGCTGCACCACCCTGAACCACAGCTAGCTCCTGTGAAAAAAAAGATGGGGTAAACGTGTAAGTCAGCTTTCCCCAACTCCTTGAAAGGGGGCCAGAAGCAAGGGGGTAAGGCACGAAGGAGAAGGATTACAAATTGGACAGAACATATCTTTAGCAGCACCCACCTGAACCACAGCTAGCTCCTGTAAATAAATAGGTTGAAGCCTAACAAGCTTCTTGTTTTCCATCTCGGGAGCAAGGGGGGACAGGGGGACACAGGGAAGGAGATAAGGGGACAAAGATCATTGGCTAGAGAGACCAAGGGACTTCCTTGGCAGCACCTGTACCTGAACAAGGGCCAGTCCTGTCTAAGTAGGAATAGCGCAATTTTTTAAATTTTAACTTTTTTTGTTAACCCTTAGGGGCATTTTACGCCCCGCTTACTCACGAGTAGTTTGAGTAATCCAATGAGAGGGGGGTGAAGGATCACTAGCTGGACACATCATATGAACTGGCAGCAGACCCTTGGACGTGATGCGAGGAGGTGGTAAGGCGCATAAACCCTAAACCCATACACCATAAACCCTAGAGCTAACTGATGCTAGGGAGGAGGATGAGATAGGAGGAGGGAGCGGACGAGGGAAAGAGGCGGAGGGAATGGAAGGGGAAAGGCTGAGTGCAATGAAGGAAGGAGGTGTGTGGGTGCTGCCAGGACCAGGCTGGCCAGGTCATAGTGTAACAAGTTGGAGAGAACACATACCCTGAAACCCAAGCGCAAATGGTTGTCCCACCTCAATGATCACAGAGCCCCCTCATCATTCATTGCTGCAGCCACCATCAGTGGCAATTTGAAGCCTCTGCCCCCCCCCCCCCTCACACTTACAAAGGAAGAAGCTATCGCAATTACCCACCACTGCTCCCTTTCCCCAGACTATCTCTCTATTCAATGCTCCTCTCCAGCGGACCGAACTTAAGTCCCTCTAACCTGTTTCATCAAGCCCGCCCCCCACCACCTGTGCCGGTCTGCACATACTTCCTGATTCGTACCCCCCTCTCCCCCACACACACTCTGTGCCCCCCAAATATGGTATCTCTCTCGATTGAACCCAGCGCCCCCTCCCACCCCATTAACCCCCCCTCCCCCGGCCAACCCACCCACCCACCTGTGCCAATGCCCCCGCCTTCCTGTGCCAAACTGAACTTATTTCTCCAATGGCAAACCTGAAGCCCTGCCCCGCCCTACCCCAAGGAACCGTCACATTGGCCCCCCACCCCACCCCACGCCCCTCCCCCTCCCCCAAGGACCCCTCCCATCAAACGCACCACCCCAAACAGCCCCCCTCCCCTTCCCCCCAAACCCCCACCCACCTGTGCCAATCTAAACCTGTTCCTCCCAATAGCAAATCTCTCCTTCATCAGCGCACCCCCAAACGCCTGACTCGCAATCTGATACCCAGCAAACCAAAACGGAGCACTGAACAGCGCAAACAGCACTCCACCACTCGCCAGCGCCGATATTGTCCAGAACGCCACAAAGGCATTCCAAGCTACCGCAAATAGCCCAGTTCCCACGCTGTCGCTGCTGAGGCCCTTGGGAGGTATGTCAATGTCTAGCTTCCCAGGGGTTTTACTGAGTGTTACTCTGCTGCCTGCGGGTTTGCGGAGGGGCTGTGCTGAAGGGGGGGGGGCCCACCAGTAGGGGCTAGAGAGGCCACCCCTGCAAGAAGGGGGAGGCAGGGTAAAGGGCAGGTTTTCATAAGGTGCATTGCTATTATGGTGAGGGATTGTATTGGTGGATTTAAACTGGAAGCAGTTGCTAGGGTGCTGGCAGGCTGCAAAGATGGGGGAGGCAGGGTAGAGGGCAGGCTGCAAAGATGGGGGAGGCAGGGTAGAGGGCAGGCTGCAAAGATGGGGGAAGCAGGGTAGAGGGCAGGCTGCAAAAATGGGGGAGGCAGGGTAGAGGGCACGGCTGCAAAGATGGGGGAGGCAGGGTAGAGGGCACGGCTGCAAAGATGGGGGAGGCAGGGTAGAGGGCAGGCTGCAAAGATGGGGGAGGCAGGGTAGAGGGCAGGCTGCAAAGATGGGGGAGGCAGGGTAGAGGGCAGGCTGCAAAGATGGGGGAGGCAGGGTAGAGGGCAGGCTGCAAAGATGGGGGAGGCAGGGTAGAGGGCAGGCTGCAAAGATGGGGGAGGCAGGGTAGAGGGCAGGCTGCAAAGATGGGGGAGGCAGGGTAGAGGGCACGGCTGCAAAGATGGGGGAGGCAGGGTAGAGGGCAGGCTGCAAAGATGGGGGAGGCAGGGTAGAGGGCAGGCTGCAAAGATGGGGGAGGCAGGGTAGAGGGCAGGCTGCAAAGATGGGGGAGGCAGGGTAGAGGGCAGGCTGCAAAGATGGGGGAGGCAGGGTAGAGGGCAGGCTGCAAAGATGGGGGAGGCAGGGTAGAGGGCAGGCTGCAAAGATGGGGGAGGCAGGGTAGAGGGCAGGCTGCAAAGATGGGGGAGGCAGGGTAGAGGGCACGGCTGCAAAGATGGGGGAGGCAGGGTAGAGGGCACGGCTGCAAAGATGGGGGAGGCAGGGTAGAGGGCACGGCTGCAAAGATGGGGGAGGCAGGGTAGAGGGCAGGCTGCAAAGATGGGGGAGGCAGGGTAGAGGGCAGGCTGCAAAGATGGGGGAGGCAGGGTAGAGGGCAGGCTGCAAAGATGGGGGAGGCAGGGTAGAGGGCAGGCTGCAAAGATGGGGGAGGCAGGGTAGAGGGCAGGCTGCAAAGATGGGGGAGGCAGGGTAGAGGGCAGGCTGCAAAGATGGGGGAGGCAGGGTAGAGGGCAGGCTGCAAAGATGGGGGAGGCAGGGTAGAGGGCACGGCTGCAAAGATGGGGGAGGCAGGGTAGAGGGCAGGCTGCAAAGATGGGGGAGGCAGGGTAGAGGGCAGGCTGCAAAGATGGGGGAGGCAGGGTAGAGGGCAGGCTGCAAAGATGGGGGAGGCAGGGTAGAGGGCAGGCTGCAAAGATGGGGGAGGCAGGGTAGAGGGCAGGCTGCAAAGATGGGGGAGGCAGGGTAGAGGGCAGGCTGCAAAGATGGGGGAGGCAGGGTAGAGGGCACGGCTGCAAAGATGGGGGAGGCAGGGTAGGGGGCAGGCTGCAAAGATGGGGGAGGCAGGGTAGAGGGCAGGCTGCAAAGATGGGGGAGGCAGGGTAGAGGGCAGGCTGCAAAGATGGGGGAGGCAGGGTAGAGGGCAGGCTGCAAAGATGGGGGAGGCAGGGTAGAGGGCAGGCTGCAAAGATGGGGGAGGCAGGGTAGAGGGCAGGCTGCAAAGATGGGGGAGGCAGGGTAGAGGGCACGGCTGCAAAGATGGGGGAGGCAGGGTAGGGGGCAGGCTGCAAAGATGGGGGAGGCAGGGTAGAGGGCAGGCTGCAAAGATGGGGGAGGCAGGGTAGAGGGCAGGCTGCAAAGATGGGGGAGGCAGGGTAGAGGGCAGGCTGCAAAGATGGGGGAGGCAGGGTAGAGGGCAGGCTGCAAAGATGGGGGAGGCAGGGTAGAGGGCAGGCTGCAAAGATGGGGGGGGCAGGGTAGAGGGCAGGCTGCAAAGATGGGGGAGGCAGGGTAGAGGGCAGGCTGCAAAGATGGGGGAGGCAGGGTAGAGGGCAGGCTGCAAAGATGGGGGAGGCAGGGTAGAGGGCACGGCTGCAAAGATGGGGGAGGCAGGGTAGAGGGCAGGCTGCAAAGATGGGGGAGGCAGGGTAGAGGGCAGGCTGCAAAGATGGGGGAGGCAGGGTAGAGGGCAGGCTGCAAAGATGGGGGAGGCAGGGTAGAGGGCAGGCTGCAAAGATGGGGGAGGCAGGGTAGAGGGCAGGCTGCAAAGATGGGGGAGGCAGGGTAGAGGGCAGGCTGCAAAGATGGGGGAGGCAGGGTAGAGGGCAGGCTGCAAAGATGGGGGAGGCAGGGTAGAGGGCAGGCTGCAAAGATGGGGGAGGCAGGGTAGAGGGCAGGCTGCAAAGATGGGGGAGGCAGGGTAGAGGGCACGGCTGCAAAGATGGGGGAGGCAGGGTAGAGGGCAGGCTGCAAAGATGGGGGAGGCAGGGTAGAGGGCAGGCTGCAAAGATGGGGGAGGCAGGGTAGAGGGCAGGCTGCAAAGATGGGGGAGGCAGGGTAGAGGGCAGGCTGCAAAGATGGGGGAGGCAGGGTAGAGGGCAGGCTGCAAAGATGGGGGAGGCAGGGTAGAGGGCAGGCTGCAAAGATGGGGGAGGCAGGGTAGAGGGCAGGCTGCAAAGATGGGGGAGGCAGGGTAGAGGGCAGGCTGCAAAGATGGGGGAGGCAGGGTAGAGGGCAGGCTGCAAAGATGGGGGAGGCAGGGTAGAGGGCAGGCTGCAAAGATGGGGGAGGCAGGGTAGAGGGCAGGCTGCAAAGATGGGGGAGGCAGGGTAGAGGGCACGGCTGCAAAGATGGGGGAGGCAGGGTAGAGGGCACGGCTGCAAAGATGGGGGAGGCAGGGTAGAGGGCAGGCTGCAAAGATGGGGGAGGCAGGGTAGAGGGCACGGCTTTAACCAGCTTAAGGTTACAAAAGGAGGTTACAAAAGGAGGCGGCACATTAGTAGGGGCTAGCGGCGCCACCCCTGCAAAAACCGCGGGGGGGGGGGGGGAGAGCAGGGTAGTAGGCAGGTTTTAAGGATGTTGGTGTTTCACGGGAAGGGAGAGAGGAGTTTGAGGCAAATGGCCAGAAGGTGAGCTCTGCTAGTGGCCAGCACGGATGTGGTGGAGAGGATGAGGATAAGGGGTTGGGGGAAAGATATTGGGGGTTTAGCAATTTGGGGGGGGTGGGGGAACGGCTTATGGGATTTGGAATTTTAGCAGGAATAGCTTAGGGCCCACGAGAAGGAGGTAAGGGAAGAGGTGAGGCACTGGCAGGAGGGAGTGGGCCACACCAATGGCGAAGAGAAGGAAAGGAATAATAGGGGTTTAAGGCTTGGGTGTCAGGGGTCTGATAGCCGTCAAGCCTGTGAAGAGCAGGTGGGGGGGTTGGGATCAAGCCTGTGAAGAGCAGGTGGGGGGGTTGGGATGTGTGCGTGTTTACAGGGGGGGCAGTAGGGTGGAGGTAAATAAAAGTGGTGAGTCAAGAGCAGACCCAGGATGGTGGAAGCTGAGGGTGTAAAACCAGCAAAGCGTTGGGCAAAGACTAAGATGCATACAAACAGCAATTTGAGTTTGATTGCTTGCGTATGGGTGGGGCTCCCCCCTTATATCTAGCAGCTCTGTTATACCGTAGGTACTACAACGATGCTCTGTCTCTTTTTACAAATCGATGCTTCTAAGATGACATGCAGGATGTAGCTACGGAAGCTATGGAACTGCCATTGGAACATCTTTAAGAGAAATAATATTTGTTTGCGCAATGTTATGCTTATGAAGGCCAAGAAACTGTGAGGGATTAAGGCAGCATGCTCATCATGATTTGCTCCACCTCCCACATGCCGCTCCTTTCACTCATCCCTACCTCACAGATGCTGCTGCTCTTACCCGTCCCCAAACTCAAATCTCACCTGCTTTGAACCAGCTCTGCTGATCCCCCTCCTGCTGCTGCTGCTGCTTTCCGTGCCTTCTTTGCTGCTGTCTGCCTCCTCTTAGCTGATTTACCAGTGGCAATGTCCAAGGCTTCCTGGGCGGTCACCCGGTCCTCTACCTGCAGGGGGGCAGCCAAGACAAGGCAGCAAGGCATAAGCCAAAACCCTAAATCTAAAACCCTAAACCTAACCCTAAATCCTAAACACTCTGCTTAGCTGCTGTACCAGTGGCTACATCCAAGGCTTCCTGCGCAGTCACCCGGTCCTCTACCTGCAGGGGGGCAGCCAAGACAAGCCAGCAACATATACCCCTTAAACCCTAAAACCCGTATTTCACATGCCAAACCCTAGTGCATCCGTACCTGTCAGTGTTACACCCTGAAGAGCAACAGCAGCCCCGAAATAAAGGCAGCAGCTGCAGGGGGTCAGCCCCGACAAGGCAGCAGAGCATATAGCTTAAACCCTAAACCCTAATACCAAATGTCAAACCCTAGGACTAAACCCTGGTGCATTTGTGAGCACTACACCCTGAAGCCATTGATCCAGCAGCTCTCCAATCTCCTCTCCTTCAACCCTGGCAGCTGGCAACTTTCGGAGGCGGCATTCAGGTA